>OY720310.1:9866397-10491397 GCA_963082785.1 Philonthus spinipes
ACGACATTGGATCCGTTATTATATCGAGCAATTTTTCTACCGATATCTTAAAAATATTTACAACGATTAGAACGATTGAGGCTCAACATACTCTTCTAAATTACTTAGCTAATATTACTAATAGAGATTAAAGTAGATTATTATCTAATCTACTTTCACTTAATCTAAGAAAATGTATTGATATTTCATTTAGTAGGCGTTCAATAGCAAATTTTAATTACACAATAATTATGAATTGGATCATGTTACTGAAATTAGGGATCTGTAATAAGGATTATAATTCTATAAAGTAATAATCTAATTATTTATGTAATGAAATAATTAATTAGGCAAAAGGTGGCGCTTGCGTCGTCTTTAATTTATCTAATTATATATTTCCAAACTGTCTTATAGTTTGCGTAAAATAGTTTGCATTTGTTCTAATCGACTACAATTAAAATTTATAGTGCGGATGCTTCAGAGGAAAAGACACGACGAAGTGTTGTAAGATATAAAATCAGTGTATAGAAATGCATATTGGGTACACGGAGTGTAGAGCGAGGCAAGGCGCGCAGGCGACGAACTTCAGCCCACGATTGCTCTGTTACGGCGCGCATGTGCCTCATGATATACGTACATGATTCTACGTAGTGCCTACTAAAAGATATAGAGAAAGCATACGACAAGGTATGGAGGGAAGGACTCCTATATAAAATGTTACTGTTCAACTATCCTTTCTGGTTGGTGAAGACGATCGACAGCTGGTTGGAAGGGCGAAGCTTCAAAATAAGGGTTAATAGAACCCACTCAGACTCAAGGATTGCAAGCGAGGGACTGCCGCAAGGTTCGCCGATATCACCGGCTCTTTTTAATATTTTTGTCGCGGACTTACCCGAAATAAACCTCCCAAAGGGAGTCGATATCTTTCAATTTGCGGACGATACGGCCATCCTCGTCTCAGGGAGAGGTGTTGAATCAACTATGGTAATAACGGCTATTGCCGTCAAAAGGATTCTGAACTACGCAAGAACGTGGAAAATTCAAATTAATAAGAACAAAACAGAAGCCCTTCTATTCGGCCGGAAAAAGCCAAAAAAGAACTACATTTGGTTAGACAGAAACAACAAAATTGATCTGAAAAAATCCGTCACCTATCTGGGGATTTCAATTGACAGAAATCTATGCTTCCAACAGCATGTGGCAAAGAGAGGTTTCCTTGCTAGAAAAAGGATCAGGGTGCTACACAAGATCCTTGGCCCCAACAGTAAGATCTCCCAGAAAAATAGAGAGAACATCAGAAAATCAATACTTGAGCCAACTGCAGAATACAGCCAGGAAATAGTTGTAAGAGGTTCCATTAATACCAGACGAAGAATGAAGACAAACGAATTTGTGTTAGCGAGGAGGGCGATGAACATCCCGTATATCATATACAACCCAGAAATCCAAGAAGAATTAAAAATAGAGGACCCCGTAGAGAAAGCACTTAGGAGGAAAACTGAGATGCTGACAAGATTGAAGTGCCATCCGAATAAAGATATAGCCGATTTAGGAGCTACACTGACATGAACACCACACCCCATCCCCCGGAAACGGTGGCGAAAAAGAACCGCCCACTTCGGACAAACGCCGAAGAAAGGCAATGTTTATAAGATTGATTGCCATAGCCATTGATGCTGAAGCAATCGGAAAGGGAGAAAAAAAAAATACTAAAAGATACCGGCCGGAATATCGAAGTGGGAAGAACTCCGAGATGCATACCTGGCCTTGGATCGCCTGCTCGTCTCGCAAACTGCCCTATTGCAAGCGGATTAAATTGTAAACATTTTCAGATTCAGTTTTAATGATAATAATTTATGTTATACAAAAATATATTATAAATATGAATAACTAAAAAACAATCTATTAAAAAATGAAATTATATTAACTATAAAATTTGATTGAATTCTAATTTGAATTCGTGTGATGGTATTCTGTCAAATATCATCGGTTGTATGGTTTCATTAAAAACGCGTTAAATAATGCACTCATTTATCATGTACAATGTAAATTACTACGTGATGACCTTTGAATTTACAAAATCAATTCGGGATTATTGACGTCGAAATATATTTGTACCTTATCTCACATGTTGCAATTATATTTAAGTTTCATTATTCGTAGGTTAAGGGAAGATCAGTAACAGTTTAAGCTGACTGAATTTCGCCTATATATTTCTTTTTGTATTTTTCTCTGTGATAAATAAATGTATTATTAATATTATTATTATTATATTGCACCAAAACTGTAAGCTCCTGATCTATAGCAATCCAGCAATAATATTTGGACATTAATAGAAATTTTTGACATTAACTATTTTTTTTAAAGGAAATGGGAGAAAATGGGTCTAATATTTTTCCTAATATTGATAAATTGTCGTGAAGTGTATCTAAGCAGTAAATATGTAATTATAATACATCTGTACAACAGCCTTCATCAATCATTGCACTTGGAATACACTGATCTGAAGTGATCCGATAGACAGAATTATCCAAACGCTAAACGAAGCTGGTTGAACAAAATTAAATCCATTATAATATTTTCAACACCAGGCTGAAAGACCACTGGTCGATAGCCAATTAACACATATAAATAATACATTTGAGTTTGTTAATGTTTATTACTTATTTTGTATACTTTCTGTATATATCTGTTAATAAAGATCATTATTATTATTTTCAACACAATCGAAACACCTCATCCCATCAAAATTTGATTAATCCATTTTTAACACCCATAAAAACGAACATCCATTCCCCGTTCGTTTCGCGCGTAAACGTTTACTCCAATTTAAATTTCAAGGACTCAATTTTTTTCAATTTCCCATAATTAGGTAGCGCTCCGGGAATTGAATTCGACCATGACGTGCGTAGCTTCCTCTGTTTCTCCGAGCGAGCCGGGTTTCACGTATGTTAATTAACTATCCTCGGCAATTTCACCGAAGGTGATGTAATCTGTTTAGGCCGTTTAAGGAGGTAATTGATACTCTGCGCACCGTAATATTCTCGCGGCGCACACAAAAATCGACGAATATCGAGTTTAATGATGATTAAACAGGGTATTCGGATAGATAAGATTATAAGTTGTTGTCTTAAAAAGGTAGTCTATTATAAGGAGAAAATGTGGGCTTTTTTTTATTTGATGAATATTTTATGCCATAAAAAAAAACAAGTTTTCCAGCGAGGCATTTTTATTGTTTAGACTCTCGAATGTCTAAATAAATAAATAATTCAGAATTAAATGCTGCTAATTTATGCTTATAATGTGTGTTAGAATCTGAATCAATGTAAATAAAAGTGTGAGTTGGTTTTCTGTATATGTTAAATTCTAATTTTGAATAATTTCTAATAATAAAAAGATCTAGAAAGGGTAATTTTCCATTCATTTCAAGTTCGTATGTAAAATTTATATTTTTATTAATAGTACTAATTTCGTGAATAAATTGGTCAATTTTAAAATTCTCGTTAATGATAGCGAAAATATCGTCTACATACCTGTACCATATTCTTGGGAAATTAACTATTTTTGATTTTGCTAAATTTTCTAAATTATTCATAAATAAATTTGCCAAAAAAATTATGAAATAATTTAGAAAATTTAGCAAAATCAAAAATAGTTAATTTCCCAAAAATATGGTACAGGTATGTAGACGATATTTTCGCTATTAATAAAAATATAAATTTTACATACGAACTTGAAATAAATGGAAAATTACACTTTCTAGACCTTTTTATTATTAGAAATTATTCAAAATTAGAATTTAACATATACAGAAAACCAACACACACTTTTAATTACATTGATTCAGATTCTAACACACATTATAAGCATAAATTAGCAGCATTTAATTCAATGATTTATCGAGCCATTTTTTATCCAATCACAGAAGAAAGTAGAAAAGCAGAAATTAATTTAATATATAATATAGCCAAAAAATTAAATTTTGAATCAAAAATAATAACAAAAATAATTAACAAATTTTAAAAAAAATTAATCAAAAATACTACAACTTTAACACCACTTTATGAACAAAATTCAAGTAAAAATTATGCAAAAATTGTATGTAATCCATATATAAATTTCAAATTAAATAATATTTTTAAAAAATTCAATTTAATACCTGCACCATATTCAAACACAAAATTAAAAATGTTATTAAGCAACACCTTTTTGAAAAATAATCCTTCAGAAAATTCTGGTATTTATTCAATAAAATGTAGCAATTGTACAAAATTATATGTAGGTCAAACTACTAGAAGTATTTTAACTAGATTTAAAGAACATAGTTACCATATTAAAAACTTTAATTCTGAAAAATCTGCTGTAGCTGTTCATTCAATAAATACGGGACATAAATTTTCGATTAAAAATGTTAAACTTCTTAAATTTTCACGTGAATCAAAATTAAACATGTTGGAATCTATTGAAATGAAAAAACACATAGATAATCTTTTAAATTTCGATACTAGTTCATTAAATAATCCCCTTTTAGATTTTATTAATTCATAAATTTTAGCACATTATATATAATTATATTTAGATTCGTTCATAGTTAACATGATTTTTTTAAATATTTAATTTTATCAATATTGCGTTGTATACCATAACAACATATTTATATTTATAAAATTTCAACTACTGAAGATGGAAACATAGTTTCCGAAATATATTTAGTGAAATAAAAAATAAGTAGGAGAAAGGACGAGTATTGTTATTTAAATAAAATTTCCTATCTCTAGTTGTATGCTATTTAAATATACACTAAATAATAACTATTGCCTAATTAACAAAAATATAATATAATAATTTCTTTTGCTATATCTCATTAAATGATGAATTGCAATTTATTTGATAGTAGCATTTTTTGGTTTAAAGCTCTTGAATCTAAGTTATCTAAGATACATAGCATAGAATTGAATGCAAACGTTTTGTGTTTTTTTTATGATTGAATGGATTAGGAATTACACGATCTGTGTATGTAGGTTTGCGATATATTTCGAAGATTAAAGAAGTTTTAGGGCATTTCGACAACATTGGTCATTTACACCGAAAGTTAAAGTTCAATTAATTTTTGTTATGGATAAGTCTAAGGAATGTGTTGTATTAATGTATTATTTGTCTGTTTGTTCCTACGAAAGAAGCTAAAATTACGTCGACGTATCTAAACCACAATTTGATTTTTTTTTTGCCTAACAGAGAAGCTAATATGTTTGTAATGTTACTCATTAAAAAATCATAAATTTTATATATTTTTCAGACAAACATTAGAATTTGAAAAAAAGGAAAATATATATTTCGTATATGTTTTGTTTTTACGGATATAATCTACAATTATTTTCTTTATTTGTTTTAGACTAAATCGGTTTTCTATCTATCCCGGATCCTCGTGATTTCGCCGGCTTTCATTTGTGACAGGTGACCTCAGGCTTTAAACGGTTTGACCTCGGCCACGGACGCCGGCACAACAGACGGGAGTTCCTGCCCTCAGGTAATTCAAAACATCTGATGGAATCGAAACGAAAACGTTGAACTAGATCAGAGCCGTTTCGCAATCGGGCCGTTTACGTAACGTCACGATTTCACGAACAATCGAAATTTCTTTGAAAATCTCGATAACATTGGCACACTAATCATGTACCGGGTGTCCAGATAAGAAAGGTCACCGGCTATATCTCAGGAACTAAGACTACTAAAGTTTATAAAAGTGACCATGAGAAAATGTTGGAAATAAATTTCAAGTTCGTATCTCTTCCAGTAGGGGGCGCAATGAACAGTCGAAAAATAATTCTGCAATTATCTCAAAAAAAGTTCAAATAAAGGCATCATAAAACTACACTTTTTGAAATCATGATGAGTTTATAAAACAAAACTGTTACAGAAATTTGTCTCTTGCTCTTGAAATAAAGGGTGGGGGAAGGTCCGAATTTATGAAGAGCAAACATCAAATAACTCTTTTGTTTTTTGCCCGATTTTAATGATTTTAATTTCATATGAAAGAACTTATTATACTGATTAAAACAACTGACAACAATCATAAAAATAAGTAATTCAGTCGCCGCTAGGTGGCGCCAAGTTAAAAAGAATATAATTTTCCCATTTTTCTTACAAATTTCAAATGGAATGATATATTTTTCTTAGCAGTTATAAATAAAAGAATATTTCAAATTATAAATTTCAAATGTCATTGGAAAACTTTTTGAGGTTAATAAAATTTATAACAAAAACAACAAAATTGAATTATTTTGTCACCACCAGGGGGCATTTTGTAAAGCGTGCTAAATTATTTGGATTTACTCTTTCTTGAGAGGTGAGTAGATGGGGATGCTTATTTTTTTGGTCACCACGATTAGCCAAATGTTCAGATTTTTATTTTTTGGGGCAAATTAAAAAATATTTTTATCAATCCAGGCTCAGAACGAGGAAGGACATATTTTTTTTTGGATCTGAAATGCAAAAACTTCAGCAATGGATATACTGCTATTGCTAGAGTGGTTGTCGCTGCTTATTTAATTGTATAATATTATGTGATTGTATTAAATATGATGGCGGAGTCAATAGACTATATGAAAGACAAAATTTTGATATAAAAAAAGCATTGAAAATGTTTTTCCATTTGGTTTTAATACTCTTTTTACCTATATTAAAAGAAATATTTCTTTATTTAAAAAAATAAGAAAATTATTATTAAAATTAAAAAGCGCCCCCTACCGGTGATTAAATAATTTAATTTTGTTATTTTAGTTATAATTACATTCATTTTAAATTAACACATAAAATTCTTAAAATTTACATTAATAATTTTTAATTCTAAAAATTCTTTTAATTATAACTTGTGATAGGATTTAGATATAGACTTCCGGTTTTCACTAAATTTCTTACTTTTTAATCCTCTTTCTACTAACATTAAGAAAAATATATCATTAAATTTGAATTTTTTAAGAAAAATGGGAAAATTATCTATACTTTCAGTTGACGCCACCTAGCGGCAATAAAGTTAGTTATTTTTTCTGATTGTTCTCAATAATTTTAATCAGCATGATAAGTTCTTTCGCATGACATTAAAATCATTAAGATCTGTTAAAAAACAAAAGAGTTATTTGACATTTGCTCTTTATAAATTCTGACCTTCCCCCACCCTTTATTTCAAGAATAAGAAAAAAATTTCTGTAACATTTTTGTTTCATGAACTTATCATGATTTCAAACAGTGTAGTTTTATGATGTCTTTATTAAACATTTTTTTGAGATAATCGCAATATTACTTTTCGACTGTGCATTGCGCCCCCTACCGGAAAAGTTACGAACTTGAAATTTATTTCCAGAATTTTGCCATGATCACTTTTATTAACATTTTTTTATTTGAAAGCTCTAGCACTCATAGTTCCTGAGATATAGCCGGTGACCTTTCTTATTCGGACACCCGGTACACGATCAACGTTATCGAGACGATATATTCTTTTAGAAAATAAGTTTACAATTACAAAAATGTCAAATTGAAATGCTTTCTGCATCCGTCACCACAAAAGCCCTTTTATATACAGCTTATACAGCTCCCCGTAGAAGACCTAGTCTACGGGGAGCTGTATAACGGGCCCTCAAAACCTTTGGAGAAGTAAAAAAAAATCGAAATTGATGACAAAAGTATGTCAAAAACTCGGGTAATTGAATTTTATCTATCTTTTGTCGTTCTCGAAAAAAAAAAAAATAGATATTTCGCGCTTTTTTGCAGGTAGACATCACCTCTGAAATTCAGTATTTCCATCTCAGGACAATTGACATCACTCGGTAGCACAGTCATATTTATAATTAAACCTATTTTAATTAGCAATTATAAAGCAGCCCAACCTTATACTCGCGTTCCTTTCATTACTTCAAGCATTTATTATGTAACATGATTAATTAAAGCAGATTAATTTAAAGAAACTAAAAATAGTGAAGCGCGAAACTGCGCCCTCCGGAAAAAGAAATAATTTCCAGGGCGCACGGAAAGTCAGTCCACTAAAAACGTCTAAATATAAATCGTCAGGGCATGCACGGAATTGTGTACACAAGCGTCACGTCCACTTTGCAAAACGTGATCCGGCTGTCAACTTTTATAAATGGCCAAACGCCATTTTCTGCAAATGGCATTGACTTCGCATAAATAATCAAAGCTCAGCCGTTTTGAGCTCGACAATGGATGCCTCTGTATCGGTATGAGTTGCGCAATCGATGTACACTCCCGGTGTATTAATTTCGTTACGAGTGCTTGGTGAAATTTTAATGATTATCAACGACCCAAATTAATTTTATTGATATCAAAAAAATAATATTGAGATAGACGAAAATAATTCACTTGTAATGAAACGTTCAGTCACCATTTATCTAGCGTATGGATAACTAATGATGGCCATTTCGGTTTTTCGAACCTCATCAGACTAAGCAAAAGGTGGCGCTTGCGTCGTCTTTAATTTATTATGATTAATTCACTTATATTTATAACGGAACGGAGAGGTTGGTTTTAGCGAAACAAACAAAGTGTATTTTCCAAATACTAATAAACAAATAACAAACATATTTCCTAGCTTCTGCCATAACATATAGATGTCGTGGTCGATGCAATAATATTTGTTCCGAGGGCAGAAAGAACTTAGGTCGCTATCCCAGACAAACACCTATATCCATTGCAATTATTTATGTTTTATTAAATAAAAATGATTTGAAAATAATTAATAAATTATTTCCAATACTCTTTTCTATTTATGTTATATTCTATTGTATTATCTGTATAAAAATGTGTGTATATATTTAAAAAAAATATATCCTGGTTTGTTATGCGTTTCGTATTTTCTTCTTTCGGAAGAAACTGGAGACGAGAAGATAAAGAAGCGGATGAAGTGAGTCATCGCGCTGCAACGCACATAAACGGTGTGGAATTACTTCTTTACAAAGGTAAAACAATGTGTACTTCTGCTTAAATGGTCGACCAGTTTCGACACGAAGTTTGTCCTGAGGTCATGGACTTGACGCGACCGTACACACCTTTACACTTTCGTAGAAAAAACAGCGCGTTTCTAATCTGAACGAATATCATTCTCACGAAAACCAGAAATTATTAAGACGTTTCCTGAAGCGAATCGACCGTGACAATTGTCGGATTGTACCATGTAGGAAGTTCTGGGTTGATTGTTACGGTTCTTTTAAAAGGTAGAAACGGATTTTTTTTGGACCGTTTGTGTTTGTTTTTATATAAATAAAGAATTGTAAAAATTTATACCTTTCCAACTTTAATTTTATAATTACTTAAACAAAAATGGTTTGACTGAAAGAATAGTCGATAGCCATTTAGTAAGAATATTATATAAAATGTATTGTATTACATACAGAGAGCTTTTTTTATCAGTATACATTTCCCCTATGTATACCTGCAAAATACGCGAGTCAAATGCATTTGTGCATGTGTATTTAGTTGCCTATAACACGCAACTGAACACACATGTGCCAAATAGTCAACTAAACATACACACAAACGGTTCAATGCGTTTGGTTCGCGTTTTTTGCAGGTATACACTTCCCCTAATGTATACTGATAGAAAAACCTCTCTGTATATTAAATAAAAATGATTTGAAAATAATTAATAAATTATTTCAACATTTAGCTCTGCGACTTTTGACTTGCGTTACGTAAGTACGTTAAACAAATGCACATTAAAACAACCACTTCCCTGGCAAATACCCACGCCGGACATTGAATTACATAAAGTACATCTACTGTTGCGCATCAATAAAATATTGCATAATGCAACAAATTTTGATCCGAGAAAAATTTAATGCAAAAACAACAAAAAGAACGTTACTTAATTTAAGGCCATCAAAATGTATTGTATTATACCTAATGTAAATTCTACAATAAAGATGATTATATAAAAAATGGTTTTCTCCAGAACCAGCATAAAGAAGATTTTAATTTTATAATTTAATATGATTAAATAAAACACTTCTCGACACCAAATACGCTAAAAGAGGATAAAATTAAGAAAGAAAGAAATAAAACACTTTTTAATCTATCGTATGTATAAGTTAGGCAATAGATGGCGCTTGCGTTATCTTCCAATTATTATGTTTAATTTTAGAATATGTAACTTCAATTTCATAAAATTAATAAATATTTTCTATATCCATGAATTTTCAATGTACAATATTGAGGTATAATTTAAATTCAATTAAATATAAAGTGGAAAAAACATCTTTAATGGGATTTGAATCCACGTCCCCCGATTGCCGGGTTCAAATCCCATCAGAAATGTTTCTTTTCCACTTTATATTATATTTATTTATTTACGGTATCTCCTTTTTACAAAACATATGCAACAAAAATCAATATTACAACTAAATATGTAAATGTATGTAAATGATAATCAAACTGAAATATAATTATAAATTGACAGTGAATAATATATTTAATTGAATTTAAATTATACCTCAATGTTGTACATTGAAAATTTCTACAATTTATAGATATAAATATAATTTATTTATTTATTTAACGGAATATACCATTTTTACAAATATAAGACATACATGTAAAATGTAATAAATTTTTATGTATTACTAACTAATTTTAAATACAATAGTAAACCCTTTGAACGCAAATATAAAAGCAAAAAGAAAAAACCTTAACCTTGATTTAAAAGGAATAACAAATTAGTTTAATTATTTTTTATATTATATTAATTAAAATACTTTTGAACTTCATGTTGCAATTTATGAATGCAATAATTAGCAAATTTAGTTACATCTAATTTATTATTTGTTAATAATACACAAATTATGAAAGTGATCAAAGCATCATTTTGACAGATTTTTAAAATTGTAACCATATTTTAATTATTGTTTTTTTTTTCTTTCTAAAATTAAGAAGGAACAGGAGTTTGCATATAATTGTTTTTACATGTAAACTTCCTATGTATACCTGGTTGTATCAACACACTATACAGGGTGTTGATCAGCGAGGGTCGGATAATATTTTAAATCTGGAAACACGACAATTGTTGTCCACTTGAACACTGGAGGCGCTGTAGTTTCAAGTGGAAAATTTAAAATATTTTAATCTAGAGTTTTTATTAAGTTACAATGAAATTAAACAAGGAATTTTTTCTGGCAATGATCAATAAAATTCGATCAATCCCTTTTTCCAGCTGCAAAAAAAAATACACTGTAAGTTTCACAAACATCCATTGAAACAACTACTTCCTGAGCATTTACCCCGCCGGACATTGGATTACACAATAGACATTTGTTGTTGCATAACAGCACTGCTGCGACTTGCAACGGTTTGAGTCGAAATTATTTAATGAAAGGAAACAACAAATAATAGTTACAAGGCTATCTGTAGACACGTGTTACTTTGTTTCATTTCATTTTATTTAGTTTTTATTAAGATGTATTAATTATGCGTGCGTTTTGTCGGATTCCAAGGTGTATATCTTAAAGATTTATATTTTCAATTAAACATTAGAGATATTCTAAATAAGGATCACTGGCTGAAAGACCTCCGGTCGATAGCCGATTCATCTACAGAATATAATTCTAATGTTTGTATACTATTGTACATACATATACACATTTGAATAAAGATAGTTAGTTAATTAAGGATCACTTTGCCATCTTTAAATTTGATCGATGTAACATGAATTATAATTGTCAGTTATCTTATATTCCTCAGAAATTACTCCATGTTTCACTACCGTTATAGCTTGTAAGGCTACGACTGGTAAGTTATTCTCTATAGTTCGACAATGTTTGCTTATTCATTTTATAATATTGTATTTTATTTGAAATACACTTATCTTAAAAATGTTTATGAAAAAACTCGTTAATAATTATTAATAAAAATATAATTATTTTCCTTAATTCTCAATAATTATTTATATATACTTCTTTATTTTTTTACTGTATAATTTAATAATAAAATCATATAACAGTTTGAATTTAAATTAATGAATTTCTCTCAGCTGGATAACCTTATGAACTTTTTTCATAGAGATTATAAGAAAATATATACAAAAATATCAGTTGAAAAAATATTTCATAAATTTAAATATTGTGGAATTTGAATTGTTCAAATTGTTTCAAACTCCACAATATTTAAATTTATGAAATATATTATGAAATATTTTATCAACTAATATTTTTGTATATATTTTCTTAGAATCTCTATGAAAAAAGTTCATAAGGCTATCCAGCTGAGAGAAATTCATTAATTTTTAAATTCAAACTGTTATATGATTTTATTATTATGTAAATGTACTAACAGTTTAAGTTAAATATATTCTACTTAAGTATATTGTTGTTTTTATGTGTTTTTTTTTTAATTTTTTAGTCTATTATAAGTATATTTTTTGCATGATTTAATGACAAACAATTTTTTTCTCCAAAAATATATATATATAAACTTACTAAATTAGTTTCATTAAAAAATAGTGGATTTGAAATAATGAATGTAAACATTTTCAAAAATCCCGCCGCTGGGTTGTCTATAGTTTGTACACGAACCTAACCTCAAAACCCTAATAAAGGTTTGAAACTTAGGAAATAGTTGTCCACTTGAGCACTGGATGTCGTTTCCCGCTAAATACATGGATCTGGCCATAGAGATAAAGTATAAGGGCCAAATCCAACGACGCTTGAGTATATGTATAAAGGATAGATGGAATAGAACATTTGAGAGTGGGGGGAATTTAATGGGAGATCTCATGACGTCACAGTAACTCATTGCGCACGCCTTAAATATGATTGAAATAGCTATAGAATAACAAATTAAACGATATCGAATCGGAGTTTTCTCTCTATCAAACGTTGTTAGGAATCGCTCCATCTTCGTTTTGAGTCGCTATCTACTAAACTAAATTACGGCCTTAGGTTTTATTAATATAATTAATTTTCGTTTTATTTTATTATATTTATTACTAAAATACTAATATTAATTAAATTGCTTAATATTTGTATTCTAATGAAATTATAATAAATAATAACCTCAAAAGTCAATGCTTAAAAAGTGTATTATTTTTTTTATAATAATACAGTGTAGTAATGAATTTAGTTATTACCATTTTTACTCAGTTACCATAGTATGTGCATTTGTTTGTGTAAAAACCTAAAGAGTGCAACATTTTAAAATATTGTGGATCAAAGTAATAAAATAATACAAAAATATGTAATGTCCCGCAGACAAACAAATTAATGTTTACGCCCGCTGATAACAATTTTTCAAATTTACTTTTCGCATGGTCGCTGAAAGACCAAAGTATAACCAAATAATGAAACAATGAATGGGCATAAACAAAGAAGTAGAAAGCACGCAATGTGAAAATAGGTTATGCTTGTTTTTGCCTGTGTACGCGCGAAAATATTCGAATTCGTCTACGTCACGAGATCTGAATGACCGAAAGGGAGGTGAGAAGCAAGGGGGGCGTTGAAACTATGTGAGGCGCTAGTTCAGCATACCTTTACACATATGTATATATGTGTAACTCGATCTACCTTGGACCAAATCCATGTATTTAGCGGGAAACGCGCGCAACGCCATCCAGTACTCAAGTGGATAACTATTTCCCAAGTTTAAAACCTTTATAAGGTTTTTAAGGTTAGGTTCATATACACACTATAATATAACTAATGGCGGGACTTTTTAACCTTTTTCTATTTATAATTTTTTGTTAACTATTTTTTACTTCAAATTATTTATATAAAAGTTTTTTTTTTAGAAATGTGCTATTTTACAGAAAAAAATATCAGTAGATCATGCAAATAAGAAATTGCAATTAATAAAATTATCTGAAAAAATACATAAAAAACAACATATAAAAACAATATTTTTAAGTAAAATATATTAAACTTATAAAAGTATCATTTAACCTGTTAGTACATTCATATATTAATTAAAACATATTAACAACAGTTATAATTTGAATTAATTGATAACTCTCAGCTGGATAATTTTATGAACTCATTTCCTGAAAGAATCTAAAAAAATATGGATGTAAATATTACTTCAAAAACGTCTATAAATATTAAATACATTTTTTTTCTGATGGAAAATATTGTAAAAAGCATAAACTATATAATAAAAAATGAAGATTTATAAGACCGAAAACATATTTTGAGAATGTGGGAAATAAATCATATTTATTAATAATTAATTATTGCTCGATTTGTTCATACTTTTAAGTTATGTATATTCTTTCAAAAATATACAATTCATAGAAATTAATAAGCAAGCGTATTTTAAACTACAAATAATAACTTACCAGTTGTAGTTTTATAGGAAAAAGTGAATAAACTTCTGACGAATAAAAAAAACTGCTAAAAACATTTCATATGATTTACATCAATCAAATTGAAATATGGCAAACTGATCCTTATTTAGAACACCTTTAATGATTAATTAAAAGTATAAATGTTTAAGAAATATACACTTAAGGGCGACAAAAGTCACCAATAATAAATAAATCATTGTAAAAAGCCGAAAATAAAGTATTTTAAATTTTCCACTTGAGACTTCAGCGCCTCCAGTGCTCAAGTGGACAACTATTGTCGTGTTTCCCAATTTTAAATATTATCCGACCCCCCTGATCTGGACCTCTTATTCTCTATCTCTATGGTGTTGATACAACCAGGTATACTTTCCTTAATTAGAAACAAAGAAATAAAGACACACTTGCAAAACTTTATTTATTAACTTTAAAATTCAATTGATATTTTTCTAGTTCCTACTTTTTCGATTGAGCTTTCTTCTTATGGTCATCCACAATTTATTTAATTCACGAAACTTCAATCACTTCTTCTTCTTCTTACCACCCTTCCCTTTGCCTCCTTTCGCGCCTTTCGCCTTCTTCTCCGTCTCGCCGAAATCCTTCGGATCGTACTGAACCCTCCGGTGCTCCATTTCCGGCGGCGGCGGCAAGTGAAGCGGCCTGGGGGTCGTCAATTCCATATCGATATGATTCCTCTCCTCGCACCCGCCTTGGCTCTTCTTCGCAATCCTCATCACGAACATTTCCTTGCCGGGATCTGAAATTTCCGTCATCTTCGTGCCGTCCCTCGTGGTGCAAGAGGGCGGAACTATGCACACGTTTTCCATGGGTTGATTCAAGGTTTTTGTCGCGAAGTTGAACGGGGTCGCGTTTTTGCCGGGACACCCCGGACGCATGGTCAGTGCTTGTGTTTGCGGTACTGGACAGCGGCAGCATTTTGGCGGCGGGGGCGGGGGACAGGTCGGACAACACGGAGAGCAGGACATTTTTTTTAAAGCTACTTGTAAATTTTAAGGATCACTGGGAATTTTTCTTGACAGGCTTGACAGCTTGTTTGATTGTCCGAAATTTGAAAATGTGTGATGTTTGTATATAGAATCTGTTTGTTTTTTTATGAGCTTACATTATATTACCTTTCAAATTTGTCATTTAAAGAATTTAATGTGTGTTGTAAACTGGGTGTAGAAGATAAATCAGATGACTCACTTTAAGGTTGCGGTTTAGTAGAAAGAAATAGCTATTTAGTAAAATGGAAATAATCGTTGGAGAAAAGAGACATTCTTTTGGATTTAATGATATGAATATATATTTAAATTTTTTATCTACCAAGTATAAAGTATCTGTCTAAATAAAAAATAAATCGTTAATTTTCGTGTATTACGTCAATTTACTAGTTCAAGCTAGAAAAGAACATTGCAAGATATAATGAACTTAATAGGTCATGTCTGCTAAGTTATTTGAATGCAGAATTTAGTGACATCCTTTAATTTTAATTGCACAAGTTTTTATTAGCAAAAATATAATTTGAAATTTGCTATAAATTTGATCAATTTTCATTGTTTTTCACACAAACTAAACATTAAAATAATTTTTAATTCATCTGATGAAATTCCTGCTTATTTTAAGATTACTTTAATGTATAATACAATATTGTTCATTGATCACAACAGCAATCTAACTCGAATTAATGATTGCCAATATTTATATAGCTATCTCTTTCGTCTAAACCGCACCCTTAATTAATTTGTTGTTTTCTATACAATCATCTTTATTGTGATATTTACATATACATAAATTATACAATATATTTAATTTAAACTTATAAATGGCTATCGATCTTAAGTCTTTCAGCCAGTTGTTTTCTATTAGTTTTGAAATGATATAAAGATAATTAAGTTATTCGGAGTTATTCCGTATGGGAAATGTTAAGTTTAACGTGTGCATTATTTAATGTAAACTCTTGCAGTAGTTTTAGTGACCCCAGTTTTGTAATTTTAAAGACAATTAATGGAAAGGAATTTTGTGTGTTGGTTAAACTAAACACTGCTTTTCGGTGGGGAAAATATTGTTGGAGACATCAGAAAACCATGAAATTTTAATAGGTACTGTTTAAAGGATAGTACTACCTGGAAATCACGTGGATATATCGATAAGCTTACCATATATGTGTCAGAATTTATTAAGTGATAAAGTTTGAATTGAGTGAATTACGTGAAGAAAATGTCCTGTACGGAGCCCCGATATATTCCGTACAGAAAATGTTAAGTTTAACGTGTAATTAAATAATCTCACATTCTATGATTTTTTGTATATCTATTACAAAAAATGCTTAAACTGTGACTAATATGTCGAATTTAAACGTGGCCGTACAAGCATCGATGATGCTGAACGCTCTGGTGGCCCAAAATCGGCAGTTGTTTCGAAAAACATAAAAATGTCCTAAAAATAATTTTAAAAATTCGTAAATTGAAATTGCGTGAGATATCTGTCACCTTGAAACTATCAGAAGGAAGTGTGTTTATAATTTCACATTAGCATTTGAGTATGCTCAAGTTGCTTTCGAAATGGGTGCCGCGTTTGCTCACACCGGACCAGACCGAACCAACAATGCGTTGACGATTCTGAGCGCTTTTTAGAGGTGTTTAAGTGAAATAAGAATTTCATGTGACAATGTATGAAAGATGTATCTACCACTATACGCTTGAATAAAAAATGTCAGTTGAGTGGATAGCAGCCAGTGCACATCGTCCCAAGCGACCAAAAAATCAAAATTCGGTCGGCAAGATTAGGAGAATAAATTAAAGACGACGCAAGCGCCACCTTGCACATGGAACACACTAGTCTGATGAGGTTCGAAAAACCGAAATGGCCATCACTAGTTATCCATAGGCTAGATGAATGGTGGCTGAACGTTTCATTAAATGTGAAGATTATGAGATCCGTATTTTGGGTTGCACATGGAATTTTGTTCATCAACTACCCTAAGAAAGGCAAAACTATCAATAATGAATATTAAATGGAATAATTGGATCGATATTCGATTGCCCATTACTACTCTTAACGACGTTCCTAATTCAAAATTCTCGCATATTTCTCGCCCTCTACAATATGTTTATTGATTGGGCTTTTAGGTTAAAGGTAAGTCGCCTAAAATAAAAGTAGATCCCTATATAGGGTAATAAGGTGTTTCTGTAATATGGGTGATGAACTCTATTCGCGAGGTTGAATGTAAAGAAAATTATTTTAGCATAAAAACATAAGTAATTATTTACAAATATTTTGCACTGGCGTAGTCTATAATTCTCTTTATTTTGTGTGATTAATTTGAAAAATTATTGTAATTTTATGGGGTAGCGAAAGTGTCAGATATGGAGTACTCATTTCCAACATTTTCTATGTAAATAATTTAAATTAGGGCAGAAAGATTAATAATTATATAATAATATTATTATTATCCTCGCAACCCTAATATTCCCTCAAAACATAACGACTATCCACCAATCCATTAAATCATGCATACATGACAGTTCAGCCAGCTAGCATAGTTTTAATTTGCAAATTACCATAAATTCATACAGGGCAGAAAGACCTATGGTCGATAGCCCATGACAGAACACTAAGACAATTGTACATATTTTTATAATAAATTTTGTAAAATTTTGTTGTCATATTGTCTGAATAAAGATGTTTGTATATAATTAACATTATTTTTTCCTAATACAGACGCCTAAACGCAAGTTATTGGATGCAAATAAAATGCAAGCTGTAGTGGAAACGCCACGGAATCGCAAAATAGGTTATTTGAAAGCTTTTAAATTTGTTTATGTCCCACAATCGGCAATATCAACCTTCCTTATAAAATATTCAAATTTCATAAAAGACGGCGAGAAGAATATTCGGGGCTTTTCTCCAAATAAAATGCTGAGTTTAACGTGTACGTTATTTTTAATCATCACAGTCTAAGCAACTTTTACAATAGATATACAAATACTTTGAATGTGAAATTAATTAATAACGTACACGTTAAACTTGACATTTTCTGTACGGAATAGCTCCGATTGTCTTGTCGTCCAAAGCAATTTGGATTTTCAGAATAACGTTTAGAGAGGCAATTTTTCAACTTTAATTTTAAATCTCCTTATGAAAAAAAAAAAGCTTGCAAAATGCTTAACATTTTTTTAATTAAATAAAAATAATAATCCACAAGAAGAGCGTACCTTGTCGATGAGCCAAGATCTGGGGCACCTTACAACTACCTCAAATCATGGTTAAGCTGTGAGGTAGCTACTCTATCGCCAAGTGTTCCGAAGCTGTCATAATTTATTCCTTGCAGTAACAGCCTCATTCGTAGAATTACTTCACTCTTTGAACTAGATATCTCTTAGTTAACTCTTCTTTCGGGTTCTCAATCATATGAGTAAATTGAGGCAGAACCTAAACATCTCCTTTTAACTTCCTTTAGAAATGCCTTCACCGAAAACAAAATGGATAGTAAAAACGTGGATATTAGTCTCCAGATGGGTATATTCAATTCAGTTTAATTCAACTGGATCAATAATGTAACGGTTTTTTTCAAGTGCATTAATATATATATATATATATGAAACAATACATTTATATTATTTTTCAAATTACATTAAAAAATATGTGTTTTAGAAGATATTAATTTATAGAATTTTACGTTTTTTTTTTCCTTATTAATTTTATTTTGTCATTGTTGTTTAATATTAATTATACAATACTTTATAGATTTAATTTTAATAAAATTTAAATTATTTAATATTATTTAAATTTAATATTATTTTTCAAATTACATTAAAAAATATGTGTTTTAGAAATTATTAATTTATAGAATTTTACGTTTTTTTTCCTTTTTAATTTTATTTTGTCATTGTTGTTTAATATTAATTATACAATACTTTATAGATTTAATTTTAATAAAATTAAATTATTTAATATTATTTAAATTTTATATTATTTTTCAAATTACATTCAAAAATATGTGTTTTAGAAGTTATTAATTTATAGAATTTTACGCTTTTTTTCATTCTTAATTTTATTTTGTCATTGTTGTTTAATATTAATTATACAATACTTTATAGATTTCATTTTAATAAAATTAAAAATAATAATAATAATAGAAATGAGTATTCATTCTCTTGGTCACAGTTATTTTAAAATGATTTGAAAATAATTAATAAATTATTTCCATATTTAGCTCTGTGACTTTTTAATGTGCATTTGTTTAACGTATTTACGTAACGTAAGTCAAAAATCACACAGCTAAATGTGGAAATAAATTATTAATTAATTTGAAATCATTTTTATTTAATAATACATGTAAATTTATTGCATTTTACAATGTATGTCTTATATTTGTAAAAATGGTATATTCCGTTAAATAAATAAATAAATATATTACAAAATAATTTATTATCAAAATTATAAAAGGAAAAATAATATACGATATTTCAAATTTATAAATTTGTATATTGAATATTAAATATATTATGCAAATATATCATTTTTTATAATAAAATATATTTTTTTAAATTAGATTAATAATAAAAAACGCGCAAACATTTTAAATTTCATAATTGTTCGCAATTTGCGTGCAGCCTGGCGCCATCTATCCACAACCGTCGCAACCGCGTGCTCGAAATGTCAGTGTCCGTGTGTCATCATCATCATCATCAGTTTTGCGTGACGTTTTCGTGGCTGACTGGAGATGACGATATCCATTTGGGAAGTGCACACTTAATGACCGTAAATTATACATTCACCCTTCGCGCGGCCACAAATTAAATCACCGAAACGCCGCGGAACGCAAAACAACACACCCAACCGTTTTTTGAAGGTTAGAAAAGTGCGAAACCTACAACTGGACGCGCACACACGTACCAGAAGACGAGTGCATCCTCTTCGACGTGATAAATTAAGTGAGTGAATTAAAGGAGAGGACTGCGTGAGTTCGGGGTTATTACGGTTCAACGAGAAATTGGATTGAAGGAGAAAAACATACTTGCACGGATTTAATTTAATCGAGCTGTGATTTAGTGTTTAGAATTTACTGAAATTAATAAAAGTGATTATTGTTTCAAATGAAACGATTCGGGGGACTTAATAAAGTATCGAATGAAATTAAATCGAAAGGCTGTGAACTAGATTAATCTTGTTTAGACTCGCTGGCGGTGTGTTATCTATTATTTAGACTCTTGAAAAAAGTATAGATTACTTTATCTGCAGTGTTCGTTTATAAACACAGAAGAAGAGTGAAGGCAATTATCGGGGTTAATTGTGTAATCAGATGAGCCAAGATGTCGTTCGATGTGCGTGCTTTGTACGATTTCTCCGGCGAGCCGAACACGGCGGAGATGAGCATAACGGCCGGGGAGGTTTTGAAGATTATCCGCACTGATGTCGGGGAGGGTTGGTGGGAAGGGGTGAACTCGGCTGGAAAATCCGGGTTGCTTCCCGAGGCTTACGTTGAGAAAATCGAGTCGTTCAATCACAACAACCCGACGCTCCCGCCGATTCCAGCGCAGCCCGCTGGGGATAATCAACGCTCTCCCGATGATTGGGACGACGATTGGGAGGATGATACGTATTCAGAATTGGCACAACCGGCTTATCCTCAAGAGCAGATTTACGCGAATGAAATTAACGAGAATTATCATATAGGGGAGGAAGCGATTTCGAAGGATGATAATAAAGGGACGGTTTCTAAGAAAAGTTTGAATAGATTTTCCGCTTTTGTCAAGAACAACGGTGAGAATTATCTGTTAGGATGCATGAATGTGTACGTTTCTGATGATGCTAGGATTAGAATATCGGAAATGGATGAGAATGTGTATTCGTGGCCTGCGATTTCACACGCGTATACGGTGCAGGTTACGAGCCCGAAAAAGGAGTCGAAGTTGAAGGGTTTGAAAAGTTTCATCGCTTATCAATTAACTCCGAGTTTTAACAACATTCAAGTGTCGAGGAGGTACAAGCATTTCGATTGGCTCCACGAGCGTCTTACAGAAAAGTTTAGTTTACTCGCCGTGCCTCCATTACCGGATAAACAAATTTCCGGGAGATACGAGGAGCAGTTTATCGAGCACAGACGCGCGCAGCTTCAGGAATTCGTCGATTACGTATGCCGGCATCCGGTTATGTCCAAATGTGAAGTCTGGCAGCATTTTTTAACGTGCACCGATGAGAAATTGTGGAAACAGGGGAAGAGGCAGGCGGAGAAAGATCAGTTAATCGGGGCCGGGTTCTGTTTGTGTGTGGAAGCTCCGGATAAGACGTTGCTGCCATCAGTTTCGGAAACTCTTGATACGATTAATTCTCATTACATAAACGGCTTGGACGCAGCGATTAAAAACATGATGCTCGTAACCGCGGACACGACGAAAAAATACAGAACCTTCTTCGGGAAAGAACACATCAAAATCGGAACCACCTTCTTCCAGTTGGGAACCGCGATCGAACAATCGAATAAGGCCGTTCCCTGCCGACTAGCACAAAACATCAAGCACATCGGAACCGCTTACACAGACATCGGGGATATGTACGAGAAACAGCCGACCTACGACTGGGATCCGCTGGGCGACAAGCTGTACATCTACAAGGGGATTACGTCATCGTTCCAGGGAGTTTTTTCGATCAACCGCGGGGCGCAGACCAAGAGGAAGGAGTGCGAGCGCACGATGTCCGGGCAGGTCGTCAACGACATAAAAACCCGCAGCGACGTCTTCACCTACATCACCATGGCCGAGTTGAACCATTTCAAAAATGAGCGCGACACCGATTTGAAGTTCGCCATGAGGAAGTTCGTGGAAGAGCAAATCGCCTTCCATCAGAACATTGTCAGTAAGCTCCAGTTGGCTCTGGCGGAATTCGATAAGTGAGCCAAAGATTCTGATTCAATGAATCAATAAAAAAAAATTATAACAATTACGAACTCTTGTAAAAGCATCAACTGTGTTAAAATACTTCTTATTTTAGTCTTTTAATAATTCTCAGAATTAATCAATTATTGGAAAACACTAAAAAAAAAAACAACAACAAAAAAGAGGGCGTTGATTGAAGTTTTTCAGCTGGCTGAGGAACGACTCACATCATGTAAAAATGACTTAAAAATAAGAAAGCCATTTTTTAGTCGATTCAATTTTATTACAATCAATCTTCGAGGTACAGCAAATTAATCCAAGTTTCAATTTAAATTAAGGACTTTGAAAAAAAAGAAGCATTATGTAAAAATGACTTAAAAATAAGGAAGCTATTTTTAGTCGATTCAATTTTATTACAATCAATCTTCGAGGTACAGCAAATTAATCAAAGTTTCTATTTATATTAAGGACTTTGAAAAAAAGGAAGCATTTTTTATTTCATTAAATTTTATTAGAATCAATTACTGCAGTACAGCAAATTAATCCACGATTTGAATTTTTGTTTAAGATTAAAAAAAAAGAGAGCTGTTTATATTCGATTAAATTTTATTACAATTAATTACCAAAGTACAGAAAATTAATCCAGGTTTTAATTATTTCTTAAGGATTTAAAAAAAAGAGAGCTATTTATAGTTAATTTATAAATCATACTTCACAGGATCATTTCTGTAGTGGATTAAATTTTATTGCAATCAATTACCACAGTACAGAAAATTAATGCAATTAATTTTTGTTAAGGACTTAAAAAAAGAGTGCAATTTTTACTTGATTAAATTTTATTACAATAAATCACCGCAGTACAGCAAATTAATCCACGTTTCAATTTTTGTTGTTTTGCACATCTCAACCTTGCAAGCGCTGGTTTGGCGGTGAATCAGACAATCATCATCACTTACCACAATTAGTAAATTGCTGCTGGAAGAAACGCATTTACTTGTATGTGGTATTCAATTTCTTGAAATTGCAGTTCAAAGAACTTTTGAATCATTTTATTTGTAACAAAGGATATTTTTAATTTTGTTCATTACTATTCAATGAAAATTCAAGTCTTTAAAAAACTGTAATAATTCAAGCATGAACTTTTGAATCATTATATTTTTAATTTTTTTCATCAGTGAGTATTAATTTTGTTCATCACCAGTTATGTACGCAGGATTGGATTGAAGAGAAAATTTTTGACAAAATTATTGGTGGGTCAAAAATTTATTTTATTTATTTTATATGCTGTTTTTATCGTTTATATATAAATAACGATATTAAGTGATCTATTAAAATACAATATATATTTAAAAAAATAAAAAAATGCTGATCATAATTTGTGGTTGAACAAAATTTATTAAAAGAAAACTTTGTTTCAAAACTTAATTAAATAAATACAATTTTTATTTTATTTTTTTTTTAATTCAATGCAATTTTATTTTAATTCAATGGAATCATATTTTAATTAAATTCATTTATTTTTTAATTAAATGAAATTTTATTTTGTTAAATGCAGTTTTATTTCAATTAAATTATTTTTTTTTTAATTTAATTAATTTTTTAATTAAATTAAATTTTATTTTGTTAAATGCAGTTTTATTTAAATTAAATTCATTTTTTTTAATTTAATTAATTTTTTAATTAAATGAAATTTTATTTTGTTAAAAGCAGTTTTATTTCAATTATTTTTTTTAATTTAATGTATTTTTTAATTAAATGAAATTTTATTTTGTTAAAAGCAGTTTTATTTCAATTAAATTATTTTTTTAATTAAATGAAATTTTATTTTGTTAAATGCAGTTTTATTTCAATTAAATTCATTTTTTTTTAATTTAATGTATTTTTTAATTAAATGAAATTTTATTTTGTTAAAAGCAGTTTTATTTCAATTAAATTATTTTTTTTTAATTTAATATATTTTTTAATAAAATGAAATTTTATTTTAATTAAATTCATTTATTTTTTAATTAAATGAAATTTTATTTTGTTAAATGCAGTTTTATTTCAATTAAATTCATTTTTTTTAATTTAATTAATTTTTTAATTAAATGAAATTTTATTTTGCTAAATGCAGTTTTATTTCAATTAAATTATTTTTTTTAATTTAATTAATTTTTTAATTAAATGAAATTTTATTTTGTTAAATGCAGTTTTATTTCAATTAAATTCATTTTTTTTAATTTAATGTATTTTTTAATTAAATGAAATTTTATTTTGTTAAAAGCAGTTTTATTTCAATTAAATTATTTTTTTTTAATTTAATGAATTTTTTAATTAAATGAAATTTTATTTTGTTAAAAGCAGTTTTATTTCAATTAAATTATTTTTTTTTATTTAATATATTTTTTAATAAAATGAAATTTTATTTTAATTAAATTCATTTATTTTTTTATTAAATGAAATTTTATTTTGTTAAAAGCAGTTTTATTTCAATTAAATTATTTTTTTTAATTATTGTATTTTTTAATTAAATGAAATTTTATTTTGTTAAATGCAGTTTTACTTCAATTAAATTCATTTTTTTTTTAATTTAATGTATTTTTTATTTTAATTAAATGCAATTTTATTTTGATTAAATTTAATTTAAAATATTCAACAATAAAAAACAATTTGTTATTTCTGCATTGAAGGAACAATTTTTACCAGTTTCTTGATCGAAATTTCTTTACTTTAAAGTCGAGACTTAATGGAAAAGATTTAGCTATAAGACAACACTTAACTTTTTATATATTATTAATAAAAATGTTATAAAAAAAGTTAAATGTTTTCTTTGTATCAAAATCGAAAATGTACCACCGCCTCGAAAATCGAAAGAAAAGATTTAGTTCACTTTACATTTCTATTAAATTTATTAATTTTCATGCAAATACAAAAATCGTAAGAAGTATTTTAAAAACCGCAGTGATTTAGCTTAAAACAAACCAATGTTAACGCACTTTTTTTTGTTTGATGGAAAGTATTCAAACGTGAGGGTATTTTCAGATCGACTAGGATTTAGAATGTAAACCCGGAAACTGTTTAGGGTCAAAGAACCAAATGTTTAATGTGATGTATTAGAACATGTAAATAATAATATATTTTTGTACATATTTAAGTAGGAGGAGGAGTCGTACCATGTAAAGGGTGGCAGCACTGGAGTTTTAATCGCAAAAGTGTGCCGCTTTATATTTCCGTAATTGGCGAAAACAAATCACCATTCATGTTGCTTTGAGTAATTTTGTGTAACTGATAAAAAAAAAATAATGAAAAATTTCTGTGATTGTTCAATAATGATTCAAGTGGATAAATTAAAAAAAAAACTTAGGTGAAGTAAGTATATATACTTAGGAAACTTTCTCAATTTTAATTGCAGAATTAACAGCTATAAAATAATGTTTAATAGGTTGAGCGTTATGGCTATTTGGCGAAATCTTTCCCTTGGATAAAACTGTTTTTGTTTTATTGCTACCTACTAGTAATGGATGTTAGATGTGGCTTTTTATAATTTTGATAAAAATAATCACCTCACACTGAGAAGTAGAGAGGAACATATAACGATGTTATATAAGACTAAATAAATAAAAATAATTTCAGAAAAAACGGCGGCTCCCGCATATTTTTATTGGACGTCGAGTCCAATGAAAATGTTTTCAATTAAAACACTTTTTTTTTTCATTGAATAACTTAGGCTGAGTAATGTGAAGTATTTTATTTATTCAATTAACGGAGGCCATTAAATACAGTAACATACATACATGATACAATGAATAGTTACAATAATAAAAATAAATTTTATAATAATATAGCTGAAAATGAAAATGAAAATTCCTTATTTCACTTCAGTAGTAAGTAAGGAATTTTCATTTTTACCTATATTACTATAACAACAAAACCTCTTTAATAATATATATTTTTATTTACGGTATCTCCTTTTTACAAAATGCAACAAAAATCAATATTACAACTAAATATATAAATGTATGTAAATGATAATCGAACTGAAATATAATTATAAATTGACAGTGAATAATACTAATATTTTAAATTGGTCATAACAAAAGTATGTTTAATGTCGCAATAATTCAATATATGGTACAATGTAATACATTTATGGTTAATTAATGGTAAAATGGCTATTTTTTTCATAAAGATAAAAAACAGCTGTCAGTAGCCTAGCGTTCAATAGTGCGAAGCTGTAGCGGAGACATAAATATTATAGTTTCGATAAAATTGAATATGCTTGGCCCATCCAGGTTGATGCATTTAAATTTTGAGTGAACACCAGTGATCGCCGTGTCCCATTGGAAAGTTCCTAAGCCTGCCATAACGCTCATCCTGTTAAAGAAACTGAGTTCATTCACACTTTAGCAGTTATTTAAATTGAAATTAAATAAGGCGAATATGCTCAATAAAATTTCGATCACTCCGTTTTTCATCTTTTCAAAAATTACATTACAAGTTTTTCACAAACATCTATTGAAACAACTACTTCCCGGACAAATACCTAACTGGATATTTAATTACAGAATGAGAATGATTAAATTTATTTAATAATTAGGATGTATTTTAATTAATTCACTTGTTCGTTTCACTAAAAAAAAAAAAATATGTGAATCAAATAACCAAGTGTATTAATTAAAATACATCATTATTATTAGATAAAAACATTTCACCACAGAATAAGTGAGAATTTAATAAAAAAAAAATTGTTCATTTTGAGTGTTTTTCCTTATTTAATTTTAATATACTTAGCAGCTAAAATTAAGTTAGGTTAACTTAATTTATTAATTTGAGATTGCAATCAGGATTGTGAACCAGTAAAAAAAAAATTGTAACTGGTCTAGAATATATACTTAGCAGCTATAATTAAGTTAGGTTAACTTAATTTATTAACTTTAGATTGCAAACAGGATTGCGAACCAGTTCAAAATATTTTTTCTAACCGATCTAGAATATTTTAATGTGGTCCAAGTCAATTAAAAAATGGGATGATCCATACTTATAACAGTTATTAATTAAGGTTAAAAGTCCACTGAGTCCGTTATACATTTACTTGTAAATAACAGTCCATAACTACTTATTTATTATGATTTATTTATTTATTAATTTACGGATTTATCCTTTTTCAATATTACAAAAATATATAATAACATATACAATATAAATAATTACAGTTAGTAGAACATTACAACACTAAAAATAGAGAGAAAAAATACAAAAATGCTATAAGTGACTAATATTGGCGAAATAAATAAATGATAAGTGGCGTTTAAATACATAATACGAATTTGAAAAAATAAGGAAATTAGGATTTAACATAAGTAAGTTACAATACCGCATTATACACGAGACTGGACTATGAACGCCATAACTAGTGCGATGGAAGTTTAACCGGAATAATGGCCTGAATAGGTTGTAACCAAAACAAACAAGTTATATTAATATACCTAGCAACTGAAATTAGGTTAGGTTATTTATTTCAGGATGCAATCAGGTATGTGAACCAGTTCAAAACATTAATTTTTTTATTTTGAACCGATCTAGAAATTTATAAAGCGGTTCGAAATGCAGAAAAGTCAATTAAAACATGCGACAGTCCATGCTTATAACTTACTTGTTTTAGTTACAAACCAGTTCATAATAAATAAGCAATTATGGACTGTTATGTTTGATGTTATATGTCTGAGCGGCCATAATTGACAATGAAGCATCCGCCTCAAATTATTTTTACAAATTGAATTAAGTTTCCACGAAACAGGAATACAATATACTGTTTGAAGCAATAATGTTTTTGGTGGCATAAAAACATTATTGCTGCAAGTTGTTTTTAAATAAAGCTTGAATTATTATTGAATTACGGAAAATGCTTGATTTTTAAATTGATTTAAAATTTTTTTTTTGCAAGCTTCAAGAGTGTAATGATATATCAGACAAACACAAAGAAAAAATAATAAACGACTGATTTAAGTAGTCTAAACTGCGCATGCGCTGTTTAAGTCGAACGTAAGCCTAACTTAAGCAATAGTGATAATCTGCGTGCTTTATCTAATAGAGATTTTTATATAGGAAAATACATAAATAATGAATAATTGGTGGTAATGAAAACAACAATAAATCAAATAAAAATTAATGGTTTTGATATTTAGACATTGGTAGTTCATATTGTATGAAATAAATATGAATAAATGATTAAAAATCGACCAATAAAACACAGATTAGATTGAATAACTTTAAATTCTCAACTAGTTTCGGGTTATTAAAATTTTAAATTCTCTTGAAAATGGGCTAATAACCCGAAACTACTCGAGAATTTAAAGTTATTCAATCGAATCTGTGTTTTATTGGTTGATTTTTAATAATTTCTTCATATTTATTTCATACAAATAAAAATTATTTGAAAATAATTAATAAATTATTTTCACATTATGCTCTGTGACATTTTGATTTACGTCACGTACTTTAAACAAATGCACTTTAAAACAACTACTTCCCGGGCAAATACCCCACCGGACATTGAATTACATAATGTACACCTGCTGTTGCACATCAATAAAATATTGCATCATGCAACAAATTTGATCCGAGAAAAATTCAATGTAAAAAACAAACAATATTTTGATAAAGGTGATTATACACTTTAACCCATATAGGACAGTAATTTAAAAAAAATTGAGTTAATTTTAACACTTTTTTATGAAATAAATATGAATATAATATTAAAAATCAACCAATAAAACACAGATTAGATTGAATAACTTTAAATTCTTAGTGCAATATTCGGGGCTATTCTGTACAGAAAATGTTAAATTTAACATTTAAAAGTCGTTGTTTGTTTTTAGAGACGTATGTTGAGCATGCTCCAACTATTGAGAAGCAGTTTCGACGATTCAAATGTGATGAATGGATGGATGAATAGTTTAGACCAAAGAAAAAACAGTTTTTTTTTTGAGAACTTTAGCTCAAAGGAGAAACAGTTTGTTTCAGAACTTTAGCTCAAAGGAGATACAGTTCGTTTGAAAACCCTCCTTTGAGCTAACCTGTTTAACAATCACATTTGAATTGTCGTGTTCATCAACACATTTCAATTATCGAAACCACGCATTATGAAAATTTTCATATGCTTACAATTTTCAGAATTTACTAATTTTAGTAACATTTCCCTATTTATCAATAAAATATATTTAGCAGTAACAAAAATTAAGTTTTTTAATAAATGAAACACTTTTTTACTTTGTTTGTATAACTCGGATTGTTTTATTGTTGACTACAGTTTTGACAACCCTAACGTGTCATTATCGAAACAAAAGTCAAAACAATCCGAGTTATACAAACAAAGTAAAAAAGTGTTTCATTTATTAAAATTGAATTACAATTTATAACAAAGTAGAAGCCTCAACAATTAACAACAAAAATTAAGATCGACTCTTCTCTAGTTGTTTTTTTACGTTACCATCAATTATTCGTTGTTAATAGTTTTATGTTTCCTCTATATTCACTCCCTTTATAATTCTAATAATGTGATAAACAGAGCGTGTGCAGTGATTTAGTGAAATTCTAAACAAACAAAAAAGAAGAAAAAAATAAAAATTCCATTGTTAATATTTTGTATTATTAATCATTATTTTCAATTATGTATTTGTATTATATATAGCTAATTTTTCTACACCTACGAATATACTTTGTATAATATTTACTTTTTATTGTCTATTTATATAAATAATGTATATACATGAAAAATGTGGTATAATTAATATATAAAACTAAAATAAATATTACATGTATGTCTACATTGCTTAATTGTTGCGTTTTTTTTTTCGTCCACGTTAAAAAAAAAATGGAATTATTCGAGCGTCATTCAAGAGTCTTATCAATTGTTTGGAGTGCGATAACGGGTGAGTTTCAAGGATTTGTTTTAATTCCATAAAGATAAGTGTTTATTTAGTGGGAGGTAGAGCCGGGGGCACGCTGTTTTATGGTGTCGTAAAAAGTATTGTTAAAAAGTGAATTGGGTTCTTTAAATGTTTGATTATGGGATATTGTATTATTTTTTTGTTATTGATCTTAATTACTTAATGTTGTGTGTTATGGTTGCTAGTTAAAACTAGAAAAAAAAAAATAGGTTAATTTTTACATATAGGAAATATCGGAGCTTTCAGAAGAAAGCTGTTTGAAGAAATAAAATGCGGGGATGAAGCGGAAGGGAACGGGGTAAATGCCTTTCTGGAAATTAGCCTAAAGTAAAAATATTGTTAAAAAGTGATTTGGGTTCTTTAAATGTTTGATTATGGGATATTGTATTTTTTTTTGTTATTGATCTTAATTATTTAATGTTGTGTGTTATGGTTGCTAGTTAAAAATAGAAAAGAAAAAAATAAAAGGTTAATTTCTTAATTTATGAAATATTAAAGCTTTAAGAAAAAAGCTGCTTGGAGATGAAGCGGAAGGGAAGGAGGTAAATATCCTTCTGGAAATTAGCCTGGATTAGAGCTGTCACCTTGATGATAATAGTTCGCGGAAAAACCAGCAACTCTCTTTTGGAAGGGCATTTGGAGCCATAAATGGTCCTCCGGAAATATATAGCCCGATCAAATATAATTTATTTAATTTATAGAAAAGCGAACAGGAATTATGCTGAATATATTTTCGCGAAAAAAGTCTATCAATTTGTAAGAATTAAAAATGATCTTTTCGACTACAACTCACGTCAAACTGCGTTAATTTATAAATACATTTAAAAGAAGTGGAAATAAGTTATTAATTATTTTCAAAACATTTTTTTTAATTTATTAAATAACTGTGAGCAAGTGAATGGGAGCCACTTGGTCACAGTTATTTAATAAATTAAATAAAAATTCTTCCCTGAAGATGACCAATGGTCGAAACTAGTTGGAGAAAATATAAATAAGTGAAACAAACCAAGTGTTTTAATTTCAATTAAATCATTCTGAATTAATTTAAAAATATTTCACCACGGGTTAAGTGAGAAATTAATTAAACATAAATAAAAATGTTTTGGAAATAAGTAATAAATTATTTCCATATTTTTATTTAATATAGTTTAGGGACATGTAGCGCTGCAGCGCTTGATGTTCCCTGTACACGCTTTCGAGGTTAAGTATGCTCACGAAAATATGGTAGTTTTGTTTACAGCTGCACGGCTTGAAAAGCGATCGAGCGGAAAAAAATATATGTTTTACCGCTTGATAAAGCGCTGCAGCGCCACACATAAAGCGGTACCGTTCAATGGTCGCGTTCAGGGAATTGTAGCGCTTAAGCGCTTTACGAAAGCGGTTTCCCTGAACGATACCGCTTTATGTGTGGCGCTGTACCGCTTTATCAAGCGGTAAAGCATATATTTTTTTCGCTTGATTGCTTTTCAAGCCGTGCAGCTGTAAACAAAACGGCCATATTTTCGTGAACGTCCTTAACATCGAAAGCGTGTTCAGGGAACATCAAGCGCTTTGCGCTGTAGCGCTACATCTCTAAAATTCCCTGAACGCGACCATTGACACCGCTTTCGTAAAGCGCTGCAGCGCTACAGTTCCCTGAACTTCATTGGGCAATGAATACTATTTTCTATTTATATTTATTATAAATACATTATGAAGTATTTCTATATTTTAAAATATTTATTAAAATATAAATTATTTTCATATATTAAATGAGTTTTAAAATTCCTTTATTTTCCTGTATTTTCATTCAACTTTACACAATCCTTCTTGGAATTCATAATGGCTAAACAATTCCAAGATCATACGCGACATTTCCTGTTTGCTTCAGCCAGTTCCAACTCCCTCCCCGCATTTTTTCCTCCATTTCTGCTCATTTAATGCTCAAAAAATAATGACGTTTCTGGGAATCCTAGAAAGTTGACGATTTTTTCAAGTAAATAAATCTCGCAGGAAATCACGTACCGGTGGAAACCGGGCCAACAACGAAGAAGCGGTTTGATGGAATACCCATTTTCCGCGCATATTTTCCTTATATGCGCAAAGCGTGTTTTTCTTTTCGATCGATTTTGCGGGATACAAGCGAATCAATTGACCCCGTTCGTCTCAGGGCATGAATCGACGGAAACACGCGATGGCCGATTGATTGATTCAGGTTGTTCAATTAGCGATTGGGAAATTTGGTGCAGGCTATTTTTTTTTTAGTGATAAGTAAATGTTTTATGCTAAATAGGTTATTTAGCATCAAATAGTTTCTCATCTCTAAAAAAAAACAGCACAAAATTTCTCAATATCTAATAAAATATTCGTGTCTTCCCCAAAGATCCCAACATCTCCCCCAAATTCAAAAATCCATCAATCACCCTCTTCTCCTACATATCCTCTATGCATTCATCTTAAGAATAGTAACCCATTGGCGGAAAGACCATAGGTCGATAGCCTGTTCAAGCAAGCAAGAAAGAAACAAATATATATATATATATATATATAATCTAAAATCCCCATCTACCATAATGGTGGTGTAGGGAAGAAACAAATATACCATAATATATTGTAAATATATGTAAAACAAATAACTTTGAATAAAGATATTGTAGTAGTATTCGTGTCTTTATTTTATTCATAATAAATTAAAGACGACGCAAGCGCCACCTTTTGCCTAATTTCAAGCGGCATCATCAACGATTTGGGTCTTTATTTTATTTTCAATTAGATCTTTTAAGCTAACTTCGTTTCCATTTTAAATATTAAACCTCGTTAGTTGCTGATTGGAGAGAATCCAATGCTAAAAAATCAAACCTATTGGTTATTTTTTCGTTTGATAATAACCTATAACGGAAAACTATAAAAACAGAGCGTAATTAAACCAACCTTAAGCCACAATTGAATAAGCGTTTTTTTATTAAACATAAATCTTTCTTTAATATAATTAATGGTTTTAATATTTAGACATTGGTAGTTCATAGTGTATGAAATAAATATGAATAAAATATTAAAAATCAAGATTTTAAAGTTATTCAATCTAATCTTTGTTTTATTGGTTGATTTCTAATATAATTAATGGTTTTAATATTTAGACATTGGTAGTTCATATTGTATGAAATAAATATGAATAAATTATTAAAAAATCAACCAATAAAACACAGATTAGATTGAATAACTTTAAAATCTCGACTAGTTTCGGGTTATTAGCCCATTTTCAAGAGAATTTAAATGGGCTAATATCCCGAAACTAGTCGAGAATTTAAAGTTATTCAATCTAATCTGTGTTTTATTGGTTGATTTTTAATAATTTATTCATATTTATTTCATGATTTCTAATATTTTATTCATAAATGTTTCTTTACAAAATAAATAATCTTCGCTCGTAAGTCAATAAATTGCAGAGCAATTGGAAGAGAATAATTAATTATTGCATCATTTATTGTTCAGATCTTATCATTTAATTAAAACTTTAATGTGAAACATTTCCATCAATATAAGTAAAACTTAACATTCCTCATACGGATACGGTTTTGTTAGATGAACGCAGGCACATGTAGGCCTTGTTATGCCCACCCTAAGGTATTTGAGATCATGTATCAACATAGCCAGCCTATCTCATCAAGAAAGGCTAGCTGTCCTAGGAAGGTAGATCCCTGATACGGAATAGCCCCGATTAATAATTAAACATGCACTTGGTACGTTTTACAAATTTTCTCCTTTAGAATAATAAAAAAAAAGTGGGAGAAAATAAAGTAAATATAGGGTGAAAGACCTCCGGTTAATAGCCGTTTCTCTTAAGAATATATATAATAATAATATTTTTATTTTTCCATAACAGAACTAAAATACAGAAACGAAAATATTTATGACAATTATAAGCGATTCCTAAAAATAATAATATATCTAATAATAATAATTGTATTTTTCCATAACAGAACAAAAATACAGAAACGAAAATATTTATGACAATTATAAGCGATTCCTAAAAATAATAATATATCTAATAATAATATTTGTATTATTCCATAACAGAACAAAAATACAGAAACGAAAATATTTATAACAATTATAAGCGATTCCTAAAAATATTAGTTCTGATACTGAAAAAAAAGATGCAATTCAGATGCGTACCGAGGTACACTCTGATCTTCCATTACACCTTATTATGATAAATTTAGTAAAACAATAATGTAGATTGCACAGAAATAAACAAATATAAATCAATATAAAAATTAAGAAAAAACATATTTGTTTTAAATTGTTTCATGAATTGTATATTACATTAAATACGTATATATTCTTTGGGAATAAAGATATTTCTAAATAGTGGAGCTATTAATAGTTATATCGGCTGTTTATTAACAATTTCTAGAAACTAGCACAGTATAATAATTCCAAATGTTTTCGCCGCAGCCTCTGAATTTTATTCCATCATTAAATCCGGCTTCATATCTATTTTCGATTTGTTTGCTGTTAAACAGACACCAGACTGCAATGTAATACAAGAGTGTTTATTTAAAACTCCCAAATGCAAGATAACATGATTATTTTGGGGGGCATTGATGAGTGCAGTGCACTGTAATGTAGACAACGCCAGTCCGTTAGATTAGGCATTTGTGATTTTGACGCCACAATCAGTATTTTATATAAACTCATTGTTGCTGATATAAAATATTGATTGTGGCGTAGTATAGTAAAGTTTTAATAGTTACAATTAAAATTGTTAATTCATAATAATTTATAGATTGAACTTTGTAATGTTGACGTCACAATAAAAAACTTACTTTATCAATAAAAAATTAAACAATTTTGAGGAAAATATTACAACTTATATTTTCCTCACAATTATTTCATTTTTTAATAAAATAAAAACTCACTTTATCAACAAAAAAATGAAACAATTGTGTGGAAAATATTACAACTTATATTTTCGTCACAATTTTTTCATTTTTTTGTTGATAAAGTGAGTTTTTATTGTGACGACAACATTACAAAGTTCAACCTATAAATAACATTTTTAGATGCACAATAAAAATAATCAGGCAGAAGGACCTCCGGTCGATAACCCATAACAGACTACTAACCCATCAATATGTATTGTAAATATAAATATTTGTAAAGAATTGTAATTCTGCTATCTGAATAAAGATGTTTGTATAATAATATTCATTTATTCTACAATGACAAATTGACATATAATATCAACAATATATAACAACTTATAAAACAAAATTTAAACTTTGAAATAATTTATTTAAATAAAATTAAATGAACAAAAATGAAACAATTGTGAGGAAAATATTACAACTTATATTTTCCTCACAATTGTTTCATTTTTTTGTTGATAAAGTGAGTTTTTATTGTGACGACAACATTACAAAGTTCAACCTATAAATAATATTTTTAGATGCACAATAAAAATAATAATATTCAGGCAGAAAGACCTCCGGTCGATAGCCCATGAGACTACTAACCCACCAATATGTATTGTAAATATAAATATTTGCAAAGAATTGTAATTCTGCTATCTGAATAAAGATGTTTGTATAATAATATTCATTTATTCTACAATGACAAATTGACATATAATATCAACAATATATAACAACTGATAAAACAAAATTAAAACTATGAAATAATTTATTTCAATTTCAATTTTACTTTATTAACGGAATCTCCATTTCCAAATTACAATTATAATTACATATTAAAAATTTTATAAGAATTTAAATAAAATTAAATGAACAAATTTAAATGAAAATAATAAATCACAATAATTTAAATGAATTTTATTTATGTTACATTCATGTTACCAAAATAACTATTTTTAGTAAGAGCCGGTATTTCAATAGTGGCTTAAGCCGAAGTTTTCTTAAACTACAGTTTTAGATAAGCGAAGTAAAGCCCTTTTGGCCATTAGGAGAGAAATTGTGTTCCGCCAGTCTGCACACATCAGTGATTCGCCTCCAGAACTTGACATCAAATGACTACCATCTGTTCCTGTCCATGGTGAAAATTTTGTTTCGAGAGGCTTATGAAAATGGACTGTCTCAATTCTTTGCTAATAGGGACGAGGTCTTCTATGAGAGAGGCATAATGAAATTACCATCAAAATAGCATAAGTTATCCAATATAACGGCCCAAATCGGATCATTCTAGCAATAAAGTTAATGCTTGTTGCGCTACACTCTTGATGGAAACAAATATTACTATTAGATGAAGAATTACACTTGTTTTGTTAAATATGGAACAAAACAAGTGTAATTCTTCGTAAATAGAAAACAGTATTCATTCCACTTGGTCACAATTATTTAAATATATTAAATAAAAAGTCAATGGTCACAAAGCTAAATGTGGAAATAATTTATTCATTATTTTCAAATCATTTTTTATTTAATATGTAATTCTTCGTCTAATACATTCTAATAATGGTAATCGAAGCCTTCAATTTTAATGCAAAATTAATGGATTACTTTTTACAACACCAAATATAACATGATAGAAATCCATAATTTCTATCCTGTTGAATTAATTCAACACATGAGGTTTTAGAATAAATGCGAAGTGTTTTATGTTTAAATTAAATAATATAAAATTCAGTGTTATTCCTTACTTTTCATTTATATATTTATTTAATTAATTAATTTATTTATTTAATTAATTTAAATCTCTATTTGGAAATGCAAAGTACTCATTATAAATAACTACTGACAATACTAAAGTAAAATAAGGTAAACAGAAAAGAGTATTTAAAGTATAAACGTGGACTTATTAATTATTTTCAAATCATTTTTATTTAATATAGTAAAATAAGGAATATCTAAAATATTTGTTGGTGAGTACGTGAAGTTTCTTGATATAATGTAGTAATATTTTATTCCTTTCTTCACTTTTTTATTTTTATAACAATATGTACATTTCAAGCACAACGTGCTCTTTTTCAATAGTTTAGGAATATAATTAAAATTTTGTTTGTTTTTTATTATTTATATCGATTGATTTTTTCTTCTTCAAAATTTGACCTCGCAAATATTTTTTATAATGATAAACGTATAAAAAAATCTAAGGAAAAAAAACATTTTTATTGCTTAATAGAAACTATAAATTAATTCGTAGAACCGCTGTTGTTTCTGTTAGAAATGAGCAAGAAACACGTTTCTTATAGACTTATCTACACTATGCTATATAATTTTATGAGTATATAAAAAATTATATGTATTTAAAAATGTATTGCATGATAATATAAGAATTTAAAGTTATTCAATTTAATCAGTGTTTGTATTTATTTTATTCGTAAATTTTTAATAATCTATTCATATTTATTTTTACTAAATAGGAACTACCAATAATTAAATATTAAAGGTATTAAAACAACATTACAACGTTGAAAAAATTGTGCACGAGGGCTTCAAAATGACTCAAAGATCTCCAAAGTAACAGCATTTTTTCATATAAAAAAGAACATGTAAATTTAATATTTTTTTATAAATATCTTTCCATTTAAAAATATCGTAATTTTTTTAAAATATTATTTGTATTCATGTAACATCATTTTACATTTCAGATTGCTTTTAATCATGTAACACCCAAGTCACGCTTCAGCAAACAAAACGATGGCTCGAATAAGAGGGAGGGACAAGGGTTGTTGCAATGTGGAGTTTTTGCGCTATTCCCTTTATATCTACAATGTGATATTTTTGGTAAGTTATTTTAATAATAATAAAAACATTATTTACCAGCTTAGCCCGTTTATTCAAATATATTAAGTTCGCAAAGTTTGTACAATCTCATCAAAATAAAACACACAACCGTGAATTAGATGATGCATCATAATAAATGAAAGACGACGCAAGCGCCATCTTTTGCCTAATTTCAAGTCAACGATTTGGGTCTACAACGTAGACGACTGAGAATCATTGTTTCGTCTACAAAAGGAAGGCCAACTTGTCCTGTTTATGAGAACAGGAAACGAAATTCTTTTAATAAAATGTTCAGCCAGCATTCTTCTAGCGTATGGATAACTAGTGATGGCCATTTCGGTTTTTCGAAACTCATCAGAAAACCGAAATGGCCATCACTAGTTATCCATACGCTAGATGAATGCTGGCTGAATATTTTATTAAATAGATGATACATGTTCTTAATTGCGAATAAAATGAACTCAATGTGCGATGTAAATTTTTAAAGAATTATTTTTAACACTTTGTACAAAAAGAGAAAATAATTGAAGTAAGTCGTACTAATTGTTCCGAATTATGCGAGAAAAAAAAAAATGTATGCCTGTGTATAAGACCCAATAATTATTTTCTAAGTTTAACAAACTATTTCTAATATTCTACACACTTTATGCTTCCCACGTACATCAAACACAAGACTCATCTATATCATCTCCACAACAATGGGCCTTATTCCTGAAATCGATCGCATGAAATCGGTCATATGCCACTGTCAAATTCACATGTAAATTCCTATCTCGATCATACGATCGAAAAGTTCGATCAATTTCAGGAATACGGGCCAATATTTCAAGTCATTATAGACTTCCAAGTTAAATTGCCATTGACGATTTTTAAATACAATAAACGAGGTTCAACGATGAAATAATTTACAAAAAAGACAAAGACAAAATTAAAAGACTAGCAGAAAGACCAATGGTCGATAGCCGAGTGACAAGTAAACTTTATATTTGTAAAATATGTTTATTATTGAGAACTGTGGAGGCTCTACTTCGTAATACATGTTGATTAAAATAAATAAAACACTTCAATTATGTTTGTATAACACAAATTATTATTTTTTCTATTATGACTGCAGTTTCGACAAATTAACTTGCCATTATCAAACAGAGTAACTTACATTACGATATGGTACATCTAACTACAAAGCGACATTGAAGAGACATTGCTAGAAATTAAGAAAATCAGCAATAATCCAAGCATTCCTCTAATTAAAGACCAGGTACTAGATCTACCTGATCATTAATTCCTGCATTATTGTTGATTTTCTGAATTTCTAGAAATGTTGCTTTGTAATTACATGTACCATATCGTAATGTAAGTTACTCTGTTTGATAATAGCAAATTAATTTATCGAAACTGCAGTCACAATAAAAAATGGATAATTGCTGATTTTCTAGCAATTTTTTGGTCAATAAAGAGATATATTATTATTTCTAATAAAATTATTAATAACTGAGGCTTTAACTTTGTTAAACATTGTTTATCAATTTAATAAAACACTTTAAACTTTGTTTGTATAACCCTAAATTATATTTATTGTGACTATAGTTTCAACAATTTACACTTGTCATTATCAAACTAAAAGTTTAGTTTGATAATATACAAACAGATGGTCCATTTCACTTAATTAAACGATTCACGTGGGTAGTTTTTTTCCAGCCTATACGCGACTTAACCCACGGATGCGTTCGTAGTTCCAACCATCCTCGTAGGTGTAAACAGTTAGATGTTTTTGTGAGCGCACGTATAAATATTTTTTAACAACAATGCGAAAGAGCGTTTCCTATATAAATCTATTTTAATGGGATATTTGTGTACGTCTTGCGACACTGCTCGCATACAATGAATAAATTAATTGCACATATTCAGTCCGATCTCAAGGAAATTACTCAATGTATGATATAATTAATGATTCAAACTGGAGTCGTTGCTGAATTGCTTGTTTTTTTTAAGGTAATGATAATTTATGATTCAAACTGGAGTTTTATCATGTTGGTGATTATTTGTAATAATGACATTTTTAAGGATTAAATAATTAATATGCTTTTTTACTATAAATTCCTTATTTATAATAATTATAAAACGTATTTATAAACTTTGTATTGTAAAATATAATTTATTGTTTTATATTCACATATTATAACATGAAATGGCTTACGACCATTCTAGACATAGATAGGCGGAAAGACCATAGATAGGTCTTTCCGCCTATTTATGTTTAGTTCTTGTCATTTTTTATTTAATTTTCATGATTGCTATCGTCATTGTCAAAGTCCGCATTATTTTATATGAAATGATAAATTGTCGATGAAGGTTTTTTTTATATTTTGGAAGGATATTTGGATTTCGGGGGATGCATAATTGTTTTTATTGTTTTATAATTATTATAAAAACCCCGACACCAATTGGCAAAAGGGGACATCGATTATATATATATAATTATTATAAATGAGGGATTTATAGCAGGAGAAAAAAAGTTTATTCGTTATTTAATTATTAAAGATTTCATTATTACAAATAATCTCCAACTTGATAAAAATACTTATAGTGAATTAATATTGCAGGTCCTTGTTAATTAAATTGTTTATTACCTTTACAAATATCTACAAGACGTTCAATTTTGCGTAAAAGTTAGTCCTAAATAATGGTGTATTTTTGTCTATTATTACCGTACATAATTCTACGAATGAAGCACAGGAGTAGCTGGCTCTCCATAACATAACTTTTATTAACTTCACCTGAAGAAGCTACAGCGTAGCGAAATAATTGTAGTGAAATTAAATAAAAAAGTGTTGAAAATAATAAATATTTTATTAATTAAAGTAACATAACTTTTGACAGAACACATTTTTTGCGTTAAATGAATTTAATGAATGTTTGATTTTATAGATCGCTGGATTTCTGGTACTGGGAACAGCTATCTGGACCCTTATCGACAAGTACCAATATGTTGCCCTTCTAACTACGGCAACGTACCCAATAATCACATACTTTTTACTAGCTGCTGGTGCACTAGTAGTTGTAGTTACCATTGTAGGATGTTGCGGAGTGTCCAAAGAAAATAGGCCTTTATTATTAGTGGTATGTATTGAATTTATTTTACTATATTAATTATATTATAAACTCATACACCACCATTATGGTAGATGGGGATTTTAGATTATATATATATATATATATATATATATATATAATTATATTATAAATGTACATAAATCTGTGCTAAATATTTCGTTTCGAGTTACGTGAAGATTGTTTTAATTAAAAAAAAAACTTAGTAATTCGTTTTCTTCACTGGTTTATTTCAAAAGCTAGATATACATTTCGTCAACTAGATGGACGTTTTAGATAGCTGTACTAAGCTAAAGCTACAGCTAAAGTACAGCTTTCTAAAATGTTCACAGAGTGGATGAAATGTACATCTAGCGTTTGAAATAAACCAGTGAAAAAAATATTACTGATTAAATTAAGGTTGCGGTTTAGTAGAAAAAGATAGCTATATAGTAAAATGGAAATAATCCTTTAAAAAAAGAGTCATTCTTTTAGATTTAATAATATGAATATGCATTTATATTTTTTATCTACCAAGTATAAAATATCAGTCTAAATAAAAAATAAATCGTTAATTTTCGTGAATTACGTCAATTTACTAGTTCAAGTTAGAAAAGAAAATTGTAAGATATAATGAAATTGATAGGTCATGTCTGCTAAGTCATTTGAATGCAGAATTTAGTGAAATCTTTCAAATTTTCATTACACAATTTTTTATTAGCAAAAATATAATTTGAAATTTGCTATAAATTTGATCAATTTTCATGGTTTTTCTTATTTTTTTTTTTTTCACACAAACTAAACATTAAATTAATTTTTAATTCATCTGATGAAATTCCTGCTTATTTTAAGATTATTTTAATGTATAATACAATATTGTTCATTGATCACAACAGCAATCTAACTCGAAGTAGTGATTGCCTATATTTATATAACTATCTTTTTCGTTTAAACCGCATCATTAAATGAAACGCTTCATTTAATTTAATCAGTGCTAAATGAAATTATCTCAAGAATGATTTTCTCATTTGGCACTTGATGAAATATGTTTATTGCACTAATTATCGTAAGGTTATGAAGAAAAACATTTGGACTAGTTTCGGTTTGTAGTTAAATAAATGCATTTTTTAGTTTCGGTTTGTTGTTAAATAAATACAATATTTAGTTTCGCATTGTTATTAAATAAATGCAATATTTAACAACAAACGGAAACTAGCAGGAAAAGAATGAAGAAAAACATTTGGTACACTTTATTCGTATTAGTTTCGGTTTATTGTTTAATAAATGCGATATTTAAAAATAAACTGAAACTAGGAGGAAAATAATGAAGAAAATTATTTGGTACTCTTTATTCGGATAAGTACCCCTACACCACCATTATGATAGATGGGGATATTAGATTATATATAAATATATATATATATTCGGACTAGTTTAGGTTTCCTAAATAAATACAATATTTAGTTTCGGTCTGAATAAAGAGTACCAAATGTTTTTCTTCATAATCTTACGCATTTTTTTTAACAAATTGCGAAACAATACAGAGTGTTTCTATTACTTATTAATTATTAATAGTTTAGTAATACTTACCTGATTATATACAAATATGTAAATTATTATATAATGTAATCAATTATAATGGAGAAATCCGTAAAATAAAGTTAAAGTTAATAACCTTTGGTTAATTAGTTTAATAATTTATTTATATACACTCAAGAATTGTAAATAAAACTCACTTAAAAAAACGTATGTAAATTAATTTTAAATAGAGACTAAGATTTTTTCTATTAAACACACGTTTTTTTTACCTTTACTAAGTGGTAATCCATATTAAACTATCAATGAAACTATTTCTATGTTTTTTCTCACCAAACCATGGTAAAAACAGTAAAATACATAGTATTAGTACTATGTTTTTTAAACCCATTGTAAAAAAATAGCATACACAAATCTTTATTTTAGTGAATATATTTATATATCTATTAGTTCTAAGCATGTTTGGTACAGAATAACCATGGTTTAGCACTAAAATTATAAAATTTAAATTAATCTTTTTTTAGTACATATTCTTTCTACTACTTATATTTTTAATGGAAGCCATGGTCGGGATACTGGCTTATATTTACCTCGAACAAGTACACAACGAACTGGAGATGAATCTAAATAGCACATTTATTGAAACTTATGGAATCTCGGAGGATAAAACCGTTGCCATAAATTTTCTTCAAGAAGAAGTAAGTTCAAATATTTTTTGTTTAATAATGAGAGAGATTTGTTATAGAATAATAATCATTGATAAAACATTGTGTATTATATATATAACATCTTTATTTCTGCAGAAAATTTTATATACAATAAATTAACAATATAATTCTTATAATATGTTATACGTTGTCCTTAGAAAACGGCTATCGACCATTGGTCTTTTTGCCTCATTGTGTATTATTTTCTTTTGTATAAGGAAATTAATTTATTCTTTAATTAATTTAATACTAACCTGTGGTGAAACTATCTTTATATAATCTTAACCATAGATGAAAAACTCCGTATTATTTTGTATTGTAAAAGAAATCTTTAATTAACTTCACAGTTAACCCATGGTGAAACGTTATATGTTGTAAACCATTATTGTATTATTATTATGTAATAAGCAGTGTTTCTTATAAACACTGCTTATTACTTTGTATTGTAAAATATAATTTATTTACAACTTTAATGTAATTAATAGTTTTAATATTTAAACATTGGTAGTTCATATTGTAACCTTTCTTTCTTAATCTTATCCTCTTTTACCAGTATTGGGTGTCGAGTCATATTGTAATAATAAATATAAATAGATTATATCTACCAATAAAGTAAATAAAACAAATTAAATTGAATTACTTTAAATTCTCGACTAGTTTCGGGTTAGCCTATTATCAAGAGAATTCAAAATTGAGTTTATTTAAATTTCTATGGCTATATACATAATTTATTTATTCTTTAATTGACTTCATACTTTGCCTATGGCGAAACTAACTTTATATAATCGTAATCAGTACGGATTACTTTGTATTGTAAAATAACATTTATTATCAATTTCACACTAAACCCATAATGAAACTTTTTTTTAACTATTGGTAATTTATTTATTTATTTAGTCTTATATAACATCGTTATATGTTCCTCTCTACTTCTCAGTGTGAAATGAACTATTGGTGATTACTTAATTTTTAAGAATTCATAAAAATTTTAAATATGACACTGTTTCTTGTAAATTATACAAAAAGGAATTTGAAAGTAATTATTTTCTCTTTAGCTAATGCAACGTTTGACTTACATAACTTATATGCAAAAGTTGCGAAAGTTGAAGAAAAAAATAATGATTTAATTTTTATTAATCATTTACAAAGTTATTTTAAACCCTACACCCATGTGGGTAGAAATGGTCATTGAATATAAACATATAAATTAAATAAAATGAAACAAAGATGATTCACACAATTGCAGTTATTTAAATTACAATGAAATTAAACAAGGAATTTTTTTCTGGCAATGATCAATAAAATTCAATCAATCCCTTTTTCCAACTGCAAAAAATTACTTACACTAAGTTTTACAAACATCTATTGAAACAACTACTTCCCGAGCATTTACCCCGCCAGACATTGGATTACACAATAGATATTTGTTGTTGCATAGCAGCACTACTGCGAATTGCAACGGTTTGAGTCGAAATTATTTAATGAAAGGAAACAACAAATAATAGTTACAAGGCTATCTGTAGACACGTGTTTCGGGATTTCATCCCTCATCAGTACAGCTATGCCCTGCAAGCCCTTAGTTGTTAAACAATTTTTAATTAATTTTTACGTAGTTGTTTCAATAGATGTTTGTAAAACTTACAGTGTAAATAATTTTTTGCAGTTGGAAAAAAGAATTGATCGAATTTTATTGATCATTGCCAGAAAATTTTCCTTGTTTAATTTCATTGTAATATAAAAATATATTTTAAATAACTGTGGCCAAGTGAAAATAATACTATTTTATGTTACTATTTCTGATTCTCAATTGTTTATTAAATTTCACTATTAATAAAGTTTTTTTTAACTAATTAGGTTTTCGTTTCACAAATGTTCATAGTAATTAGAAAGATGATGCAAGCGCCATCTATTGTTTAATTTCATGTGGTATTGTCAACAATTTGGTTGTATTAAGGAATTTATCCAATTAAATAATTCATTTCTTATTTTAGTTCGATTGTTGTGGAGCGTCCAGTTTCGAGGATTGGAATGGCAGCAAATGGCGTTTGGAGCGCTTGTCAGGAGAAAACCTGGTTCCTGATTCCTGCTGCAAGACCTTCACTCCGGATTGCGGGAAGAGGAATCACCCTTCCAACATCCATTATTCGGTAAAATTCACCAGGTGTATCGGAAAATATTTATTGGTTGTTAATAAAAAAAAAACACATGAGTTTTAAGAAAATGGAAAACGTTATTGTGTACCGGAAAATATTTACAGGTTTTAAAAAATGGAAAACGTTATTGTGTACCGGAAAATATTTACAGGTTTTAAGAAAATGGAAAACGTTATTTGCGTAAAGTATTGGCCAGTATTACGTTCTACATAATTTGTTCATCATTCTGGAAATTTATGAATGACATTTGTTTTGTTAATTATAAATGAGATGGAGTTACATGAAGTTTTTCAATATAGAAAAAATATATTCGCTTCACTTCACAGATTTATTATACACTAAATGTACATTTCCGGTACTAAGCATCCATTATCAATTTTTACTATTGTACTTAAATTGTAGATTTTTTAATTAAATTGAAACCCAATTATACAAGAATTGTGACAACATACACAATTCTTGTGTAATTGGGTTATTTTCGTTCGTTTATAAACTGAATCACTTTTAAATTAAAAAAAAAATATTCTGCGCCTCGCCGATGTTGCACAAATCCGTGGCTGGAATTCCGTGGGTAACTTCACATAGACAACTTTTATTGTTTTTGAAGCACGACAGCAGAATAAAATTGTAAACAGTGTATTTTTTTAAAAATGCCACATTTGGATTTACATTGGAAAACAACTTTACAACGTATTAATAATTTTCCTACAGGATGGAGTTTAATAAAATTAAACGTACAGGAGTTTTTCATTTATTTATTATTTTAGTTTAATTAATAGAAATAACACTCCGAGATTGTCAAATTTCAAATCATTTTAATTTATAGTTATGAGTAGTCACATCTATAAAAAATAATTTTCCGATACACCTGGTATTCCCAATATTTTGTCAAATAAAATTGTAATAATAAATAAGATAAGAGAAAAGAGTCCGAATGAATGGATCGAACTTGTTAGCTAAAGAGGGAATAATTTACTAAATTTTTTCAAATTCGTTTTATTTAATTTCTTTTATATAACTGCAACCATGTGAATAAATTTTTATCTATTATTTCAGGAAATAAATAAAACTTAACTTCATGTGAGGCTACATAGCTAAGATAATACAAAATTCCACGGTGATTTAATGTGTTGTTGATTTAACAATTACCAACAACGTTGTTAATACAAGAAATATAATTTATTCGTGATGTCTCACATTAGGTTTGCTCGCGAACTGCCACTAATTCAAATACTGAAATAATACAACAACAAAAGATTTATTCATGTGGCCACAGTCACAAATAAAAATAATTGTCCTTGTTAATTTTTAAGATTTTCACTTGGTTGTACATGGTCTACTATATATATTAATTAAACATTTTAACTTTGTTCAGCGAATGTTTTATTGAGTGACAGTTTCGACATCATTAGCGTGTCATTATCAAATTAAAACTTGTCGAAAATATAGTCACTAAATAAAAGAGCAGTTGTACAAAGTTAAAGTGTTTTATTAATTTATAATAGACCATATACAATCAAGTGTATAATGTTTCGTTTTCCTCTATTTTGTAATTGGTTTTCTTTTAATTTATAATTTGGTATTTTGTACGATCAATATATGTAAACATATTTTGAATGTAGAAATGGTGAATCCATAAATAAATGATTTTTTTTAAAGTGGAAGCCTTAACAATTATCAGGCAAATTCTTTTTATTTGATCTTTTTTATTTAAATGACCATGTGAATTTTTTATTATTATTTCAGTAATTAAATTAATTTGAAAATAATTAATAATAATTAATTGTAATTTGGAAATGGAGATTCCGTTAATAAAGTAAATTGAAAATTTAAATTGTTAATATTACATGATATTAACCCTACACCCAAAGGTAAAAGGGTCAATGAATAAAAAAATTACATGATATCAAAAGATTATATACAATATAATATATTATATATATTCCCAATGGGAAATGTTATGTTTAACGTATACGTTTAATTGACGTTTACATTCTATGAATAAATATCTATTACAAAAGTTGCTTAGTCTGTGATAATAAAAAAAAAAACGTACACGTTAATCTTAACATTTCCCTTATTTAATAGCCCTGACAGTTGATTTTTTTTTGCAAATACTTAACTAAACCCCCAATTGTATGTAATAAAGGCGCGAAATTTCAGTCAATGATTTTTCTATTTTTTTTTTCAGGGTTGTTTGGAAAGTATGGAACAACACATGATAAAACACTTGGGAATACTGAGCGCAGTGGGCCTTGGAATATGCGCTCTGCAGATCTTCGGAATTGTATTCGCCTGCGTTTTGTACTGCAAACTCAGACACGTCTTGGATATAAAGCCCTTGTAGAAATATTACAAACAAAAAGCGAAACAGGATAAATTATAATTGTCTACTTAAGGCAGCAGTAACAAAGCCAGTCATTTAGTTATAGTAATAATTTATTTTGTATATTATTATTATTATATTATATAAACATTTAAGTAGATTGTGTACAACAATAAATAAATCTTTACCTCAGTCTAATAACAAACAGTTTTATAAAAACTATAGTGTGTTTAAGTTTTGATCCTTCTCTGAAAAAAAAAAAGGTCGAAATTTATTAAAAATAATTATATACTTTATAATAATTAAAATATAGACAAAGTCTAGTCGAAAGCTAAAAATGACTCTTGAGTTTTCATAAAACAATGTTTAGACTTTTAATTTAAGAAATTATAGAAAAAATAAAAATAATTATATTTTTATAATAATTAAAATATAGACAAATTCTAGTCGAAAGCTGGTGAATCTAAACTCTTGAGTTTTCATAAAAAAATGTTTAGAATTTCAATTTAAGAAATTATAGAAAGGTCGTAAGGTCGTGTCAGTACAGTCCCCATTATATTTTAACGACATTTCTTTAAATTCTTAATTTGAAACTCTAAACATTGTTTTATGAAAACTTTAGAATTCTGTAAGTTCAAAGAATATGTTTTTTATCATCACAATGTAAAAAGTTGTAAGGGACACTTGCTGTTGCAAGCAAAATATTCGAGAATATTTAATGCAAAGAACAAAAAAGTCTGCAGATGGCCTCGTATTAAGTAACGTTACTTTTGTTGTTTTTACATTAAAATCTTTCTCGGATCAAAATTTGTTGCATTATACAATATTTTATTGATGCGCAACAGCAGGTGTGCATTATGTAATTCAATGTCCGGCGTGGGTATTTGCCCGGGAAGTAGTTGTTTTAATGTGCATTTTTTAACGTACTTACGTAACGTAAGTCAAAAGTCACAGAGCAAAGTGTGGAAATAATTTATTAATTATTTTCATTTAATATATAAGGCTATCTGCAGACACGCGATTCGGTATATCATCCCTCATTAGTTCAGCTCTGCCTTATATAATTACAATGCTGTTAAAAAAAAATAATCAAACGCACCGTCCCGACTGCGATCTCCAGTGTAAATGATCGAGTCTGGCGACTCACGTAATATTACTTCTTGAGAATGACATAAGGTCGATACCGGTTGGAGAGACAATAAATGATTAATTGTGAAATAAATAAAGTGTTTTTTATTTCTAAACGTAATTAGATATAGTTCAATTTAAAAAGCTAATTTTGGGCTGGTCGTTGTCCCCCAAATTTGAAATTACAAAAATATACAAAGGTTACTGGGTTGCATGGTTAAAGATAAACCAATGCCCATGTGTAAATGATGACAAAAAAATCTTTTTTATAAAAACATGGAAAGAAGAATGACAGAATGAATAAAATACTTTTCATAAAAAAAATAAGTGATTAATTTTTATTAAGAAAAGTAATTTATTTTAGGACCTGAAACCTTTTTCATTTTCTATAATTATTAAAATATAATTAGTAAACTATTTTAATTCAACCCTGTAGGTTTTTATAAATTAATTTGATTTATCTCGCGTCAATCGCAAAACAGATTATGGAGATTGTATTTCCGGAATAGCATTTCCACCTTCCATTGATTTTAAGTTGATGTAAAGCAAGTCTTCCGAAGATGTCAGGGAGACGAAGAACCAAGCCATGAAAGCCAGAAACGCTCTCGAGAATGACAGAGAGTTCCAAATTTTCAAATCCTCATTCGTTATCTGAAACAAGATAATACGTTTTTTGTGAAATTTATTTTAAATTTTATTCATTTCACAAATTAGCTTAATATCATAATATTAAGAACTTTTTTCCTCTAGTGTTTTATTTACGGTTTTTGTGAAATTTATTTTAAATTTTATTCATTTCATAAATCAGCTTAATTCCATGATATCGAGAACTTTTTTCCTCTAGTGTTTTATTTTTTTTTTATTGAAAAGAAAATGTGTTGGTAATAAATTTTTATTTATTTCATAAATCAGTTTAATACTATAGCAACGTGTGTGTAATTAGGCATTTATTCATTTATATATGCGAACCTTTTGCTCATTTATCTGCAGATATTAGATAGCGTAAGACTGACTTTCATTAATCTAAGCAAGGCACATTATTATCATCTAGCGGCGCCAATTAATTTTTTTTTTCTTTTCTTGTTATTATTTATTTATTTTTGTTCTACAATCCACTATACATAAATATTATTAATTATATTGTAGATTTGTAAAAAGGTAAATCCGTTAAATAAATAAATAAATACTATCGAGAACTTTTTTCCTCTAGTGTTTTTCTTTTAAGAAAATGTGTTGGTAATAAAACAACGTTTTATTATTTGTTATTCTAACAAATTGAAGAATTTGATTTGATAAATATTGTGACATTTTATTTGTTTTTATTCATATGCGCCAACAAAATATAAAATAAAGATAAAATCAAAGCACTTTAGAGCAGAAAAGTTCTTGATCGCATGGTACGTCCTGAAATAGAATTTTATTCTCTTGTGCCCACTTGCACCGACTCCGATTAAATTCTCTGATTAGTTAATCATGATTACCTTTAATTAGCGGATTTGGTTACACCTTACGTCGATTAACTAACAAGAGTCCATCGAGTAGTGATATAGATCGTACCCATTTTTCTAGGGACTTTTATTTCTGTTTTGGGGACTTTTTTTTGTGATTTTCACGTCCTTAAGTTAAAAACAGTCCGTGTTTCTGATGTTTATAAACTAAGGTAAATCAAAATTAATTGGATCATTTACTTCAAAAATTATTTCTATAAAATGGTAAAAATTGTGAAATACGACAAAAAATGATGAAGAAAGACTCATGTGGTTACTTCTAAATTATCAATTTCGTCCATTTTAAATCCACGCTTAGTTATTTCCGTCAAATCTCTGTCTAACTATTCCTTTCTATGATGTATATTAATTGTAAACAACTTGACGATTATCCTCAATCGGCGAGAAGTTTTACTTGAATGAGTAATCGGCAAAAATTGGTTGATTAAATATTTAACGTTTTTAGGTCTTAATATACGGCTAATAAACTTTACGGTCAACGAGAAAATATATTTTGGAGGGGGTGTGACGTCACTGCAGCCCATATCGCATACACTTGTATAATAATGTGAACGCATGGCGAGCAAAGAATTATTAAAGAAAAATGAACGCACTATAATATTGTAGATAGTGGTGGCACTTAATTTTTGAAAATCCATGATCACTTTAAATAAAACACTTAATGATTTTCAACTATTTTTTGTGTATTTCACGACAATTGTTTCGCAACAGAAACTTCTTCAGGTGAAGAAGTTCTTCACTTGAAGAAGCAACAACGTTGCGAAACAATTGTCGTGAAATACACAAAAAATAGTTGAAAATCATTAAGTGTTTTTTTTTTTCGCAACAGAAACTTCTTCTTCTTCAGGTGAAGAAGTTCTTCACCTGAAGAAGCAACAACGTTGCGAAACAATTGTCGTGAAATACACAAAAAATAGTTGAAAATCATTAAGTGTTTTATTTTAAGTCACTATAATATTGCCAATAGTCTTTTTTTATTATAACACTGTTCTCGATTTTCAAAAGTAGTGGATGCAAATATGGAAGTCATCTCCAAGTTTTCTATAAATCACAAATTTTTAGCGGGCATTACTAAAATAAAACACTTTCAAAATTATAAGGGTTTAAATTTTATACTAAATTAATAATTCTTTGAATTGAAAAGACAATTTGAAGTTCTCTATAATATAATATATTGTTTAGTGTCCTTTTTGATATAATATTCATTAATTGGCCCAGTAAATCCATTTCAAAATCATCTGTATTAAAATGGTTCCTGTATATATAACTTATGGAAGGATGGAAGGATTGCAACCATATTTTCTTCCGCAAGCATAAATTCAATTTTTAAGTGAAGCTTTATTGTTTTTAGGAAATCGATGATTGAACATACCTGGCCTTCTTAGTCATATCAACATTGTTGATGCATACAGCAATAGCATATCGAGTTCTGGGCATTTTAACCCATAATTAATTTTCATCACTTGAAGATAGGAATAAGCCGGTTGCATTTTGTTTTCACAATGAACTGTTTGGGATTGATAAATAAATATTTTGATGTGTATTATTTTTATTTTGTATTTTGTCGTAATTTGTGATTGGTAATTTGCCTTTTTTTTATACATATGTTTTGTAATCGCTCTAAAAAGATTACAAAACTTTTCTTATAAAATTTTTAATATGTAATTATAATTGTAATTTGGAAATGGAGATTCCGTTAATGAAGTAAATTGAAATTGAAATTAATTTTCATGTAAAATTATTTTATTAAATAAAACACTTTTTCATTATTTTAAAATTACGATACTATAAATAATGAATTCACCAAATCTTTTTCATAATTCTAATAATAAAAATAGCTACAAACAATCTCAAGTTTTAAACCGTGAAAATCGGGCGCTAAACGGAGCTTGCATTCAAGGGCTGCAGTGACGTCATGAAACCTATTGCCCCGCCTTCAAATGGCAAGTCGCGTTGACCGAATTTTATTGATCGACGTAATCATGATTAAGATCACGGTTAAGAGAGTTAACCGTGATCTTAATCATGATTACGTTTTGGTGCAAGCCAATTTTAGACTTAATCGTGATTATCTATTTAATCATGATTTAGTGCAAATGGGCATTAATAACTAATAAAAAAATAGTTTTATTCATAATATTTTTATCACGGTTAACTCTATTTTAGACTTAATCGTGATTATCTATTTAATCATGATTTAGTGCAAATGGGCATTAATAACTAATAAAAAAATAGTTTTATTCATAATATTTTTATCATGAAAGAGAAAATATTCATAAAACAGGCGAGGGAAAAAATCCGTAAGTTATATTTCCAGGTTTATAATTGTTTAGATAAATAAACTAATCTAGATTTGGCTTATACTTACATTATAAGCATAGGAAAAATCTTGTGCAACCAAAGCAATCTTATCATCAGTTGGGGTTGTGGCTAAATGTAGAATTAATGTGGCTACGTAGACTATGATCACGAAACAGCTCTTTCGACTTTTCAATAGCTCTTTAAGCGATTCGACATCGATATGTGCTATATCATACCTGTAAATTAAAATTCATTTAAAGAAAATAAATATACAATGAAATTAAATAAGGAAATGATCAATAAAATTCGATCAATCCCTTTTTTCAACTGCAAAAAATTACTTACACTGTAAGTTTTATTGAAACAACTACTTCCCGAGCATTTATCCCGCCGGACATTGGATTACACAAGAGATATTTGTTGTTGCATAGCAGTAGTACTGCGAATTGCAACGGTTTGAGTCGAAAATCAAATATATTTTAAATAAAAATGATTTGAAAATAATTAATAAATTATTTCCACATTTAGTTTTGTGACTTTTGACTTACGTTACGTAAGTACGTTAAATAAATGCACATTAAATCAACTACTTCCCGGGCAAATACTCACGCCGGACATTGAATTACATAATGCCCGGGAAGTAGTGGTTTTAATGAGCATTTGTTTAACGTACTTACGTAACGTAAGTCAAAAAACTAAATGTGGAAATAATTTATTAATTATTTTCAAATCATTTTTATTTAAAATATATTTGATTTTCGACTCAAACCGTTGCAATTCGCAGTAGTACTGCTATGCAACAACAAATATATATTGTGTGGAAATAGTTTATTAATTATTTTCAAATCATTTTTATTTAATATATTTAAATAACTGTGACCAAGTGAATGAATACTCTTTTCTATTTAAATCAAATATATTTTTATTTTTTTTTTTAAATGAGAAATTGTATATTTATAATGCTTTGAACACTGTTTATAATTTTATTACGACTCGAGGTTTGTCAGGACTTTCTGTAATTGTCAAGAAGTAACTACTACTTACTTGTCAAATACTGATACCAAACACAGTATACACAAAACGTAAAACAGTATGACGTAAGTATCACTGTAAGCCGCATAATTCCTCAACGTTTCGGGATTCGTCGAAAACTGGTTTGTGCTGATGTAAATGAAATGGGCGAAACCTAGGCCTCCCAAAAGTCCATGGCAGAAAGTTGTGAATTTCCTCCAGTATTTTTGTACATTGATGGCCGATTGCAGTGGTGTAAAAATTGGCCTAGTAAATCTAAAAAACGAAAAAAATTTAGAATTAAAATACTTAACTATTCTACTAAGGATATGAAGTGGAGGGGTGAGAGATGGCGATGGGTGGGGATTCCACCGTGTAAAGTTGAGCCCCTCGACTTTATGGTTAACTTGTTTTCTTTATATTAAATAAAAATGATTTGAAAATAATTAATAAATCATTTTTTCAACATTTAGCTGTGTGATTTATTAATTATTTTCAAATCATTTTTATTTAATATATTTAAATAGATGTGACCAAGTGAATGAATAATACTCTTTTCTATTTTTTTGTTTTCTTTATATTTTTTAAATCCTTTTCTGGTGCATTTAAATGTGCATTACAAACCAAACCAGTGAAAAAAATCGTGCCATTTACAAAATTTACATCCCGCAACCAACACATGTGTACGTACTTTTCATTATTTACTGTACTAATTGTAAAAACATACTGTTGCCTGATCGGATGGTTCTCCATTTGAGCGGAATCCCGTGACGAGAGTTCGAACTTGTTCTTTTTCTGCACGTAAAGCTTGTCGCTCTTCCGGGGGCTCTTTCTAATTTTCTCGTGCCTTCCAGTAAATTCGTCAACTCCGTTTTCGAAGACGTCGTCCTGGAGATCGTCTAGAGCCATGGTAATGTCGTTTCTGGGCTCGAATTCGTCCTCGCGTTTGCGGTGCTTCCGTTTCGCCGACATCGGAGAACACTCGTGCTTCTTTTTCTTGCTCTTGCGTTTTTCTTTCGGGATCATCATTTCTCTACTATCTCCCATTCCTAAAAAAAAAATAATTAAAAAATAATAATAATTATTGTATAATGTAATCAATTATAATGGAGAATTCCGTAAAATAAAGTTAAAGTTAAATAGTTTAAATATTTTCCAAAAATCCTTTTAATTACAAAATTATATTCCTATTTTGTTTGTCCCCGAAAATTCCTTCAAAAAACATAACCCCATCAAACACAATTTTCGTACATACATTTAATCATTTCACTCATTAACAGGTTAGCTTCAAGGGAAATGCGTCCGCTAAAATTTGTCTCTCTCTGACGTATGTCATTCTCCCTCTTATTTATTGATCATATCGGTTATGGATCTTTTTTTAAATTAATTAATTCTTTATTTACGGAAAATCACCTTTTTACAATTAATGACAAACTGTAATTACAAAATACAACAATATATTCAATTGAATTGATAAAATTTAGACTAATAACTCCTTGATCAAGTATAACCATTGAGTTTTTCAATCAGAATCCATAAACACAATAACAATAACGATGCGCACCGTGAATAAATATATAAGTAAATCAAATACACATAAAATTTTCATTTTATTTAATTTTCATTTTTTTTAATTTTCAACGTTTCCGTGGCTTAGATGGCGCTAGTTTTAATCGTTGGCTCATAGATTGCACATCTACTTTTATATCAAGTTGTTTTGATAAATGTGCTTGACATTCTGTCAAAGTTATTTTGTAAAATAATTTATGTGTGTTTAATACTGTGAAAATGTGAGCACACTGTGATTAATGGGAGAAAATCTGCATTTGAGGGAAGCAGTCTTTGGCGTCTTTACAGCTATCAAGTAAAACAATAATTGTAAATCGGTAAAATTGTATGTTCATTTTTTAAATAATAGTACTCATTTAATTTAAAATTTGTTCATGATGACAATAAATATTTCAATATTAATTGTTGAGGCTTATACTTTGTTATACATTGTAATTCAATTTTAATAAATGAAACACTTTTTTACTTTGTTTGTATAACTCGGATTGATTTTATTGTTGACTATAGACTTTTGTTTTGATAATGACACGTTAAGGTTGTCGAAACTATAGTTAACAATAAAATCAATCTTATACAAACAAAGTAAAAAAAGTGTTTCATTTATTAAAATTGAATATTTCAATGTATTTGTTATGCACTTTTTTTATTTAATTCTATCGTTGTGCATAGATAATGTATGGATTTATTTAGTAACTGTCATTTTCTACGAAAATAATTAATTTAAATCAACAGAATAAATAGCTCTGTTGGATATTTTGTTACCATAAAATCAATCTTCGCACTAATGAAAGAATCTCTCTAACGATATAAATTTTAAAAGAACAGATTCCTGTAAATTATTTTACTTTACACAGCGCCACCTGGAGTGTGGAAACGCTGTTGAGTGAAAGCGAAATAGTTTAGTCGGAGAGAGAAACAGCTACTTTTAGCGTTCAAAAAATACATTGAGCTGGCTGTCTGTGCTCATTAATGTCTGACGCTCGACAGAAATGAAAAACCTTGGCAGAAAGACCTCTGGTCGATAGCCATTTGACAGTGACACGATTACCTGATTTCACGATTTGTTTTGTAAGTTCAAATATTGTAATAATACGTACACATGTATTAAATAAAAATGATTTGAAAATAATTAATAAATTATTTCCACATTTAGCTCTGTGACTTTTGACTTACGCTACGTAATATATTTAAATAACTGTGACCAAGTGAATGAATACTCTTTTCTATTTATACGTACACTCTCTGTGTTTATAAAAATGTTAAATATATTAAATATTTAAAATAGTAAATACACAAAATTGATTATTAAAGTATAAATACTAGAAATTTAATTAACACTCTCTGTACTAACTTCGACAAAAAAGTCTCAACTTTATTATTGAGAGTTTTATTCGTTGAAGTCAGTCTGAATAAAAGTCTGAACAATAAAGTTGTTACTTTTATTTGTTCAAGTCAGTTTTTTGAATATTATGGATTTCATTTATTATTGTTACGTACATTAATAAATAACACAATATTTTTTTGTAGTCTCGAAAGTCGTTATTTTCATAGTATTTAAAACCGAGTTTATAATCAATTTCATAATTGAAGTAATATCTTTAAAAAAATCTATATATTCCATTTAGTTATAATTTCAAGTTAACACTAGAATTTTGATAGAATCAATGTTAAATTACTGCAATAATTATATCATGACGGGATCCCATTATGAGAGTTCGAACTTCTTTTTCTGTACGTAAAGATTGCCGCTTATCCGGGGGCTCTTTTTAATTTTCACGTGCCTTCCAGTAAATTCACGAACTCCATTTTCGAATGTCTTCTTGAGGTGAATGAAAATATTGATGGATGTTGGATGGATTATTGATTTATATAAAACACAGTGCTTAAATTAAACCCGATTTAATTAGTTTTTTTTAAAGCTACTTTTTATGGAAAATTGTCTTCATGAGGTGAATGAAAATATTGATGGATGTTGGATGGATTATTGATTTACATAAAACACAGTGCTTAAATTAAACCCGATTTAATTAGTATTTTTTTTAAAGCTACTTTTTATGGAAAATTGAACACTGATTCTATTCAAATTAGAATATCAAATTGAAATTTGAACAAAAATTGAATTTATAATAATAATAATAATGTTTTATTACCCAACAGACTATAGTGCTATTACAGAGCAATTTAACAATAATAATATACAGGTATTAAAATTAATATATAATAACACATATACAAAAGATGATTACATTAAAAAAATATTACAACTCAATTATTTTAACTATAACAGTATTCAAGGAATGTATAATGCTACAAAGCTATATTAGTAATTGCTTTTCTAAACATGTGAAAAATATCTACGATGTAAAATATAGAGTTCTACCCATATCCCAGCGTATATTAGCCTTAAGTAAAAAATTTGCCAATAATTCTGATAATCTACCCCTTCTTACAAAATTCTGTATTCCCCGTAACCCTAATATCCTTCCTAAATACAAACATCCTACAATCACCATTCACCAATTCATTTGCGCAAATCATCAGGACAGTTCAGCTAGCTAGCATAGATTTTTCTTTAACTTCATCATAAATTCACGACAGGGCAGAAAGACCTCTGGTCGATAGCCCAGACAGACTAACACTTACATGTATTGTTATTATCTATATTGTTATATTGTTAAAATTATCTACTATATAGTCTGAATAAAGATATATATATATATAGAGAGTTCTTTTCAGATTTTATTACAATTATGCAATTGATTATAAAATAGGTATTAAATATAATTAAAATTAATTTGACTTAACAACACTCACTGACATGTTTCAGAAACGTTTGAAATGTATGATACTGCCAAACGAAATAAATAAAATTTATAAAATTAGTTGCTATAGAATTATTTTCTTGAAATGTTTTAATGAAAAACATTATTCTACCTCAGATAAATAATTGAATATTCAGAGTGAGTAAAAAATATTAAAAACTCTTCAGAACTTCTGAAATATGTGGTATTATAAAAGATTGCAGTAATTGTTTATATGTACAGCTTTGCATCACACGTAACCCTAATATCATGTCGTAATTCTCCGATGCTTCATTAACAATTCTTGAATCTTGAATCTTCTTGAATCCTTATATCCTTTCAGGTGTCTGATAATTGATAATTTATATCATTAAAATTACGGATATAGATGAAGACGTTAGCAATCATAACCTTTAGTGTCATTACCCAGAATCCAACTATTTCTTTTTTTGTGCCCTCTTATGACAAAGACTGAATATCGATGTTTTTTAATAAACAAATGTAATTGAAAAAAAAAAGAAGTTGCATGGTTGTTCAGATTTCAGAAATTTGAACTATAATAAATAGATTTTTCTGGCTGCACTCCTGCAAAATCTATTTATTATAGTTCAAATTACTGAAATGCAGAGTCTATTCATTTCTTTTTTTTTTTTTGAATGGACTCTGCATTTCTTTTTTTTTTTGATGCACTCCTGCAAAATCTATTTATTATAGTTCAAATTACTGAAATGCAGAGTCTAGTCATTTCTTTTTTTTTTCTGAATGGACTCTGCATTTCTTTTTTCTGGCTGCACTCCTGCAAAATCTATTTATTATAGTTCAAATTACTGAAATGCAGAGTCTAGTCATTTCTTTTTTTTCTGACTGGACTCTGCATTTCTTTTTTTTTTTTTTGATGCACTCCTGCAAAATCTATTTATTATAGTTCAAATTACTGAAATGCAGAGTCTAGTCATTTCTTTTTTTTTTTCTGAATGGACTCTGCATTTCTTTTTTCTGGCTGCACTCCTGCAAAATCTATTTATTATAGTTCAAATTACTGAAATGCAGAGTCTAGTCATTTCTTTTTTTTCTGACTGGACTCTGCATTTCTTTTTTTTTTTATGCACTCCTGCAAAATCTATTTATTATAGTTCAAATTACTGAAATGCAGAGTCTAGTCATTTCTTTTTTTTTCTGACTAGACTCTGCATTTCTTTTTTCTGGCTGCACTCCTGCAAAATCTATTTATATAGTTCAAATTACTGAAATGCAGAGTCTAGTCATTTCTTTTTTTTTGACTAGACTCTGCATTTCTTTTTTCTGCCTGCACTCCTGCAAAATCTATTTATTATAGTTCAAATTACTGAAATGCAGAGTCTAGTCATTTCTTTTTTTTTCTGACTAGACTCTGCATTTCTTTTTTCTGGCTGCACTCCTGCAAAATCTATTTATTATAGTTCAAATTACTGAAATGCAGAGTCTAGTCATTTCTTTTTTTTTCTGACTAGACTCTGCATTTCTTTTTTCTGGCTGCACTCCTGCAAAATCTATTTATATAGTTCAAATTACTGAAATGCAGAGTCTAGTCATTTCTTTTTTTTTGACTAGACTCTGCATTTCTTTTTTCTGCCTGCACTCCTGCAAAATCTATTTATTATAGTTCAAATTACTGAAATGCAGAGTCTAGTCATTTCTTTTTTTTTCTGACTAGACTCTGCATTTCTTTTTTCTGGCTGCACTCCTGCAAAATCTATTTATTATAGTTCAAATTACTGAAATGCAGAGTCTATTCATTTCTTTTTTTTTTTTTGAATGGACTCTGCATTTCTTTTTTTTTTTGATGCACTCCTGCAAAATCTATTTATTATAGTTCAAATTACTGAAATGCAGAGTCTAGTCATTTCTTTTTTTTTTTCTGAATGGACTCTGCATTTCTTTTTTCTGGCTGCACTCCTGCAAAATCTATTTATTATAGTTCAAATTACTGAAATGCAGAGTCTAGTCATTTCTTTTTTTTCTGACTGGACTCTGCATTTCTTTTTTTTTTTTGATGCACTCCTGCAAAATCTATTTATTATAGTTCAAATTACTGAAATGCAGAGTCTAGTCATTTCTTTTTTTTTTTCTGAATGGACTCTGCATTTCTTTTTTCTGGCTGCACTCCTGCAAAATCTATTTATTATAGTTCAAATTACTGAAATGCAGAGTCTAGTCATTTCTTTTTTTTCTGACTGGACTCTGCATTTCTTTTTTTTTTTATGCACTCCTGCAAAATCTATTTATTATAGTTCAAATTACTGAAATGCAGAGTCTAGTCATTTCTTTTTTTTTCTGACTAGACTCTGCATTTCTTTTTTCTGGCTGCACTCCTGCAAAATCTATTTATATAGTTCAAATTACTGAAATGCAGAGTCTAGTCATTTCTTTTTTTTTGACTAGACTCTGCATTTCTTTTTTCTGCCTGCACTCCTGCAAAATCTATTTATTATAGTTCAAATTACTGAAATGCAGAGTCTAGTCATTTCTTTTTTTTTCTGACTAGACTCTGCATTTCTTTTTTCTGGCTGCACTCCTGCAAAATCTATTTATTATAGTTCAAATTACTGAAATGCAGAGTCTAGTCATTTCTTTTTTTTTCTGACTAGACTCTGCATTTCTTTTTTCTGGCTGCACTCCTGCAAAATCTATTTATATAGTTCAAATTACTGAAATGCAGAGTCTAGTCATTTCTTTTTTTTTGACTAGACTCTGCATTTCTTTTTTCTGCCTGCACTCCTGAAAAATCTATTTATTATAGTTCAAATTACTGAAATGCAGAATCTAGTCATTTCTTATTTTTTTTTTTTTGAATGGACCCTGCATTTCTTTTTTCTGGCTGCACTCCTGCAAAATCTATTTATTATAGTTCAAATTACTGAAATGCAGAGTCTAGTCATTTCTTTTTTTTTTCTGATTGGACTCTGCATTTCTTTTTTCTGGATGCACTCCTGCAAATTCTATTTATTATAGTTCAAATTACTGAAATCTCAACAATCATGCAACTTCCTTTTTTTCAATTACATTATGTTTATTAAAAAAAAACATTGATATTCAGTCCTATTCCTTAACGTTTTAAGCAACTTTTACTGGACTAAAATAATATTCAGCTGCCTTTATCAAGGCATTGCACATGGAACAATAGTCTGATGGGGTTTGAAAAACCGAAATGGCCATCACTAATTATCCATACGCTTAGATGAATGGTGCCTGAATATTTTATTAAATGAATTTCGTTTCCTGTTGACATAAACAGGATAAGTTCGCCTTCCTTTAATGGACGAAACAATGATTCTCGGTCGTCTACCCAAATCGTTGAGGATGCCACATGAAATTAGACGAAAGATGGCGCTTGCGTCGTCTTTCATTTATTATAATTTAATTTAATACTTTATATCCATACCCATTTCAGAATCTCCATGTTTCTTTTTCCTTGATTTGGACTTCTTCAGAGAACCAGAAGTGATCATATCATCGTTCTCCCGATTGTAAATATCTTGAATGCTGTTGTACATATTCCTTTCGTCGGTATCCATTTGTGCGTAATCTTTGCGTCGTTTGTAATGTTTTCTTTCTTCCGGACTCAATAGTTCCAAATTGCCTAAAATTTTATACATTGAATAAATCGAAACTTATGAATGAAACGAAAAGCATTGCAACTCCTATTTTTTTTGCCGCCAAAACATTTAAATTCAAACATTACCTGACAATTCCTCCGGCATCTTCTCCTCCTCATAGAAACTCAAACTCTGCGGCCTGGAATCGGAAAAGGTCGCATGCCTCACCTCCCTTTTGATCTCCGCTTCGATCAAACTAATAATCTTCGAATTGATCTGCGTATCGCCGTCCACGCTAATATCCCTGCTCGGCGTGTTGTGAATACTGCAATTGTCATTTTTGATATCCTCCCTAACGTACGTTTTGTTGGAACCCGAGCTCTCCTCCGAGCCTTCGGTACGCAGGGTTTCGCGATCCGAGGAAATTTCCCGTTTCGAGGTTTTGTGCACCTGGGCCACGATTTCCGATTTCATTTCGTCTTTCGGTTTCAGCTTTCTGGGTCTCGAGAGCTTCACGCTCATGATACAAATACGGAAGTGTTGATAAGTTTTGCGCGCTAGGTGGGTTTATTGATTTTGTTGAAATGCGAGTGGGCGCGCGCACTTCATGTTGTGTTTATTGAATTTTTAAAAAAATGCAGGTTTCTTTAATGTAATTAAATAAATAATAAATGTTTTTTATATTTTTTGTTAGCAAATATCCTTTGTTGAAATTATAATTACATAGAACAATATAAATATAAACTTTTTATGTGCTTATAAAAAAAATAGTAGTAATATTTGTAACTCAGCATTTTTAAATAAGTAAACTCAATAAATAACGATTAACAGGCTGAAAGACCTCCCTGAAGTATATTGTATGTACATATAAATTGCTGTTTTTAAATATTCTGTATAAAAATATAAATCTGTTGGTTACTTTTAGGAATAAATATTATATATACAAGGTGTTTCAAATTCGAGTCTCACCCTGTATATATATATATATACAGGGTGGCGCAAGATTACGATGAAGTCCAATATCTCAGTTATTAAGAAATATACAACAAAATGTTACTTACATTATTAGTAGCTACTGTTAACATTCACATTTTAAAATTAGTTTCATATATACAAGGTGTCCAATAATCACGTAACGTATCAAACACATGTTTTTTTTAAATGGAATGATATATTTTTTATGAAGATTTTCTATTCTACGTTTAAAAATAATCATTTTTTATATAAGATTTAATAGGTCAATTTTTCATAGTTTAAAAGTTATAAACAAATGAATGTTGAAATCGATAGATGTTTAGAGCCTAATATTTCAATAATGAAAAATGAAATAAACATTCTGTCAACGCCATACAAATATAAAAATACTTAATAATAAAAGAAATCCTCTTTTTTTCTCTCAAAACAAATTTTTATATACAATGTGAAGCAATACGCAAAATGATTTTTTTCTCTTTTTACTTAAATGGGACACCCTATATTTTTTAGGCTATTTTAATAGAAAATTAATCACTCTTCATTTTTTATAAAACATATTAAATAGCTACCGTTTACCGTTTTTGAGATATTTAATCTCAAATACAAATTTGGTATAGAATTTTAAATCAAAGTAGGCCGTGCCAGAACAACTAATCTATTTATTTGTGAAAGTTACGCGAACACAAATATAAAATAATTTAGTGAAACGAATAATCAAGTGTATTAATTAAAATACATCATAATTCATACAATTTTTTTTACCACGGGATAAATGAGAATTTAATAAAAAAAAGTAAATAAATATTAAACTGTAATTATTTTAATACACGATAATATTGAAAATACAACAATTTAAATAGGTATGTTCTTGGCTGTGCGCCAGGATCCAGGTAAAACGAATCTTCTTATCTCAGGAATGCGTTCTCGGAGTGAGTCGTCGATCGTTTTTTTCTTCTTGATTTGCGATAATTGCGCTCTTGTATTTCGATTCAGTCGTCCGAAAACGCGCAGTGTTCACTATTCCGGTTTAATTTTTAACGTTAGAAATTATTAATAATTAAAAACGCGATTTATTTTTGTTTATGAGCAAGTGGTAATTAGTGAGTGGTGGAGGTGAGTTGGTTTTCGATTCACCAGGAATGGGTTGGAAGTTATTTTTTCTATTAAGGTATGTTAATATTAATAATTCATTTTTAAACAGATTTTACGATTCCTATTATTATCATCAATTTATTCTCCAAAATTGCATTTATCAATAAATTACTTTCGCAATAAACAAATGCGATTTTCGCAAGACTAAAGTAGGTATACATTAGTTCTAAATTCATTAATTAAGATTTGCTAGTTTGTTTTGCGATTCCTATTCTTTTAAATCGTCCACATCGCAAAAATTATGTTTAACAATAAATTAATTTTGCAACAAAGAAAACAATTTTTTTTTCGTAAATTTTTAATCATTTTCATCACTTAACCCGCGTTGAAATATTTTTGAATAATCTTTGAAATTTTCCAAAAAACTAACGCTTGTTTTTTTCTTACAAAATGTTATAATAAATGGAAGATGTGCCGTCCCTTGCTCGAATACGCTTCTATCCTATTCCATAATTACTTAAATGGGACACCCTATATTTTTTACGCTAGTTTAGTAGAAAATTGATCACTCTTCATTTTTTATATAAAACATTAAATAGCTACCATTTACCGTTTTTAAGATATTTAATCTCAAATACAAATTTGGTATAGAATTTTTAACCAAAGTAGGCCGCGCCAGGACAACTAATTTATTTAGTTGTGAAAGTTACGCTTAATATTATAATTAGTAAGTAAAGTACAGTTTACGTTATATTTTGTAACACTGGTGCAGTTAAACATACTTCTTCAATAAATGATTAATTTAATTGTTAAAAACTAACAACAACTATATTTTTTGGTTATTATTCGAAAAATATTTAAAATATTCCTATACGCTTCTTAAATTGATTTATTTAAACAATTCATGTTGACTGAAAAACCGAAAATAGATACTAAGTGAAATAATAAAATATTTATATCTTTATATTTTGTTAAGATTTTTATGTATTTATTTCACACATTCACATTTTTTTTAATTCAATAGCATTCAAACATTTTACAATTTTTTCTTAAAAAATATGTCCCAATAACCATTATAACTCGCTAAATAATCGTTGAGCAACTATTTTCTTTATATTTTGCATGCGCCTTTAAATATCGATTGTCATTTGAGTATCCTTTTAGGTTAGGGAGTAAGTATGTTATTAAATACCAGAAAACGATTATGAATTGCATTTGTTTTAATTATAACCTACTTAAATTATAGATTATAAGCGAAACTTATAATTTTGCACTTTGAATTGAAATTGTTAAAAAATGGTAACAGATAGGGGTATAGTTTATTATACAAAAATTAAAGAACAATCAATTTTCTATCGAAATAGTGTAAAAAATATAGGGTGTTCCATTTAAGTGAAAAAAGAAAAAAAAATCATTTTGCGTATTGTTTCACCCTGTACACAACATTCAATGGAAGATTGGGGCCTTAAATTGTTTATAACTTTTAAAATATTAAAAACTGACCTAATAAACATTATGTCAAAAATGATTAATTTTAAGCGTAGAATCTAAAATCGACATAAAAAATATAGCATTCCATTTAAAAAATCATATGTTTAATACGTCACGTGATTATTGGACACCCTGTATATATGAAACCAATTATAAAATGTAAAGTTTTACAGTAGCTACAAATTATGTCAGTAATATCTTTTTGTAAATTTCTAAATAACTGAGATATTGGACTTCATCGGAATTTTGCGCCACCCTGTATATATATATATATATATATATATATATTTATATTCCTTAATAATTTCTTTGTAGCATGTTTTGCAAAAAGGTGATTCCGTAAATAAATGTATTATTATTTTATGTTTATATATAAGGATAAATTGATATTTTTCAATAAATATAGAACAGTCAATATGTTGCATTAATAAAATTGTCATATACTTAATTGCAGTAACAAAATAGATTGAAAAGATCGACTTTGCCCATCTCTATAAACAAATATTATTATACTGTATTATCCATAGTTATCAGCGACGTACAGGGGTCAGGGGAGGGGGTCAGTTAGGACTTCTTCATCAAAGTAAATTAAGTAAATATTTTGGAAAATTTCGCCAGTTATGAACCCACTTGATTTTTTCGTTTGGGGATTAAAAAAAGGTTTATGCAACACCTCCAGTGGACAATTTAGCGAGGATTCTGATTCTGTAATAAAAAAATATGGGATTTCATTTAAAAAATTGACTTGACTTTGATTTGGCGATAACAGCGCTATCTAGGACAAAGCCAATGTCACATTATAATGCCCCCCTTTCTATACGATTTTTTTCGCCAGGTCATTTCTGCGTAAAATTTATTGTTTCCGAGATATTTCTTGAAAACACTTTAAATGGAGCTTACAGCGTGCTCCATGTTGTTAAAACGAATGTCGGTAAAGGTTTCTAGTTTGAGTGGAAGAAGCAGTCTATTCAGTAAGAGCATATTTTTATTCATATAACATATACAATTAACAATAAATCAGTAAAAAACATTTGTGTGAATAAATAATAATTTACATTATATTGCATTATATTTCAGTACAGAATTAAACTACCATATATATATTTTATATTTCAATATCGATATAATAAAACAAGCATAAATATGAGTATTAAACAAGTCGGGAATATATTAATATATATATAAATATAAAATTTCTACAAAATCTAAAATAAACATAACTATTCTAAACTATCATTGCAACTAGATATAAATATAATTAGACACTAGTAAATAATATGGCCAAAAAAATTACATAAATATTAAGATTACACATTCATCCACTCACTGTGGACTACTGGAAATAAATATAATGTTTTCAGTTTTCCCAGAGAGTATATTTTGTATTTTATTAAAGTATCATCACAGGTGAATTTACGAATAAATATGTTTACAAAAAATTGCGATGAGGCTTTAATACAATAGAAATTAATATTTTTTTGGAAAACTTGCTACTATTTTTAAACTTTTTAGAGAAATTATATACCTTGAAGCTTTTAGAAATAAACTTTAGTTTTCTGAAAATGACTAAAACAACTTAAATATTATTATTTTTGACACAGCAACTGACAAGGACAGACGTCAACAAAATCAGGCGGAAAGACCAACGGTCGATAGCCAATTGGCAGAAGAATTTATTTTTATGTTAGTTATTTATTGTATTTATTTATTATTATTACTTTGTTAAAAATAATCTGCCAATAAAGATTTTTATATATATATATATATTATAATTTTTATATTTGAATATTGTTTACTGCTAGTAAAGCAAATTCGTAATTAACTGGATTTTGTATTCTGTCTATTCCTGTTTACTGCTAGTAATAATTATTAAACAAATTCTCAATTAACTAGATTTTGTTTTCTGTCTAGTAATAATTATTCTTTTAATTAATATGTTGTAAGCAATAAGATTGTGTGTTAAAAATATAAATTACTAATAATTTATATTGTTCAATATTAAAGGCAGTAAATTAAATAAAATAGTTTATAAAGATGGTGGTAATGTTTTACATTGCAATTTTAATTTAATTAAAAGAATAAAAAAATAAAATTTTATTTAATTATTTTCTTTCTAGTTGCTCTGCAATTAAATACTTACCAAAGTAAGTATGCAAAAATTCAAATATCTATTGAAACAACTACTTTCCGGGCAAATACCCACACCGGACATTGAATTGCACAATAGATATTTGCCGTTGCATTTCAGCAAAGCTTTTAATTAAATAAAATGAATTTGAAAATAATTAATAAAGTGTTCCCTCTTTAGCTACAGTAATTTTTTGATTTACGTTACGTAAATAGTTTATTATTATTATTATTATTACTATTATTATTATTATTATTATTAAAGACAGTGCTTCGAGAATTTGAAACTGTAAACTACAAAAATTTTATCAAATAAAAATGATTTGAAAATAATTAATAAAAAAAATTTATGTTAGACTTGCTTTGTCGAATTCAACCTAAATAATTTAAATTAGGCGGAACAACCGACGGTCGATAGCCATTTTCTGATGTATTTATCAACCATGATTGTAAATATTAAATGTAAAAATTCTATATACAACTTCAGATGTATATATATAATTTAAATTAAAGTATTAATTACTTAGGTTGAATTGTATGAAGCAGTTTTAAAATAAAGATTTTTATCATGTCAAAATGTTTAATCGAATAATAAATGTAAATAAGATTTGAAAAATAGAAAATTAATAATAAAAATAAATAATAATGCAGTATCGGAAACAGAAGCAGACACGAAGATGAAAACAGTAGAATTTCTATTCTAATTGTTGGTTTATATTTATTTTATTGTTTTTTATATTCATTTACGTATTATTTGATAATTGATAATTATTGTATAATGTTTTTTTTTTATAAATAGAAAAAAGTATTCATTCACTTGGTCACAGTTATTTAAATATATTAAATAAAAATGATTTGAAAATAATTTTTCCCCTATCTTATAATTGATTTTCTTTTAATTTATAAGTTGGTATTTTGTATGCTCAATATATGTAAATATATTTTGAATGTAGAAATGGTGAATCCGTAAATAAATGAAATAAATAATTTGTCACATTTTTTTAAGTATATTTATCATAACAGAAATAAAGTTTATTTCTATAAAATATACAAAATAAAACTAAATCGTTTCGACGTTCATAGAACTTACATATACGATATATCATAGATATATGGGACCAAAAATCACCGAAGGTTCAACAAAGGTACAGCTTGAAACCAGAAAAACCGAGCTCGAAAGTCCTTCAATAAAATGAAACAACTTGAGCAGCATGATGATCCTGGCGGAAACTCAAGCGCCCGTTTACTGATCGGCAAATATTTTTAAACTTAAGATTAAACTCTCACGTGCCAATTTCAACGTTTGCACACCGGAATCGCGTTTTGGAAATTACCTTCCAAACGAAGCCTAACTGGCTCGAATACAGCGTAGTTTACCCTACGCTCGATTAACCTAGAAGCATTTGCGCGCGTTGATAACTTCAACGCGCGAAATGTTTATTTTATTTAAAAATCGAATTATTTTGTATGTACATTTGATTACTTCAAAATGTGATACCCGAATTATAATAAATATTTACAAATAACTGATATTTACAAATTTAATACAAAGATCCGCACCCGCAACCCGATTTAAAGCAACGATCTTTGTATTTTTACTCCCCTTTTTTTTATCAGTTAGAGACAGTAAGGGTGGCAGAATTGGTACACCAGCCTTTGCGATCGCTCCGTTTTCTTCATGATTCCCTTTTTGTAGTACTGCCTTATCGACCGGCTGAGTTTGTCGTAGTTCATGGCTGGGCGGTTTTTGCGCTTTCCCCATAGTCTGGCGACTTTAACGGAGTCTTCGATTTTGAAGACTCCCCTGTCTCTGTCCAGCCATCTTATGCACGATCCGTGGATTTGTGGGTTGTGGAGGAGTTCCTTGAGGAACTGCCAGAGGTGGATGTGGGATCCTCCGGACGGTCGCGACGTTGTTGGTTTGGCTTCTGATGTTGGGGGATGCATTTCTTCATCTTCCTCTGTAAAAACAAATTATAATTTCTATAGTAAATAAGAGCAATATTAGCACGACTTATTAAAAAATAACGTTTTAGCAATGCTGCAATTATATTAAACTTCAACATTGTTTATCTAATTAATAACGTACACGTTAAACTTGACATTTCCCGTATGGAATAGCCGCAGTTATATTAAACTTTAATATTGTTTAATTTAATTAATAATGTACAGTTTAAAATTAACATTTCCCTTACAGAATATCCCCGATTATATTACACTTTAACATTGTTTATTTTTCTGCCAAATCATGAAGTGAAACTTAAATATAATTTTATAATAGCACAAAAAATGTTTTTTTTTCAATGCTTATTAGATTTTAATTTTACTTCGTATTGCGTTATGAATATCATATTTATCGCAACCACAAAAATAATAACAGAAGCAAAAAAACAAAATTAAAATTCCGCTTGTGTAAGTAATAGAAAGTCGCAATGACTCATCGAAATTAAATTAAAAGCAAGCATGAAGTAATTGTCCGATTTGTGTCTTGGGAGAAAATTAGAAAGCACCATAAATACATGTTTGCGAATATTAAAAAAAAAAATCGAATCAAATATGTAAGAGTAATTATTTATAACTTTTCATTTGCAAAAGAAAATAAATCGTTGTTGATTTTTATAACAAGCATTGAATTTTAGATTTTTTTACTGGAGTAATAAACTTGGGAATTTTATTAACTCATTGTAAAATAATAGAAAGTGTATTATATAAAGAACCTTTGTTTTTTTATATAAATTATTCGTTTTACTTTAATAATATGTGGTTTTAATAAAGTTAGGTTTATCAAAGGAATCTCATTTTTACAAAATTAATAAGGGACATTCCTTAAACGTTTGTAAAAATTTAAGAAATTGAGCTAACAGCAAAAATTAAATGGAATTGAGTTGCTTCAATACCCAAATTTTATAATACAATAAACTTCCTCAAAACCATAGGGATTTAAGTATCCAAAAATATAAAGTTTATATATAATTCTCAGAGACCATACAATTGATTGTTGTCCCATTTAATGATGACTTTTGTTCGATTTTTTTTTATTCTCTTCAATTATATTTATTCAATCTAATTATGTATTATTATTATTACTTCTAGTTTTAAGTTCAGAAATAGGAATTATTGCATTCGTATTTTTGTTTACTTTAATTCAATGGTCCCAGTCGAAGATCAGTACCATTTTATTTCACTAAGTATATTACAGTTAATAATATATGATATCATTGTTGTAATGATTTTGTTTTTTTAGCTTCTACTAATATGAAATAAAGCTATTATTATTATTATGGGATTTCACTGTATATTTGGAAAACAAAAGTGTTGTTACGACAAGTATTACAGTTAATAATATATGATACATTTTTTTAAGTAATGATTTTGTTTTTTTTTAGCTTCTACTAATGTGAAATAAAGCTATTATTATTATTATTATTATTATTATGGGATTTCACTGTATATTAGAAAACAAAAGAGTTGTTACGGCAACTATTAATACACGTGTCAAACAAAATCAACCCAATTTAGAGAATTGTTCTCATTTCTATGATAAAAAGTTTTTTTAGTTTTTTTCTACTTAAAATTGATTAACGAATCACTTTAACTGATCTTTTCTGGCCACCCTGTATATATATATATATATTTAGAAAAGAAATTGTAAAAAGATCCAAAGGGGGTTCTTTCTATTGGATTTCCTCTCACTCGCACTTATAGCTTTTAAATGGGTCTTTCATCCCACTTCCACCAACGGTCAAGATAAGCGGTGACGAAAATGCTTCATATTCATTTTGGTACCATAAAGATCTCGCCTCTGGAAGTTAGAAAGTTGACATTTTCAAAAAAATAAGTGTACACAGGATCTGTATGAGCGTACAAAGATTCAATTTTCTTCAAAAAAAAAAAAATCTCGATACGGCACGGTGATAAAAATGATTTTCATAACACAATATGAGATAAAATTAAAATTTACAAAGCATTGATAATTTTTTTTTTCTTTATGCCATTATAAAATTAAAATATTTTTTTTTAATTAATGCCAGAATCGATTGAAGTATTGTTCAAACTCCAATTTTACTTTGTGACAAGAAATGTGCCTTTCAGAAATATTATTTTTTTATGACTTAAAAAAAGTATTTTTAATTGGATTTTATTAACGCAAGAAAAAAACAAATTGTAATCCATTAATCATCACCAGTTCTATAAATTATAGAAATAATAAACCAATTAATAATATTTCATTAAATTCTTTTTTTTTTAGCTAACGCCAGCTCCACTGTAATATGGTGTCAAAACTTGGGGTACATCAAATTGTGTGCTTATTAAAAATCTTATGATTTACTGTAGATTGTTAGTGTTGGACACAGAGAGCCTTAAAAATATAATTGAAAATAGGACAAGAAAATATTTTTGCGAAAGTGGATTTTGTTAATATTTCTGTTTCTTTTGTTTCCATAATACTCATAGATTCATGTTTTATATGAATTGCCATGTATTAATCGTTAAAAATACTTTTACCAAATTTTTATTATCTAAAAAAAAAAAATACATTGTATATAATCGAACCATATTGTTATATTATATGTAGTGTATTTATAAAATATAAATATATACAAACATCTTTATTCAGACAATATGATAACAAAATTTTACAAAATTTATTATAACAATATGTACAATTGTGTTAGTAGTTAGTCTGTCATGGGCTATCGACCATAGGTCTTTCTGTCTTTTATAAATATTTTCATAATATAATCCCAAATAAGATCCATCGACAATAAGACAATAGGAAGGAATCAATAATATTGGATTCCTTTGTTTCCATGATATACATGGATTCATGAATTGTCACGTTTTAATCGTTAAATATAATAATTCTGTTGTGCAAACAAAGTTTAATGTTAACGTAAGTCTACTATTCTTTATATTTTAATGTATTTATTGTATATTTTATTATGTTTTTAAAATTAATTTGTATTCATCAATTTTTATTTACATAATTGTCTTGTTATTGGGAACATTTCCTGTGGGGCAATAAATATTATTATTATTATTATTAATTAAACTAAAAACTTTAATTCATAATACGTTTATGTTTAAAAATCGTTTTTTTTAATGTAGCAATGACGTGATAACAAAATTATAATAAAAGAATACGGTCCTTTTAAAATAGAAAATGTTCTTCATGAGTCGTTTCCCCTCATTTTATTTAAGTATGTTTTATTAGCTTCTTGATATTATTTATTAACATTCTTCTTTTTTAGTTATAATTAGAAACTTTGAAGCAGTCCTATAAATTAATTATCAGCGAATGATTTAAATTTATGCAGGCGATATTAACAATTCTAATGGCAAGCCTTCCCTCTTTCGAGTGATTAATTGCAATTTTGGAATTTAAGTGCGGACGTTAAGTGCCAATAAAAATCCATATTGAATTTATACAAGTGTGCTTATAACTGTAGTTTAATTCGAATTGCACATGAAATAAATTTAATTGGCGAAAAAATACGCAGGTATTTTATTTAATATAAGAAAGTGCAAAACAAAAAAAAACAAGAATTAGAATTAAAATATGAGACACTTTTTGCGAAAGTGGATTTTGTTAATATTTCTGGTTCCTTTGTTTCCATAATACACATAGATTCATGTTTTATATCAATTACCATGTATTAACCGTTAAAAATACTACTACTAAATTTTTATTACCTGAAAAAAAAATCATTGTATATAATCGAAACATATTATGTTAAATTATATATAGTGTATTTTATAAATATATACAAACATTAATGGTTTTAATATTTAGACATTGGTAGTTCATATTTTATGAAATAAATATGAATATAATTTTAAAAATCAACCAATAAAACATAGATTGGATTGAATAACTTTAAATTCTCGACTAGTTTCGGGTGATTATCTCATTTTCATAATTTTAAAAACCTGTGAAATTTTAATATATTCATTTAAAAAGGTTATATTCACATGGTTTTGTTTTACCTATGCATTCTTGTTGACTGTGAAGACATTAATTGTTTAAATAATCCATAGTAACGTTAAATGAATCTATTCAGTTTTTTTTAAGTGAAAATCAAAAATAATAGTTTATTTAAAGAAACCTATGTATAATAATAATTATAAAAAAGATTTATTCACTTGGTCACAGCTATTTAAATAAATTAAACAAAAAGAATTTAATTAATTAATAACTTATTTTCTTATTTGCTACTGTGACATAATGACTTATGTTACATAAGTACTTTAACAAATGTCCAATAACAGACATTTGCTGTTGCATAAAAATAACAATTGTATAATGCAACAATTTTCAAATCGAAAATATTTATTGCAAAAAACAAAACAAAAAAAAAATAAAAAATTAAAAGTTACGTAATATAAAGCTATCTGAAGACACGTGATCCTTCGTGAGTAGAGCTGTGCCTTACATAATTGCAAAGTTGTTAATTAAATTAATTAAATTTTTTTATGTATGTATGAATGTCCATAAATAGGGTGTCGTTTTACACAACGGAAAGGACAATTATTACCATTGTGTATTTAGTGATTTGTTTACTAATATTTTTTTCTGTAATGAATTTTTCTATTTGTGGCATAAAAAAATGTTTTGCGGTATATTAAATCAAAATTCAACGACATGCGACAAAATATGTTATAATCAGTCATAAGAATTAAATCTACAAAAATAAGATAAAAAAAACAAACAAACAAACAGAAAGATCACTGTTCGATCGCCAATTAATAAATATAAATTAATTAATGCATAATTAAAATTAAAAAAATCATATTTTTGGATGTTTTTAATTTTAATTATTTATTTTGTATATGTGTGCAATAATAATAAAGATTTGTACATTTATCTTCATTATTATTCTAACTATATTATCGCGAAACCAAAATTTTGCATAAAAAATAAAATATTTGAACACATTGTAATAGTATTTTAGAAATTTAATATGATGGTGTTAATAAAAATATGATTTATTTTCTTGATATACTGTTTACAATTTTTTCTTGAAATAAAAGTTCAACAAACGCGGATGACTGTCAATTATTGATTTTGCGCTTTTATTCGAACAATTCAAGATTAAAATGGTTATTCATCACAAAGTCGATATGAATTTATCATTTTGTAAACAGCGTTTCGAAATGTCGAACTCTAACCTTTCAAAGAAATCATAAATAATGACGATAAGCGCTAATGGAATATTTAAAAAAATAAAACGCTTTTTATTAAAAAAAAAGAACAATAATAATTGTAATTTGAAAGCATAATGATCCATGCATATTAGATGCGTTTCTTAAAATATTTAAGGTTGCGGTTTAGTAGAAAGAGATAGCTATATAGTAAAATGGAAATAATCGTTTGAAAAAAGAGCCTTTATTTTGGATTTAATAATATGAATATGTATTTACATTTTTTATCCACCAAGTATAAAGTATCAGTCTAAATAAAAAAATCGTTATTTTTCGTGTATTACGTCTATTTACTAGTTTAAGTTAGAAAAGAAAATTGTAAGATATAATGAAATTAATAGGTCACGTCTGCTGAGTTATTTAATTGCAGAATTTAGAGAAATTCTTTAAATTTTCATTGCACAAGTTTTTATTAGCAAAAATATAATTTGAAAATTGCTATAAATTTGATGAATTTTCATTGTTTTTCATAATTATTTTTCACACAAACTAAACATTAAAATAATTTTTAAATCATCTGATGAAATTCCAGCTTATTTTAAGATTACTTTATTGTATAATACAATATTGTTCATTGATCACAACAGCAATCTAACTCAAATTAGTGATTGCCAATATTTATATAGCTATCTCTGTCGTCTAAACCGCACCCTTAAGGAATAAATCTTAAATTATTGAGTATTTTCATCAAATTAAATGAGTAAGAAAAGAAAATAAAAAGACAGTTTAAAAACGATCACGAAATGATCATTCTTAGTAATAATAACTTTATTTCCCAACAGAATAAGGCCCTATTACAGAGAAAAATACTAGTGATGGGCAAAATTGAATAATATTTGTAATCGAGTATTACTAAATGTCTCATTTTAAGTATTTAAAATAAAAAAGTGACTTCAAATTTATGTTTATTAATAAATGATAAGTTATTCTTGATATTTTTATAATAAGTACCATTCATAAAATTATAATATGCTTAATTTAGCAGTAATAAAATATCGACTTTGCCCATCACTAAAAAATTCTAATATTAAATACATCGAGTCGCTATAAGTTTTATAATAGTGTCTCATTTATATTTAACATATATGGTTAATTAAATAAATCGGATGATACATAATTTTAACTGCGAACAAAACTGATTCAGTGGCGTACAAAATATATCAATTAAACACAGACTCTCATGATAGCCCTTTATCATTTTATTCACTATGATGATTGATACGAGGAATGGATAGTTTAAAAGTATTTGAATGACGGGATGACGGTCTGGGAACAATGAAAGTAATACGATTGAAAATATTGTCAAACCGTTGTAATTCGCAGTAGTACTGCTATGCAACAACAAATATCTATTGTGTAATCCAATGTCCGGCGGGGTAAATGCTCGGGAAGTAGTTGTTTCAATAGATGTTTGTAAAACTTACAGTGTAAGTATTTTTTGCAGTTGGAAAAAGGGATTGATCGAATTTTATTGATCATTGCCAGAAATTTTCCTTGTTTAATTTCATTGTAATTGTCAAACCTATTGTATAATTCAAGTATACAATAATATTTATGTTTATTATAAATAGAAGAAAAATTAAACTCTTGTAAGAAATTGATTAATCCTGAGTGGTCAGGATGTATATGACATTTTTTGAAATACAAATATTATAAAAACTTCTTTTGGGGATTTTCTAAAGCATTAACACATTTTAAGTAGGATGGTGACCAGATGCAAGCACAATAACATAATTTACTTAATCGAGTACATATACCAAATTATTTACAAATTAGTATTATTTTAAAAATGGAAATGACACACTTTTTAAAATGAACTTTAATACACGCCTAAAATAAAATGTGAAAGAGGATATAAAATAAAATATCTTACAATTTTCTTTTCTAACTTCAATTAGCAAATTGACGTAATACACGAAAATTAACGATTTATTTTTTATAATTATTTCTCTTTCATATTTAGGCATGCATTAAAGTTAACTTTAAAAAGCCTCAACCATTGATCACCTTAAAAAATGAGATTTATTTCGTAAAAATATTACACGTATTGTTTGGCCTTATTTTTTTCTGTTTTAAATATTCTTAAAACTTTTTCATATCTTCATTTTCCTTATTATCTTGGACTTATATCAAAGTTAATTAAATTCAAGTGGCGCTACATTCTTGATGTAACTTAATCCTAATATTGTGTAGAAAACAATCACACTTGTTAAATTCCAAGCTTTTTATTTTTTCATTTTCCTGACGTACGATTCGATCTTGACAAATTATTTTCAAAGGCTAAACTAATCGTGAAATACGAAAAAGTCGTTATATATACATAGTTTTCATGTATTTCGGTGTTACGTTTGATTCTAGAAACATCTTGTTGATTCATATGTGGTTTGTACACTTTCGCATTTTTAATTTAATTTTTCTGTATAATGCAGCTAATTTCACTTCACTCGTGTTTTTAATTTAATTATTATTCCTGAAGTCACTGGAAATTTACAAAGCGCGCGCTAATCCAGACATTCCCGTAATTAACGACTAGCTTCATCTAATATACTCTCCCATCTTTAAAGCAATTATGTAATATTTATCTCAAATGTATTTAAATACCTGAAATTGTAATTTTTAAAATACTTTTGTTTTGATAATGACACGGTAAGGTTGTCGAAACTATAGTCAACAATAAAACAAAATTACTTTGATTTTGTACTTTTTTTTGTACTTGCATACACATTGATTGATTGTAACACTGGTATATATATATATATATATATATAAATTAATAACATTAATAAAGGCATAATTTAAAATTAACATACACAAATTATAATAAGATTTTAATAAATGAAACACATTTTTATTTTAATAATAATAATAATAATTTTATTACGGAGTCACATTTTTACAAAAACAATACTATATATATATATATATATATAGTATTGTTTTTGTAAAATAAGATTATTATTATTATTATTAAAATAAAAATGCCTATATTAATGTTATTAATTTTTCTTTATTTTTGTTCTCATGAAAACCAGAGATTTTGAAGGTATAATATTCTTCTCTATGCTAACAAGCACAGGTTTTGCCGGTTTTGTCTTTTATGATTTTTTTATATTATTCGATTTGACGAGCGCATATTTCGTCTGCTCGTAAAATTTTCTGTTTTATATTACAATTTAGAGGTTCAGGTTTGTTCTTTTTTAACGATTTTTTTAATGATGTGAATACTTTGGAAACATTTTCTAAACTAAGTCACTTTTTTTATTTCGAAAAATTGTTGTTTCGAAATAAAAAATAAAAATACAAATTAAACACTTGGTTTTGTTTCACTATACTTTTTATTTATCCAACTAGTTTCGACTTATTTTCATTATCGTATTAAATCCTTGATAATGACAAAAAGAATTAAATCCTTGATAAAGACAACAAGGATTAAATCCTTGATAAAGACAACAAGGATTAAATCTTTGATAATGACAACAAGAATTAAACCCTTGATAAAGACAAAAAGAATTAAATCTTTGATAATGACAACAAGAATTAAATCCTTGATAGAGACAATAAGAATTAAATTCTTGATAAAGACAACAAGAATTAAATCCTTGATAAAGACAACAAGAATTAAATTCTTGATAAAGACAACAAGAGTTAAATCCTTGATAAGGACAACAAGAATTAAATTCTTGATAAAGACAACAAGAATTAAATCCTTGATAAAGACAACAAGAATTAAATCCTTGATAAGGACAACAAGAATTAAATTCTTGATAAAGACAACAAGAATTAAATCCTTGATAAAGACAACACGAATTAAATCTTTGATAAAGACAACAAGAATTAAATCCTTGATAAAGACAACAAGAATTAAATTCTTGATAAAGACAACAAGAGTTAAATCCTTGATAAGGACAACAAGAATTAAATTCTTGATAAAGACAACAAGAATTAAATCCTTGATAAAGACAACAAGAATTAAATCCTTGATAAAGACAACAAAGATTAAATCTTTGATAAGGACAACAAGAATTAAATTCTTGATATAGACAACAAGAATTAAATCCTTGATAAGGACAACAAGAATTAAATCCTTGATAAAGACAACAAGGATTAAATCATTGATAATGACAACAAGTCGAAACTAGTTGGATAAATAGAAAGTATGGTGAAACAAAACCAAGTGTTTAATTTGTAAAAGTTTTTAAAAATTAGTTAAAATGTTTCACTGAGTGATCAATGAGAACCGAATTGAAATTGTTGTTTCGTCTATTAAAAGGAAGGCGAAATTGTCCTTTTTATGAAATAACAAAATAAACTGTCCAAAATTCATGCATCCCACTCTCACGATTCAAGAAATCATTAACATTGCAGCTAACTAGTACTACAATTCCTACTAAGTATATTAGTTCATATTAGTATTCGATTTTAATATATTCATTTTTTTAATCGAATTCTTTTCTATAAAAGCATTCAATTACTTCTAAATAAAACATTCACCGGTGGCGCCAATCGCATTGCATAAACAATCCAGCCAACCGCACCCGACAATCAAGAAAACAAAACCGATTCTCATTAACCACTCTTAATAGCGTTTCGCATTTTCACGTCTGCATTATTATTAATGATCGCGGCATATATAAACACCATTTTTTTTCCTTCCCGCGATTCGTTTGAACGTAATGGCGGAATGAACGCTCGCCGCGCAACCTACATACGAAGGACGACCAGTTACTAATTTTTTTCTTGCCAGTTTGTGGTTCTCTTTGTGGTTGGTCGCCGGTTCCCTCGAGCGGTCTAAACAAAGAAAATTCGCTCGAATGGAAATTATAGAGCCCGGGATGACAGCTACAGGAAAGATCGCCGATTTTATATGCTTAATTGGTCGAAACACTTTGTGTTCTTGGTAATAAATTAAAATGGAATCTGAATTATTAGTTAATACTTATGTAATGCTGATTTTTTTTGTAACATAACTGTTTTTTTTTATGTTGGAGGAAGACAGTAGAGTATTTTTAGAAACAATGAGTTTGGTTTATTATTATTATTATTATAAAACAACATTATATATTATTATTAATGCATACAGAGTATTAGACAAAAATGCAATTTAAATGAAAATAATAATAATAATAATAAAAATAAAGAATCTGAAAATAATTAATTTACTTATGTCCGTTTGCACCTATTTTACTTTAATGTCTCCTTAGTTAAGGGTTCCTTAAAAGTTAAGGATGCGATTTAGACGAAAGAGATAGTTATATGAATATTGGCAATCACTAATTCGAGTTACATTGCTGTTGTGATCAATCTTAAAATAAGCAGGAATTTCATCAGATGAATTAAAAATTATTTTAATGTTTAGTTTGTGCGAAAAACAATGAAAATTGATCAAATTTATAGCAAATTTCAAATTATATTTTTGCTTATAAAAACTTGTGCAATGAAAATTTAAAGGATTTCACTACATTCCGCATTCAAATAACTTAGCAGACATGACCTATTAATTTCATTATATCTTACAATTTTCTTTTCTAACTTGAACTAGCAAATTGACGTAATACACGAAAATTAACGATTTATTTTTTATTTAGACTGATACTTTATATGGGTAGATAAAAAATGTAAATACATATTCATATTATTAAATCCAAAAGAATGGCTCTTTTTTTCAAACGATTGTTTCCATTTTACAATATACCCATCTCTTTCTACTAAACCGCAACCTTAATTTGAGATTAGATTGCACCGCTCATATAAAATCTCCGTTTAGTTAAGGTCTCCTTAGTGGGGGGAAAGTCAGTGCCTAACTTCATATCGTCTACAAAAAACGTATTATTCTCGCTTTCTAACCTTCAAATTATAGAAAATTATTATTAATTTTAGAAAATCATATTTATTTGAAATAATTATTATCATTATATTAACATTATCAAAAGAAATTTTAAACAATATATTTATTTAAGAATGTATAAATTTGACGAGTTTCTTTATAATATTATTGGTTTGCTTTCTGTACTTTAATCATTATCTAAAATATTATAATGTATAGGTTAGAATCAGTTGTTAGAATTAAATAATTAAAAATCGCTTCACGTATTTCTGTACATTTTGAATGCTCCGTGTAACAAGTTGTATTGACATATATAAAATAACAATAATGAGTTGTCAAGTTTGAGCCATTTTTTATCCAATCACAGAAGAAAATAGAAAAGCAGAAATTAATTTAATATATAATATAGCCGAAAAATTACATTTTGAATCAAAAATAATAACAAAAATAATTAATAAATTTAAAAACAAATTTTTAATCAACTTTAACACCACTTTATGAACAAAATTCAAGTAAAAATTATGCAAAAATTTTATATAATCCATGTATAAATTTCAAATTAAATAATACTTTTAAAAAATACAATTTAATACCCGCACCATATTCAAACACAAAATTAAAAATGTTATTAAGCAACACCTTTTTGAAAAATAATCCTTTAGAAAATTCTGGTATTTATTCAATAAAATGTAGCAATTGTACAAAATTATATGTAGTTCAAACTACTAGAAGTGTTTTAACTAGATTTAACGTACATAATTACCATATTATAAACTTTAATTCTGAAAAATCTGCTGTATCTTTTCATTCAATAAATACGGGACATAAATTTTCGATTGAAAATGTTAAACTTCGTAAATTTTCACGTGAATAAAAATTAAACATTTTGAAATCTATTGAAATGAAAAAACACATAGATAATCTTTTAAATTTCGATACTGGTTCATTAAATAATCCCCTTTTAGATCTTATTAATTCATAAATTTTAGCACATTATATATAATTATATTTAGATTAATTTATAGTTAACATGAATTTTTTAAATATTTAATTTTATCAATATTGCGTTGTAGTTAACATGATTTTTTTTAAATATTTAAATTTTATCAATATTGCGTTGTATACCATAACAACATATTTATATTTATAAAACTTCAACTACTGAAGATGGAAACATAGTTTCCGAAATATATCTAGTGAAATAAAAAATAAGTAGGAGAAAGAACAAGTATTTTTATTTAAATAATTAAAGTCTCCACAACCAACAACCAACATAAAGAAGTTTGATAAAGTTCAATAGTATAATTTATTCTCACAAATAAACCAATATCCTATCATCAGTCACTGCTAAGGAACCCTTAGTGAAGTTAAAATATGCGCTCATTTTATTTTTGAGAAGAAGTTATTTATAATATTTTATTTATAACAATTTGTTATAATCACAATGAAAAAAATGATAGCCCAACTAGGATATTTTTTTTAATATTTTGTAGTGAAAATTGAAATAAATAATCAGTTACCGTTAAAAAAAAGTAGTGAGTTAAGGATTACTTAGCACTAAGGAGTATTTAAACAAGAGGGTACAAACAAGCATTAAATTAATAATTAATTAATGAATTTGTTTTTGTTGGTTCTTTATATGTTTTTTTTATATAAGTCAATTATTAATAGTTGACATATGGAATAATATTGTGTTTGACAATTGTCAATTATTTAATTTTTGTTTTGCAAAATTCGAATAGTCGGTATTGATAGTGGATAAAAGATTTGAACAGATTAATTCTACATACCATCAGATATGTCACCACTGGAGGCATTCGATGTGGTTTCCGGTAGCCAATGCATGTTGAGATCATCCTCTAAAAATGCCGCTTTCCATATTTCTAACTGCGCGTAAAGCATAGCTCCACCCTAAAATAAAAACGAGATACACAAATTAGTTAATTAATTGTTACAGAAAAAAAAACAATAAGTTAATTTATTCATCAAAAATATGGAAATTATCCATTTGAGCGTGACTCAACAATTGTTATTAAAATACATTATTTAAAGTTATACTTTATATAACAACCTTTTGATTTGTATATTCTCCTTTTTTATTTATATAACTTTGGATTACAGTTATATTAATAATTTTCTAGAAATAATAATTGCAAAAATATTTAATTAAAGCCATGCCATTAGTTTTTCTAAATAATTGTCCACTTGAGCCCTTCATGACGTTGCGCTTGTGTCCCTCCAAATATATGGTTATATTTAAATGACGGCAGAAACGTACGATCAATTTCAGGAATAAGGTCACAGCTTATTCCTGAAATTGATCGTACATTTCGGCTGTCATTTAAATGGGGATTTATAGGTGAATTTGGCAGTTGCGTACGTCCGAAACGTAAGATCAATTTCAGGAATAAGGGCTCTGACCCTCTTATTTTTTTATCTCTATGACTCAGATGAAGTATTATATAGATAGAGTATTCACGCATTTTGAACTTGATTTGCATTTTTACATTATCAACTGATCTACGTTTGCGCGTCATTTTTCCAGGTTATTATTTATGTGTTATTCAATTTGTAAAAATACTTAACACAAATATTCGTTTGAGTATTTTTAATAATAATAATAACAATCCATTTATTTACCCAAAATGTTTAAACACCCCAATTACAGAGTAACTTACAATATATTTGTACATGCCTAGGTCTTAAAAGTAAATACACATATTTTAAATACTCTATGGTTGAGGCTGTTACTTGATGAAACTCCATTTTAATATTTGGTAATAAAACAATGTTTGCTTTGAGTATCATAGATTTATTATAGACACTGCTACAATTGTTTCCATACACTGTATCTTCTTCAGGCAGGTGAAGGTATCATACCTTCAAAAGGAAAGGTATCGAAACAATTCTAGCAGTGTCTATTATAAATCTATGAAACTCAAAACAAACATTGTTTTATTACCAAACATATATTTTAACTAGAATGAAAACAATATTAGAAATTAATTAACAAATAACATTCTAAGTTGAAAGTAGATTTTTTAATTGTTTTAAACTAAAAATATCGCACTTTATTGATACCTTATTATGATATTTACAAATGCGAAATATATGTGAGTGCTTCAATATATTTGAATGCTTAGTTCTATTATAAAAGCAGTATACATTTCTCGTAAAAATTGAGGGAATGTTGAATTGCAGTCTACTCAATAAATCTGGGCAGTCAATTTGATTTCTAATAAGTTCAAATAAAAATATTTGTCCCTGACTTAAATAATATGCGCATTGAAAGAGAAACTGCGTCAAATTCTCGAAGCAACAAATCATTATTAAATAATGGATAAGCACCATTTTTTTTAATCAAACATATTTAAGGCTGCGGTTTAGACGAAAGAGATAGCTATATAAATATTGGCAATCACTAATTCGAGTTAGATTGCTGTTGTGATCAATGAACAATATTGTATCATACATTAAAGTAGTCTTAAAATAAGCAGGAATTTCATTAGATGAATTAAAAATTATTTTAATGTTTAGTTTGTGTAAAAAAACATTGAAAATTGATCAAATTTATAGTAAATTTCAAATTATATTTTTGCTAATAAAAACTAGTGCAATGAAAATTGAAAGGATTTCACTAAATTCTGCATTCAAATAACTAAACAGACATAACCTATTAATTTCATTATATCTTACAATTTTTTGTTCTAACTTGAACTAGTAAATTGACGTAATACACGAAAATTGACGATTTATTTTTTATTTAGATTTATTCGGTAGATAAAAAATGTAAATACATATTCATATTATTAAATCCAAAAGAATTGATCTTTTTTCAAACGATTATTTCCATTTTACTATATAGCAGCAGCAGGTGTACATTATGTAATTCAATGTCCGGCGTGGGTATTTGCCCGTGAAGTAGTTGTTTTAATGTTACGTAAGCAAGTCAATAGTCACTTAGCTAAATGTGGAAATAATTTATTAATTATTTTCAAATCATTTTTATTTAATATATTTAAATAACTGTGACCAAGTGGAATGAATACTTGTTTTCTATTTATAGCTATCTCTTTCTACTAAACCGCAATCTTAAAGAACTTCCGCTGAACTCTTTCAATACATTATGAATGTTGCAAATTGTCTTGCCAATCGCCCTAAGAGATAAAATATTGATCATTCCATTGGAAAAAAAAAATAATTATGATGTTTTTAAGTGATTACTGAAATATTGACACTTTTGAAAAATTGACAGATATTAATTTTTTTAATACTAGAAAAATCTATTAGTAAAAATTCTATATATCGCTCGTCTATCTATCTTGTTCCTACTAGAAGTTATAGGCATTTTTCAAAACATCTATTTGAGGTTATTTTTTAACAAATACATTTTTAACTCAAAAACTGTAAGAGTTATGTGGACATAACTCCATATGAATTGATATGTAATTTATGTAATTGAATGGGGAATCCAAAAAAAATAATATTATATATGGTGTTCTATTTAAAATAACAAATTTGGTAGTCATTTCCGGTGCAACCGTAAGTGATAGAAAGTGAAAATATTTTCCCTGTAAACTTTTAATGGCCGTTATTCATCATGTATATTTAATGTTTTAGCAACATACTGTTTTTATTAATTTAAAAATTTTAATTATACGTAAAAATCTAGAAATACTTATAAAATAGTGTTTTATATAAAATTATTTATTAAAACTTCTAATTTTCCCACTGTTATATTTTAAACGTTACATTATTGATAGAAAAATGTCTCGTAGTATTTTTTTTTTTAATTTTATCAAATACGGACACAATAAGGGAAGAAATTTAAATCTCAAAGAAAAAAGTTATTACATAACTACATATAAGCCTGTCGGTTTCTTCTCTAATCCACTTTTAATAATGCTGTAAAAAGCTAAACTAGTCAAGTAAATAGAAAACAATGGTGAAGCTAACCAAATGTTTTCATTTATCCTTTAAATATAATAAGTGAGAATGTTATTTAAGAAATGTTACTATTTTATTCCCTATGAGGCGTTGTTAAATAAATGCACTGTATATTATTTATCTAAAATAAACAATTATAATGTATGATTTAAAATCAAATGATTTTAAATTTTTCTCGGAGATAATTTAGAAACGTTTTTAGTTTATAAATAGGGATTTTTTTGCCATTTTAATTTAGAATTATTTATGTTACAAATTCAAGTTGCACTGTATATTATTTATCTAAAATAAACAATCATTATTTTTTAAATCTGCATTGTCATCATTTGATTTTAAATCATACATGCAGATTTAAAAAATAATAATTCTTTATTTTAGATAAATAATATACAGTGCAACTTGAATTTGTAACATAAATCATTCTAAATTAAATCTCCGAGAAAAAATCCCACGACAAACTGATAAATTTTAATTCACGTATTGTACGTTTTGTTTGCAAAACAACACCGTTATTTATCTATGTCAAAAACTCGAGATTTACACGGCCAGCACACAAAAGAAGGTTGACTCAAAAGATTGTATCATTCATTTGTTATATAATCTGCATAATTACCGAGAGCCGAGCTAACTGTTTCGAAATAACGCTGATCTTATTTGTTCGCAATCTATCCGAACCAACCTTCGGCATAATAATGAGCACTAATTAAATCTCTTGGTTTAATTGAAAACATAAAACACACATACACAATTGTAAATAAAAAATAAATAAGCGGCAGACAAAAAAAAATGAGGAAATATTGTGAAAACTTGTTAAGTGGATATGAATTATCGGTGATTGTAGGGGATTGTAGTCTTTATTTAGTATATCTGATTTTTCCATATATTTTTTATTAATGTTAAAATAATCGGTCATTCTGCAATGAATTTAACGTGTATTATCAGAGTCTAAGGAGCTTTTGTAATATATAAATATTCATAGAATGTGAAGTTATTCAATAACCGTGTACGTTATTGAACTTAACATATCCCTACCGAATAGCCTCAATTAATGCTCAACTTTACTGTTAAAATAAATAGAAAAGAGTATTCATTTAATTGATTTAATTTTGCTGATTGTATTTGAATTAATTTAATTGATTTATTTTAACATCTTTAAATTATATAAGGCATAGATGTACTGACGAGGGATAGAACCCGAAACACGTGTCTGCAGATGGCCTTATATTAAGTAACGTTCCTTTTGTTGTTTTTACATTAAATTTTTCTCGGATCAAAAATTTGTTGCAATATTTTATTGATGTGCAACAGCAGGTGTACATTATGTAATTCAATGTCCGGCGTGGGTATTTGCCCGGGAAGTAGTTGTTTTAATGTGCATTTGTTTAACGTATTTACGTAACGTAAGTCATAAGTCACAGAGCAAAATGTGAAAATAATTTATTAATTATTTTCAAATGATTTTTATTTAATATATTTACTGTTAAAGTCGAGAGTTGGATTTGAGCTGAAACATTTTTGAAATTAAATGTACTAAAATATGAGGAGATACTTTTCGAAACAAAATGTGGTACAAAAAGTCATTTACAACTTGAGTTGAATCATAAGATTGGTTTAGGTCAACTTGTAAATGAATTTTTCTACCACATTTTGTTTCTAAAAAAGTCTCATTATATTTTAAGTTACAATAATTTAAACATAAAGTTCAATCCTCTATAAGACAACTTCTCAATTTACAGTCATCAATCAGAAAATTATATTCACTTAACAAGATTCGAATCTTCATGCTCATTGAATAAAATCTATATCCTTAATAAATGATTATTATTATTCTTTGTTAAACCAATAAACCAATACATAAACGATTACAGCAAAAAAATAGTTTATCAAGAAGTATGACTTCATTCATTACCGTCATAGATGCCGTGCAATTTTTCCCACGATTGGAGCCGGCGTGATTCAGCACTGCGGTTATTTCTAAATTACCAACCGGTGTAATTATATTGAACAAAAAATCTTTAAGCCATCGAAAAATATAAAAAAAATGTGTCTGCAGATGTGGAGATACGGTATAAATAAATGTTACCATTCGCTGGGTTTAAAGGAAAGTTCCTTTTAATATCAAGGATAGATAAATGTTTGTTTATGAACTTTCAAGTAAAAGTTCAAATGTACAAAAAAGTGAAGTGATTTAGTTTTTTTTTTCTTTAAACGTTTTTAGTTTATAAATGGGGAATAGTTTTTTTGCCATTTTAAGGGTTAAGTTAATAACCACTGAATAAACACTTACTATATTTTGAATTAATTTCTCACTTAACCCGTGGTGAAACATATTTAATTACTAGACTTTGATTAAAACACTTACCATATTTTTACCACAAATATTTATTGTATGTGAATTAAATAAAAATGATTTTAAAATAATTAATAAATTATTTCCACATTTATATTTATTGTATGTATTCATACATATAAATTTCGTGTATACTAATTCTGATTACTCGTTTAACAGATTAATGAGAGAATCATTCGTTTGAAAATTATGGCGCATTCAAGAATTCCGGAAAATGAATGTTTACAATCTAAAGCGTGGTTGGAAAAGAATGATGATTAAGTTATTTTTTCTAACAATATGCAAATTCAACTAACAATTTCTTCTGTGATATTTGGGTTATCGTTTTTTGTATAAAGTTGCAGTACAAACTAAACTAACTAAATCAACAATTTCTTCTGTGATAATTGGGTTATCGCTTTTTTTATAAAGTTGCAGTACAAAGTAAACTAACTAAATAAACAATTTCTTCTGTGATAATTGGGTTATTGTTTTTTTCTATATAAAGTTACAGTACAAAGTAAACTAACTAAATCAATTAAACACAAAAACGTGACCAAAAGAATCTGATGGATCGTTAATAAATAAGTTGAATAACAAGGGTCTTAAGATAGCTTGAGGAACACCAGAAGTAGGGGAATATGATGAAGACCGAAAAGTATTGAAGAATATATAGGCATTGCGCTCATCCAGATAAGATTGGATTAAAGTTGTATATTTGAAATATATAACTTTAAATGTGTTGTTATGTGAGAAAATAATCGTAATGGCCACAAAGGCTGTTGAAAAAATGAAAATAATTGATATTTATATATATATATATATATATATACATAAATATATATACAGAGAGCTTTTTTATCAGTATACATTTCCTCTATGTATACCTGCAAAATACGCGAGTCAAACGAATTAAACCAATTAATATGTGTATGTTTAGTTGCCTATAACACGCTACTGAACACACATACTCCAAGTAATTAACTAAACATACACACATTAATCGGTTCAATGCGTTTGATTCGCGTTTTTTTTGTATGTATACTAATAAAAAAATCTCTCTGTATATATATAAGATTAATTTGTCTCTCATTAATCACTAATATATAGTTTTGAAACAGTGTGTACAATGAATATCAAGAAGTTATACTTGTAGAAAATTAAGAATGTAATAAAAAAAATTATGAATCATATAGCTCAATGCAATAGGTATTACTGAATTCAGGAAGTACTTATTTCAATGGACATTTTTTTAGCAAATTATTTAATAACGCTAATTTATTTTGCAGAACCGAGTGATTCACAATTTGTTTAATAGTATTTTAATATACTAATGACTAATCTTTTATTACTTTGTTTATTGCTGCCAATGAAATATAACGACACATTAAATAATATTAATTAATATATATTGATTCATTTTTTCTTCTTCATAAAATCTTGTAATTGAGTCATTAATTTTCAAAACGACGTAAGTTCCTTAATATGTTGTTGTTATAGCCGTTCTTTTTTTAGTGGTGCATTTTTATTAATCTTAAATAAAATACTTCTGACTTTGTTTAATCATTACAGTCAATAAGTGTGCTTTATTTACAATTGTAAGTCTCTTTATGTTTGAATCGAGAAATTAAAGGTAATGCGCTGAATGAAATTTAAATATATACATTATTTACATATATATTTTTGATGTAGAAACAAAGAGAAAAAATCTCAAACATTTTCTATTATTATATAACATCTTTATTGAGGCTTGATACAATTAGCTATAATACAATATTTGATTTAATACGAAATAAAAGGCTATCGACCATTGGTCTTTCAGCCGGAAGTCCTTGTCTTTATGTTATGTCAGTCTGTCAGTCGTTGATGAGTGATGAGATGTATGAATATATTGTGGATTTAGGATGTTGAAATTTAGGAGGAATGTTTGGGTTTCGTTTGCTACAAAGTAGGTTTAGTAATTTTTGGGCTGTTGGGTTCATGGCAAACTTTTGGGCTAGTTGTGAGAATCTTTGGGATAAACATTTTCTATTATTGTGTTTTATTAAATTAAATAACCTCGACACCCGATACGGGTAAAAGAGGATAAGATTAAGAAAGATTAAATTAAATATATATAAAAAAAATATTTTATTTTTAATTTTAATATAATTAAAAAAAATCTCTTGAAAATGGGCTAATAACCCGAAATTAGTTGAGAATTTAACGTTATTCAATCTAATCTGTGTTTTATTGATTGATTTTTAATAATTTATTCATATTTATTTCATCTCCTCCAACCCCCCAGACATGTACCTGCACAGCAGACACCACAGCAAAGTAGGCAGGCGGCCACCGCGCCCACCCGCCGTCGAGACCACCCCTCTGCTCGCCATCACCTCAAATCAATGAATTGAATCTAGTCTTAAGAATTTATTTTCTCGACTTTTGATGTAATATTAATAAATTATTGAGTAATGTTTAAAAAAAATATTTTTAATTATTTATTGTTGTTTGATATAATGTATGTTACATCTTAAGATAGCTTGAGGAACACTAGAAGTAGGGGAATATGATGAAGACCGAGAAGTATTGAAGAATATGTATGCTCGTGTATTTCTAATTATACAAAGGAAAAGTTCGTAAATAAATGAATAAATAAATTGATTTAAATCATCAGTAAACTGAGCCTAGAGATTGTTCTCAATTTTAATAAAAATATTTTGTTTCTCCTAGTTTTTTTTTGTTGTTGCAATTTTTAACAATATTAAACTAACTGATTAAATCCAAAACTATAATTATTATAAATAAATTCATTTAAATCATCAGTAAATTGAGCCTAGAAATTGTACTCAATTTTAATAAAAATATTTTGTTTCTTCTAGTTTTTTTGTTGTGGCAATTTTTAACAATATTAAACTGACTGATTAAATCCAAAACTATAATTATTATAAATTAATTCATTTAAATCATCAGTAAACTGAGCCTAGAGATTGTTCTCAATTTTAATAAAAATATTTTGTTTCTCCTAGTTTTTTTTTGTTGTTGCAATTTTTAACAATATTAAACTGACTGATTAAATCCAAAACTATAATTTTTATAAATAAATTCATTTAAATCATCAGTAAACTGTGCCTAGAGATTGTTCTCAATTTTAATAAAAATATTTTGTTTCTCCTAGTTTTTTTGTTGTTGAATTTTTTAACAATATTAAACTAACTGATTAAATCAAAAACTATAATTATTATAAATAAATTCATTTAAATCATCAGTAAACTGAGCCTAGAGATTGTTCTCAATTTTAATAAAAATTTTGTTTCTCCTAGTTTTTTTGTTGTTGCAATTTTTTAACAATATTAAACTGACTGATTAAATCCAAAACTATAATTATTATAAATAAATTCATTTAAATCATCAGCAAACTGAGCCTAGAGTTTGTTCTCAATTTTAATAAAAATATTTTGTTTCTCCTAGTTTTTTGTTGTTGCAATTTTTAACAATATTGAACTGACTGATTAAATCCAAAACTATAATTATTATAAACAAATTCATTTAAATCATCAGTAAACTGAGCCTAGAGATTGTTCTTAATTTTAATAAAAATATTTTGTTTCTCATAGTTTTTTTTGTTGTTGCAATTTTTAACAATATTAAACTGACTGATTAAATCCAAAACTATAAATATTATAAATAAATTCATTTAAATCATCAGTAAACTGAGCCTAGAGATTGTTCTCAATTTTAATAAAAATATTTTGTTTCTCCTAGTTTTCTTGTTGTTGCAATTTTTAACAATATTAAACTGACTGATTAAATCAAAAACTATAATTATTATAAATAAATTCATTTAAATCATCAGTAAACTGAGCCTAGAGATTGTTCTCAATTTTAATAAAAATTTTGTTTCTCCTAGTTTTTTTGTTGTTGCAATTTTTTAACAATATTAAACTGACTGATTAAATCCAAAACTATAATTATTATAAATAAATTCATTTAAATCATCAGCAAACTGAGCCTAGAGTTTGTTCTCAATTTTAATAAAAATATTTTGTTTCTCCTAGTTTTTTGTTGTTGCAATTTTTAACAATATTGAACTGACTGATTAAATCCAAAACTATAATTATTATAAACAAATTCATTTAAATCATCAGTAAACTGAGCCTAGAGATTGTTCTCAATTTTAATAAAAATATTTTTTTTTTCTCCTAATTTTTGTTGTTGCATTTTTTAACAATATTAAACTGACTGATTAAATCCAAAACTATAATTATTATAAATAAATTCATTTAAATCATCAGTAAACTGAGCCTAGAGATTGTTCTCAATTTTAATAAAAATATTTTGTTTCTCCTAGTTTTATTTGTTTGCATTTTTTAACAATATTAAACTGACTGATTAAATCCAAAACTATAATTATATTTATATTAATTGTTTATAGTTATCATGATTTGTAATGATTTTAATTTAATCACTGCAGCGTTTACAACATCAAAACAATTCATTTATATTTATAAAAACTTCAATTACTGAATATGGAAACATAGTTTCTGAAATATATTTAGTTTAACGAAAAATAACTAGAAGAAAGGGTTTTTATTTAAATAATAAAGAAGATTATTGGAAGCCAATTTATAAATTTATATCTCTTAATCCCTTAACCCTTCCACTGTGATGTAATCCGCCTTATAAAAAGAAAAATTGTATGGTTCGAAATTACTTTAGTTTGGCAATGCCAAGTGTAAATTTTTGAAACTATAGCCACTAAATATAAAATTCTGTTATACAAAAAAGTTAAAAACTGTTTTATTATAATCTTACACAATGCATAACGAATAAATAGAAAAGAATATTCATTCACTTGGTCACAGTTATTTAAATAAATTAAATAAAAATTATTTAAAAATATGTAATAAATTATTTCCACATTTACCTTTGTTGACATTTTACGTTACGTAAGTACTCTAAATAAATGCACATTAAAACAACTACTTCCCGGGAAAACACCCCGCCGGACATTGAATTACATAATGTTACACTTGCTGTTGCATATCAATAAAATATTGCATCATGCAACAAATTTTTTATCCGAGAAAAATTCAATCTAAAAAACCAAAAAGATCGTTACTTAATATAAAGCCATCTGCAGTCACGTGTTTCGGGATCTATCCCCCGTCAGTACATGTATAACGAAGTAGAAGCCTTAGTCATCAGTAAAAAAAATCTTTGAAGTTATACTTACATAATATTTAGATAACAAAATTTGCCAATAATCGGAAACTAGCTGAGAATTTACATATTATTAATACAAGGACTTTATTAAGGGATCTGAACTTCTTGTATAAGACTTCTGCATAATTATCTTAATTAAAAAAAAATGGATGAGCACAAAAATGAATAATTCATTAAAATAATTGAATTTATACACTGGAATTTTGCCAAGAAAAAAGTAAGTTTCATACAAACATTTCAGATTATAAAAGGATCAAAATAATTGTAAACTTTACTATATATGTAGAAAAATATATATATAGAAAATCTTTATTTCTGAGAGATTAAATTACATTACAATATTTACAACATTACAATTATAAACATCTAGTTAAGCCTCAGAAAAAGGCTATAGACCATCGGTCTTTTCTGAGAATTTAAATTTATTCAATTTAATCTGTGTTTATTTATTTTAATGGTAGATTTTTAATAATCTATTCATATTTATTATTAGAATATGAACTAACAATAATAAAACAATTAATTACATATTTAGAAATATTTAATTATCGCATCGTTTGGAGGTCTATTGATTAACAGAACGTTAATTATTGTACAACATGTTAAAAAAAAAACTACCAGACACAGCCACCTGTTGATTCATCCTTATGCCGTTTACAAGGAAGATCATTTCTCGGAAGAATTCTTGTTGTTTTTTATTTCTTTTCTGCAATTCTTTATTTTCCTCGCTCCTGCTGTCGTCGGTGAATGGTTTCGTTATTGACAAAAGGCCTTTCGAACGGTACTCCGGCGGACGTTTACGTCTTCAGGTAGTGGAATATCTGGAAGACCTGTGTAATAATTCCGAGTGTGTTCGTGTACCGTTACATTAACCTGCCGAGATCTGGCCGACCTGGATTTACCGCCGGTGGTCAGACGGACCCAGACGGAGCACTTTTCGACCGCACCAGAAGAAAGTAAAATCGTTTTCGCCCACAACAGACAAATAAATATGCAGAGATGAGGGAGGAAGAACGACGGAAGAACCTTTCACGAAAAAAAAATTGCATTCTTCATAAAATCGACTTTTTTATATACTGAAAGAAATATTTCCAAACAAGTTGGATTTTCACTGGTTAGACAGTTTCTTGAATGGAATAATCGCAAAAGTGTTTAAAGTGAACACTTAAACATAATTATCGGAATGAAGTTAAAATGGTTAAAATTATCTTGATACTTTGTACTAAGTTAATTCCACCAAATATTCTTTCTTGACCAAGTAACTATAGTAAAATTATAATGAATCTTACGCCAATTAACGTAATTCCAGCAAACATTCTAACTTTTTTTAAGATTTAATAAAATGTATTGCTTAATCCAAACAAGATCATGTTTATAGATCTTGTTTGGATTAAATTTTATTAAATTTTAAAAGAAGTTAGAATGTTTGCTGGAAATACGTTACTTGGCATTCTCCAAGGCCGACAAGTTAAATGATAAGCGTAATCATTATCATGTTTAAAATGATCACTTATTTCTTTCAATGTAACCAGCATAGATATTTTATTGATGTACCATGTATTTGTCCGAATAAATACAAAAGAAGTGAATAATTGTAGTTCCAGAAATGTTTTAGGAAATCATCATGATGATTGCTACCGTAACTACGTGGTACTTATTTATAGATACATATAACAAATAGTTGTGGTAAAAAAAAACTAGTAAGTGTTTATTCTGTAATTATGTTTTATGAAACATTAAGAAGTCATTATTTACATATCTCCAAAATGTATAATGTAGAAACAAAGAGACAAAATCTGAAAAATTTTCTATTATTGTGTTTTATTAAATTAAATATATATAAAAAAAATATTTTATTTTTAATTATTTATTGTTATTTCATAATATGTATGATAACACTGTACATACTTAATCCATGTATTTCTAATTGTACAAGGGAAACGTTCGTAAATAAATCAATTTTAATAAAAATATTTTATTTCTCCTAGTTTTTTTTTTTGTATTTTTAATTAAATATGAAATAAATATGAATACATTATTAAAAATCAACCAATAAAACACAGATTAGATTGAATAACTTTAAATTCCCGAAACTAGTCGAGAATTTAAAGTTATTCAATCTAATGTGTGTTTTATTGGTTGATTTTTTATAATTTATTCATATTTATTTCATACAATATGAACTACCAATGTCTAAATATTAAAACCATTAATTAATTAAATATATTTCGGAAATAAATAAATTGTTAAAGAAGAGGTAATAACTTCTTAATCATTTATAAGAGAATAAACATAATAAATTAAAGACGACGCAAGCGCCATCTTTTGTCTAATCTCAAGTGGCATCGTCAGCTTGTCCTGTTTATGAGAACAGGAAACGAAATTCACATTTAATGAAATGTTCAACCACAATTCATCTAGCGTATGGATAACTAGTGATGGCGCTTGCGTCGTCTTTAATTTATTATGATTAATATCGGGTATATAACCACAACACAATTTTCGTTTAGCCGCCTTCATCAAGGCATTGCACATGGAACACACTAGTCTGATTAGTAATGGCCATCACTAGTTATCCATACGCTAGATGAATGGTGGCTGAACATTTCATTAAATGAGAATAAACATAGTTTATATTCGATGATTGGTTTTTAGTTACGTGAAGAATATAATCAAAATAATTAAAACTTTTGTATCCTATATTTTAGGGATCACATAAACTATTTATCACTGTTACATTCTTTCTTCACACTTTATATAAAATTCATATGATAGACTTCCTAAAATAATTTTATTAAACAGATTTTACTTCAATAAATTTCTTGATGCACCAAAGTTATTCGCCTTCGGCAATGTCATTGGACGTCCTCTGCGGCGCATTCCTCCGCTCCGGGTGAAAGAGGAAGGAAACGCCGAGTCCGTATCGCCGGAGCGAGACGGAGAGATTACATATGTAAAACTGTTTACATGCAAGAAACATTGCCGATGACCACTGACAGCCGGAGAAAGTCATTTCGACATCGGAGATGACCCACATCGCAAATAGGACTAACACGAAACGTGCTTTTAAACACGCCGTGTTTTTTTTTTCTTCCTTTATTTTTGTTGTTGTATTATTATCATCTCTGCTTTGTACATTCGGTGAAACGCGGGCGAATGCAAATCGAAATCGATAAGGTGATTGGATTTCGAGAGATTGGTGGGCTCAAAAACAATGGTCGTGGATGATGTTGAATATGCTAAGTATGAAATGGAATTTGTTGGAAAAAAATGTGATTATTATTTTTTGTTATTTGTATATAATGGATTGATTGATCATGGATGAAATTTATAGGTTATAATTAATACACCTGCAATTAATAGGCTTTTACACACTAAATCGAACGTTATTAAGCAAATTTTATACAATTCCTAGGGAAGGGAATTTCAGTAATTACGTTCCACCTATGCAGGTCTTTTTTTTTTACGAAATACAAAAGTCGCAAATAACTGGATTAAACGCACAATTTAACACACAACTCACTCACACAGACATTAATATTAAATAAGAAAATTAAAATTTTGTATCCCACGAAATCTAAACATTCCTTCAAAATATAATCCTCCCACAATTTACAAATTTATTACTGCGAACAATGATGAAGCTATTTTCAGCTGGATGGGACTATACCAAGAGTAAGTGGTTTATTAAACAGATAGCTCAACTAAGACAGTTTAACAGTGTTTAACACTGATTTATTAAATATATAGCTAAATTAAGACGGATTAGCTAAACTGTCTTAGTTTAGCCATCTGTTTAGTAAATCACTTACTCTTGATGTAATCCCATTTAGCTGGAAATAGCTTCATCATACTGTCATAACTGTCTTAGATTAGCTATCTGTTTAATAAATCACTAACTCTTGGTATAATCCCATCTAGCTGGAAATAGCTTCATCCTACTCTCATAACTGTCTTCGTTTAGCTATCTGTTTAATAAATCACTTACTCTTGGTATAATCCCATCCAGTTGGAAATAGCTTCATCATACTGTCATAACTGTCTTAGTTTAGCTATCTGTTTAATAAATCACTTACTCTTGGTATAATCTAATCCAGCTGGAAATGGCTTCATCATACTCTCATAACTGTCTTAGTTTAGCTATCTGTTTAATAAATCACTTACTCTTGGTATAATCTCATCCAGCTGGAAATAGCTTCATCATACTGTCATAACTGTCTTAGTTTAGCTATCTGTTTAATAAATCACTTACTCTTGGTATAATCCCATCCAGCTGGAAATAGCTTCATCATACTCTCATAACTGTCTTAGTTTAGATATATGTTTAATAAATCACTTACTCTTGGTATAATCCCATCCAGCTGGAAATAGCTTCATCATACTGTCATAACTGTCTTAGTTTAGCTATATGTTTAATAAATCACTTACTCTTGGTATAATCCCATCCAGCTGGAAATAGCTTCATCATACTGTCATAACTGTCTTAGTTTAGCTATCTGTTTAATAAATCACTTAATCTTGGTACAATCTAATCCAGCTGGAAATAGCTTCATCCTACTGTCATAACTGTCTTAGTTTAGCTATCTGTTTAATAAATCACTTACTCTTGGTATAATCCCATCCAGCTGGAAATAGCTTCATCCTGCTATCATAACTGTCTTAGTTTAGCTATCTGTTTTATAAATCACTTACTCTTGGTATAATCTCATCCAGCTGGAAATAGCTTCATCATACTGTCATAATTGTCTTAGTTTAGCTATCTGTTTAATAAATCACTTACTCTTGATATAATCCCATTTAGCTGGAAATAGCTTCATCATACTGTGATAACTGTCTTAGTTTAGCTATCTGTTTAATAAAAAACTTTCTCTTGATATAATCCCATTTAGCTGGAAATAGCTTCATCATACTGTCATAACTGTCTTAGATTAGCTATCTGTTTAATAAATCACTAACTTTTGGTATAATCACATATAGCTGGAAATAGCTTCATCATGCTATCATAACTGTCTTAGATTAGCTATCTGTTTAATAAATCACTAACTCTTCGTATAATCCCATCAGGCTGGAAATAACTTCATCATACCACTGCATAAATTGGGTAGAAAGGACATAGTTCAAAACTATAATGGAATCTGTATTCAATCTACGTTACCAACATTTCTTGATAAAATTGTAGCTAAACAACATGCTTGGTTTTCGAAGCAGATAGAAAAGAGTATTCATTTTATGAGACAAACAGCTTGATTTTAGAAGTGGCCGATCCATGGATACAAGTAATGGCCATTTCGGTGTTTCTAACCTCATCATACTAGTAATACTAGTATGTTCCATTCCATGTGCAATACCTTGATAAAGACGATTGAACTGATCTTGTGTTGGGATTAAATACGTAATATGAATCATAATAAATGGAAGATAACGCAAGCGCCATCTATTGTCCAATTTCATGGTGGATAGACTTTGATTAAATATGTTTCACCACGGGTTAAGTGATAAATTAATTTAAAAAAATCATGGTGGATGAATATTTTATCAAATTAAATTATTACTTCACAAATTACAATTAATTGGTCTGTATCCTAGTATTAACATTATTAACATCTTACTTAAATGGAAGCAAACAGTAATACAGAATTAAAAAGGTCAAGCCTAGACTGCTATAAATTACATCAGGGGTTCCTCAGGGGTTTCTCTGTGGTCCCATATTATTTAAACTTTCATTAACGATTTACAAGAAGCTTTACCCGATTAATTTTTTTTATCCTTTTACGACGACCTAAATTTTTTTAAAATGATTTCTTCTGTTGATTGCTACCACTTGCAAAATACCATTACCCATTTATGTCAATGGTGTATTAATGACAATTTGTATCTAAATCCAGCAAAATGCAACTACATGTCTATATATAGATCTAGATCGGCCATTGACTTTCAATATGCCATCAATAAATCTAACAATTTTTGTTTATTAATTTTCTGCTAATTATATTATTATTGTAAAAATGTGAAATCAGTTTAAATAAATAATGTTGAAAAATATACAGACTAGACAGAAAGACCTTTTGTCGATAGCCATTTAACAATTAATGAATTTTTGTGTGATATACATAATCAATAATTGTTTAAATTTGAGTTATGTGAAGTTAGTTAATCACAATTAAAACACTTTTTATTCCTTACTTCACTTTTATTTTTTATATACGTTAGATGTACAATTCGAGTGCCAATCAATAATTATCAATAATTAATGAGTCATTAGTTGCTTGGCACTCGAAATGTACATCTAACGTATATAAAAAATAAAAGTGAAGTAAGGAATAAAAAGTGTATTAATTGTGATTAATTAACGTATATAAAAAAAAGTGAAGTAAGGAATAAAAAGTGTACATAATCAATGTTTGTTACGTTATTGTCAACTTAATTGTTAATAAAGATTGTTATATATATAGAAAGACTATTTTACCTTTGTCTACAAATATAAATATAATTCAGTATTCAGTTAATTAAAAAAATTGTCTATTATATTTCATTGAAAAAGAAACATTAATTGTTTTTTTTTTAATTTTCGATTATTTCATCCAATTAATAATAAAACCTGCTTAATCGTTTTCATCCATACAAGATTTTCGCGTCCTTGCCAGTCGGACTGGCTGCGAATTTGTGCGCTCTCGGATTTTATTTTTAGAAAATATTACATTCTACTAGCAACCAGAAGTGCACTCTGACGGCCTTCAAAGTGTAAATCATTTTGTTATTACAGTTTTACGATTACAACAAATTAAAATGTGATTACATTTTAGTGGTCACGATAAATCTAATTTTTCTAAAGAAAAAAATAAAAACCTACCTGAGGAGATCTCCTTACGAAATTCTCTTCTGACAAACAAACCAATCCAGAGCCGGTAATTTCCCATTGTTCCGGTACTGGCGCTGGGATGTGGAATTCCCTCGACGTCCATTCCAACCATGAGAGAACGTTGGCTTGCGACCATTGAGATGGATCTGAAATAATGATTAAAAATAATTATTCATAATTCATTATTGCATTTCGTAATAAGTTTTGTTCATGTGTAATAATTATTCACAACCCGTGTATACACTTCGTTATAAATTTTGATTACTTTTTTAATACGATTAATCTTGACGTATGTTTACAGCTAACAATAATAATAATAATAATAATAAATTGTCTTTATTGAAAGAAAAAAGTTACAAATGAAAAATAACATATAATGTAGAACAGGTGGAGTTCAACAAGTCAGTATGACTATATTGCTCTTTCACTTAATTTGATTAAATATATATATATATATATATATATATATATATATATATATATATATATATATCTCACCGGAGTACATAGTTGTATTATTAAATTTAAATAATAATTAAAGATTTGCCAATAAAATAAACCAAGAATATACAAATTCAAGTAAGATCAAAAACCAAGCTTCACTGATTATACTCATAGTTTTTTAGATTTAATTTGTCGAGCCATGGCTTTTTTAAAAATAAAGGGTGATAATTGTTTGAGGTTGGAGGGGATTTTATTATAAATGTTATGAGTGAAAGATCTCTTAAAAAAGGTGGTTTTGAAAATAGGAGGTGAGATAATTCCCCTAAACCTCAAATTTATATTGTGAACATCTGATCGATACACTATCTTATTATACTTGCCGTACTATTGTGATGGAGGTCGAGTTACATGAAGTTTTTTATTTTGAAGAATAAAAATCAGTTAATTATATAATAGTAATAATAACTTTATTATCCAAAGTGAAAAAAAAAAAAATCCAAAATAGTATAAATTCTTAATAAAAATAGAAAACAAGTAACAATTATATCAGGCAATTAATAATTAACAGTTGTTCTTATAGTTTTAATTTTAATTAAATATCCTGAATTAGATCAAAAATGTTTCACTACGGGTTAAGTGAGAAATTAATTAAGCATATAAAAACAGTTGCAATCACTACAATTGATTTGATAAATTAATAAATATTTAAATTTAGATAAAGCGTTAGGATGGCGGGGACAAATGTCTTTATTAATGTTTAAACATATGTAAATGGGATCGATTAATATAATCCGCTCCAGTTATTTTCTAAGTTTGCTTCGTTCGTGAGAAAATCAGAGTATTCCATTAACGTGTGAAAGTGCAAACCGAAAAGTCGCATTATAATTCCAGTGCTCTACAAATCCGTTTGCAAATCATTCATTGCTCGCTAATTGCACGCATTTAGAATTACAAAGCTTGTATACATTCTTAAAATGTAGAAGTAATAACATAGGCATGTTTGCTATTTAAATGCAAAAAATGGTAAAAGCAAAAAACGAATTGTAATAAAAATAGAAGGAATTTAAAAATTAATTTCTAATAACTTCCATCACATGTTTTTAATGATAAATTTAATAAAATATAGTTTAAATACGACATTAATTCTGTAGTAAAAAAATTAAAAGAAATTTTTATTTTGTATACTTTTAATATATATTTTAGTGACAGCAATTCTAACATTTTCACTCATTATCAACAATAGTTTCAACAATTTGAACATGTCATTAATAAAATAAAAGTACATAATTTAAACTTTTAATTTGATAATAACATTCAAATTGTTGAATCTATAGTCACTAAAATGATATCAAAATTTTTGGAAGGTTACATTTTTGCTTTAATTTCATTTGTAATTTGAATATGTATTCATAGTGGAATGTATTTTAATTAATATTTATTAAAATTTAATAATATGATAGTAATATAACATCTTTATTGAGGCTTTGATACAATTAGCTATAATACAATATTTGACTTAATACGAACTAAATGGCTATCGACCATTGGTCTTTCAGCCGTAATAGTAATATTTTAATATATTTTATTCTTCTATATTGTATATTTATATTTGTAGTGTAAATTAAAAACATGTATTCAAGATCTGAATTCGTTGTAAGAAATATTATATAATTTTAATAAACTAAATTTTAGATTCTCTTGAAAATGGGCTAATAACCCGAAACTAGTCGAGAATTTAAAGTTATTCAATCTAACCTATGTTTTATTAGTTCATTTTTAATAATCTATTCATATTTATTTTATATTATTATTTTTTTTAAAATCAATGATTTATTTCTCTGTCAAGTAAAGTAATGTGGATTTCAACATAAAATATATAATATTTGGATTTAAACACAACAAGATAACCTTTTATACCACTTGAATTTTCATCTTCGAGGCATTATAGTTACATATACATATTTGTTAACAGCGAATTGTATTTACTATTGTTTGAGAATAATTACCGTGCAATTGAAACTAGTCACGATTAATTAAAATCCAAGTGGTATAAAATAGTTTTATTGTTTTATTTATATCCAAATATTATATATTTTATTTTGAAATCTACATTGCTTTACTTCACAGAGAAATAAATAATTGATTAAAAATAAATGGAATTTTTAATAATAATTTATATCTATACAAATAACATAATTATTTCCATTATATAATTTTATTATTATTCATAAAACATGATTATTTTGTCCTGGGATAGGCCGACCGAATAATACGCTCTTTCAATAAGCAGTTCTTTTAGCTTACGCAGTTTCTTATGAGCATAATATAAAAGAATCATTCTAGAAAACAACCAAGATTAATTAATGCTTTGTATGAAAAAAAAAAGAATCTAATTCCTTTGAGCAATATTACTTTCAAAAAATTAAATAAAAATGATTTGAGAATAATTCATAAATAATTTCCACATTTAGCTCTTTTCTCTTAATATTACTTTCTTGTTTTCATACTCATAAAACTATCTCAATAAAATCAAGTTTTCTTTGAAAAAAAAAAAAAAAAATATAAATTATTTAATTCATTGCAGGAAAAAAATCAAAAAAATAATCCGGTTCCTTTCAGCAATCTGATTTTCCTGTTTCCACACTAATAAAACCATCCTATATTAAGAAAATGAAGATTTTTTTTTTCTAAAAACAAAAACACTAAATTATTTAACGCTTTGCAGAGAGAAAAAAGAATAGAAAAGAAAACCTTAAAAATAATCTGATTCCTTGCAGTAATATTACTTTCAAAAAATTAAATAAAAATGGATTTGGAAGTTTATAGAATTCATATTCTTGGGCTCTAGGTTTTAAAGTTTCTACAAATCATACATTGCTTGCTAATTGACGCATTTAGAATTACAAAGACAAAAAAGTATTTTAAGTAATATTTATTAAAATATTGATTCAATTAGTGTAATTTTTTTTAAAAAAAACAAGATTTCAATACGTTGTAAGAAACTTTATATTAGACCATACAATTAAACCATTCATTTAGGAAGTAATAAACACGAACATAATAAATTAATAAATCGAAACTTTTATCTGCTAAACCTATTGTTTTCCTCTCCTCACGCGCTGACCACCATAAATCAAACCCTGACATATCTAGATCAGCCGTATTTTGCCGTTTGTTGTCTCGGCTAATTACCGCTGCGCCCATTTTAATCTCCCGAGTAAAATCTCTTCGATTTGAATCTGTAATTCCTCGCAGAAATGTATAAACAATCTAACCTTGCCGCACCTGGGTATATAATGCACAAGATACATTATGTATTGCGAAAGCCGATTATAAACAGGCCGATAAATAACCACTAGACCGACAGAGTAGGCTCTAATGCGCGGAGAACGTGAGTCTCGGTATCTGGTTTATGGATTTCGATATGAAATCAGTTATTGGGTGTTTATGGTGGAGATATAGAAATCTGTTTTACTGTATAAATACATTTTGGTATATAAAAGTAGGACCTGAAGCTTTTGAAATAAATAAATCTAAATGCGAGTAAGATGTGCGGAAATCTAACAAAAGAAATAATTTTATTTCTTGGATCTTGGATGCGATCACTTCATGGTACATTTTCAATTTTGATATATTTATCTTTTTTATACCACTTTTATTTTATATTAGTTTCAATTACACCGTAATCACTATCAAAGAAAGTAGATATTTTGATTTACGTTACGTAAGTACTTAAAACAAATGCACGTTAAAACCACTATTTCTAGGACAAATAATAATAATAATACATTTAAATGTGGAAATAATTCATTATTTATTTTTAAATCATTTATATTTATAAATAGGAAAGATTTAAATAAATTAAATAAAAATGAATTTGAAAATAATTAATAAAATTATTCTCAGCTAAATATGAGAATAATTTTATTAATTATTTTCAAATTAATTTTTATTTAATTTATTTATATTTAATTTATCAAAATATTATTACTACCAATATTTTTTGTGTTAATAAATTTCCATTTCAAGCCATCGATCATAAAACAACAACACGTGTTGTCCCAACAGGCGTCATTAATGAGAAAAAATTTCACGTGCGAATAAAACCAGATCCGATAAGCAGTCAACCTATACTTAAAAATCCAGATCGCCGGCGAGACTATTAATCAAAAACCAATTAACGCGTGGGCAAACATTTTGCGTATCGGAAAACAACAGTAAAAAAAATCTGTTGTGTTGCGCTACACGAAGGCCAAAAAAATGTGCCACACCTAAAATTTATCAAATATGTATTTATATAGAACCAGTTTTATTACAAGACGAGAATTCTCACGGAGAATGAATGCGAGATAATTGTGGTAAGAGGGGAAGGATAATTATATAGTAAGAATGAATAATTAGTAATGTATATCACTTAATTTAATTAAACATTAAACTATGGATACAAAGGAGTATCGGAGAACAACAGACGATAACAGCAGGAACTTAATAGCGCAACTAATACTTCTGTTTGTATTAGGTGCGCTATTAAGTTCCTACTGTTTTTCAAGAGATGGCTCCAGTAGTAAGTGCTGGTTGATTGTGACATAACCAAAATGCCATGAACCAAGCTTAGATTTATGGCAAACAAACTGATTTGACACATTAGTGATTTTGTTGTTGCGTCATATAATTATGGTTGTATGGAAATGTCTCATTTTGTCTCAAATAATCGTCATTTGCGGGAAGTGTTGGTTTTCTTCTTTCGTTCAATGAAAAGGGCCGTTGAAGCACATTGAGAACAAGTTTACGGATATACTGCTCTAAGTTATACAACGTGCCGTGATTGTTTCCATCGCTTCAAAGACGGTGATTTCAGTGTTGACGACCATTGGCCTGAAGGAAGGCCAAAAACCTTCGAAGACGCTGAATTAGAGGCATTGCTCAATGAGGATCCATGCCAAAACTCAAAAAGAGCGTGCTTCAGTATTAGGAGTTACCCGACAAGACATTTCCAAGCGATTGCATGCGAAAAAGTTATTCTACAAAATGACGATGCTCGGCCTCACGATGCCAAACCCTTTAAAACCTACTTAGAAACGCTCAAATAGGAATTCCTATCCCAACCAGAAGGCGTCTTGGATGGAATTCTACAGGTGGACTAAATGGTCAACTGTAGATCTAAATTTGCGGAAGCCGGCCTGGTACCGTGCTATTAGACCATTGGTCTCCAGCACCCATACCAGGCTGACCATTTTCTCTAGGACCTTACCGAAGCAGCATGTTAACTAAATTGGTCGGTAACTACTGGCGTTTGTGGGATCCTTGTTTGGTTTACGAAGAGACAATATGATAGCTCTTTTCCAGTTATTGGGGTAGATAAGGGGCATCTACCCCAATAACTGGAAAACAGCCATCATATTGCCTCTTCGTAAACCAAACAAGGATCCCATATCAAGTTATAAATCTCCAATAAATACTCCCTCATAGATGAGGGGAGTTGTCGGATAACCTGATATGGGATGCCATCTGGACCTGGAGCTTTTGACTGGCCCATTGATCTAATTGCCTCTTCAAGTTCTTCCTTTGTAAATTTTAAATTATAAAATAAAGGATCCCGTAAGGAGAAGTCTAGAGGAACTTCTCGTTCATCCTTATCTCCCAGGAAAACATCTGGATAATTTAGGGAGCTACTTGCGGAGCAGAATTGTGATGCTATTGCATCCACGATCTCCTTTGTGTCGGCAATATCACTTCCTTCAAATGGGAATTCCTATCCCACCCAGATATTGCGCCGTCTGATTATTTCTTGTTCCATTCGATGGCATATGGTCTGGTTAATCAGTAGTTCCGTTCATATCAAGACATCTAAAAATGGCTTGATTCGTGGATCGCCTCAAGAGACGAACATTCGGTATTCGAGCTCTGCCAGAAAGATCTGAAAAAGATGTCGTAGCGATGGGCAATATTATGAGTGATTCATTTGTAACCATGTTAATTCAAATGAAGACATCTAAAAATGGCTTAATTCGTGGATCGCCTCAAGAGACGAGGACTTCTATCGTGAGCTCTGCCAGAAAGATGGAAAAAAGTTGTCGCTAGCGATGGTCAATATTATGTGTGATTCATTTGTAACCATGTTTTCACAATAAAGCTGTAGTTTCATCAAAAAAAAAAAACTTAGTTGCGCACTTAACAGTATTAAATCACACAAATTTCTACACACCTGGTGAAATTCCAAGCGTCGTGCACGTCTTATCGACATCCTTCCTCATCTGCTCAATAGCCAAATCGAGAACCGGTTCGATTTTCTCCCTAGCCAGCTGCTCACTGCAAATTCCCTTCTGCAAATTCTCATCGGGTTCCTCCATTTTGACGTCGAAACCAAAATCGAACGTCTTGATGTTGTACTTCTTTTGGAAGCTGGTGTCCCTCAAGACCTCCCTCAGCAATTGGTGATCTTGGGGTTTCGTCTTTTCCTCCTCGATATTCGGGGAGTAGGGTTGCAACAGCGTGCCGAAATCGACGGTGCTTTCTTGTTTGATTTGTTTGTCTAGCAGAGAATTCCCCAGTAATTCAAACACATTCCTCTCATCGATGCTGGTTTTATCCCCCTCGGAAAACACTTCCTTTTTAATGAAGCTCGTGTAGTCTTCGCTTGTGTAACTCGATTGTGGGGAGTTGTATAATGATAATTCGGGTGAGCTGGGGTAGTAGCTGAATTCGTTTGGGGAGAGGAGTTGGGGGGAGTACGGTGTCAGCGCTCCGATGGGGGAGTTGGCGTGGTAGTTTTTGGAGGTGGGGACTTCTAGGTAGATGCCTTGGGGAGATGGAGGGCTGAGGAGTTTTTGGAAGTCCGGGCCTAAATCGACGTCTGACTTTTCTTCTGTGGTTGCAGGCGTGGCGGAGTCTGAGTAGAAGGTGGTGTACACTTTTGGTGGTTCTTGTTGTTGAAGGTCTTCGCCTGGGAGGAGGGAGAGGTCGAAAGTGTCGGCGAAGTTGCTGTAGTCACATGGTGGTGTGAATCCCGCCGAGGGGACAATTTGTGACATCTGTAAGGAAACATAAAAAAATAATCATTATTTAAAATAATTAACAAACAATAAAAATTAAAAAAAAAGTATTAAGTAAACTACATAGCAAGGTAGATTTTAAAAAATATTAACGACGTATTTTTTTTTTCGATTTGATGTTTATTTTAAGAATTTGTGACATTTGCAAAGAAACATGAAAGAAATAATGATTTTATAAAAATAGAATAGTGGACATTGTGTGTGACTGTTCATGTGGTGTTGTTTTTGTCATCCCCAAAAACTTCCTACCTAGCGACAAGTATTGAGTATTATTATTATTATAAAAATATTTTGGAAATGTGGCGGATTGGTTGTTCGAGTTGGTTTAACTACAAGTTGCGGCAGTGCGGGAGAGGAATCGGTTACACCTCTATGTAACCGATTCGGAGGAGATGGGGTAAAAAAATATTATTATTATTTAAAATTTATTGACGACGTATTTTTGGTTTTTCGATTTAATTATATTCAACCTGTATATAAAAATTTCAAAATTTTTATATACAGGTAAAAAAGTCATAATTACCCTTTATCGATAAAATCATAACTGATACAGATTGTAATCTTTTTTTAGTCCGTTCTATTTGTTTATCTAATAAGATCATTGTCCGGAAATCACCCACAGAATAAATTACGTCACCGATTTTTTTCCGCAGATCCCAAGCGCGGTTTTCCCGACGCCAATTTTTATTATTATAATTAAATGCAAATCCGCAATTAAACAATACACGTAGTGGAAGAAAAAAACAATAAATGTTTATGTAGGTTGAATTATTCATAAAGTTTATGTAAGATCTCGCTCTTGTCCCGAAGCAAATTTCATATACGACTATTGTTATTATGGCGATGTAATCTCGAGATCTAGGATAAAATATTGCTGCGCTATTAAAATTACAAAAAACGGAAATATTGTTCTATTAAAAATGAAAATCTAGGATTATGCTTGAAGCAAAAGTATTTTAATTGGATAAGTGAAAATATAGTAAATATATCTAGTTTAAATAAAAAAATAAGTAGATGAAAGGACAACTATTTTTATTTTAATAATTAATGTCTCCACAACCAACATAAAGAAGATTAAAATTTAAGAATTTGACATAATAATAATTATAAATAAAAAAATCAGTTACATAAACAAATTAACATTTTTTGTTCACTTGGTCACAATTTCTATTATTTTTGACGACTGAAACACATTTTAGGAATATGTAAAATAATTTAAAGAAAAGACACTTGGTATTGTTTTACAAATTAAATTAATAAATAATAAGACAAAAACAAATAATTCAAAGAAATGTGGAGTTTATAAAATTCAATGTGTGAATGCGATGCAACTTATATTGGACAAACAGGCAGATCATTTGAAACCAGGATGAAAGAGCATAGAAAATCTACTTTAGATAATAAACCAACAACTGGTTTTTCCAAGCATTGCATTGCTTTTAATCATTTCTTTAATCCACATAATTTTAAGATTTTGCATTCAGGCAATAAGGGAAACGTATTAAATCTAAAGGAAGGATTGGAGATTAACAGGGCCATAAAAAATGGGAAAAATATCATAAACGACAACGAAGAGGTTTGGAATTCCCCAATATTGACTTCTCTTATTACCTGAAATTAAAATATTTGTATATATACCTAAATAATATTTTTTTCTGTACATTCCTTTGAAAATGGACTAATAAACCGAAACTAGTCGGAATAAGTCTAATTTGTGAAACAATATCAAGTGTCTCTTCTTTAAATTATTTTACATAGTGTAATATGTTTCACCAAGTGCTAGATGAGAAATTGATCCAAGAAACATTTTAGGAAACTGAAATTAAATCATGGAATATATTTTTTTATTTTTATTTTATTTATTTTTTTAACGGATTTATCTTTTTACAAATCTACAATATAATAAATAATATTTATGTATAGTGGATTGTAGAACAAAAATAAAGAAATAACTAATACAGATTATATTAAAATTGTTGAAATATATACAAGACTGAACCTTATAGAATTAATTTGATATAAATGATTTTTTTATTAAATTCGTTTCTTAGTCTTTACAATTTATTATAAAAGGCAATATAAACTGATAAATGTCAATTGCATAAACTTCCATTTCAATTCTTGTATTTAACAAACTACAGAACAAGAAAGTAACGTTAATTATAAATAATCATTTTAATCATTTTTTTTAGTAAATACTTACAAAATTGTATACAACTATAACTTCAAATAACTTTTATTTATAAAACAATTGTATTATTATTAAATTTTTTTATTCCAGTTTACGTTATCAAATTCACTCCGTTTCGAAATTGCTACATCACAATGCGCGTGTTCGTGTGAAATTGCGCAATTTTCTCCGTTGTTCTTAAACAAGAACCGATCCTAAAACGCAAAATGCTGCTCGGATAACAAAAATATTTATTATTTCATCATTCGCGTTTCGGGTAAATTTTTGCCCGGCGATAACCAAGAGAGGGATAGATAACCTCGCGTGAAAAATAACGACTCCAGATTTTTCTGCTTTGGGATCAAAGATCAATCGCTGTTTGTGAATATTCGATAAAAAAAATGTGGGTATATTGTTAAATTATTGACAATAGAATGATTGTTTTAGGATGTGATATTCTTAGAAGTTCTATTTGTGATAAGCAGAGAAAAAAATAAATATTGAAACAAATTGGATGGTTTTTAAAATTAACACTCCAATTAATTTAATATTTTATAATAATCCTATATTTTGTATTATTTTGTCATAAATTGGGTAAACTGGTGGATAATACAGATATATTATTATTTATACAATTGACTTCATGTTCGGAAAACGACGAGAGGTCTTTCCGTTTTATTATTTTTATTAAGTACGAATTGGTATTTTATTAATACCGTCTTTTCTCTAATGGAGTAATCATAATTATAAACATCGTGAATATATATATAGTACAGAAAAAGTGATAATGAGGAACCTTGTGGTACATCTTATTCGAGAGACCTTGCTATATAAACTCCACCTATCTTCATAATCCGATAGCTGTGTGCATTAATATCAGGTTAAAATGCTATTTGTGACAAAATAATTTATAAGAGTTTAATAACACCTTTTTTCAACTATATCCCTATTTAATAGATGATTTAAGTTCAATTAATCATCGATGGGACTTATCCAGCTTTCTCTTCCGCCTTAATTGATTTCCACCGTTCGATTTGACCGGAGACCGACAACAATTACGATTCCGCGTTTGCGGAATGTCCGTTTATGCTTTACTTAACAATAATGTCAGATGGAAATGCGCAAAACGCTAAAAATACTGGCGATGACTCAAACGGGCGCGAATTTCTCTTTGAGGCCTGGAAACTTTTACTGCCAACTCGGGATTTACGATGTTTCCTTAAAAAAAAAAAATAGGAGAAAAAAAAATCGCACGCCATCGCGAAAATAAACACGCGTCTTGTAATAATAGTTCGTGGGCGTTTGAGATGATGACAATATTGTTTAGCGATGATCTAAAAAACGCGTGAATGGATAAACCAGAACGTAACGAATAATAATCGTAAAAGTTTGTAATTGCTTTCGAGTCATTCATTTGTTTTATTACTTTTTTAGAATTTGAAATTATCTGAAAATGTTAATTAATATTAGAAAAGTAAACAAAAATGTCTTAAAGAAATGTAAATCTTTTTTCAGGTGAATACGATATATAAGACATATAGCAATTTAATAATCTATATGAGTGGGTAAATCAGCCCCTTCATCGTAACTAGGCGGTTTATCGTTGCTCATATATAAAGCCTCACACTTCTTTTTTCAGGGCCTTTGTTTCTAAGTACCCCATGATCTTATTCAGAGGGATCCTTTGAATCGCATTCAGGTCTAGCTCTGCAGATCCAAGAATAAGTTGTTAGGTTTGATGGCCCGCTGGGCATATAGCAATTTAGATGAGAAAGGTAAAAAATATAAGTACTTTAAATTAGATATAAGTAAAAAGCTTGACGTTAATGATAAAACATCTATTTTATTTTTATCATAAACGTCTATATTTTGACTTATAACCAATTTTTAAGTAAATGGAGATAATGCAGATAATCGAATACTGAATAACTTCAATATTCGATTATTTGCAATTTTTATTTTTTTATTTAAAATTATCTGATCCCCACGTAGTTTCATAAAGATTCCACAAAAATAATTAAAGTTATGAATTTTTCAATTTAAAAAATGTAGATAATTTCATTAAAATTCGTCCAATTTGGCTTTAATTGAAAATATCTCAAAAACTGTGGAGGGGGTATTTTTGTTTTTCACGTATTATGAAAGAGCATACTTCAATTAATATCCCCACGTAGTTTCATGAAGATTCCACAAAAATAGTTTAAGTTATGATTTTTTTAATTTGAAAAATGCAATTAATTTCATTAAAATTCGTCCATTTTTCTTTCAAATAAAATATCTCAAAAACTGTGGAGGGGGTATTTTTTGTTTTTAATGTATTATGAAAGAGCATACTTCAATTAATATCCCTACGTAGTTTCATGAAGATTCCACAAAAAAGGTTAAAGTTATAAATTTTTCAATTTGAAAAATACAATTAATTTCACTAAAATTTGTCCATTTTTCTTTTCAAATGAAAATATCTCAAAAACCGTGGAGGGGTGTTTTCTGTTTTTTATGTATTATGAAATAGCATACTTCAATTAAAATCTCCATGTAGTTTCATGAAGATTCCACAAAAATAGTTAAAGTTATGAATTTTTTAATTTGAAAAATGCAATTAATTTCATTAAAATTCGTCCATTTTTCTTTCAAATGAAAAAATCTCAAAAACTGTGGAGGGGGTATTTTTTGTTTTTTACGTATTATGAAAGAGCATACTTCAATTAATATCCCCACGTAGTTTCATGAAGATTCCACAAAAATTGTTAAAGTTATGAATTTTTTAATTTGAAAAATGCAATTAATTTTATTAAAATTCGTCCATTTTTCTTTCAAATGAAAATATCTTAAAAACTGTGGAGGGGGTATTTTTTGTTTTTTACGTATTACGAAAGAGCATACTTCAATTAATATGCCCACGTAGTTTCATGAAGATTCCACAAAAGTAATTAAAGTTATGAGTTTTTCAATTTGAAAAATGCGGATAATTTCATTAAAATTCGTCCATTTTGGCTTTCTTTGAAAATATCTCAAAAACTGTGGAGGGCGTATTTTTTTTTACGTATTATGAAAGAGTATACTTCAAAATATCCCTACATAGTTTCATGAAGATTCCACAGAAATAATTAAAGTTATGAATTTTTCAATTTGAAAAATGCGGATAATTTCATTAAAATTCGTTCATTTTTGCTGTCATTGAAAATATCTCAAAAACTGTGGAGGGGGTATTTTTTGTATTTTACGTATTATGAAAGAGCATACTTCAATTAATATCCCTACGTAGTTTCATGAAGATTCCACAAAAATAATTAAAGCTATGAATTTTTAAATTTGAAAAATGCGGATAATTTCATTAAAATTCGTCCATTTTGGCTTTCATAAAAAATATCTCAAAAACTGTGGAGGGGGTATTTTTTGTTTTTTATGTATTATGAAAGAGCATACTTCAATTAATATCCCTACGTAGTTTCATGAAGATTTCACAAAAATAATTAATGTTATGAATTTTTAAATTTGAAAAATGCGGATAATTTCATTAAAAATCGGCCATTTTTGCTTTCATTGAAAATATCTCAAAAACTGTGGAGGGGTATTTTTTGTTTTTTATGTATTATAAAAGAGCATATTTCAATTAATATCTCCATGTAGTTTCATGAAGATTCCACAAAATTAATTAAAGTTATTAATTTTTAAAATTGCAGATAATTTCATTAAAATTCGTCCATTTTGGCTTTCATTGAAAATTTCTCAAAAACTGTGGAGGGGGTATTTTTTGTTTTTTACGTATTATGAAAGAGCATACTTCAATTAATATCCCCACGTAGTTTCATGAAGATTCCACAAAAATTGTTAAAGTTATGAATTTTTTAATTTGAAAAATGCAATTAATTTCACTAAAATTCGTTCATTTTGGCTTTCATTGAAAATATCTCAAAAACTGTAGAGGGAGTATTTTTTGTTTTTTACGTATTATGAAAGAGCATACTTCAATTAATATTCCAACATAGTTTCATGAAGATTCCACAAAAATAGTTAAAGTTGTGATTTTTTTAATTTGAAAAATGCAATTAATTTCATTAAAATTTGTCCATTTTGGCTTTCATTGAAAATATCTCAAAAACTGTGGACGGGGTATTGTTTGTTTTTTTACGTACTATGAAAGAGCATACTTCAATTAATATCCCCACGTAGTTTCATGAAGATTCCACAAAAATAGTTAAACTTATGAATTTTCCAATTATAAAAATGCAATTAATTTCACTAAAATTCATCCATTTTTCTTTCAAATGAAAATATCTCAAAAACCGTGGAAGGGGTATTTTCTGTTTTTTACGTATTATGAAAGAGCATACTTCAATTAATATCTCCATGTAGTTTCATGGAGATTCCACAAAAATAAAGTTATGAATTTTTAAATTTTAAAATTGCAGATAATTTCATTAAAATTCGTCCATTTTGGCAATCATTGAAAATATCTCAAAAACTGTGGAGGGGGTATTTTTTGTTTTTTATGTATAATGAAAGAGCATACTTCAATTAAAATTCTCCGTTTGCTTGTTTATAAAAACCCGCACAAATTAATAATTCATACATAAAATTATAGCATTCACTTAATCGTCTGAAACATTCTACACACACACCTGATTTAAATATTCATTAGTCTGCATTCTTTCGTAGATCGAAATCTGTGTAAATATTTTGTAATAGCACGCATGTTTACAAAAAAATATATATATTTGAAAGAATCAGATTTTTTTCTCTGGCGAAAAGGATGCATAATAGGATACAGCAAACATTTCACGCGATTAACATTTTCATGGCACATTTCTTCCTAGTTGTTAACAAGGTTGCGGATTTTGGAAGAATTTCTTTAAGAAAATTAATACTGTTTTTTCTTATTTTTTACATATGATGACTAATAAATACATATTTTTATCCTAGTTGGCAGATCCGTATTAGTATATTTAAAATGTAATTATCATGACGGCTTTTACTAATGCATATGCTAATGGTGGGAAAATCGATTTAATCCATAATTATGTCGATATTATTAGTATATTTCATTTTAATATATACCAGTAGTCTTCTACGTTAGTATCAAAGTTTCTGCGTGTTTTTCCATTGGAGGTGTGCCTCGAGGCTACCCTCTTTGTCCTATCTTATAAAGTATTTATTGCGACGATTTATATCACCCTAGTTTTAACTAAAATCCCAACCTGTTATTCTTTACAGTTTGTAGATTATACGGACCTATAGTGTATTTATATTCAAGAGGCAGCGCGTGTAAATATAATCACGTGAACGGCGAGAATACTCACACAAATATGTTTTAAAATAGTGTTTTTCATCCCAACAGTTAAATATCCCTTTTTTCTCTCTTTTTTTTTTGGGGGGGGGGGGCTTTTCTACATATTTACCGGTACTTCGTCGCCTGACTCAGTGGAAGACATTTTAAAACATTTTCCATATACAATTATCGAACGCACAGCAATCAACGACAGGCCCAAAATTCAAATCGAAACGGCCAGGAATACACACCACCGAACGACAAATCTCAAGCATCTATTGATTTGTCAGCCGGATTTGTTTATCTTCACTGCCTCTTGAATTTGAATACAATATAATTGCTCCTTTCAAGATTTCATAAATCGATTCATCATTTGCTTTAACAAATGGAGACTCAAAATCAACCTCACCAAATCCCAACTATTATTTCTCTTCCACAAAACCCTATCTCCTTTATCGTTAACAGAGAAAGGATATGTAATGATCCCGTTACATATTCTTTCTCAGTTTGTAAATATTTTATAATCTTTGTAATCCGCTTTGAAAGCAAATAGCGAGCATTTTAGCTACCTATCACAAAAGAATCAGAGCATGGGCGCCGTTACATTAGGATAAGGGGGCTAGCCGCCAAACTTTCATTATTTGAAATTTTTTATATAAAATATGGTCAAAATAGTATTTAACCTTGTCAACTATGAAGAACATTAATTTAAAAAATCAGGTATACTGGATTAGTTGGAGAAGCTAAACACAATGGTCGTCCAAAAACAAGCCGTTCAGTTGTCAATATCGAAGTGTTGGTGAAAACTCCAGAACATTAATTCAATGCTGTGGACAAGAAAATTGCAAATTTCAAGAAGCTCTCTAAAGCCTATAGTCTCCATGCTTACTAGAATTAATTAACACAGCTGAAGCCTAAATATCATGAACAGCCAAAAGAATTCGTGGAATGGTTTATTGAACATAAACAGCGGATTTTAAAGAAACCTCCCAGGAAAGCCGCCATATTGGGCGCCATTTTACTTTTTTTTAGAGCTAAAAAAATTCTGCGTGTAGAGCAAGAACAAATAAACATTTTGACAAAAAAAAAACAGATCTGTAACTTATCAGTTCCGTAGAAAAAAATCAAAAGTTTGGGTCAAATATACCGGAGTCCCTGTTTAATTAAAATTAACGTAATAATTTTGGGAAACCTATTATAAGTTTATTTAGCATATTTTTATTAAATATAACTTATTAGATTGTGTACATGTATTTTATTTTAGTAAATATTTAGCAAACCAATGAAAGCTTTAGTCATTTCATGATAATCCAATAAAATTATATAAACGTTGAAATCACTTCCACATTCTTCCATGCATCATATGTGATACCAAGAACTATTTACATATTCAATCTGCGAAGGCAATCCAACACAATACACGAGGCGAGGTGCATAACCTCACATTCACTCACACCTACCGAAAAAAAGCTCACGCCCTATCTGTGAAAAAAAGTATTATGCATATTTACCGTATTACAATAAATAAAATATATTTACATGCATATTTTTTTCTGCATATGATTTTCTCCAATCAGTCACGGACAAAAATTTTATTTTTTATATTTATTTATTGTAATATTATACTTTTTAAATTTAAACAAAAAAAAACTTGTCTATTGTTTCATATGAAGAATATTTGGGCTCCTTGTAAGGTATGCATGATTTAAAATGTTAAAAGATAGACAAATTATGAGACTTTTTTGTGAAAGAGGAAGGTTTTCATTATTCGTTTATTTTATTAAATGAATTTAATTTATTAAATATATCTTTCGAGTGCAAACCTTAGAAATGATGAAATAGAAAAGAGTATTCATTCTCTTATCAAAGTTATTTAAATATATTAAATAAATTGATTTGAAAATAATAAATAAATTATTTCCACATTTAGCTCTGTGACTTTTGACTTACGTTACGTACGTGTTTAACTTACTTACGTAACGTAAGTCCTTTTGACTTACGTTACGTACGTGTTTAACGTAAGTCAAAAGTCACAGAGCTAAATGTGGAAATGATTCATAAATTATTTTCAAATCATTTTTATTTAATATACTTGGAAATGGTTTTCCATAGCACATAGATTTTTATTTAAATTCACTGAATTACTATAAAAATGTCCAATAAGTATAGAATCGGATCAATATTTGGAAATTTGGAATGTGTACTTCACAAATTATTATTTATTAATGATGAAACTGCTATCTGTCTTTTTTTTTTTCTAAATGCAACGCCAACTTGATATTTTTTAAATTGTACGGATATTTAAAATTATGCGCAATCAACTGATCATTCTTTTGTCTATTAATTAATTGAATACATATAATAAATATGAATATATTATTAAAAAATAAATAATCTATTCATATTTATTATATACAGTATGAACTACTAATATGTTTAATTAAATTAATTAATTTAATTAATTTCTATTTCTCATTTAACGCGTGGTGAAACATTTTTGAATTAATTCAGGATGATTCCTCCCTGAAGATGACCAATGGTCGAAACAAAAAAGTTATACAACTAATAACTTTTTTGTATATAAAGTTAAGAAGTTTTTTCATTAATCGAACAACGGTGTATAAAAAAGTAGAAGTAATTTTATTACTTAAATAAAATTTACTAATTGTTAAGACACCAACTATTATTGGTATTATCGTTGAATAATAGCAAGAAGTGGAATAGCGGGAGACAATGCGAGAATTATGTTAATTCTTAACGGTATCTTAAAATAAATGTATATACTAGATCTTTAGTTAGATAATTAGAAAATATTGAGAAGTGAGTTGAATTCCTAACTTAAATGACTAGTTTAAATATTAGTATTATTAGTATTATTCACTGTTATTTTATATTTATATATCAGTTAGAATATATGTATATATATATATATATATACACACATATAAAAAAAATTGTAGCATATTTTTTGTAAAAAGGTGATTTGGTAAATAAATGTATTATTATTAAAATACTTAAATAATAAGAATTTGAAAATAATTAATAAAATATTTCCTCTTTAGCTTTTTTTCCATTATTAAATAGTTAAATAGTTTTTGTATATCAATACATAATTTTGCTTTTTTTTTTGATTTGTTGATACAATTGTAGAAAGCTTTTAAGTACTTATTACTTTGATTATTTTGTGGTTATGTTATTTTATATATATTTTTTTACTTTCAGATATAAGCTTAACATGTTATATTCCTTATGAAAAGTAAATAATTAGTGAATCAACAATATTTTCGTGTCTTATTAAATTGATCTAAAACACCCTTACCCTTCATATTTCTCTAAAAAAAATCCATAACCCGACCGGCTCCCGCGTGGTTCTTCCACCCAAAAAAATACCGGCACTGAGACAAAACTAAACCAAAACACCGCGCGCTTAATACCACCAAACCATCAGAACAACCAAGTATCACTGAACCCGAAAAAAATCTCCGCCCGTCCTTCTCTAACACCGGGCCGCGACATAATGCCCTCTCTATCGCGCTCACCTTGGCGCCGAAAACCAATTCCGCATAGAGTCGATGTAGGAAGGACAATCGCGAATTCTGACTATTACGTCATTGGCGCCTATGTTGCGTCAAAAGTGATGGTATGCTCCTTTTTGTTTGAACTTGCGAATAACGTCACTGCATTTTTTCCTGAAAAATGCCCGCGACGTTCATGACAAGTGTATGGCTGTTTATTTCAGGAAAAATTTCTCGGGATTGATAAGATTAGTTATTCGCGCAGGTATTGTTATATTTAAAGACGTAAACACGCGTACATGTGTGTGTATTTTTGGATCAAGGAAGGTGTGCGTTTAGGAATTCCAATGAGTTCATTATTACTATGGTCTGGAGAGGATCTTATTAGCCTTGGATTTTGATGAATTGGTAGTTGGGATTAATCTTCTTCCCTATCGAATGATTGGGTATTAGTTTTTTTAAATAAAACCCATATACTTTTTTTAGATGCTCACCGAAAAAAAAAGTTCACAAATAACGTTGCATCAATATAGAAAACAGCATTAAACGTTAATGTTATACTGATGCAACGTTATCGATGAATTTTGACTGGCTTATATAGCCATAGAAAATAAAATAGATTAATACAAAACATAGTTTAGAAGTGATTTTCATCATTTAATAAATATTTAAGTAAATTCACATTTAATGAAACTTTCAGTCACCATTCATCTAGCGTATGGATAACTAGTGATAGGCAAGAGGTGGCGCTTCGTCGTCTTTAATTTATTATATTTGATTAAATTCAGCCACCATTGATCTAGCGTAAGGAATGACCATCACTAGGGTGACCATTTCGGTTTTTCGACCCTCATCTGTTCAGCCACCTTCATCAAGGCATTGTACATGGAAGACACTAGTCTGATGAGGTTAGAAAAACCGAAGTGTCCATCTAGATGAATGGTGGCTGAACATTTTATTAAACTAATTTCGTTTCCTGTTATCATGAAAAGGACAAGTTCACCTTCTTTTAGTGGACGAAACAACAATTCTGTGTTGCCTACCTTGTAGACTCGAATCGTTGAGGATGCCACATGAAATTATGCAAAAGATGGCGCTTGCGTTGTCTTTAATTTATTGTGATATAAATAAATAATTGGTTTGCTTCTTAAAGGTCCGACAATTACAAAAAATAATTTTGTCTGGCTTATATACTCATATAAAATAAAATAGATTGATGTTCCTTCTGAAGAAAATGGATATATAATTTTGCTCAACAGGAATATTAATAATAATGATTGTCTAATAATAGACACTTGCTGTTGTTTATTATTAGACATTTTTTAAAGTACTTATGTCACATAAGTCAAATTGTCACAGTAGCTAAAGAGGAAATAATTTATTATTTATTTATTTACTTAGTCTTAATAGGGGTTCCCATTTGAAATTCGCAACTTGACCCACCTCCCACCCCCAGGGGATGGAGGTGACAGGTCGAGATTGGTATCATCCAATAGGCCCCTTTGAGACAAATAAATTTTATTCGAAACATTTCTTGATAAGATTCTTAGTTTTCAATATATTTAGTTGTCTCAAGATAAAAAAATCACCCTTTATAACATCGTTATATGTTCCTCTCTACTTCTCAGTGTGAGGTGGAATAATTTATTAATTATTTTCAAATACGTTTTATTTAATGTAGGAATATTAATCATTATACTGCTGTATCCATTCTTCATACAATTTACTTCAATTTACTTTATTAACGGAATCTTCATTTCCAAATTACAATTATAATTACATATTAAAAATTTTATAAGAAAAGTGTGACGCTCTAAAAAGATTACAAAACATATGTATAAAAAAAGGAAAATTACCAATCACAAATTACGACAAAATACAAAATAAAAATAATACGCATTAAAATATTTATTTATCAATCCCAAACAGTTCATTGTGAAAACAAAAAAAAAACAATAAAGTGTAAAGAAACGATACAGCAGTGTTAATTATTCATGAATATACTCTTCACGAAATTCAAAAACATATATCGAGCAATATTAATCCATTTTATTTTCTATGGCTATATTAGCCAGTCAAAATTCCTCTTTGTAATTGTATGATTTTTGAAAAGTAAACCAATTATTTATTTAATGATAAAAATCACTTCTAAGCTCTGTTTGGTATATTAGACTAATTTATAATTGTACTGAAGTTTCTGCAAATTCAGCTTACCAATATGAAACACGAAATAAAGTGAAAAAATGTTGCACAAAACGAAGTTTTTAAGTGATTTTTGCTATTAAATTTAAACGTGTATACCGAAGAAGAAGCAACCAAAATAAAATATTATTTGTTTATGAAAATAACAATATATTTAAGAAAAATTACGACCTGTAAAATTTGTATAAGTAAAACCCAAGATAACAACATTAATTATTTTAACAAAAAAAAAACATATATTGTTAGAGTTTGAACTGGCTTTCACTTACTAAAGGTAGTGTAAAAAGGTTCCACACCAAGTATCATATGAATAACAATAACTTAATTATTGGAATTTAGTTTTTTAGAAATTATTAAAAATTGGAATTATTAAAATCATGATGGTTTCGACTATTACTACGTGGTAACCCATATAAAATTCAATAAAAAAATTACTATCTAGTAATTATAGTAATTTTTCATTGCATTTCATTGAATTTAATTATTAAAGTGATTTTAAATTCATGTGATAAAATTCTTGGAAGTTTTAAGATTCCTTTAATGTACAATGTAACACGAATTAGTGACTGCCGATGATACAATAATGACTAAATATTTTTATAGGAATACTAATATTTTGTTCTAAAATATAAAATGTTAATTATTCAATTATGTAAATGGTACTGGGTGATGTTTTTTTTTTTTATTTGTGTAAGAATATTTAAATATTTTGTTCTAAAAGTTTAAGATAATATGTATTTCATAAATATAATTACGTGAACATATTTTATAACATAAGGATGGGCTTTAGTAGAAAGAGATGGTTATTTCTACTAAAGCCCATCCTGTATTTATTTAGTCTTATATAACATCGTTATATGTTCCTCTCTACTTCTCAGTGTGAGGTGATGGTTTGTCCTGTGTATGTTTTTCTCCATATTTTTCTGTTTTGTGTGAGTTTTCTGGCTTCTTCCCATTTTATTCCTTTTTTCTCTAACTCTTCTCTTATTTCGTCATTCCATTCCTTTCTTGGTCTACCTTTTTGATTTTTGCCTGGAGTTCTTGATTCATATATTCTTCTTACCTTTCTTTCTTCTCCCATTCTACATAAATGACCGTACCATCTCATTTGATTTTCTTTTATTTTTTTGTCTATTGGTTCTATTTCCAGGTTCTCTCTAATAACCTCATTTCTTACTCGATCTGTTATTATTTTATTATCTATTTTCCGTAGAAATTTCATTTCTGCTGCGTTTATTTTCATTCGATGTTTTTCTGTTGTCATCCATGTTTCGCAGCTGTACATCAGTGTTGGTCTTACTACTTTTTTTACAACTTCTGTTACAAAATATGTTCACGTAATTATATTGATGATATACATCTTATCTTAACCTTTTAGAACAAAATATATAAATATTCTTACAATAAAATAGAGAAAAAAAAAAAAACATCACCCATTACCATTCACATAATTGAATAATTAACATTTTAATTTAATTGCAACCGAGAAAACGGATCTGCATTAACCACCTTTATAATATATTTTAAATGTTACACTGATAGGGATTGTGCTTTGTGGGATTTACTGCCGCGACCTTAATTGGTCTTCGCGGTTTCATGAAGACGATAATTTTTCTTGATTTATTCGCTCCGCGTTGAGGAAAAACAGAAGGAGAAAAAAAACGGCGCACTTTATCGAACGGTGAAAGTAAAGCTGTGCGCTAAACTGCCGCTAATTAAACACGCTGCGTTAATTAGCCGGTGTTATTAAGACGTTTTAAGAGAACAGTGCTTAGCACATAATAAAAATTAAATTGTGAAGGTCGAGAGGAATGAAAAGATTTTTATAGGGCTAGTCGGAACAGAAAAACGTTTCACCGCAGGATAAATAATTTAAAAATATTTCTTTCATTATTAGCTTCTATTGGTGTTAAATTTTGAGTATTATGTGGACAAAAAAAAATTTAAGCAAAAACCACTTAAACACAATGGCGGCTCGTGGCTTCAATTGTTAGGTAGGCGTTTGGGTATAACATTTTAGCACTAAAAATATTTATTAAACGCTTTCAAGTTTAGTGAATCAATTATTAGATCCATTGCACCGACCGTGCAGACTATGGATTTATACCCCGTTATTACGTACGATTCTCTATAACAAAGTATGCTGATATTTTTGTGTACCTAAGGCCTTGTTTATAGTGGGGAGCAGAGCCTCCTCTGCTCGTAGCGCGCTCCACATGCAAGCGTTGCGGAAAAAAATACATCTAAAATGCAGGCGGCGGAAATTTTCGCTTCAGACGTTCCATATCATTTCGCCAAGCACGCAATGTTGATTCGTTTCAATCTATATGATATAAATATGTAATGTAGTCGTTAAATTAACATGTATTATACTACGATGCATAATAATTATCAGTATTTTTACAACTAATAATAAATTGATTATTGGTCAATAATTACGACAATTTAGAAAAGTAGACGACTCCTAACTTGCCTATCTGGACGAGCCGCAACTGTTTGAAGAATAGAAATATGAATGTGGCCTTAGGCGTCAAGCAATTTTGATACAACAATTTTGATGTTGTTGTATAGTATCTTGCTAAATAAAGAGTTTTCAATTGATTCGGGTTGAAATTTTTGTTTTGTTGGATTAAAGCTTCCAGGAAGTGTTTCCTGATATTTATTTAATCAAATACTATTCGTATCAATATTGTGGTATACCCGATTCATTTTTTGTTAAATTTAATAATCGGCATACCTGTATAAATAAACTAATAATTTAAAAAGGTACCAATAAATATTAGCTCCACACAATTTTGTAAATATAATAGTACTACCTTTGGGTGTACCATCATAATAAAATAATTGCTATACCAAAATAAATAATTTTCAGTTAAATAAGTAAACTGATATATACAAACATCTTTATTCAGACAGCAGAATTACAATTCTTTACAAATAGTTATATTTACAATACATATTGGTGGGTTAGTAGTCTGTCATGGGCTACCGACCGGAGGTCTTTCTGCCCTAAAGATTATTATTATCATTAGAGACATAAAATATTTAATGTTATACATTTAAGCTAATTATTTAAATAGGGCAGAAAGAAATTCGATAGCCCATGACAGACTACTAACACAATTGTACATTTTGTTATAATAGATTTTGTAAATTTTTGTTGTCATAAATAATGATGTTTGTATATATTATTTAAATATTAGCTCTTTTTAATAGGTTGAAAAAAATTACACGATTGGTTTGACTGCTTACTTAAGTAGTGAAACAAATTAAGTGCATTTTTAAAGCCTATTAATATTGTGATCATGTTTCATCAAGTGATTAATGAGAACCAAATAAAAGATTTGTTAGCTCTTTTATATTATTATTATTATTAATTCTTTGTTGTTTGTGAATCAATTTTTGTAATCATTTGTTTTCATAATCAATTCAATTCATAATGATTCATCTAAACCCGTGTACATTTCAGACCATCGCGGTGGCATTTTTTGTGAAAGTCGAACCTTGTTTGTACCGTATTTGCCATTTAGTGCCGGCAACACGTGTCGCCGATCATTTCGCAAAAGTGGCATTTATTATTCAATAAGAAAATATTGTCTTGGAGCGGCGTTAGAATTCACGGGCTCGGCCTCCATTGTATTCAAATTCTAACTGCAACGAGAACGAGCTGCGTGCGAACGGGCGATTGCACGTGTCTTCCTATCTTCACAACCGCGAGTCGATTTTCCTTGCATGTCAATAATGAAATAAGAACGACGGACGCAAACCATGAGAGGACTTTATGAGAAGCAACTTAAGGTGAATAATATGCGCAGATAATCTTACAAAAAATAAAATGTATAAAGGAAATAAAGTAAAATATTTATATAAATAGAAAAGAGTATTCATTCACTTGGTCACAGTTATTTAAATATATTAAATAAAAATGATTTGAAAATATATTTTATTGATGTGTAACAGCAGGTGTACATTATGTAATTCAATGTCCGGCGTGGGTATTTACCCGGGTAGTAGTTGTTTTAATGTGCATTTGTTTAACGTACTTACGTAGCGTAAGTCAAGTCACAGAGCTAAATGTGGAAATAATTTATTGATTATTTTCAAATCATTTTTATTTAATATATCTACTGTAAGCTCTGTGTGCAATAACGTATTACGTAAAATGATGTAACCCGTGTATTTTAATTATTTTCAAATTATTTTAATTTAATATAAAATATTTATTCCAAAAAAATTAATCGCTGAAAGTACGCTTTCCGTACCTCAACAAGTTGTGCCTCAAGGTTCTTCTTCTCTCCACTCCTCTACAACATATACGTCCACAATCGCGACCCCTAATACCTAAATTCATCCGCTTATCTCCATCAATTCAATGTTTTTTTCCGTAATTTTCAGCGAAAAACAAACTTTTTTACCTTTCGTAATCTTTGATGCCTACAAAATATGCACCGGAAACGGTTTTTTTTAATTCCAATTCGTTTTGAGTGAAATCGCATCTTGAATGAAATAATGCAAAATATTTGACGCTTCTGAAATGCAGATATACCGGTTTCGTCGGCAAAGTAGGTATGTTTGGGGTACTGAAACGCTTGATGGCATCATTGTCGGGCTCAATTGACTGCCAACTTAGGTTAGTCGTTTGTCAGTTGGCTGGTAATCCGAAAACTTTAAACGCGTTTTTCTCGAAACCATATCTTTTAAACTAGCGTGCACAATTGCCGCCGATCTAATTAACGTAGAGCTGCTTAAACTCGGCCAGAGAAAACCTTTTTCTTGGGAGCTTGACGCAGAAACATTTCAATAAAGTTCTTTTTAAGGATTTTTTTATAGCGCTCTGATAGCTTTAACGATTTAATATTATTATGTACGTGTCATTTTTGGATCAAAAACCTTTATACAAAAAAAAAAATGTAAAAAAAATACTGAAAAAACTACCTTTTTTCACAGATCGTCATTTTGATCAAGAAATCATTTTTTTTTTTCAATTTTGTTTTATGTCAAGCTCCCAAAAATTCGTTGTACTTTTGCACAATAATCTTGTTTTTTTTTTTATTTCAATTGAACCGTTCGGGCACGCTGTGAAATTCTTTCCGTCCCGTACTCATGGAGAAAGGGACCACAGCGTACCCCTTTCTCCATGAGTACGGGCCCAGTTGATTTTTTTTTTACCAAAATAAATTCTTAAAATATAGCCAAAAGAATGTTTAATTGAACATAGAAAATCCGAATGTACCAACTCTAATAGATTTTGAAAAAAAAAAATACAAAAGTAAGAAAGCTACTTTTATATTTTTTTTCAGCTTTAATTTCCAAAAAAACCTTAAATTAAATATCAACTTTGTGGTCGACATGCACAACGTTAGATGTAATAACGTTGATAAAAAGTCAATTAAGGAAAAAAATCGTGTGTTACTACTCTATCAATTTGCCAACCACACAAGAGCTGATCGATAACACATCCCTATGGTTCTTCAAATGGAAAATTAAATAAATAGAATCTCGGATCAAAATTTGTTGCATTATGCAATATTTTATTGATGTGCAACAGCAGGTATACATTATATAATTCAATGTCGGGCGTGGGTACTTGCCCGGGAAGTAGTTGTTTTAATATGCATTTGTTTAACGTACTTACGTAACGTAAGTTAAAAGTTACAGAGCTAAATGTGAAAATAATGTATTAATTATTTTCAAATCATTTTTATTTAATATTTAAATGGAGAATTGTTATCAATCTCAAATGAAAAGTTGACACTTCTTCATTTAGAATAAATTGATAAAGCTGACAATTGTTGAAAGTTCATAATTACTTAAATTAAATATCACAATATAGTCTTTAAATTTCCATTGTAATCTCGCTAAAATTGTTTCGCTACGCTATGGCTTCTTCAGTCGATGAATTTTTCTGTTCCACAGCGTGGTGAAACAATTGTAGCAATTTTACAATACACATTGAAAGACGATATAGTGATATTTAATATAAGTAAAGAGCTTATATGCAAATTAGGGCGCTTAAAATAAATAAAGGCAGAAAAATCCATGGTTGATGGCAAAAAGGCTGCTGGCCGATAGCCGATTGTCGGTAAACAAAATAATAATATTTATTGTTAATTTCTTTCACATTTATATGTATATTGTACTGACAATATAGATTCTTTATATATATCCATGGTTGATAGTCCTTATTTGGAAATATATAATGGCAATAACCGTTTGTTATAATGAAATCACTTGGTGATTTTACTAAAATTTTAGTAAAACAAAACCAAGTGATTTCATTATAACAAACGGTTATTAAATATGTTTTACCAAGTGATAAATGAGAAAAAGGTATACAATATATAATGGCAACATTTATATATATATTTTTTTTTAAGTTCAATTTACTTTATTAACGGAATCTCCATTTCCAAATTACAATTATAATTACATATTAAAAATTTTATAAGAAAAGTGTGACGCTCTAAAAAGATTACAAAACATATGTATAAAAAATATTTAACTATTTGTTATTTATTATTGCATATAATATACTTAATTATATGCAATCCATATTATATTCTCAAATAATAAAAATTTGGTAGTAATAAATAAAATATAGTTAAAAAATAATTCATCAATAACCCATTCTTGAAATTGTCTTATTAATCAAAACTGTAATTGAGATTAGCATGATATTAGAAATTAATTTTCGTTTTATAACAATGTTGTGCAATATTGGGGAATGATTATGAGGTACCAAGAACCGTTACACAATTTTGGTTACTTCCCTCTGAATCACAGTTTCATACTTGACCCCAATGGCGTGCGCAGCAGGTAAAAGTAAAACCGGCCGAATAATCTAACGGTAGCAGTACTTTCTCCGATCATGCAGCCATTATTATTATTATTTTGCAACAAGAAGATGAACCAATATTTATAAAACCAACATGAAACAAATTTTATAATTATTTGCATTTTTTAATGTGTATAATTTTAATTAATTTCAACATATTTAATGGAAGGAAAATCCAAAATGATTCATTTAAAAAAAAATGGAAAAAACAATAGGAATAATAAACATTGATTTGTATAAGAAATTAATTGAAATTATCTTTAAATTTAAGAATAACAAATGGTTTTTATTATTTTTATTAAAAAAATAATGCTGTATCATGATAATCGCAAATTAGGTTGAGGATGCAAATTTTATGATATTCGCTTCATTTTCTCAACTCAAATCTTGATGTGAATACTGATGGTGGTGGGCTCACGGGGATGGTTCTCAAGAAGTGCAGAAGAGTAACAATAACACGTTTTATTTCAACTTATATACAATGATTCAACATGGTAGTCGAGGAGCTAGTGCCGATGCTCGCGGTACACCCCCTCATCCACCCTACACAACGAATGGGCGTCAGGGGTGGCGCATGCGCTTTAACACTTGACTTGTGATATTTTTGTATAATTGGATTTTTATGAATTTCTAAACTGTTTTGAGTTTTAAAATATGTAAATTACACATCATCTGAAACATTAGATGTGATATACTGTGCGTTCACAATGAAAGAAACAGGATATACGAAAAATATCTAGAATTCTCTGAGGAATCCAAATATCTAATAATTTATAGGGTCTTCCATTTAAAAAAATATAATAAATGGAAGACGACGCAAGCGCCATCATTTGTCTAATTTCATGTGACATTGTCAAAGATTCCATATGCTTCATGGATGGTGGTTGAACATTTTATTAAATAAAATAACTTTGTCTCCTTACACCCAACGGTAGAAAGGAAAAAGATTAAAAAAAAAAAACTTTGTTTATGAGACATAGTGTATCAAATTTTGAGTGGAAAAGATGCGTTTTTGATAATATTAATCGACCAGTCGGAGCGTTTTTCTCCAAAATAATCACCAGTAGTATTACTTGGTTTGCTTAAACAGGACAAGTTTGCCTTCCTTTAGTGGACGAAAGAATGATTTTCGGTCGTCTACTTTGTAGACCCAAATCGTTGACGATGCCACTTGAAAGTAGGCAAAAGGTGGCGCTTGCGTCGTCTTTAATTTATTATGACCAGTAGTTTAAATGAATTAATTCCATTTCATCATCATTGTAAGTGTAAATTCATCATTAAGATATTGTTCATTATTATTTAATAATTCTACTTTTAATATGTAAACCATTCTTGTATTCTTTGGTACGTTCGATTTCACTCATAATCTATTATGGTAGATTTGAATTGATTGATTGATTTTTTTTTTCTTGTAACACTGAATTTATCATAAACGTTTGGATTGCATTTTTTTATTTATTTCATATATGCAGTAAAGTTGACCATATGTAATATAACGAAATGAAATTTAAAGGAATTCAATAGGCAAAATACTTCACATATTCATCATTCATAAACAAGAATGAATATAAGTGAATATTCATAGCATTAGAAAATGAAGCAAAAGAATTTAACAATTATTATCATGACTCATGAAACATAACAAAAGTTCAGCAATATTTGTATAATTTCAGGATTAGTAATATTTATACAATTTCTTTTCAAGCGTTTATTTTTGAAATATTTATATGTGCAAAATCATACTGACATTTTTCCCGCCCAATTAAAATTTATTTAAGGTTAATGAAAAAAAAAATCATCTTTCACCTGCATTTTGGTATTTTAGGTAATATTTAATATTTTGTATAAGTCTAAATCAATTGTTCGGTTTTGAACGAATAACCATCTCTCTCATTACGTCTACATCTCTAATTATATATATACCATTATAATTATTTTTTATTTAATCTACGGAATCTTTAATACATATACATTTACCACAAAAATTAAAATGGTATATAGAAATAATAGAAAAATGGATTTATTCAGTTGCTCACAGTTATTTAAATAAATTAAATAAAAAGAATCTGAAAATAATTAAATTAAATAAAATGAAACAAAGATGATTCACACATTTGCAGTTATTTAAATTACAATGAAATTAAACAAGGAAAATTTCTGGCAATGATAAATGCAAAAAAATACTTACACTGTAAGTTTTTGATTGATCGAATTTCATTTATCATTGCCAGAAATTGTCCTTGTTTAATTTCATTGTAATGAAAATAATTAATTAATTATTTTCCCTTCAGCCACTGTGACATTATGACTTATGTTACATACTCATGGTATATAGAAAGTCTCGGAACGATCAAATTATTCGAGATATAAACACCCAATCGAAAAACAAACAAAAAATCGTGTATCTTTAATCACTTTCTCACTTAACCCGTGGCGAAACATTTTTGAATTTTCTTTGATGTTTCAAAATATACACTTGGTTTGTTTCACAAAATGTTACTTTATTTTCCGACTAGTTTCGACATTCAGTCACAACCAAGTGTGTTTTTTTTAATCAATGAAAAAAAAAAATACGTCTTGAATATTTTTGAAAAATCGAATGAGATTAAATACATCCCTCCACCTATCCACATTGAGTAGATATGAAGGCGGAAGGCGTGTGTTTAATCTCATTCGATTTTTCAAAAATATTCAAGACGTATTATTTTATCATTTTTTATCATGATATTTAAAATAGAAACCTCTATTTTTTATACTATAGATTCTAAAAAAAAATATTCCACACGTATTTTTTTTTTTTTTTGATCGGATGGGTATCGAATTATTTGACTACACCGAATCTTTTTATACACCCTGTATATATTGCCTTACAACATACAGTGGTAGAAAGATCAACAATTAAAATAAAAATAAAAAATATATATTTTTTATAATGAATCTATAAATACTTTCATCACAGAATTTTACATTGTTATAAATAGAAAACAGTATTCATTCACTTGGTCACATTTTTTTAGATATATTAAATAAAAATGATTTGAAAATAATTAATAAATTATTTCCACATTTAGCTCTGTTACCTACGTAAGTACGTTAAACAAATGCACATTAAAACAACTACTTCACGGGCAAATACCCACGCCGGACATTGAATTACTTAATGTACACTTGCTGTTGCACATCAATAAAATATTGAATAATGCAACATTTTTTTTATCCGGGTAGGTAAGTCAAAAGTCACAGAGCTAAATGTGGAAATAATTTATTAATTATTTTCAAATCATTTTTATTTAAAATTTTACATTGTTGTTCGATAATTGGTTGTCAATCAAACATCTTCCTTCCGTTATAATATTATTATAAAATCCTATAACTGCTTTGCAACTAGGTATAATAAAAACATAAGAGAGTTTAATTGTCTATTTTAACTAAAAACCATTGTATTGCGGAATTTTGCAAAAAAATCCCGTTTAACAATCACGTTTTTTTATACAGTTAACTTTATTTAAACAACAACAAAATGATTAATTACAATCTCTTTTCTCATTTCCCAATTGTGGCGCGGACATTGTATGGCAAAAGTGAAATCGAAAACGTCCGTCCGTGTTTGTGTTGTGTGTGTGTATTTGCGAGCGAATGGTCACGCGACGGTTTGGTGGTATTAAAATGCGGTGGAGAACGGTCTCGGCGAAGATTTGGAAAAACCAGAATTCCGCAGCTATAATGGTTACCTTGAAGGTGGCTGAGGAGAGAAAGGAAAGGAACCAGTCTCGCGGTTAGCTAGCGGTCATTCAAGCACCACACATACACATATTTGCTCACACACTTCGGACGTATCAGGAAATGAAATTTGCACACGCACATACACATAATACAAGCATATAAGTGTAAGGATTAGCAAAACGAACATAAAATATTTGTAATTGCTTAATTTTATAAGATTTTTATATATTTATTTTACGAGATCTTCATTTTACAAAATTTATTTATTTACAAAAAAACTGATAAATAAAATCCAATATCAAATTGGTACATTGAATCCCATTTCTATAAAATTCTATTGAATTTTAGTTTAATATTAAAACTAAAACGTTTCATAGGAGCTCTCTAGATATTTTAAAAAGAAGGTTAGTTAAATGTTAATATTGAAAAAGGTTTCATAGAAAATTTGTCGTTGTTTTTAAAACGATTTTTCAAAAAATATTCAGCTGCTTGAAAAATTATCAACTATATTTATATTGTATCATATTTTATTAATATTGTAGATTTTTCCAAAAAATATTCAGCAATTTTATCTGCGATCTTGATATGTATTAATGCTTGAAAAATAATCAACTATATTAATATTGAAGATATTTGTTGGTGAGTACGTGAAGTTTCTTGATATAATGTAGTAATATTTTATTCCTTTCTTCATTTTTTTTTTTACAAAATTTATTTATTTAAAAAAAGGTATAAAATATTACTACATTATATATTAATATTGTATTATATCTTATTAATATAGTAGATTTTTTCAAAAATTATTCAGCAATTTTATCTGCGATCTTGATATGTATTAATGCTTGAAAAATCATCAACTATATTAATGTTGTAATGTTGTATTATATCTTATTAATACAGTTGATATATATATATATATATATATATATATCGAATGTTAATGCAACCAGGTATACATAGAGATTTTACATATAAAAACAATTTTACGCAAATTTCTGCTATCTGTTCACTTTAGAGAAAAACTACACGAATTGAAATGTGTTCAGAACTTAAAAAAATATATATAAAAAATGATACTTAAATTTAAATTTAATTAAATTTAATAAAATTTAAAATCGATGTATATTTAATAAATATTAGCTATATTTATCACAAACAATTTTTTTTTCAATTTCTGATATTGGATAGATTTGTTTCATTTCATATGTTTCTTCCATTTCATTCTGACCATCTTAAGGGTATTAACGTCTGAGGCTATCAATCTTCTGTTTGTTACAATGCTATATAATTTTTTCCTTATTCTTCCGTTCCTGCTCTGATCAGCGTCTTTGCTCTCCATACTTTTTTATTTCCTCATATCCTTCATCCTCGTAAAGTGTCCCCGCAATCCAAGCTGTTTCGCCTCTACGTATTCACATATTTCTTGAATCTGTAATTCTTCTCTAACTTTTATGATTCGTACTGTATCCAATCTATTTATTTCTTTGACTATTTAGATACTTTATACCTTGCATTTTAATTTAATAATTTCGTACTAAATCCATTCTATTTATTTCTTTGACTGCTGTTATGCAACAGAGAGTGTCCATTATGTAATTCAATATCTGGCGAGGTACAGGCCCGAGAGGTAGTTGTTGTAATGTAATTTGTTTTAAAATACGTAACGTAAGTCAAAATATCATAGTAGCTAAAGAGGGGATAATTTATTAATCATTTGACTATTGCCCTTAGATACTTTTTACTTTGCATTTTAATTTAATAATTTCGTACTAAATCCATTCTATCTATTTCTTTGACTGCTGCCCTTCGATTCTTTAAATCCATGATCCATATGTAACTATTGGTAGATAAATGATTTTGTATATTACTAATTTTGTATTTTTAGATATATATTTATTTCTCAGGAGTTTTTGGCTAAGGTATAGAACATCCTTCCAATCTTACTAATTATTGCATTGACTTTGTTTGTTTCTTTGTATTACTATCATTAAGTAAGATATTTACTTATTCAAGTCGCTTATCAATTATTTAATAATAATATCTTTATTGTTCAACAGGTTAACCCAATTACAGAACAAATCAAATTAGAATATAAATTCATACAAACAAACAAAAATATATATATAAAAATACAACAGAGGAAATTATTAAATTATTTCAAGGGTGGTGGTTTCTACTTCGTTATATAAAACAATTTAAGTGTTTAATTTTTGAATTATTTCAACATTCATTCTGCACAATCACCATTACGTTAGTTATATTTTCATTAATTTTCATATGGTTTTGTGTCAATTTATTGTTTAAATATCAATTTTAGGCTGAAAGACCTCTGGTCGATAGCCAGTTTTTGAATTTTGCTTTATTGTAACAGACAGTATTATAACATATATTAAAATGTAAACACACACCTCATTGTACAAAATTCATAAATAAAGATATTTATATATATATATATATAAATTTTATTTTGTAGATCTTTTATTGTTATTGCAGTTATTAAATATTTTTTCTGTTATCTGTTTTATTATAAATATGTAGTCTTGGATGTTTCCGCCCGTTCTAAAGCCACTCTATGTTTCTTTTAGTGTGTATAGCAATATCTTCTCTTCAATATTCTTTTGTATATCTTCAATTTGCTCGTCCTTTCTTTCACTTCATTGAGTGTAGTAGCTGTTTTTTTGCAGATATTGTCTCATTATTATAGTTTACGGGTTCCTGTATATTTGTCACTTTTAGAAATATCTCAAAGCTTTTTTTCCATCGGTGCATATTTTCTTTTCATTCTGTTAATATTTGGTTTATTGAATATTTTTACTTTATTTTCTATTTTGTTCGCCGTTGCTATTTCTTGCAATTTCGTATGTTGTATAAAATATTTTTTTAATTTTTTTTTCTCCAAACATTTTCTAATTGTTTTTCTGTCATATTTAGTATTCCATTGGTATTTATAGTTATTATAATTTTCATTCGTTCTATCTTGGAGAAATTTGTTCCATTATTTTTTTTTTATTTTTTATACTTCAATTTTACCAAATAGTTCTTTTAGTTCCCTTTCTTATGCGGAATGGACTCACAGAATATTGCACTAATATTAAATTAATTTAATAATATGTTCAACCACCATTCATCTAGCGTATAGATAATAAGTTAGCCTTCCTTTAGTGGACGAAACTGCGATTCACGGTTGTCTAAATTGTAGATTCAAATCGTTGACGATTATTTTAATTTTTAAAGTTGAAGAAAAATTATTTGTGAACATTTTGTCCATTATACATCGACGATCAAAACATGGAAATGTTGACGAGAAATAGATTTCAGCTTAGACCCAAATTGTTGACGATGCCACTTGGAATTGGGCAAAAGATGGCGCTTGCACTATCTTTCCAATTATTAGACTCCGAATTATATCTGCAGATTTCTTTAATGATTCTGAATTAACCAGTAATTATCAACCAGTAAACAGCGAGATGGAAATGTTGACTAGATATAGATTTGAGTTTAGGCTCTCAAGAAAATCTGCACTTTTTTCCGAATTAGATGATTCTTATTGATTCTCATGACATGGAAATACTAACCAGAATAGAAAAAATGATTTATTCACAAAGTAAAGCAGAACTGTACTGATGAGGGATGCGATCCTAAAAAAAGATAGCCTTCTATTACGTAATTTTTGTTTTTTGTTCTTTGTATTAAATATTCTAGAATGAAAAAAAAGTTGCATTATACAATAAGTTATTGTTATGCAACAGAGAGTGTCCATTATGTAATTCAATGTCTGGCGAGGTACAGGCCCGAGAAGTAGTTGTTGTAATGTATTTTGTTTTAAAATACTTGAGTAACGTAAATCATAATATCATAGTAGCTAAAGAGGGAATAATTTATTAATCATTTTCTAATTCTTTTTATTTAATTTATGTTAACCAAAAATTTATTTGAATTTAGGATTAGAAGGAAATCAGATTTTTTTTAATATGTTCGAATTAGCTAGTATTTATTGACGATACCGACAAGGAAATAAGGAATAGAAATAGATTTACGTTTTGCAGATCTAAGTTAGGTTAGATTAGGTTTCAATGGTTACAGCCTTGATACTGTTCACTTAAGCTCAAAGGACCTGTTGTGATACCAGATTGGTGATTGCAGATCTAAAAATGATTCTTCTTACTATTAAAATTGTTATTATATTCGAATGGCGTTACTTCTCTGAAGCTCAGAAATAATTGAAATCGGGTTCCAATCAGTCAGTAAATGCTTCGCCTTAGTTTTTGCGACATAAATCCAATAATTCACACTATTTGAAGCAAAACAGAAGTATTACAAAAATGTACTAAAATATTCATTAACTCTTCGATGACCAACTTCGTAATTAGTCAAACATATTAAAGAAAAATATCATAAAGTGGAGAAGCAGCCATTTGTAATAGAATTGACAAATAAGAAGAGCTTGTTCTGTGGCATGAATATAAATAACGGATATTTTATTTTACAAATTATTCTGCTGATCCACAGATGAAGACAAACTATTAGAAAGGCGGTTTGGCTCAACCATTGTAATTCGATAAAAATAACTAAATATACGACTTCACTATTAAACTAATGGAAATACATTATAATTTAATATATACACTTTTTTTATAGAAATTGCATTTCTTAGCCTTTACTATTTTTGTAATAATAATGCTTATTAATAAATCAATTCTTGAAATCGCTGCGTTTTTAAAAAGAGTGGCAAATGATGAGCATTTCATTAACTTGAGGTTATAACGTGTAGCTTAGGAAACGATCTCATTATTTTCACTCATTTCACTTCAGTAAATATCACCATTTTATCGCAAATCTCACGCTAAATATATACTTTTCGTAATATTTGCATTGGAGTTAAATCTGGGTAATTTAGGTGTTAACCATAAGGATATTTCTGAAAAATAATCAAAAATTGATAGGCAACAAAAAACTTGTGTACATTTAGTTTATTATGACAAATTTCCATTACATAATTCCATTACATTTGCTTGATGAATTAAGGTAACACTTTTTATACAATTTTAATTTATTAGATTGAATCTCTCTCAGCCCTATCTTGTCAATTTGCTTGTTAGGCTAAGGTAACTGTTTTGATACAATTTTGTGAAATAGCGTTGACATATAAGATGGAATAATACAGTCATTTCTGCTCAATCAATAGAATGCGACAATATGATTGTTTCTAGAACTAACAATGATACAATGATGTGCTAAAGTTTAAAGAAATTATAAATTGGTCTGTAAAGAGAATATAGCTGAAAATTTTCGACCGCAAATGTATTTATCTAACACAACCTGAAACGTTGTGTTAGATAATTTGAAACATATACAAAAAATTTTCAAATTATCTAACGCAAACTGAAACCTACATACATTTGTAAATTTCCAAATAATAAGACTTGATTTCCTAAACGCCAACGCAGGTTAATCTAAAGTACTGCGGGGATCCTATAACGTGTTTTATATACTCTGCGAACTTTAATATTGAGCAAAATTGTTAAGGTTGCTATTTAGGGAATCATTTTTAAATTTTGCAAGTAAAACATCGAAGACAAGAAATCTTGTTGTTTATGACACTGTGTATAGAAAAACATAAATTAAATAAAAATATCACAATAAAACACTTATTATTTTGTTTGTATAACACTTGTTATTTAATTTATGTTTTTCTATGCACAGTGGCACAAACAAAAAAAAATCTTGTCTTCGATGTTTTACTCACAAAATTTAAAAATGATTCCCTAAATAGCAACCTTAACAATTTTGTTCAATATTAAAGTTCACATAGTATATAAAACACGTTATAGGAACCCCCGCAGTAATAAATTATCATTTATAACGAAGTAGAAGCCTTCACAATATAGAATTAAATAAAAAATATTTGAAAATAATTAATAAATTATTTCCACATTTACTCTTTGCTACTTATATAGAAAAACATATTGCAAAGTACTTAACAAAATAAACCTGTGAAACTACAAGTCTTAGTTTTATTTTTATTGACATTAAAAAATGAAATTGTTTCTTTTACAGATCTAGAAACGATTCTTCTTACTTTTCAAATTGTTAAATTATCATTTTTGAATAGCTTGGAAACCAATGCAATCAGTCATTCAAATGTAGTTGTTTCTTTTACAAAAAAATCTTTTAAATAAATTTATAGGGTTTATACAAAATTCACAGAACGACAATTAATTAACACACATCCAACTTAATTCTAGGTTACGGCGCACCGTCAACTCACCGATTCCTCCATTTCTTTGCTCCTGTTCGACAAAACCATAATAAAATCCCCGATACGAAATCCCACTCTCTATTCTCTCGTCGATTCTCAAATAAATAAAGTCACCGCTAAGCACAGAATTTACATCACACGCATCCGCGCCACTTGTCAAAAAAAAAATCCTTTTTGAAAATCGCGTCTTTCTCTAAAATGTTTTTCAAGTGCTCGCGTGTCGAGTGTCTGGCGCACAGTGGTATCAACCTACTTAGAGCGCTAGCGCGCAGCACCGTTTCAGAGACTTAAGTCAGAAGCGGGAACGCGTTGGTTAGGATTGGCTGAGTGACCTCCAAGAAAGAATGGTTTTTGATTGATTGTGCGCGTGCGCTGCTGAAGATTTGGTTTTGCGGTGGTTTCGTGCTCGATGGCACAACGTTTATATTGTTATTCAATTCGGTATTTTATTTTGCAAACGGATTAACCCTTCCTTAAGGGTGCGGTTTAAACGAAAGAGATAGCTATATAAATATATATAAATATTGGCAATCACTAATTCGAGTTGCTGTTGTGATCAATGAACAATATTGTATTATACATTAAAGTAATCTTAAAATAAGCAGATTTTTCGTCAGATGAATTAAAAATTATTTTAATGTTTAGTTTGTGTGAAAAATAATTATGAAAAACAAAGAAAATTTATAGCAAATTTATTTAACGATTTATTTTTTATTTAGACTGATACTTTATACTTGGTGGATAAAAAATGTAAATACATATTTATATTATTAAATCTAAAATAATGGCTCTTTTTTCAAATGATTATTTCCATTTTACTATATAGCTATCTCCTTCTACTAAACCACAACCTTAATCTACTGAATTACGCTTGTCTTTAGAATGATTAGTTTAAATCATTTCGTTATTACAAAACATCACTGCAATGTTTATGAGTTTATTTGTAGTTTTCTAAAGTAATCAATTCCAAACTCATTTTATTCCTAGTCTTACATTTACTAGCTCAAAGTAAGAAGTAATCTAAGTTTAAAATTAATAACATAAATAATGTCTGTTTAGTTGTATAATTTCTAATAAGATATGTTTTCCAATTACTAAATTTAAAATTATTCTTTATTTCATTTAAATAAAAAGAATAACAGAAAGACCGTAGGTATAAGAATTCTATTATTAATTTAGTGTATATAGAGTTGTCTGCATAAAGAAAGATATTATATATATAAAAAGAATTTGAAAATAATTAATTATTAATCAATTAAATAAAATGAAAAAAAAAAAAAAAAGATTCACATTTTTGCAATTATTTAAATTACAATGAAATTAAACAAGGACAATTTCTGGCAATGATCAATAAATTCTTTTTATTTAAATGAAATAAAGAATGATTTCCCTTGAATGATTAATAATTAATTATATATATATATATATATATATATATATATATATATATATCTTTATTCAGACTATAGAGATAATTTTAACAATATAACAATATAAATAATAACAATACATGTAGGTTTTAGTCTGTCTGGGCTATCGACTAGAGGTCTTTCTGCCCAATTAATTATATTTATTTAGTTTATTTAAATAACTGTAACCAGTTGAATGAATACTCTTTTTTATTGTCTATATTTAATTTAAATAATTTAAAATAATTTCATATTTTAATTTTGTGCATATATTCATTACATTTCAATTATTTCGTATTGATTAAAAAAAAGTATAATTCATTTTTTTATGAAATGCGTTCCATTTTATCAACATATAATCGTCGCAGTTCCATTCACAATAAATCATTCGGCAAATAAGGAAGTGATCTAGGTAATTGTAGCAAAATGTCAGAGACCAGCCATGTCCAATATAAATCAATAACTTCGAAAAGGTAGTTATTAATATTCGCCATAATGGTGAAGAATCGATTCGAAAGTAACCTTTCGGTTAACATTTCCTAGATGATTATTTAAGTACATCCAACGCTCGGATGCTGCGCGCTCTTTCACTCGGTTTTAATTACCTTTTAAAAAGGGCAATTTTTCAAATGCAATGGTAAACGTTAGGAAAGCGCATAAGTATAAAAAGGCCTCCAAAATTAAAATGATACACAAAATAAGTTCTAAAAAAACACAAGTAAAAAAATTATTATAGACTCCTGGTTCTATTTATTAATTATTTTATTAATAATTAATAAAAAAAAAACGAAAGCGCATATGATACACAAAATAAGTTGTAAAAAAAACACGTCATTTTTCAAATGCAATGCTAAATGTTAGGAGAGGGCAGAAGTATAAAAAAGGCTTATAAAATTAAAATGATACACAAAATAAGTTGTAAAAAAAACACAAGTAAGAAAAATATTATAGACTCCTGGTTCTATTTATTAATTAATTAATTTTACTTCTGCGCTTTCGTAACATTTACCATTTCATTTGAAAAATGACGTGTTTTTTTACAACTTATTTTGTGTATCATATGCGCTTTCGTTTTTTTTTTTATTAATTATATTATTTTTATATATATATATATAAAATAATTAATAAATAGAACCAAGAGTCTATAATATTTTTTTTACTTGTGTTTTTTTTAAGTACGATTATTATGTATGTTTTTCTTGTATTAAATAGTAAAGTTAAGAATTTTTATCTTAATAAGGCTTTATTCGACCATTTTGTGACTGCATACACCAACTAGACTTTGGATTTTGTTTATTAGATTTAATAAATGAAATGTATATTATCGTTGATTAATGAGGCATTTGATTTTTTGAAAATCCATGGTTACTTTAATTAATAAAATATTTATGATGTTCAACACTTTTTTTAATTTAATTTCAATACAATTGTTTCGCTACGCTGCAGCTTCTTCAGGTGAAGAAAGTTAATAATAATAAATGTATATTGTAAAATGGAGATTCCGTAAATAAATAACTAAAACTAAATATCTATTCGTTGGAAATCAATTTATTCAATGGGAATAAAAAATTTGCCGGTCTTGGTTTATTAGGTGATTTTTTTTTAAATTAAAATTCCTATTTAAGTAAACAAATATTATCTAATAAACCCAGGCCCACATTTTTTTATACTACCAATATAGCAATATAAAGTCTGCCATTTTTAATTTTATGTCATCTTGACAAAGAGCACAAATCTGAAACTTTTTCATCGATGCTTTACGAGATATCGATTACTACAGTCATCTACCGAAAAAAACCTAATATGTAATTCCTATAATTAATAATTGTTTTAATAATTCTGGGTTAGGATGGAAAAAAGTTGTTTTATTTATTTATTTATTTATTACATACATAATCATCTTTATTGCGATATTTACAGTTACTGGCAAACTAAGCAAGATGCAGATGAAATTTTAGAGGACGTTATTGAAATATTCACACAAGAAAGGACAGCAGCATCGAAACCTTTAAAAAAGAACAGCGACAAACACAAAGACCTAAATGGATATCACCATATTTAACCGAATAAATGAAGGAAAGGGGTAGATTATTTAGGGTTTGGAAGAGAGCAACAGGAGAAGCAATAGATAGAGACAAACTGAGAGAGCGTTACAAGAAACAACGAAACAAAGTGACAGAACAAATTAAATGTGCAAAAAAAAAGATTTTATGAAAATACATTTAATAACACAGGACATGATATGAAATAAAAAAAACGTGGAAGACTATAAATGACATTCTGGGAAGAAAAAATGAATCTGATGATGGTGATAACAAACTATTACAAACATTCAAATCAGACATACCGACGTTGACAAAGAAATTTACAACTACATTCGAGAAACAAGTCAGCCAAACGACACACAAATGCTATAAAAAATTACACAATATGACGATAACAACACAAATACAATCAATATACATACCATCAACAACAGAAAAGGACATAATAGACATCATAAAAAAACTACCGAGCAACAAACCAGCAGGTCATGATGGAATTAGACCAAAAGACATTAGAGATGTCGCACAAGAAATTAGCAATCCGATTTCTAAAATGATAAACTTAACCCTCGAACATGGAAATATACCGGAAAATCTTAAAAAAAGCAATAATTAGAACAATATATAAAGCAGGCAAAAAGTACCGGGCTGAGAATTATAGACCAATTTCTATTTTACCGTCTATATCAAAAATTATGGAGAAACATATAGATGCGTCTTTATCAAGCTATTTTAAACAATATAAAATCATTAATGAAAGACAATATGCCTACCAACAAGAAAAAGGCACTATACAGTTGCTAGAAGACTTCACTAATTTAGTGTATGAAAAATTAGATCAAAATATGCATATAATGCACCTTTTTATCGACTTCTCGAAAGCATTTGATAAAATTAGCAGACTCAGTCTTTTAAGAACAATAAAGAAATATGGTATTCGAGGTAAAGTACATGACTGGCTGTCCAATTATCTACAAGAGAGGACTTTTCAAATAAAATTAGGAGGACAAACAGGAAGGGAAGTACACACGAAGGAAGGGATGTCCCAAGGAAGTATCTTGGGACGAAAGCTATTCCTGCTACATGTAAATAATGTAGGGGAAAGATGTCAAAACACCGAACACTTCATGTTTGCAGATGACTTTTTGCTCGTCTCCGTACATAAAACCGCAAAAAGGCGTTGGAAAATTTGCAGAATGACTAATTTATTTAAAAGATGGGCTCATGACAAAGAACTGACAATCAATAAAGACAAGACGAAATTGCTACAAAGACAGATAGAGGAATACAACCAAATGTAACTTTTCATTTGACTGACTGCTTGCATACCGACATATCTAATAGACAGGACTGCTCCTGTACATACAAAATGCAGACAGTAAACGAACACAAACACCTAGGACTCTGTATCGACAAACACATGACATGGAAAACACACATACGGTACATACAAGACAAACTACGACATCTAGGACATAGATTCTATTATTTAAAAGAATTTTTACCCGACCATACTATGAAAAAAATTTACCGGAGTCCATCATCAGCTACGGTATATCAATATACGGTCTCGCATCGGAATACCTAATATCGGACCTACAAAGGACACAAAACACCCTAACAAAACACTTATTTTATTCCAAACGAAAACACAAAACGAACTTTAACATATACATAGAAGAACAAATAATGACAATTAAATAACTGACAAATTGGCGAGGAATTATAAACGACTTTAAAAAGTAGCAACTTGGAATAAAGTGCAGCATGAGAAACAGACAAGACATCAAACAGCCGGGTACTTTAAAGTAAAAAGACATAACAACAAGTATGGACTACGTCGAAAAGAAATACACCTGCGCAAATTATTAAACTGTATACCTAGAGACATCATAACAAAAACAAAAACAAATATGTTTAAAAAAAAAGAGTGAGGAAATGGTTATTTAAATAACAAAAAAAAAATGGACACAACTGGTGAAGGCGATTGCCACATAAAAGTCTATGACTTCGTGGCATATAAATAAACAGTATTTTTTTGTAAAGAAATATTTTTATGTCTGCATTACTTATTATTTAAACTTATTATGTATCTTTTGTTTGTGGTAATGATAATAATAAAAATTACATTGGAAGTGAGATTAATGAGGTGCTCGGGCTTGTAGAGAGTTTATGCTGTTCAAGAGCGGGTTCTCACATCGATCGCACAGGCGAGAAGGAGGTGATGGGGCAAAAAAAATAAGTTTGCAAAACATTACATTTTTTTATTTAGAAGATGGCTATCGGCCAGTGATCTTTCAGTCCTTGTCCTTTGTCTCGTCTATAAGTTAGTCATTAATGTGAGATGATATGAATTCATGAATGATGGATTGCGGATGTTTGAATTTTGGAGGGATAATGCGATTTCTAGTAATGCAGAGAAAGTTCCCGGGTGAGGGTTTTTATGAAAAAAAATTGGGAAAGATGGGTAATTGAGTTGTTTGGATTTCGCATTTTCGTGAAGATTCTCAGAGCTGACCGTTCGACTACCGCTATATTGTTTAGGGTAAGAGGGTGAGGATTGTGTAAAAGTATTGCACCGTAGTCAAGCAGGGGATGGCAAATTATTTTGGAAATATGAGTTGCCGTTTTTGGTGAGATGCCTTTATTGGAATAAGTTAACGATTCAAAATTAAAATCTACCACTTCCACCTGTAAATACCTTGGAATTAGTTTTGACCCTAGGCTTACCTTCAATCCTCACTCCCAAACAGTAAAAAAACATGATCCATAACAGGGCACAATACTTCAGTATCAAAACTAATTCCAAAGTATTTACAGGTGGAAGAAGGAGAGGTAAATTTTTGGTTGATATTAATTTTGAATGGAGAGGTGTGGAGTATGTGGTAAGGAATAAACAGTTTGGATTTGTTGGAATTAATAGTAATTCTTCATTTAGCGAACCACAGCGATAGTTGTATCGATCAGCTCTTGTAAAGTTGACAGGGCTTTTGGAAGACTAGGGTGGTGGGAAATTAATGCCGAATCGTTTGCAGACTGCAGAAGATAGGCGGAGTGGTTTACGTATTATGGGTTGGGATTATAAATATTATGGACGAAGATGTTGAACAGGAAAGCAGCGAGTGACGAACCTTGTGGCATACCTTAGGGTATAAAGGGCTGGGAGGAGATATTTTGTACTCGTACTATGAGGGGACGGTTTTTGAGAAAGCTATTGACAGCTTAGAGTAGGTAATAGGGAATTTTCAGATAGTGGCATTTATATAGGAGACCTTTATGCCAAACGAAATCAAAAGCCTTCTAGACATCGTGGAAAATAACTGCGGATTTTATATATATAATAAATAACTAAAACTAAATATCTCTTCGTTGGAAATCAATTTATTCAATGGGAATAAAAAATTGCAGGTCTTAGTTTATTAGTTGATTTTTTGTTTAATTAAAATTCCTATTTAAGTAAACCAATATTATCTAATAAACCAAGGCCCACAAATGTTTTTTTTTTTGGTACTACCAATATAAAAATCATTGTTAATTTTATGTCACCTTGACAAAGAGCACAAATCTGAAACTTTTTCATTGATGCTTTACGAGATATCGATTACTACTATATATATAAATATATATATATAACATCTTTATTTATCCAGACAATTTTATATACAATAAATTAACAATATAATTCTTATGCTATATTATAAGTTGTCCTTAGAAAACAGCTATCGCCCCACGGTCTTTCTGCCTGCGGATTTTTTTTATTTTCGAGACTTTATTTATTATATATATATATATATATATATATATATATATATAAATCTTTATTCAGGACTAATGCCTACAATATGCATACAATACAAAACTATTATAAAATATCATACAGTACATACCAGTCCCGAAGTGGCTATTGACCAGCGGTCTTTCTGCCACTTTATTTATTATTATTATTGAAAATTTATTTCATTAATTAATATAACAGCTAGAAACAGCAACGACTGGATGAAAAAAGAATTGTGTTTAATTTTATTAACAACCGTAATGAAATAAAGGATAAGAATAAAATATTACAATTCAAATTAATAGTCGAAACTATTTCGAAGAAAGTAAAACAGACACACATAAATCGCGTTATGCATTTCATTCCTTTAATCCTTTCATTAATTATTGGTTTCAACACTAAACAAGCGTTTAAAATTCGCGTACTTTCTATGAAATATCGCAAACATTACATAACAACAAAACTCACTCAATCAAAAACTCGTTGCTATTTGTTTTTTTTTTCCTTCCTTTTTTTACATTTCGTTTTTAATTACCCCCCACTTCCAAGTCGTAATCACTGGTTATGTAACGGCTTGAATTTATACAGCAACCACATCATTTACACAATATAATAATTTTTTAATTGAAAACATGAAAGGAACGCAGCACGGAACAGCACTTTGTTATTATTTTTTGTAAAATTGTTGAGATGAAAAAAAAAAACGTCGATGAAAACTTGAAATATTAAACAACTGTTGGAAATTATTGGAAAATGAATATTCATTGAATGCGACAACAGTAATTAATTATGTTAATTTTTCTGTATAAACGGGATATTTAAAATATTTGTTTAAAACGTTTCGTTTATATCACTAATATATTTAATAACTTTATTGGCAGACTATTTTGACTTTTATACATTTCTTTCGACTCAAGCAGGTTTAAAATGATTGGATGATTTATGGAGTTTTATGTTATCAATTGAATAAATTAAATAACTGTGACCAAGTGAATAAATCCGTTTTCTATTATTATCAATTAAAATGTGTATGACCTGCGTTTATGCATTGATGGGCTGCTGTTTTTTTTTTCCAAAATCTCTTTAAGGTATATATATATATAGGTATATAACGACCCAATTAGAAAAAGGAATTAGCTATAATGGCTACAAGATTTATAATTGTCTACCTCAAGATTGAATTAAAGACAGTCCATCTTTATTCATTTTCAAACAAAAGCTCAAATGCTTTTTGATCGAAAGATGTTTATATTCAATTGAAGATTTTTGTTGTTTAACAGATTGCTTTAGGTTATTATCTTATTAATTAGTTATAAGTTACATTATTTAGAGGATACGAAGTTTTTCATTTGAATTTTCATATTGTTAACTTTACTGTATGTATTTACAATTGAAAATAAACTTTATTATTATTATTATTATATATGCACGAGAAGTTTTAAGAAATTAGTTTAATTATTGATAATGAGCACATATTTTCTCGAAATGTACATCTAACAATCTAAACCAATAAAGTGAAGCAAGGAATTAAAATAAATTTTTATTCAGTTATAAACGATATTAAATTTATTCAGATAAGGAAAAGATCTAAAATTACATTTAGAACAAGCCTCAAGCTAGGCACTTTCAGGGGGATGCGGTCAGCGCACTATAAAGCCATTCTATATTTTTTGCAGCCACTTCCGCGGTGAAATAAATATGCAGTTTTGGATTTAAATAAAATGAAACAAAGATGATTGTTGAATTTGCAGTTATTTAAATTACAATGAAATTAAAGAAGGAAATTTTCTGGCGGTACATAAAAATTAATTAAAAATTGTTCAATAACTAAGGGCTTACAGGGCGGAGTTTTGCTGATGAGGGATGAAATATCGAAACACGTGTCTACAGATAGCCTTGTAACAATTATTTGTCGTTTAATTAATGGTTTTAATATTTAGACATTGGTAGTTCAGTAAATATGAATAAATTATTAAAAATCAACCAATAAAACACAGATTAGATTGAATAACTTTAAATTCTCGACTAGTTTCGGGTTAGTCGAGAATTTAATGTTATTCAATCTAATCTGTGTTTTATTGGTTGATTTTTAATAATTTATTCCTATTTATTTCATACAATTATTTGTCGTTTCCTTTCATTAAATAATTTCGACTCAAACCATTGCAATTCGCAGTAGTACTGGTATGCAACAAACAAACAAGAATCCATTGTGTAATCCATTATCCGGCGGGGTAAATGCTCGGGAAGTAGTTGTTTCAATAAATGTTTGTAAAACTTACAGTGTAAGTAATTTTTGGCAGTTGGAAAAAGGGATTGATCGAATTTTATCGAACATTGCCAGAAATGTTCCTTGTTTACTTTCATTATTGGATTTATTAAACGTTTTTATAAAGAATACAAATTAATACAAAATTAAAGGCCGAAAGAAATCCGGTCGATAGCCGTTTCTCTTAAGAATATATATTTGTTTTAAATAGTTTCATGTTTTGTATATTAATCTTCTTTATGTTGATTATTTAAATAAAAATACTTGTCCTTTCTCTTATTTTTTATTTCACTAGATATATTTCGGAAACTATTAAATATGTATGTATTTTTTGGGAATAAATATAAATAAATTCTGTATATATATACAAAATTAAATATTTTAATTGTTGAACAAAATTTCTGCATAAATCAGACAACCAAATTAGCATCTTAAAAAAAATAATTGCCGATTTTTTTTGCACTACATATTAAAAATAATATAACGTTACTTAATAAATAAATTTACTTTATGGTTTCCCCGGGTTCGAGGTGATCCTGTATTAAAATCATTCCACACGCGGATACACGCAGATAACTAGATTGAATTAATTATATAGCACTACGCACATTGTCTTCAGCAATTGGAACAGAAAATTATCTAGCCGATGAAGAAAAAACGGTCAAAACTCGTCGAGATTCAGATTTTTCGATTAGTAATAAATCGTATCCGCTATGTGATTAATTCGATTGATTCGATTTGTGATTTTTAAGGGTTGGGTATTGATCACGCAATTAATAATATTGCTAATAATATGTTCGTGGAATTTAATTTGAATAATTTATTGTTTGCGTAATGCATATTTTAATTTATAATTAAATAATTAGGTTTGCTATATTTACGATTTATTGAATCCTGATTCTTCTTATTTCAAACCCAACATAAACTACATTCCTACGCATTGGTGTAGGACTACAATTTATTTAAGGAAAATTACAATACGATAATTTGATTTATTTACGAAATAATAAATGTGCTTTATATAAAAATTAAGTATGTAAATATAATTTCTAACGATTGAAAAAAAAATGTATTATAAATTTTGAAAATTTAATACGTTAGCTGCCAGGCCTGTTTATCGATATTTGTTCCCGCGCGCCACGAAAACCGATGATTGTTTGCCTGCAGGGGTTGCCATATGAAATAATTGACTATTTCTCGAATATCGCCTTCAACTATCGCATGCGGATCGATACAATTATTCTGTTTTCTCGGGGTTGTAGAAGACACTAGAGGATATTTTTGTGATAAATTTTCACAAGTCATTTTCCCATAAATAAGTCTCTCCTAACTTAAATTTTAAGTTTTAAAATTATCCATTTTTATATATATATATAAATCTTTATTGGCAGATTATTTTTAACAAAATAATAATTATAAATAAATACAATAAATAGCTAACATAAAAATAAATTCTTCTGCCAATTGGCTGTCGACCGTTGGTATCCATTTTTACTTAATTACAAACTTGAATTCTAATTAACTAATTTGATTTATAAAACTGGTGGTAATGTTTCACAATGCAGTTTGAATAAATTAAAGAATAATAAAAGTAATGAAGGGCAGAAAGACCTCCGGTCGAGAGCCCATGACATACTACTAACCCACCAATATGTATTGTAAATATAAATATTTGTAAAAAAAATGTAATTCTTCTGTCTGAATGAAGATGTTTGTGTATATATAAAAATAATGATTAAGTAATTAATTATTTTCTTTTTTATTCTTTTAATTTAATTTGATTAAGCTGAATGCCATTTTGTCAAGAAATATTATAATTATGAAGTATTTTAATTAATACACTTGGTTGTTCGTTTCACTAAATTTTTATATTTATGTTCGGACTAGTTTCGACCAGTGGCCATTTTCAATAAACTAATGAACTCACAAGTACGAATATGTCGATATAAAATTGATAAAATTGACAATAACAATATATTAATTAAAATACTTCATAATTATTACATAAAAAAATGTTTCACCACGGGTGAAGTGGGAATTTAATTCAAAATATAAGAAATATAGTTATTCTTCATCAATATCGAACATCAATTAAGTAACAGGACGCGAAGTAATCTATATTTTAGTATAACGTTATTTTTTTGTTTTGAATGCGCCATACGAAATTAGCCAACTTTGAGGATTAATTGCGCTTCACGGAGTTCATCGAAAAAAATACAATTTTCGGCATTTGAGATTCAAAGTATAATCTATTAAATTAAATAAAATGAAACAAAGATGATTCACACATTTGCAGCTATTTAAATTACAATGAAAATTTCTGGCAATAAAATTCGATCAAACCCTTTTTCCAATTGCAAAAAATACTTACACTGTAAGTTTTACAAACATCTATTGAAACAACTACTTCCCGAGCATTTAATTTCGACTCAAACCGTTGCAATTTCTCAGCAGTGCTGCGATGCAACAACAAATATCTATTGTGTAATCCAATGTTTCAATAGGTGTTTGTAAAACTTACAGTGTAAGTATTTTTTGCATTTGGAAAAAGGGTTTGATCGAATTTTATTGATCATTGCCAGAAATTTTCCTTGTTTAATTTCATTATAATCTATTAGATAGTGTACTTTGTTTTAACCAAATATGAATTTATTTGTTTGCATAAAAATACGTGAAAACAATATCTGCTTTAACTAACACACTGTACAGTATAACTAATTTTTGCAGTTGGAAAAAGAAAATGTTAATAATCATTGGCAGTAATTTTTGCAATAGGAAAAAGAAAATTTTAGTGATAATTGCCAGTAATTTTTCCATGTTTAATTCAATTTTATTGTAATTATTCATATCATTTTCACTTTATCCAACACGCCTTCTTTAACACAACTTTATTACAAATCCTTGTCGTAGATTAACACAAAAATTGTTTTTCCTATTCATCGATTCTTATTTATTTTTTTCGCCCGTCGATGTTAACCACAGACATCGATTTATCTGGAAACCGCAGAGGTTGTATAATAATTGCACGATCGGAGTAATTAGGTGCCGAGATCGCGTCGGAAATCGTGTAGGTAAAACCTATTGTTATCTCGAGATCTAGACGCAAAAATTGACGGGCGTTGTTTGCGTTCTAGGAAGGAAAACACGGCGACGCATTGTATTTTAATTTAAAAAAATATCCCATTTGAATAATGTACGCAGAACTATTAGTAATAACGAATTTTTAATCAATACGATTTTTTTTTCTTGAGCCGGAAGAAATAATGCACGTTTGCTATAAATAGTTTTGTGTTTTGATTTGGAGTTGGTTGAGTCATTTAGTAATGGGAAATTTTAGTTATGCTAAAGTAATAAATGTTTGATGTTTCATGGAAGTTGCATTTTTAACCCTTTTTAGTGTACAGTCGACGCAATCCAAATGTGAACTACAATATTTAATTATTTATATTACAATTACATTAAATATTATAATTACATTAAATGACCAGAGTTTCGACAATTTAACGTGTCTATCGGTTTTGATATTTATTGATATATAACTCGGATTGACACGTCGTATAATCCGAATTATACAAACAAAGTAAAAAAAAAATCATTTATTAAAATTGATGGTTTTAATATTTAGACATTGGTAGTTCATATTTCAATTTATTTCAAGTGCTATAAATTGTGAGAATTTTATCAGAGAGTTTAGTCACACTTTATCGGAGAATTTAGAGAATTTCTTTAAGAATTATGAATGATTTTTCAGAATTCTGCTTATCAATTTGTTTCAACTTCAATTATCTTATAATTAATGGTTTTAATATTTAGATATTGGTAGCTCATATTGTATGAAATAAATATTAATAGATTATTAAAAATCAACCAATAAAACGCAGATTAGATTGAATAAAATAAAATGGGCTAATAACCCGAAACTAGTCGAGAATTTAAAGTTACTCAATGTGTGTTTTATTGGTTGATTTTTAAAAATCTATTCATATTTATTTCATCAATTATCCTAATTCCAGAGAGAATTTATCAGAGAGTTTTGAGAGACTTTATCAGAGAATCTAGAGAAAGAAGAAAGAGAGATAATCTATTCATATTTATTTCATCAATTATCCTAATTCCAGAGAGAATTTATCAGAGAGTTTTGAGAGACTTTATCAGAGAATCTAGAGAAAGAAGAAAGAGAGAGAATTCTAAATGGAGAGTTTACCAGATAATTCTCTAGATTCTCTAATAAAGTCTCTCTAAAATTTCTGATAATTTCTCTCTAGATTTAAGATAATTGAAATTGAAACAAATTGACAAATTGCAGAATTCTAAATGGACTACTACTCCAGAAAACAAATAGTTCATTCATAATTATTGAGTAAACTCTTTGGTAAATCCTCTAAAGTTTAAATAAAAATTATTTGAAAATAAGTAATAAATTATTTCCACATTTAGCTCTGTGACATTTCTCTAAAGTTTAGCAGAAGAATCTCTAGATTCTCTTATAAAGTCTCTCTGGTGAATTCTCTCAAAACTCAATAATTGTAAAGAAACTATTATTATATTAATTCCTAGTTAATCTTGAATCTACTTCAGGATATTTGTAAATTCTGAATAGACTATAATCACAAAATCTAAATCTGATAAACTACATCTAGCTTAAGATCTAAACATGTCTCTCCTACGTCAAATATGAAGAGTTTCCTTGACTGATTCTCTCCTATAGCATGGAAGACTCAACTCAGGGTTTTGAACCCTGAATATTTGCCTCTCCCGCAATGTCAATTTCCTCTCTTGATTTCCAAAAAGTGGAAAAAGCTGTCGATTCTGTGATTACTACCAAGCTAGACTGGTAGATTTCAGAGAACACTTGCGGTTTTCAGATAGTTAGAACTTGAATCCATTTGGAATTCAAAAGTTTTTTAATTCTCTGATAAATATGAGATTATCAGAGAGCCCCGAGAATGTTTAGCAGAGGTTAGAGCTTGAAAATTTTAAATGAACTAGTAGATCAGGACTAGTCGTTCATTTAGAATTCTACCTATCAATTTGTTTTACAGTTAAATAAATTTGATACTGATTGTGTATACCGAATATTTAAATTAGTTGAATACAATTTTTTGTTATGTTTCATAATTTTATTATCAACTATCTTATACGTGTTTCGGTCTTCATATACCATTATCAAAGATTTAAGAAATAAAAAAATATCAAAGGTTTAATTCACCTAAATTAAGGGAAATAAATTGTTAAGTTTTATGAAGTGTTTTTTCATCCTTATTCCATCAATAATTTATCAGAGGGTTTAGTAAGATATTATCAGAGAGTTTATCAGAGTGTTAAAATTCAAGAAATATGAATAAACTATTATTATATTAATTAAGGTAGATCATTATACTATTTGAAATAGCTTCAGGACTAACTAGGAATTAATGTTTGGGAATTCTGAATGCTCTACATTCAGAATTCCTGATCTTCCTGATCCATTTAGAATTATCAAGCTCTAACCTCTGGTAAACATTCTCGGGGCTCTCTGATAATCTCGAATTTATTATAGAATTAAAAAACGTTTGGTCTACATTTAGAATTCTTAAATTCTAATTCTGATAAATTTGAGTAGACGAAGCTTTAAGATCCAGATTAGTCTTTTTTAGATTGATTGGAGATCTTTAGGTTCTGATAAATTTGAGTAGACGAAGCTTTAAGATCCAGATTCGTCTTTTTTAGATTGATTGGAGATCTTTAGGTTCTTCCTGTTCTTCTTCTTCCTAAAGAAGAAGAGTTTCCCTTGCTGTTTATCACCATGGTGGATTCAATTCATGACTTTGAACCTTGAGTCATTTACATCTACTTCACCTGTAATATCAATTTTCTCTCTTGGTTTCAAAAAAGTGGAAGAAGCTCTCGATTCTGTGATTGCTACCGACATAGACTGGTAGATTTCAGAGAAACAAGTGAGCTTTTACTAAAGAGTGAGGTTATCAGAAAGTCTATACAAAGTTTATCAGATAGTTAGAAATTGTATTCATTCAGAATTCAAAAGTTTCTAACACTTTGATAAACATGAGAGTATCAATAATAAACTTGAGATTATCGGAGAGTCCAAAAAAAGTTTAACAGACGGTTAGATTCTGAAACAGTTGATGAGGATTAGCAGTCTATTCAGAATTTTCAAGTTCTAATTCTGATAAACTCGAGTTCTTGATTTTCAAAAGGTGTATTTTTTAGAGATTGCTACAAACATGGACTTGTAGATCTCAGAGAATCTAGTGAGGCTTTACTGAAGAGTTGAAATTAGGAAGTCTATAGAAAGTTTATCAGATAATTAGACATTTTATTTATTCAGAATTCAAAAGTTTCTAACTCTTTGATAAACATGAGAGTATCAATAATAAACCTGAGATTATCAGAGAGTCCAAAAAAAGTTTAACAGACGGTTAGATTCTAAATGAACCAGTTGATGAGGATTAGCAGTCTATTCAGAATTTTCAAGTTCTAACTCTGATAAACTCGAGTTCTTGATTTTCAAAAGGTGTATTTTTTAGAGATTGCTACTAACATGGACTTGTAGATTTCAGAGAATCTAGTGAGGCTTTACTGAAGAGTTGAAATTAGGAAGTCTATAGAAAGTTTATCAGATAATTAGACATTTTATTTATTCAGAATTCAAAAGTTTCTAACTCTTTAATAAACATAAGATTATCAATAATAAACTTGAGATTATCAGAGAGTCCAAAAAAAGTTTAACAGACGGTTAAATTCTAAATGAACCCGTTGATTAGGATCAGCAGTTTATTCAGAATTTTCAAGTTCTAATTCTGATAAACTCGAGTTCTTGTTTTTCAAAAGGAGTATTTTTTAGAGATTGCTACTAACATGGACTTGTAGATTTCAGAGAATCTAGTGAGACTTTACTGAAGAGTTGAAACTTGAGGTTATCGGAAAGTCTATAGAAAGTTTATCAGATAGTTAGAAATTTTATTCATTCAGAATTCAAAAGTTGCTAACTCTTTGATAAACATGAGATTATCAATAATAAACTTGAGATTATCAGAGAGTCAGAAGAAAGTTTAACAGACGGTTAGATTCTAAACCAACCAGTAGATGAGGATTAGCAGTCTATTCAGAGTTTTCAAGTTCTAACTCTGATTAACTCGAGTTCTTGATTTTCAAATGGAGTATTTTTTAGAGATTGCTACTAACATGGACTTTTAGATTTCAGATAATCTAGTGAGACTTTACTGAAGAGTTGAAATTTCAGGTTATCAGAAAGTCTATAGAAAGTTTATCAGATAGTTAGAAATTTTATTCATTCAGAATTCAAAAGTTTCTAATTCTTTGATAAACATGAGATTATCAATAATAAACTTGAGATTATCAGAGAGTATGATATAAATGTGAATAAATTATTAAAAATCAACCAATAAAACACAGATTATATTGAATAACTTTAAATTCTCAACTAAAATAAAAATTAAAAAATCAATACATCTATTTATGTAATTATCCATAAAAATTTTAATAAAACAAATTTTAAATTCTCTTGAAAATGGGCTAATAACCCGAAATTAGTCGAGAATTTAAAGTTATTCAATCTAATCTGTGTTTTATTGGTTGATTTTTAATAATTTATTCATATTTATGTCATATTAAAATTAAATTAGAATATACAGCAAAATAGAAGCCTCAAGACAAATAATCTTCATTGATATAAGTTGTATACAATATTGTTATAACAAATAAATATCGTCAGTCTTTCTGCTTGTATATACATACTCTTTTCATACATAGTGAAATAAAGGAAAAATATTGATTTATTTTTAATGACCGATTAAAAAACGTCATGTGCGATTTGGGTTTATAAAATGTATGACGTCAAACACTTCCAAAAGATTAATATATAATAACTTAACAGAATGATATTTAATACTTGTGTTTAAAATAATCTGATTACTATGACTGGTCTAGAGGGCTTTAATTAATAATTATTTTTTATTATATTTAATTAATAATAAATATTAATAAATTATTAAGATTCTATTAATAAAACAATTTCAAATGAAAAAGAGTTACAAAATGCCATCGACCGAGGTCTTTCAGCCAACAAATAAATTTTACATTTAAATTTAAGTTATCTTAAAAATAGTCTATCTTGGGCAGAAAGACCTATGATTCATAGCCTTTAAATTTTCAAAATATTTTATATTGTTATTAATATATACTAAACGCGTAAGGCCAATGTTTATTTGAGGGGGTTCCCGGGGGGAGAGCCGGCTGATTAGTATTATTCTAAACGCAAAAAACTTGCCAATAAAGATTTGTAACTACTAATCTACCTCCACAAACTATTCGATATTATTTAAATATTTAATGTAATCAAGAAAACACAATATCGTTGCGTTATATAAGGCCACCTGCAGCCACGTGTTTCGGGATTTATCCCTCGTGGAAATAATTTATAAATAACTTTCATTTATTTTGTATTTAATTTATTTAAAACATCGACACCCAATACGGGTAAAAGAGGATAAGATTAAAAAAAAAGAAAGAACATTTATTTAAACAAATGTGACTAACTGCATAAATCCTCTTTTCTATTACATATTTTTAAATATTAGAAGTGTTATATATTATCATATAACCCTTATACCCTTTTGAGTGTAGCGTAGAAATATTATTAATTTTATATATATAGAAATTCTTTATTTTCGAGAAATACGTTAAATTACATTACAATATTTACATTACAATCATAAACCTCTAGTTAAGCCTCAGAAAATGGCTATCGACCATCAGTCTTTGTGCCTGTTAATTTTATTTTTTGTATAAATGTTATTAACGTGGATCAATGATCTTGGGATAGATTTTTGCGACAGTCATCAATCAATTTTCTAAAAAAAATATCTTCTAATTATCAAATAATTAACATCTCAGCATATAAATTCCACGTGTTCTAATTAAAACAAAATCAGAAACCCATAAATCGAATTAATTATGCTTTCGATTTATCTCCCATTTTTTTTCTCTCTTCTTCTTTATTGTTGCTAATGAACAAAAGGTCAAACGGAAAATTGATTAGGCCGAATCTCCGCTTGGAGATTTTTTTGTTATCGCTCGTCTGCGCGTTATCGCGGATTCTGTAAAATTCTCTGCTCCAAATACGCCCACACGCTTTTTCTCGGCATTCCATTGTCGCGTTCACCTGAGTCCGCACCTTTCAGGAATCCAACGAGCCAAACAAACACATAAATCAACATAGTAACGTTGCGATATGACGTTCCCCAGTGGGAAATATGTAACATTTCGCTAATTTAGGTATGCGTGCGTTTATTAATAGAATCTTTTTTTGTTGTTGTTATTGTTGTTGTTGTTGATGTGTAATTTTACGCGAAGGACTTCATTGTTGATTTAATTTGATGTAGGAGGGAGTTTTCTTGAGAATTTTCTAAGGATATATAGAATTAAGATTTGAATTTAATAGGATAAACTATAAATTCGTTTGATGTACAAGAAATCAAATTCTCTGGCGTCAAAATCAGAAGATTTTTGTCCTAAGAGGCAAAAATGCTCATATGTTGAATATACGTGGTCCGTTATGAAAGTAATGTACATGATTTTATTATCACTATAATGCACAGTAGAGCTGTAAAATCGGTTGGAAAATGAAATGGAGCATCTGCTTTACCAACACAGCTTGTCGCAAATTTGCAAATAGTCAAATCTGCGCAAGGCTGATACCGAAAGTGTTGATGGAATATCAGAAAGAACTTCGAGTTTCGCGCTGCTAAGAATTATTGGATTTTATTCAAAATGAGCCGGTCTTTCTTAATTTTGGAGTAACCGGAGAAGAAATCCTGGATGTAGCAGGGAGTTTTCTTGAGATTTTTTTAAGGATATATAGAATTAAGATTTGAATTGAATAGGCTAAACTATAAATTCGTTTGATGTACAAGAAATCAAATCCTCGGGCGTCAAATTTAGAAGATTTTTGTCCTAAGAGGCAAAAATGCACATATGTTGAATATACGAGGTCCGTTATGAAAGTAATGTACATGATTTTATTATCACTATAATGCACAGTAGAGCTGTAAAATCTTTTGGAAAATGAAATGGGACATCTGCTTTACCGACACAGCTTGTCGCAAATTTACAAATAGTCAAAGTCTGCGCAAAGCTGATGGAATATCAGAAAGAACTTCGAGTTTCGCGAATTATTGGATTTTATTCAAAATGAGCCGGTCTTTCTTAATTCTGGAGTAGCCGGAGAAGAAATCCTGCATGTTTAAGTGCGACTCAAAAAAGGCACATCATCCACCTGCCTCAAAAAAGCGCGAATGAAAAAGTTTCGCATCAAAACGATGTTTATTGAATTTTTAACGGCCAAGGAATTGTCTATATTGAGATTAAACCTCTGGGAAAAACTTAATAGTTTTATTTGAGTTATTTTTCCTCAGCCTTTTACCTCGAGGTACTCAAGCGATTAAAATGAAGGATCGTGCGCTTGTGGGCTGACATTAAAGATACGAATAAGGACAGAATTTAACCCCTCTTAAATACTCCATCTAAATTGTAGTATCAAACAAGGTGAATAGTTAAATTGGTAATTGTAAAAATTAATATGAAGAGCAAACCAACCACTTTTAGTGAGTTTCACAACCAAGTCAAACATAATATAAGCGAACGTAGATCCAAATCTAACCTAATATAACGGTGAACCGAGGTAGAATGTTTTTTTATTGATTCATTATTTAAACACTGCATGAAATATTGTAACGAAAAAAAAAACTGGCATTCGGATTTCTACACGACGAGAAGTGCGTTTTGGTCGTTTAACATACTGGTGTGATTTTATATTTATTTGTTTAACGGAATATACCATTTTTATAACCTCAAAGAAAAAAATAATCGGCTAAAATCTGGAGAACGAGCAGACCACTATAACAATTTACTTGGTTGGTTCTATACTTCATCTCAACCCTGTATATATCATTTTCAGATGGAGATAACATTTGTAATCTAATATTTTTCCTATAACTTGCAAATTTACTAAAAAAAACTTGGTATTTTGCATTTTATTTATTTATCTCAATTATTAATAACTATTTGAATAAACTATACTATACTTTCATAGAATAAACTAAAGTATATCTTTAACCGCAGTCAACATTTTTTTTACTTAATTTGCATCAACTATAAAACATGCTTAGCCATTTGACTGGACTTTACCCAAATTATGCGTTTTTGGTGTTTTTTCTTTGTCATATAAACATCGTCGATAACGCAAGTGCCATCTATTGCCTAATTTCATCTGACATCGTCAACGATTTGGGTATAGAAGGTAGACGACCTAGAATCGCTATATGTATGGTGTTTGAATATTTTATTGAATATTTTTCCTATAACTTGCAAATTGACTTAAAAAAAACTTGGAATTTTGTATTCTATTTATTTATCTCAATTATTAATAACTATTTGAATAAACTATACTTTACTTTCATAGAATAAACTAAAGTATATCTTTAGCCGCAATCAACATTTTTTTTACTTAATATGCAGAAATTATATTAATGCTGAATTATTAAAACTGTAATTTTTTAAATGATACACCTAATATAATAAAATTATTATTTAAAAATAGAAAATATTATTAACCGTTTCAAACATCGCTTAAAAATATATTTATAAAGAATCTGACTGCAGCCCTCTGCCGTCAATTTGAAGGGGGACATTTAGAACTATCCTTTATACAGGATCCCTGGATCTAAAATGTTGCTATAAAAAGGCTTGGGAACATTCGAGGTAACTTAATTTACACCATCTAAAACAATAGCGCATTTGATATTCCTGGCGCCATCTATTAGTTAGTCTTGGGACTTTTTGACCTAAGTGTTAGCTTTGAAACTCTTTTTCTCTCAAATTAAATAAAAATGATTTGAAAATAATTAATAAATTATTCTCTTCTTATCTCTCTATTATTTGAATATCAGAACAATACAATTCTGATATTCAAATAATAGAGAGATAAGAAGAGAATAATTTATTAATTATTTTCAAATCATTTTTATTTAATTTGAGATCTAGTCTTTAAATAATTGTATTTAAATACAAATAGTTTCCATTTATATATATATATATATATATATATATATATATATATATATCTTTATTCAGACTATATAGATAATTTTAACAATATAACAATATAAACAATAACAATACATGTAGGTGTTAGTCTGTCTGGGCTATCGACCAGAGGTTTTTCTGCCCAGTTTCCATTTAATTTCTCTTTTTTTTTTGGAAAAAGGAGATACCGTAAATAAATATATTATTATTATTAATTACGTTTCCTTTTATATGTAATATATATTTCCCACTTAAATCCTTCCACATTTATTTCAAAATATTAAAGGGATCACCAATTAGGTCAAATTTCTAGGCATTTACATAGACTCGCTTCGAATAAAGAATTAAACGAAATATCAAACAGAGCTCACCTTTATGAATTATATAATGCTCTTTTGGGTAGCATTATATAATTCATAAAGGTGAGATTTCGTAAATAACACACATAACTTGATGTAAAATAAAATTCATTTAATTCCAAAAATATTTACATTTTATATACAAAAAAGTTACTTACATAAATCTTGGTTATAATTTTAAGCAACGTTTATGGAATTTTATTTTTTTATAGGAAACTTCAGCAGAAATTGTATATATATACAAAAAATACAGCGTACAAAATTATATTTCCTACTACAAGCTAAAAAAAAAAATGTCTCATACTTTACATAGTCTTCATACAAAATAATTATTTTCGGTTAACAAACTCGATTTGCAACTTTAAGATATCTTATTTTTAAAAAATTATTGAAAGATAGATAAATCTTAATTAGTAAATTATAATGTTTGCACAATAATTAACAATATAAGAGAGTGTGAAGAAAGGTTATTAGTGCTTTATTCGTCGAATATAAGAGAGTATTTATTCACTTGGTCACAATTACTTAATTTCTTCTTTTTTCTTCTTAGTGTATTTCGTAGAATACGAAACTGATAAATTCATAAAATAAAATTAATTTTGGCGGAAAGACCATAGGTCGATAGCCTGTTCAAGCAAGCAAGAAAGAAACACATATACCATAATACATTGTAAATATATGTAAAACAAATAACTTTGAATAAAGATATTGTAGTAGTAAAATTAATTATATGCGAAAAGTAAAAAATAAATTTTGATATTTGTTGGAGATAATTGGTTATGATAAAGTATTGCCATAACATAAAAAAAATCAATCAGCCCTCATTTATTTATTTATTAAAAATCAATTACACGCGTATTACGTATTTCTAAATTGAAATAAATTTTGAAATAAAAAAAATATTATATTTTACTTCAGATTAATTTTCTTAGCGCTTTCGGATTCTAATTATGATTCAATTTTTTATTAATAATTACTAATAAAGAAAAATCATATTCATTAGCTAAAAAAATAATAATAACAATCTATTACAGGCATTCAATTTATTTTTTGTACAAGCAGGGGTAGAAATAAATTTCTCGTGACAAAAATGTGCTATCTAGAGTTAAAAGTAGTAATTCTGTTCCTTGGGAAAAAATGGATACATGTTGAGTGATCAAAAAATAATCTTAAATAATCTTCTTTATGTTGATTGTTGGTTGTGGTCACTTTAATTGAAGATGTGGGTATTTACAAAATCGCTTAAAGTGAAATAAATCAAGAATATTTGAAAAGAAAAAATGTTGAGTTTTGAAATATTAATTGCGTGAAACCTCGATAAAGTAAAATTAAAATTGTTTAGGTTGCACTACAAATCTTTTTGTAAATATATACAGAAGCTATAATGAATTCGTTTAAAAAAATATGATGAAATATATGTTGAAATTTAACGTATCTTCATTTTTGCTAAAATCAATTTTGGAATTAATAAGATATCTTAAAACGCAAATTTCCATTCAAAAAAAATCTAATAAAAACCTATTAAAAAATAATCAACAAACCAACAACGGATTTGTTCGTCGTGTTAAACATAATAAATAAAGTTAAAATATAGCACATGCATGAGATGGACTAAAGATGCGCATTTCTAACCGAAATCCCTCACAAAGCGACTTCGCTCAGAAATTTCCTCAATGTCTAATCCACCTCATCGTTTTTTTTTACATAAAATAATAATAATAACATAAATTCCTAGTGAAATTGTTCTCATCCTTGTCTAGGCGATGATGCACTGAAATAGTTGCCCACGCCTCTGGAACCGGAACCGATCATTGTTTGAAACGATTGGGCAGCACCCTAAAAAATAATCAGCAATAAGTAATTAAATATACGAATTGAAATTAAATCTGAAATTGTGTTAATGTATAATATATTAAAAGTGTTAGCTACAAAGTCATTTATTTTGCACGGTGTTGACGTAAAATTTAATTTCTGATTAAATTTTTATATTGTAACAGTTAATTAGTATGTGTGTATAAATTTTACAATATTTACAAAATCGATAAATTTTAGCTGTTAGCAACGCTAGATTATTATGTGGGTTAATCGTTCATGAGCGAATTTGGGGATATGGAAGACATAATAAAACTCAAAATTTAAACAATATGCTAGAATAAGATGGTATATCTTATTCTACATACATTAAAACGTGGAATTCTAGGTTGTTCAAACGATTAGATAACTAACAACCGCAATTAATTCGCAAAGTTGAATGAAATGAGTAAAATGCGATAAAAATAAGCGCTATACAAAAAATATGTATTACAGTTATTATAAGAGATAATGATCTCAATTTTTTATTTGAGTAAATTTGTACATTGTACTTTAAAATTCCGCAAGATCTTTTTAAGTATCTTTTAAAGTGATGGCAATATTATTTTTTCTGTAATTCTCAATTTTAAAAATGATTTTTCTTCTTTCGAAAAGTTCAAATCTTTTAGTGGGAATGACTTAAAATTTAATTCACACCATGATAATTTGTAGATATTTTTCTATAGGACCATGTGAAGTCTATGTCAAGATTGATCTAATTAACTAATTAAGATAGATATGATTTTTTTAATTCCAACCGTCCGAATCGACCGAGGATGATTGCATAAACTAAATTTAATAAAATGAAACAAAGATGATTCACACGTTTGCAGCTATTTAAATTACAATTGTAAACTAAATTTGTACGTAATTACATTTTTTTATCCTTTTTTTTGCTCTCAACTATAAATTAATTATTTAGTTCTATACATACTTAAATTTAACCAGAGTTTAAATTTTACGTGCCAATAGTGCAAATAACTACAAGTGAGATTAGAATTAAACAACACAAAGATGATTAAATCAGTAGGATTAAAACACACACACAAGTGATTTTGAGTAAAATCGAAATAGTTTTTATTTTTTTGATGAGATGATGGGGTAACGTCATAACTGCCTTTAATTTTTGAAGTAGGTAATGTCATATCGTATGATATAGGAAAGATAATTCAGGAGTAGAAAACTTTTAGAAGTTCGTAGAATGTAAGAGGTAAGAGTTTAATAAATGATTAGAAGTAATAATAAAAAAATACATGCTCTAGTTTAAGGTACCAAGATATTATACCCAGTATTTATTTAAAATTTTATGATCGGTTTATAAAATGTTTAATATTTAATGTTTAAACTTATTATTAAAAAATATTTAAATATCACTACATACTGAAAAATAATTCAATTCGTTTTACCAAGAATGTATTTCATCAGTAATTATTTAATGGAACATTAAATAAACTTATTTATATTAAACCACGTAAATTAAACGGAAAGAATTAATAATTTTAATATTTAAACATTGATAGTTCATTTTGCAATAACAAAAGTGAACAGATTATCAAAAATCTACCAAAAAAATAAATAAAACACAGATTAAATTGAATAACTTTAAATTCTCGACTAATTTCTGGTTATCTGGTTGTTCAAACGATTAGATAAATAACAACCCGCAATTAATTCGCAAAGTTGAACGATTTGAAATGAGTAAAATGCGGCGAAAATAAGCGCTACACAAAAAATATGTATTACAGTTATTATAAGAGATAATGATCTCAATTTTTTATTTGAGTAAATTTGTACATTGTACTTTAAAATTCCACAAGATCTTTTTAAGTATCTTTTAAAGTGATAGCAATATTATTTTTTCTGTAATTCTCAATTTTAAAAATGATTTTTCATCGTTCGAAAGATTTGAATCTTTTTAGTGGGAATGGCTTAAAATTTAATTCACATCATGATAATTTGTAGATATTTTTCTATAGAACCATCTGAAGTCTATGATTATCAAAAATCTACCAAAAAAATAAATAAAACACAGATTAAATTGAATAACTTTAAATTCTCGACTAACTTCTGGTTATCAGCGCATTATCAAAAGAATTCATTATCTGAGGGCTGATTTTTGATAATCTATTCATTTTTATTTTAAATAAAAAGAAAAAAAAAAGTTAAAATAGTTTTTTGAAGAATGCACTTACCATAAATGTTAAATTCATCGTAAATCTATGTGTTATGTATCAACTATACAACTTGCTTAGCCATTTGACTGGACTTTACCCAAATTATGCCTTTTTGGTTGTTTTTTTTTTTGTCATAAAAACATCGTCGATAACGCAATTGCCATCTATTACCTAATTTCATCTGACATCGTCAACGATTTAGGTCTACAAGGTAGACGACTTAGAATCGTTATATGTATGGTGTTTGAATATTTTATTGAATGAATTTCATTTCTTGTTATAATCAGAACAAGTTTGCCTTCCTTTAGTGGACGAAACAGCAATTCTCGCTCATCTACCTTGTAGACTCAAATCGTTGATGATGCCACATGAAATTTGGCAATAAATGGCTCTTGCGAAATCCTCCATTTATTATAATGAAGGGCTTTCCGCCAATTATTGTTATTTAATTCAGAATCATTATTATTAAATAGTTTTATCGTTAAATATTAAACATATTATAAATCCATACATTTTTTTTTTTTCAAAAATAAATTATTTATTCGTTAATTATTTATGTTCCATTAAAATTAAGTGATTATCACCTTTAAACCAACATTTAAATTCATTAAAAACAATTTATAAAATACTGTTATTTAACTTATCGCCTTCTTAGTAAGAGTAAGTTTTAGGATAGTTAGAGAATGAAAAATAAATGTGTGATAAATTTTTAGAAAGGCTACTTTTTAGTGCTTTCATTCGGAGCAATTCATCGTTACCATTCGTCTCGATCTTTCTAATTATCCTAAAATTTCCTGAAATATGTTACTACGTTGAGGAACTGGAAGCACCGCCTAATCTACCAGAGCCGTTGGCTATCATAGAAGCCACTTGCCTGGCGGCAACCTATAAACATTTCAACGTAACAATAACTGTGGAAAATTATTTGTATTTTTTTTAAAACTGCTAATAATTTTTTAATATATTTTTATATTTTTATTCATAAGTATAAATAAAATTGTAAGTAATTTATTTTGCCTCATATTTTAGTCTCCCTCATAGAAAAAATCCTGGCTACGCCCATTAATCCATGCTGAATTATTGTTTTAGTTCTAGTGCTCTCTATATATATTTTTTTGTATATACAAATACTATTTTGCTATGCCCAACTATTTGTGCTATAGATTTATATTTTGAAGAATTAAACAGAAAATAAAATTTAAAATAATTAATAATATTAATTATTAATTAAGTCACCAACGTTTTGATAATTTTATTTTTGTAAATACTTTTAAAGAAAGCGACTACAATAAATATTTGAAAATATATGATTACAAATTCTGTGATGATTAATTTAAATATGCACACTTGTACACTTTTATCCACTTTTTTATTTTTAATTTAGAAGTATTTGTAAATCATTAAAAATGTTTACATCGTAATCGAAATGCACAGGGTGTCCTATTTTCGATAGTTTCTTCAAGTAAAGTACCATCCATTACTATTAAAGATAGAGAAAAACCAATATATGCTTCCAGGGGATCAATGTTATGTATCTTATCAAAGTTTATTTCGTATGCTCATACTGGTGAGTGTTCTGTTTCGAGATTGAAAAGTTGTTATTTGTTATATTTTATATTAATTTTCATTTATGTTTTCAAATGTTTTCTAGTTATACGTCAAGAGTCAAATTTTGCTAATTTAGAAACATAAAGATAACTTCTTTATTTGAAAACATATCTACTTGCAGAAAAAAAAACTTTCTTAAGGCACTTTTTTTAATAGAATTCGCTGATGTTCTTAGATGTTGTCTTAAGTAGCAAATTTCTGTGATATAATATAATGTTTTATTTTTTTTAATGCTGGACGTGACTTCAAATAATTACATTTTTTCTAAGCTTTTCAAATATATATAATTTATAACACTTGCATTTAAGCTAGTTGTTTATTTCAAGTTTTTCGATATATCAATTTTATATATATATATACTGTATGATATTTTATAATAGTTTTGTATTGTATTGTATGCATATTGTAAACATTTATTTATACATATATCTATATATATATATATATATATATATATATAAATCTTTATTCAGGACTAATGTTTACAATATGCATACAATACAATACAAAACTATTATAAAATATCATACATTACATACCAGTCCCGAACTGGCTATCGACCAGCGGTCTTTCTGCTATGTTATATTTATTTAATCAAGTATAAATGTTTAAAAACATTTACGTGTGAACAAACAACAACAATAAAAACGTTCACGATTTGAACATTTTCAATGGTTTACAAGTACTTGTAAATTAAAAATAAAAATGTGAAGAAAAGTGTTTATTTATATTTGAAAATATTTAAATATTTCAATTAATAAAAAGTGAACAATATCTGTGCTTAACGAACCATGCTCTTCTTTTTGTTTTTTGATTGTGCATTTTATTTCGTTACCTGAATGGCGGAGCCCAAAAACGTCGAAATAGCTCTCGTGACGTTTACAGCTGCGTTTAGGAACTGGCCGCCGATCATCGGACCGCTGTCACTGTTCACCCCCGGCACAGGGTTGAGCTGCACTGGGGGCAAAGTCGGCCTCGCTCTCGTCGTTTGCGCCCTTTGCGTCGTGGCGCGAAATCTCGGATGCGTTACCACCTCATCATCATCAATACTGTTACTAACACTCACAGGACTAACTGTCGTCGATTTTGTCTGTCTACCCCTAAATTAATGGAAAAGAATACGTACGTCACACACAAGAGTAAATCAATAGAAAAAAAATTACTGTCGGGATGATTTCAGAATGGACTGAAAATTTGTATGAAGTGAAGAAAATGGAGAAGAAGAAAAGTCAGGGAGGTGGAGAAATAGTCAGAAATGAAAAGAGTTTTTTAATGTGAAAATTAAATAATAATTTAATAGCTTCTTGATAATGTCTTCCAAAATTTATAGCAACTATACCTATTGAGCAAAATGGACAAAAATAGTCGTATCAATATTATATCATATAATCGAGAAATTTTCCTCTCTAGAGTGATTTTAATTTTTTCTATTAAAGAAATTTTATTTATAAACAAAAAAATATAGAAAACCTTGCACCAATGTTACATTAATGTTTAATGTTTTTTTTTTTAATCTTGATACAACTTAAATATAATTAATGGTTTTAATTTAGACTTTGGTAGTTCATATTGTATGAAATAAATATGAATAAATTATTAAAAATCAACCAATAAAACACAGATTAGATTGAATAACTTTAAATACTCGACTAGTTTCGGGTTATTAGCCCATTTTCAAGAGAATTTAAAATTTGTTTTCTTAAAATTTTAATTTTAAATTCTCTTGAAAATGGGCTAATAAGCCGAAACTAGTCGAGAATTTATTCAATCTAATCTTTGTTTTATTGGTTGATTTTTAATAATTTATTCATATTTATTTCATTGATACAACTTAATTCAGTAGCTGTCAAATTAGTATATATTAAGAGGTGAAACTAGTCGGAATTGTCCAATATTTTACAAATCACATCATACATCCTTAAAATGTCACAGCATAATATTTTTATGCTAATGTATTATATTTTTCGTTAATTCAACCAAAGGTGTTGATTTTGTAATTGAAAAAAGATTAAAAAAAATAAATAAAAAAAAATGTCAAGTCAAAAAATAACGCTTCAGACTTACACACCATTCCATAATACACGATTTTTACAAAGGATATATTCTATGAATATTTATTTTGTTAAACACCATTCCACAATACACGACATTTACAGAGGATATATTTTATGAATATTTATTTTGTTAACATAAGCATATGCCTATATACAAGAAACTAGAAATAAGTTATTAAATGTTGTTAAATAAAACACTTTTTCACTCAAAATTTATAACCAAGTGAAAGCCTTAACAATCAACAAATTATTAAATCAACAACAATCAACAAATTATTAAATATTAAGTCACAGTTCAAATGAGGTGTCTTGTTATTTAGATACAGTTTGTACAAAATAAGAAGGTTTAAAACATAGTTGATCTTGGGAGATAAGGCAATCTATGTCCCAATCAATTATTATGATTCATATCAGGTTATTTAATCACAATACAAGATCCGTTCAACCGCCATCATCAAGGCATTGCACATGGAACACACTGGTCTGACGAGGTTCGAATAACCGAAATGGCCATCTCTAGTTATTCATGCGCTAGATGAATGGTGGTTGAATATCTTATTAAACTTATTTGATCTGTTTCTTAAAAATTAAGCGAAATATGGCTTATGATATCGAATGAAGAAATGGAAAAGAAGTGAAATATTCATGAAAATAATAAATAAATATTTGAATCATTTTCATGTAACCATTGATAAAACGTCATTGATGTGTCATTATAAAACTGTTAGATAATGACTCCTTAACAAGTTGAGCGCCATGGTGGACACTGGTGTCCGCTAACGGAACTTCCCTACGGACTACGGCGGTCACCTGAGTCCGTGTACAATGCAAATCAAATTGGCTGGCCGAAGTGTATTAAAATATATCGAATCTATAACGCTCATGTCTCCGCTACGGCCTCGCACTATTGAACACTGGTTCTAAGCTACTGATATCTGGTTTTTAACTTTACAAAAACAATAGTGTTTTATTGAGACATTTTTATTGGAAACCACCATTTTTTGTATCAAGATTATAAAAAAAATAATTGAAAGCCACATCCAACATTCATTACTAGTAGGTGGTAATAAAAAACAGTTTAGTCCAAAGGTATATCTGGTATTTAGGAGTGTGCAGCTCCGCACTACAATTAGGTCTCATTAGGCCCAATATGATACCTCCCGTAGATCACTCATCCTTAGTTCAGCCAGCCTACTTTGTTTAGGTAGTCTAGTATAGCCGAAGTGGGTAAATCTCTTATATAAGCCATTTCGGACTATTTACCACCCAGTATAGACTCCCTTAATGACGAGAGTGCTGGGGATTCACAAAGGAAATGCCAAGCAGTCTTCCATACTGCACCCTCTGCAAGACCAATATTTTCTGCCCGGCGAGTCCATCATTTTTCTAGCAATTATTTTTCAAGTTATTTTAACTTATTATGTTTCAAAATTAAGACTCCAGAAATAATTTTATTTAAAGGAGTATTAGAGGCCGTTTTTAGACGTTTTTTCATGATTTTTTTTTGAAAATCAAAAGACTTGGGACCTTTTTTCTTGTTTATATTCGAGTACAAAAAGTGCTTATCGATTTATATGGTGGATGTATATCCCCATCGTGTAGAGGTGCCCGTTTAGTCTACAGTGACCAGTCAGAATGACAGTTAAGTTCCTGATTTGTTATTAGGATACACAAGTGTTTCCTTAGAAAGCTCAATATCAACCGAACGCATAGTAAATTTCTCTAGGGCATTGGTGTGTAACATGCCACATAGGGATAAAGAAGCCCAGGGGAAATTTTGTCATGACGCTCAACCTATTAATAATGTCGAAACTATAGTCCCTAAAAAAAATTTAAATTTCACAAAGTTAAAAGCGTCTCTATTAATAGAATAAAGAAGTAGAGCAAAGTATAAGCCTTAACAATTAATAAATTAGTGTTGAGTCTTTAATAATATCATTTAACTATATTAACGTACCTATTAGTTACAAGTGGAACCTCATCCTCAGGTAATTTAGGCGTCCTGGTTACCACGCGATTCGCCCCGGAAGTTCCGGAGCTCGTAATCTCGACATTTTTCTTATCCAACGTCCTCCCACCGGTGCCCCTCTGCAAGCCCTTCAACGAAGACAAATCCAAATTCCTCACTTGCTTAGGGTCCTTTTGTATAGCCTCTAACTGAGCGATCAAATTTTGCAATTCGTCATCCGTGAGTGAATTAACTGGTCTACGTGGTGATCTAGTGGTTTGGTAAGTCGTTTCTGTGGGTCCGAAAATTTCGTTGAAGTCGGTGGAGACGAATGTGGTTGGGACTGTTGTGGTTGTGGGGCGTTGGGTGGTGGTTGGGCGTTGGGTGGTTGTTGGACGTTGGGTTGTTGGGCGTGGACGGGGCTTAGGGGCTGGCGGGTTTGTAGGTGGAGGAGCGATTGCGTTGAGGAGCCAGTTGAGGCCTTGAACTAAACGTCCTGGAGCGCGTTGTGTGGTTGTTCTTGGACGACGGGTTGTTGTGGTAGTGGTGGTTGTACGGACTGTTGTTGGTGTATCATCGAATAAATTCTAAAACAAAAAAAAACATTTTAATTAAGTACTGATATTTTGTACTTTATAGAGGGCAGAGACAAATAAAGTAATTGATTATTTATCAATGCGCTTTTTAAGACACTTTTTTAAATGTTTAGCTGCCAAGATTTTGAACTGAGGATTAAATTAATATCAACTGTTTTGAGATACATACAAAGATAAGCTCAATTACCAGCTGTCAAATTCAGGATATTTAATTAAACTTATTTAAGTGAAACAAACCAAATTATTTTATTTTAATTTTAATTAAATACCCTGAATTAGATTAAAAAATATAACTAGAAAAGAGTATTTATTCACTTGGTCACAGTTATTTAAATAAATTAAATAAAAATGATTTGCAAATATTTATTTGCCCGAGAAATAGTTGTTTTAATGTGAATTTGTTTAAAGTACTTACATAACCTAAGTCAAAATGCCACAGAACTAAATGTGGAAATAATTTATTAATCATTTTCAAATCATTTTTATTTAATTTAGATTAAAAATATTTCACCACGGTTTAAGTGAGAAATTAATTAAGCATACCAGCTGTAATTTAAATGAATTAGCAGCAGTCTGCGTGAACTTTTCTTGAGTATCTCAACTTAATCGTAAATAGTTTGAATTAAACTATTATTTATATACATTTTTTTTTTTTTGGGAGAATCACCAGTAATTATGTTTTTCTGTTATTTTTTTCTCGTTGTTTATTCTTTGTAATATTCATTTTGTAACTATTTGAATGGTTAACGTTAGTTTATAAAATAATATTTACTTTATTTTTATGTAATTTTTCCCTGTAATTGGATGTTTCTGTTGGGAATAAAATTATTATTATATTGAATTCAACCTCAATCCACTGGATTATCATAAATCGGGCATAATTACTTTCAGCCAAAATGTTCAATAAAAATGTAACAATTCCATATGTATTTAAAATTTTAGTATCATTTTGTTTTCTCAATTTTGTAAAAATTAGTATAAACAATTAGTAAGTATTGTTTTTATTATTTATATAGTTGAAACAGCTATTTGTAGAAATTAGTACAAACAATTACTTAGCCTTTTTTATTACTTATATAATTGTGATACAGCTACAATAATATAAATAAATATTATTTTTATAAATTAATTGTCGAATAAAAAAATAGTAATTAACCAAATTATTTTTATGATTGACTAGATTTATATATGCCTATCTGTTTCCATTTATTTCATAATAATTAACTGTGCTTAATAATATGGTCTCGTTAACCCATGGATCTATGAATATAAGGACGTAGCTTAAGGTCGGTAGGAGGATGCAGCGTGCGTGCAAAGTGCGGGAGGGACCGCCATTTTTGTATGCGAACTAATTGGGACCACATTTAAAATTCAGTTAAGCACTTTCAATTTACGCGAAGTGTTTCGCGTGACGCTGAGGTAACCCTCTAAAATTATACACCATCTAAAAACGAGCGGCTCAATTATAATAAATTTGGATAAAAAAAACTAACTGCTAACACTCGTCGCTAATTCAAATATGTAAATGAGGTTATGTTTTCAGGATGTAAACAACGCGCACAATGGTTACAAATACTACCGCAAGAAGCAGCACTAGTTTCACATACTTACCCCGCCTCGCAACCAATGGTCCAACCTTGGCTAAATCAATTGTGTAAATGAGGTTAATTTTCTATGGTGTAAACGCGCAAAATAGTTACAACCGCAAGAAGCAGCACCAGTATAGCATATTTACGCAAATGGGTACACCCCACAGCCTTGAGTTAACCAGGAGGTTGGAGTTAACTAGACCATATTATACCGAAAATAATTTTTATAATTAATTTATCTACATTCAGATTTACAATTAAAAAATAAAATAAAAATATCCACTTACATTTTGCCTAATTTGGTCTCCTAAAGATTTCGGCGTCGGCGGTTCAATGCCACGCTCTTTCAAAATGGCAGCAATAATGGCGTCTTGGCTTTCGCCGTACGTTTTCAATGTTGGATCAGTGATGCTGTTTCCATTGTTCGAATTGAGTTCCCTGAGGATATCGTCTAAGGTGGTTCCTTTGTCGTCGAGGACAACTTTCTTGGGTTGTCTAGCCGGAACGCTAGGAATGGCCTGAACGATGGTTATTCCAGGTTCAGTTGTCGTTGGATTCTGTGGTTTCTGTGTGGTCGCTTCCTTATTTCTGTCCATTGCGAAAGCAAGAATCTAGAATGAAGTTCAATATAATGAATAGACAAATAATTTATGTTAAAAACTACGCTCCAGAATTTAACATTAAATTTTTATTAAGTAGAAAATTTGGTTGGTTTAAAGATTTAAAATATATTTTTACAATGTAACTAAAATAGAAAAAAAAAATCTATTGGAGTAGACTAGAATACGTGATGTGTGAAACATAAAAAGCCAAATGTTTTAATTTTCTATCATTATTAATTAAAAATGTTTCACTACGGGTTAATTGAGGAATTTATTCAGAATACGTGAATAATCTATCACATACGATTAAAAGAGGAGCTAAGGGAAATATTCTTCGAAATAATTATAGTTGTAAAAATTTATAAATACAGAGGATCCATTTAATATATTTCTCATTGATCACTTGGTAAAATTTTTTTTATTAATATTTAGGTTTTCATTGAATTCACTTGCTTAACATAATTTTAAACAACTTGCTTGTTTTAGGGAAACGGTTTGTGAACAATAAATTAAAACGGAATTAAGCCAAAAATGGTTGAAAATAAATAATTTATTGTTTTACTGATAAATTATTTATTTTCAACCATTTTTGTTTTACTGATAAATTATTTAACATAAAATAAACATCTTTATTTCTGAGATTGGAATATAAAATTACAATACAATATCTAACAATACACGTTCACAATATATTTCCAACTCTGAAACTGGCTATCGACCAGTGGTCTTTCAGCCTGTAAATTATTTATTTTCAACCATTTTCTGCTTAATTCCGTTTTAACTTATTGTTCACTAACCGTTTACATAAATTAAGCAAATTGGTTAAAATTATGTTAAGCAAGTGAATTCAATCAAAAACTTAAATATTAATAAAAAAAATTACCAAGTGATCAATGAGAAATATATTAATCCTAGAAAACTATATTATAGGCCAATTATCCATGCCTCGATTATAAATTTTATCTTCTGGGTATTTTTCTCAATAAATGGATCCTCTGTATTTATAAATTTTTACAACTGTAATTATTTCGAAGAACATTAGTTGGAGCAACTTCTAACTTACCCTATTCGCCAAACCATTGCTATTAGTTTTCGGAGGCGCTTTCGTTGTTTGTCCAATATTCTAAAAAAAAAATAAATGCATGTATAGAATCATTAAGCTTGATTCATTTTAACTCCGCATGTTTCTCAATCATGCGATATAATGTCTATCAATTATTTAATCTTTTAAGAGTAAATAAAATTAACTACCCCCCACTCCATTGCAGTCCATTGAGGGGTAGCAAATTTTATATTAAGTAAACTCTAAATACAATTTACTGAATGTTACTAAAAGACTACGGGTGTCAATTTTCTTTACTTTTAATTTTAAATTCTCACGTATTCTATCTCATTTTGAGTGTTTATAATAATTTATTAATAATTTTTCTCGGATTAAAATTTGTTGCATTATGCAATATTTTATTGATATGCAACAGCAGCTGTGCATTATGTAATTCAATGTCCGGCGTGGGTATTTGCCCGGGAAGTAGTTGTTTTAATATGCATTTGTTTAACGTATTTACGTAACGTAAGTCAAAAGTGACAGAGCTAAATGTGGAAATAATTTTTAATTATTTTCAAATCATTTTTATTTAATATACATTTTTTTGTTAGAAATTATTAATCTTGTTAATAAAAAAAATAATAATCATTTACTTAGGAGCAAAGAACGTAACGTAAGTCAATAGTGACAGAGCTAAATGTGGAAATAATTTTTAATTATTTTCAAATCATTTTTATTTAATATACATTTTTTTGTTGGAAATTATTAATCTTGTTAATAAAAAAATAATAATAATTTACTTAGGAGCAAAGAACTTAGAAATGAATTCCAGTAGGGTGAATCTACAGGAATCTACGGAAATCTACGTAGAAGTAGTTTCTACGGGAATCCATGTAGGATCAAAACAATTTTGGATCTGTTAATATTAATAGTATAAAACAATTGTTTAAGTGTTGAATATTAGTTCACAGCTGAGGGAAGACAATTTTAATTACTCTTAGAAGTTATAAATACACATTAAAAAATAGTTTTCTATATAAATAGAAAAGAGTATTCATTTACTTGATCACAGTTATTTAAATAAATTAAATAAAAATGATTTGAAAATAATTAATAAATTATTCTCATATTTAGCTCTGTGACTTTTGACTTACGTTACGTAAGTACGTTAAACAAATGCACATTAAAACAACTACTTCCTGGGCAAATACCCACGCATTATACAGGGTGAGTTTTTTTTCGATGTTCTCTATGGGGATCTCGGAAACTATAAGATTCCCCATTATATCTTATAGTTTCCGAGATATATTCAAATATTTTGAAAGTGTAATTTTATTCGTCTTATAAAACTACACTTCTTTCCCCATTTAACCGTTTTTCTATCTCTTATAGTTTCCGAGATCCCCATAGAGAACATATGTATAATTCAATGTCCAGACAGTAGTTGTTTCAATGTGCATTACATAACGTATAGTCAAAAGTCGCAGAGCTAAAAGTGAGAATAATTTATTAATTATTTTAAAATCATTTTTATTTAATTTATAGTTTTCTATAATACCAGTTAAATCTTTAAAATATAATTTTACAATTACAAATTCAATGTACTTACCAAGTTGGTCAAGAAAGCCAATTGTTCCAACAAAGCCTTTTGCTCACGCTCCAACTCCCTAATAGCCTCTAACTCCCTCAGCTGCTCCTCAGACAGCCTCTTATTGCTCTTCTTAAGCAGCTCATCAATATCCACATTAGCCGGATTAATCGTCGTCCTAGTTTCCGTGCTAGTCATGAAAGTCGTAATCAGAGGAGTCGTCGACGGTGGAATTGTAATCGTAGTAGGCGGTCTAGTCGTAGTCGTAACCGGCGCTCTAGTAGTGGTTGGAGCGCGAGTTGTTGTGGGTGGATTAGTAGTTGTAGGCGGTGGTAAAGTGGTAGTCCTCCTCCTGATAGTTGTGGTCGGCGGTGGGAGAGTAGTGGTGGTTGTCGGTGGAGCTGTAGTGGTTCTTCTTGCAGCTCTGGTTGTGGTAATAACCGAAGTTGGTGTAGTGGTGTACCTAATACTAGGCGTCCTAGATCTAGCCGTGATGGTGACAGTCGGCTGATACGTGGTCTCCACAGTGTTGCCTACAGTACGTGCAGAAAGTGTTGTTGTAGGTGTTTGTGTTGTTGTCGTGGTTGTTGTTTCCTGTAAAGTAGTTGGTACAACTGTAGTGATTAGAGTCGTTGGTGTGGTTGTGGGTGTGTATACAGGTCTGAGTGTGGAAAGGAAGCTTGCTATGAATGAAGTTAAGTCAGTGGTGGTGAAAGGTGCCGACGTTGTGAATGTGGTCATCGCTGGAGTGCTCGTCGTCGTCATGATTGTCGGCGCTGTTGTTGTTGTTGTTGTAATCGGGATCATTGTTGTTGTAGTTGTTGGTGGTTCCGTGGTTGGTGGTATTGTCGTTGGTGGGATTGTGGTTGCAGGTTCTGTTGTTAAAGTGGTAGCACTTGTCGTGGTCACCATGTTATTTACTTCGTTCTCTATTTCTTTCTGTTGAGCCTAAAAATACATTAAAAATGAATTCTAAATATACTTTATTAATTACAAAACTACAAGAAAATTTCAAAACTTTAATGATACTGAAATTTCGTTCATCTGATTTTTTTTTAATACCACAGACAAATCTGTAGTCTTGATGAACTTTGAAACGTACTTACAATTAGTATTGAAGCACAAAATTGTTCTAATTTAATTTATAAACAAAACATTAATTTGATTAATAGGGCAGAAAGACCTCCGATCGATAGCCCATGACAGACTACTAACCCATCAATATTGTAAATATAAATATTTTTAAATAATTGCAATTCTGCTGTCTGAATAAAGATTGTTGTTTTTATGATTAATATTTCTAATAATTAAACATTGGGATCTAAAAATAATAAATAATTAATTTTAAAATCCACCAAGATAACAAATAAAAACAAAATATAAGTTGAAAACTAATAAATTCTTGACTAGTTTCAAAAGTTATTCAATTTAAACTAATATTATTTTACAAAGAATTGTCGGAATTAGTGAATCTGACCGTTGAAAATAATTGAAATAATTAATAATAACAAAATATGGCTGAAAGACCACTGGTCGATAGCCAGTTTCAGAGTTGGAAATATATTATGAACGTTAGTGTATTGTTAGATATTGTATTGTAATTGTATTTTCCAATCTCAGAAATAAAGATGTTTATGTATGTAACAAAATATTTTTTAACAATTATTATTTTACGAGACTCTATTTAAAAAAAAATAGCTTGTCATTTACAAATATGAAGAAAATATGTTTTACTTCATTTTCGATAATAACGCTATTAATTTTTCGAAACTTCAATCACATGAAATAAAATTGTGTTATGGAAATGAAGTTAAAACGTGTTATTTTTTATTTGAAACACTTTTATTTCCTTACAACTGTGTTAAATATTTAGTTTGGATTTATATATATATATATATATATTTATATATATATATATATATTTATATATATATATATATATATATATAATATAAAAAAACCTTTATATTCTTAAGAGTGATGGGTTGCAAAATCATTTAAAAAACTAAATTAGTTAAATTATTTACATAATTTTAATTTATTTTTTTAAATCTGATAAAATTTAAATAAATAAATAAATAATGTGCTCAGGAAATGTACATTACAACTTGAAACAAGTAAGCAAGTTCTTATTATATCGCTTCCCAATTCCCAAAAGTTGTTTAAAAAAATACACATCCCACTCAACAAATTGTTCACAAATAACGTTGCATCAACATTAAATTTTGTTTTAATGTTAATAAAACATTGATTTTTAATGTCAATTTTGCTCAGCAGGATTTTACCACTAAATACTACAACTAATCCAAGCAACTTAAATTAAATTCTTTATTAGTACTTACAATATGTTAATCTAAGGGAGAATTAATAAATTAAATATAATAGTATAAATTAAATTAATAATAAATAGTTTAGTTCGATAAAGAAAATTAAATTTTATTCGAAGATAGCTTTTTTATAATTTAAATTATTCTGAAAAGATTATTTTATTAAATAGAATATGCAGAAAATAAACAGAATTAATTAATATTCCACTTAGTAAAATAGATATATTCAATTAGTTTGTATGTGAATTACATACGATTTGTATAATTAAATAAGATCAGTCAACTATAAGATATCACAGATAAGTGTTTTATTATTGAAGAAAAAATTAAGTAGCCATCAATTTTCATGTTCAACTTACAACTTTTTCTGAAAATTCCGATTCCTCCGGCTTTCTTCGCCTAACGAAAACCTTTTTAACAATCCTTACTAATTTTCTAAACATGTTCTGTTGAAAATTTTGAAACAAAAAATCATTTAAGAAACGCAAGAATATTAAAATTTTGTAAGTATTTGAATTGAAGTTAAATTATTTTGTATTAGTAGCACTTAAGAGTGTTCATCACGTATTGGTCTTGAAACTCTCTTATGGGATTTATTAACAACTGCTCGTCCGTCTACAGAGTTTATTAATTCGGCGTGGGTATTTGCCCGGGAAGTAGTTGTTTTAATGTGCATTTGTTTAACGTACTTACGTAACGTAAGTCAAAAGTCACAGAGTTAAATGTGAAAATAATTTATTAATTATTTTCAAATCATTTTTATTTAATATATTTAAATAACTGTGACTAAGTGAGTGAATACTCTTTTCTATTAATTAATAAAGATAATGACATGCTGTTTTTTATGCATAATCTTGTGTTATTTAACAATGGGCTGAATTTTCCTATTTTTTTTTTATAATTATTTTTGGTTGTTGTACTTCTCATAGTTAATTTGACTGGTAGAATTTTTTTAATATAATTTATATTCAGATATAATTATATGATGGGAAATTACAGATTTTTCTTGCTTGTTAATTTTTTAAAATTAAATATATTATTTCTTTCCAACGTATAGTCAAAAAACATAAGATTATTTATAAAAAACCGCATGTCGTTATCTTTAATAATAAACTCTACAGAGCAACGAACAATAGTTAACAAATGCCATAAGAGTGCTTCAAAATATTCCGAACACTCTTTAAATGTCTGAATTTTATTTCTGAAATCCTAATTATAATAAATACTGTTAATCATGAAATGTTTAATGAGTTAATGTGCTATTTAAAATAATAATTAATACTGCACATGTTATTCATGAAATTTCTAATGCATTAATTTGAAATTAAAATAAATGCTACACATCTTAATGTTAAATTTCTAATGCGTTATTTCTTTGAAATAAAAAAAATCCACATATGTAGTTCATGAAATTTCTAATGCTGTAATTTGCTATTTGAAACAATGTGTAATTAATTACCCTGAATAATATTACTAATATTTTTGTTTTTAGTTCGTCATTGACATAGAAAAATCGTAACCGAAATGTACATCTGTATTTAATAACAATTTGTGAAAACAGAAAACTCAAATGAAACATTCAGTTTTCAGTCTTCACAAATTAAAAAAAAATACTCCTACACATGTTAATCATGAAAACTTTAACGCTATAATTAGCTACTTGAAGTAACTACCTATGTTAATTTTAAAATTTCTAATTCGTTAATTAGCTATTTGAAACAAAAAAATCCACATTTGTTATTAATGAAATTTCTAATGCATTAATTTGCCATTTGAAACAATTATTAATTCTACGCATGTTAATCATAAAAATTTGAACGCGAAAATTAGCTTTTTGAAATAAAATGCCATGTTAACAAATTATGAAAAACACGAAGTTCCCCCATGAATTCACTCAAATCAATCCACACTGCGCTCTCAACTCGACGAAATTCATTTACTCGCATTTTCCTTACCAAAGAGCCATCATCATTCGAATTCGCGTTCCCGCTCTCGACCGTTTGATTAACGATATTTTTGAAATCTTCGGCAATCTTCCCGCCCAAAAGCTCTGTAAGTGTTGATAGGTTGGTGTTGTTGTCCGCGTTGTTCATATTTGTGACGTTTGTACTTAAAACAGTTGTGGGATTATTCGTGGTTGTTGTCGGATTATTTGTTGATGTTGTTGTTGTCGGATTATTGGTTGTTGTTGTTGTTGTTGGATTATTGGTTGATGTTGTCGGATTATTGGTTGTAGTTGTCGTTGCATCATTGCTATCCAGCGATAACAAATTGGCCTCAATGTCAACGACATTTTTCGTGTCCTAAAAGAACAAACCGAAACGTTGTACTTCTAGTTTAAGGCGCTTCGTTTTTTAACCCTTCCAAACCGATGAGTTTGTTTTTGTTTTGGTGTTAGCTGCGCTGATGTTGTTTTTATAATTTTTTTTCGAATTTTTGTTATTGTGTACACGATGTTGATGGTGTTTGTAAAATTTTGATGATGATAATGATGATGGATATGGACGATAAAATTGATTTTATTAATACTTTCTGAAATTATTTCATTTTATTTATTTTAGTGTTTTTGTTACTCGTTTTTTTTATTTTTCGTATATTTACCTGTTGATGTTTACCAAATAATAAAAACCTAAATTTTAGAGAAAAAATAATAATAAAAATAAGGGAAAGTGGATTTACTAGAAATGGCCGAAAATAAACTTTAAAAGGGAAATGAAGACAGAAAAAAGAAGACAACTTAATTATTCTTATAAAATATAAGAATAAAAAAGTTTATTATTTTTATTAATAATACTTTAATTGAAATATTTTTTTGGAAATAAGTAACAAGAATTATTTAAAAATATTTATAAACAGACATAATAATATTTATTGTTCATAACATTTTTAATAATTTTTCTTATAAGAAAACGAATAAAATATCCGTTTCTCAAGGCAGAAAGACCGATGGTCGATAGCCGTTTTCTAAGGACAACGTATGACATAGTACAAGAATTATATTGTTAATTTATTGTATATAAAATTGTCTGCAGAAAAAAATATGTTATATATGTATTCGTTTCTTACTTCACTTTTTTATTTTTAAACATTAGATCTATATTTAATGAAATGTTCAACGTATTGTAACTAGTGATGGTCATTTCGTTTTTTCGAACCTCATCACTAGTTATCCATACGCTAGATGAATGGTGGCTAAACATTTCACTAAATGTGAATTTCGTTTCCTGTTCTCATAAACAGGGCAAGATCGCCTTCCTTTAGTGGAAGAAGCAGTGATACTCGGTGGTTTACCTAGTAGACCCAAATCGTTGACGATGCTACTTGAAATTAGGCAAAAGGTGGCGCTTGCGTCGTCTTTAATTTATTATGATTAGATGTATAGTTGACGCAACCCAAATGTAAACGCTCTTTGGTTGTCGTGTTATTTGTTATTGAAATTCATTCCTGTAATCTTGGCTTTAGGCAGTGGTATTACAAAGAGAGGGGAGAATATTGAGAAAAGAAATATATTACCTTTATTATTGCCGTTTTGTTGAATCGGTCTTACCTACACTAAAATGTAAATTACACCATTAAATTTTACAGCTCACGTTTGGGTTGCATCGACTGTACATTTCGACATTCGAATCTACTGTATATCTAGTGTTTAACAATAAAAAGTGAAGAAAGAAACAAATGTTTCATTCATTTTATATAACACTTCACTTGACTAGTAATCCACACGCTAGATGGATGGTGGTTGAACATTTTATTAAATAAAACTAATTTATTTTTTCTTTTCTTACAAATTTTAATTTTAACTCAATGCAAATGTGTATTCACTCATATGATTGAGAAGATTTCAGTGCAGAAAATACTACACTAGCTCATGCAACGAACAAAAAGTGTTTTTAATAAAATGTTACTTATTTCCATTATGTAGTAAATTATAATTTCGGAATAGAGCAAGTTATTATAGAGCGAAATGAAAACAATATTTATATTTACTGCTAAGGCGAAAGAATAAACAAATTTATTAGACATAATTTTGGAAAATTTAATTTTATAGCTGATGGCAGTCTACACGTGGCTATTTTTTTACATGGATAATTAATTGCTTTGCTTTTAAACAACAGATATGCAATCGTTTTACTCAAAAAATAATAATAATTAATTAATTCAAATTACAATTTTTATTGAATGTCATGTTAATTTTACTTATTTATACATACACACAGAAAGCTAAATTAATTTAATAGCTTATTTTATTTTTAGTAAAACCTACTTGTTCTAACTTAAGCATTATTTATGAAGAACATTTAAAGTCAACTAAATTAATTAAACCATTATTATTAATTAATTAATTAACTACTCAATGATGACTGAATCAAAATTAATCGATTAATTAGATTTTCTGCTTTCGATAAACAGGATAAGTTCAATTTTCTTTTAATTGACGAATATCAATTTGTTGTGTCTAAATTGTAGAATCAAATTGTTGACGTTTCTACTTACAAAGTAGGCAATACATGACGCTTTGTGTGATTTATTAAATTTACTATTATTAATAATTAGTATTATTTTCATTATTTAATACAGGGTTGAAAAAATTGCATTAATATTATAATGCATTGCTATTAAAATATTTATTGACAATTAAAACTGAATTCCACTGGCATAATTTGTTAAATGTGAAACAATAACCAAGTGTTTATTAAAAGAGAAACCTGTGATTTATTAAATTTACTAATATTAATAATTAGTATTATTTTCATTATTTAATACAGGCTTAAAAAAATTGCATTAATATTATAATGCATTGCTATTAAAATATTTATTGACAATTAAAACTGAATTCCACTGGCATAATTTGTTAAATGTGAAACAATAACCAAGTGTTTATTGTTTACATTATTATTAATTTACTTTTTCTAATTTCATCGCTATCTACTAATTTATAATTTACAGTCGCGCCTGTCAGATGTACAGCAAGGGAGAAGTCAAGTCGCCAACATCCGTTGCAAACCAAATGTAAGTTAAGAATTACTTAATATTAAGAAGTACTTAAACAAGGCGATGCAAACAATAAATTAAATCAAAATTATTGAATTCAATTCAACATTTTTATACTTATTTACTGTATGCAACATTTACTGTTGCATACAGTAAATAAAAAAAAATAGTAAGTATAAAAGTATACATTGTTGTACTTATATACTGTATGCAACCAAATACAAATCTATGCATAACAATTACGCATACCTAAAAAGGTACATTTAAACAATTTACTTGGAAAAACGTTTTAACAAATACAATAAAAAACCTGTTATATTTCTTCATATTTTTGTTTAAATAAATAATAAATTGCGTTATTTAAATTAATGATTGCATTTCTGTTGATAATTAATCACAGACATAGAGATTAAAAAACAGTCAAGGAAAATCTTTTTTTAATTTTTGCTCGATTGGTTAAGAGAGAAAGAAAAGTAGAAATGAGGAAATTAATTAACGACGTTAATTGAACGTAAAGTATTAATAATCAATTTTATTTGAAGAAGTTTTGACGTCACCTGATAAATCGATTTTCTTTTATAAAACTTCCTTAAAATAACAGCATCAATTTTGCAATCAAAATATAATTTGAGGATTTGTGTAGAATTTACAGGAGTTAGTGATTATTATGATAAATTTATTTTGGTTTCCTAATAATCATTTACCATGGAGGAATTATACATGTATCACTAGTACACATACTGTAAAATGTATATTTAAATAGTTTATGATAAATTTATTTTGGTTTCCTAATAATCATTTACCATGGAGGAATTATATATGTATCACTAGTACACATACTGTAAAAAGTACAATTAAATAGTTTACCTTTTTTATACAAAAAGTTTCAACAAATTTCAATTTTACTTTATTATCGAAATCTCCATTTCAATATTCGATGAATATTAACGCCTCTCGTGCGTCTATCCCCTACACTGCAATCCCCTGAATATCTCTCCATATAGTCAGTTGGAGATTAATTCTACAAGAGAACCCTCCATGCAAACAAACACAAACATATTTTATATTACTTTTCATTAATTTAATGAAATTAACATCTTTTACAAATACATGTCAAATAAAATTACATTTATAATAACATATTAAAAATTTACAAGAAAAGTGTGACACTAAAAACAAAATAAAAAAATTAAAATGCAATAATCGAACTGTTCTAAAACTTTTTTGATTAAGGATTTAATTAAAACTGATTTTGATTCATAATTATCATATTTTTTTAAAAATTATATGGTTCAGCAATCAACAAATTCAAACTTTTACAAACTTGAATTAACAATGATTTCAAAACACAAATATTTCAGCTATATACACTATATTATAATATTTGTAAATAAATAATATTAAAGCCTTTAAAAATTTTATATTTAATTTGATTATATTTTTTACTTTTGTTTAATATTTACTTTTACTACTTTATAGACCATCAGTTATCCATACGCCAGATAAATGGTGGTTGAACATTTTATTAAATTATTTAGTTGATTATTGGTTTCTAAACTATATTTATACGATCAATAAACTTATTTTGGTTGCATGACTTACATGCATTTTTTTAGAATGTATTCTTTTCATTCTAAACTTGATTTGTAGGTCCATTCAATTTATTTCACCTGCAAAACTACATAAGCATTTAAATTAAACAAGGAAAATTTCTGGCAATGATCAAAAAAATTCGATCAATCCCTTTTTCCAACTGCAAAAAATACTTACACTGTAAGTTTTACAAACATCTATTGAAACAACTACTTCCCGAGCATTTATTTTCCTTGTTTAATTTCATTGTTATTTAAATAACTGCAAATGTGTGAATCATCTTTGTTCCATTTTATTTAACATAAGCATTTCTTTGAGTTTGATAATCACATTTTTATCAGAAATTTGTTTTATTTATAAAACCCATTTTTTTAGGTCTACTAAATTTATTTCACTTGCATAACTTACACAATTAATATATTTTCTGTTCTTTCTTTTAATTGTATAATTTAAGGAAGTTCTATAAAGAAAATCTGCGTAAACGTTTTAGCACATGCTAGAAATCGATAAATATCATGCACGAATATGCGTGGCTTTCGCACCGCATTTTCATAGCTTTTAAACGAAATAAATAAATTATTGGGCTCTCGTGCATAACGATTAATACACGTTAATTCACATGAAATTAATAAATTGATTAAAACATTAAATTAAAAAAACATTCAGTTTCGGGAATATGCGCAAGGCACAAATAAATTAATCTTCGGTTTTGAAATAATCGAATTAAATTTAGTCATCACCATATTTATCATTTTATAAAAAAATATATTTAATCAAAAAAATAAATATATTTCTTGGATCTTCTAGGCGTTCACTTCGTGGTACATTTTCAATTTTGATGTAAAGAAAACACAACATTTTTATACCATTTTTATTTTACTGACTAATGATTACTGTGACTAGTTTCAATTACACAGTAATCATTATCAATCTTAGTTTAAATTACTGTGTAATTAATTGTAGTTTCAAATTTGTCACTAAAGTAAAATAAAAGTGGTATAAAGTTAAGCGTTTTCTTTGCATATAAATATATTTCTTGTAAATATTTGAAATTCTATGATCGAGACTTACTTCGTGATAATCCAAATTAAAAAAAAAATAAAAATTAAAGACTATGGATTTTTAGTTTTATTACTACATTAAAGTTATGTTATTTAAAATACAAAATATATATTTAATTAATTGCTCACTTGACTCATGGTGAAACATTTAGATATATATTTTGTGTTATATTGTTTCAAAAATTAATAATTTTTCAAACAATATAAAGTGTTTTTTTTTTTAATTTCAAATATAAAAAAATCTAAATGTTTCACCATGAGTCAAGTGAGCAATTAATTACATATATATTTTGTGTTTTAAATAACATAACTTTAATGTAGTAATAAAACTAAAAATCCACAGTCTTTAATTTTTATTTGTTTAATATATATATATATATATATATATATATATTCATAAAAAGAAAGGATTCACTCACATGATCACAGTTATTTTAAATAAATTAAATGATTAATTTCTCTATACAATGAATCTTCAATATTCGCAATAAATAATAACAAAAAGGCATAAAGAGCGATGGTTGAAGAATTTGAAAATTGACTTTTTTCCCTTTACGATATTTTCAATGTTCAGTGATTTTTTTTTTTTTTCAAAAAAATGTGAAAAAAAAAATCATAAAAGCTCTTGGTGATGCCAGAAAACAATATGGATCATTCATTTTCCCGAAAAAAAATCATTTTCCGCCATTTTCACGTCATCTGGATCGCCCCGTAAAATTAACATGGAGCCTTACGGGAACGATTTTAAGCGAGGCCCGCCGATTGGCCGTTTCGGACGCGTCTGCGGTTGAACTAAGATTACAGAGTTCAGAGAAAAGATAGAAGGTCGGAGTTTTCTGCATTAATTTCCTAAAGAAAGCATCAATATTCTTTCGAAAAACCATTTTCCTGCGACGTCCGTGAATCTCGAAAAAAAAAATTGCAAATTCGAGCAAAATTTTCGCCATGTTTACGAATGTCGAATTTGCGAGCTCACCATTCAAAAACTAACACCTGGATAAGGCTGAGATTTTACCAGGTTACTCTTCCATCCTTTAACTTTATTTTGACATGAGATGAAGTCATTTGGAGATTTTCGCATTTTCGCTGAAATTTGATTTTTTTTCCTAATAATAGATATTTTCAATTTTCAGTGATTTTTTTTCTCGAAAAAATCTGAAAAAAATCACGATAGCTCTTGATGATGCCAGAAAGAATGTGTACTATTAATTTTCCCGAAAAAATCATTTTCCGAAATTTTTAGGCCATCTGGGTCGCCCCATGAAATTAACATGGGGCCATACGGGAACGGTTTTAAGCGAGGTCCGCCGATTGGCCGTTTCGGACGCGTCTGCGGTTGAACCGAGATTACAGAGTTCGGAGAAAAGATAGAAGGACGGAATTTTCTGCATTGATTTCCTAAAGAAAGCAGCAATATCCTCTCGAAAGACCATTTTCCTGAGACGTCCGTGAATCTCGGAAAAAAATTGCAAATTCGAGCAAAATTTTCGCCCTGTTTACGAATGTCGAATTTGCGAGCTCACCATTCGAAAACTAATACCTGGATGAAGCTGAGATTTTACCAGGTTACTCTTCCATCCTTTAACTTTATTTTGACATGAGATGAAGTCATTTGGAGATTTTCGCATTATCGCTGAAATTTGACTTTTTTCCTAATAATAGATATTTTCAATTTTCAGTGATTTTTTTTTCTCGAAAAAATCTGAAAAAAATCACGACAGCTCTTGGCGATGCCAGAAAGAATGTGTACTATTAATTTTCCCGAAAAAATCATTTTCCGAAATTTTTAGGCCATCTGGATCGCCCCATGAAATTAACATGGGCCTTACGGGAACGGTTAAAGCGAGACGGTCGGATTGGCCATTTCGGACGCGTCTCAGGTTGAATCGAGATTACAGAATTCAAAGAAAAGATAGAAGGACGGGTTTTTCTGCATTGCATTCCTAAAGAATGCAGAAAGATTTTCTCGGAAGACCATTTTCATGAAAGGTTCGTGAACCTCGGAAAAAAATCGCAAAGTCGAGCAAAATTTTCACTCGGTTTGCTAAGGTCGATTTTCCGAGCTCACTATTCGAAAACTAACTAATAGATAAGACTAAAATTTTACCAGGTAACTCTCCCATTCTTTAGCTTCATTTTGATATAAGAAAAAGTCATTCGAAGATTTTCGCCGAAATTTTCAGTTATTTAAAAAATAAATTTTCAGAGACTTTTCTTTTCTCCACAAAATATGATAGCTTCATTTTGATATATGAAGAAGTCATTCGAAGATTTTCTCCAAAATTTACTTAAAAAAAAATCAATTTTCGGAGACATTTTTTTTGTTCTCCAAAAAATCTGAAAAAAAACTGATGATAGCTTCATTTTGATATATGAAAAAGTCATTCGAAGATTTTCTCCGAAATTTACTTTTTTTTAAAAAAAAATCAATTTTCGGAGACATTTTTTTTGTTCTCCAAAAAATCTGAAAAAAAAATGATCATAGCTTCATTTTGATATATGAAGAAGTCATTCGAAGATTTTTTCCGAAATTTACTTTAAAAAAAAATCAATTTTCGAAGACATTTTTTTTGTTCTCCAAAAAATCTGAAAAAAAAACTGATGATAGCTTCATTTTGATATATGAAGAAGTCATTGGAAGATTTTCGTCGAAATTTAAAGTTTTTTCCATAAAAAAATCAATTTTCGGAGACATTTTTTTGTTCTCCACAAAATCTGAAAAAAAAAAAAACTAATGATAGCAGATGCTAGAAATAATTTTCCTGAAGAACATTCATTGTCCCCCATTTTCAGGCCATCTGGGTCGCCGATTGACTTTTTCGGACGAGTCTGAGGTTAGACAGATATTGATGAGTTCAGAGAAAGGATAGAAAGGTATTGTATTCCTAAAGAATACAGTAATATCCTCTAGAAAGACCATTTTTTGGGAGGATCGTGAGCCTCGGAAAAATTGCAAATTCGAGCAAAATGTTCGCCCGGGGCAGAAAGACCTCTTTCGATAGCCATTTAACAATTAATTATTTTTTGTGTGATATACATAATCAATGTTTGTTACCTTAAACTGTTCGCTCGGTTTGCGAAGGTCGATTTTGCGGCTGAGATTTTACCAGGTTTCTCTTCCTTTTATTAGCTTCAGTGCTGCTAAGCCTTATACAATTACATTCTTAAATTAAATTAATTATTTTCAAATTCTATTTAATTAATTTATTTCAAAAAACTGTGCCTATATGAATAAATCTTTTTTTTCTATTAAAACTAATTAATATCAAAATTCAATTGAGTAATTTTTTTTATTTGAATTATAAAAAATATAATTCTACCAAAACTGAACCTATGTTACATATTAATGTAACATTAGTGCAACATTTTTATGTAAAATTACATTAATTATTTTCAATTTTTTTATTTCATTTATTAAAAAAAAAAAACTGTGACTATATGAATAGATCCTTTTTTTCTATTAAAACTTATTAATATCAAATTTCAATTGAGTAAATTAATTTTGAAACTCTTTTTATTTGAATTATCAAAAATATAATTCTATCAAAACTCAACCTATGTTACATATTAATGTAACATTAGTGCAACATTTTTATGTACAATTACATTAATTATTTTCATTTTTTTTATTTCATTTATTTAAAAAAAACTGTGACTATATGAATAAATCTTTTTTTATTTCGATTAAAACTTATTAATATTAAATTTCAATTGATTAAATTAATTTTGAAATTCTTTTTATTTGAATCATCAAAAATATAATTCTACCAAAACTGAACGAATGTTACATATTAATGTAACATTAGTGCAACACTTTTATGTACATTTTCTCAGTAGGAAATTATTGAATTATTAAAGTAATATTTACTCTAAGAATATGGGAAATCGACTAATTTGTAGTTAAATAGATAAGCAATCTTTAAAATTGCGAATTTAATTTATTTAAGAAGTAAATTAAATCTAAGTACTGTGCAAAGAGATTCAGTTCTTTTTTAAGTATTTTCACGTTTAATAGGTAATAACGAATTTAAATCGATTATTTCTCAACGTAAACACTCCGTGCTTTCATGCAAAAACATCAGGTGACAAAACAAACAAACAAAAAACAGATGATAGAAAACAGACAAATCGGTGTAAGCTGGTGTCCGTGTGTACCAAAAAGCCCCACCCCAAAAACCCACAACCAAAAAGTTATTAACATTGAATACCCTCGCGTCATCCATTCCTTGCTCAGTTACCCGAGTGGTTATGACTGGTGGTGGTGGAGAGGTTGGCAGGGGATCACGTGTATCGAAACCACTTACTTGAACGACCGGCTCTTCGGGCACTAGGGTCCCATTGGGGTACTTATGGACGATGGTATTATTTGGATAAACACCAACGATCAGATAAGGGGCAGTGTTGACCATCGGGGGTCGTTTCCTTACGATTGTATTATTTGGTAAAACGGCGAACACAAAGTAATCCCTCGAGCGGGGTGTGGTGGTTGATGGGGGGTTAATGTCGTTGTTTGCGATGTCCGGAATCGGTCCGGTTAGGAGCTTTCCAGAGCGGTTAGATTGGTTAGTGGTTATTGGTTGAGATCTGCCGGAGATCACGATGGCGTCGTCGTGGTTGTTTTTGTTGTTGTTATTATCGGGTGATATCACCGTCACTGAGTTTAGACTTACTTTGAAGGGCTGTGTGCTTTGGGTCGAGTCTTCTTGGGTGGTTAGGTCGATTGTTATTTTGGTCGGGGAGTCGTTTGAGTTGGTCGTTGGTGCAAATGTGCTACCTGCATCTGTTGTTGATTCGGGCATTACTAAAGTGGTTGCTTCAGGTGTTGTTGTGCTCATTGGGCTTGGAGTTACAATCGTAGTCATTTCTGGTAAATCAGTTGTTGTAACACTACCCATCGTGCTCATTTGTGGAGAATCTGTAGTTGTCGACATTTGATTAATACTAGTACTTGACATTTCATTTACACTAGTAGTTGACATTTGATCAACACTCGCAGCTGTTGTCATTTCACTACCTGTAGTTGTGGGTATTTTATTAATAGTAGTTGCTTCCATCGGAGGCATCGTTGTTGTATCCATTTGATCAACAGAAGTCGTTCCCATTTGATTTACTGCAGCAGTACTCATTTCACCCATCATAGTACTCATTTCATCACTAACAGTAGTACTCATTTGATCACCAGTCGTAATACTCATTTGCCCAGTTGTAGTGCTCATAACTTCAGTTGTTGATTCCACTCTACCCATAGTCATCATTGAGTCACTAACAATACTACCAACCGTCGTTGTAGGAACCGTGGTAACCAAGCTAGCGGAAGATAAACTCCTCGCGCGTCCCGTCGTAGTCTTCACTCGATTAGCAATACCCAGGGAAGCTAAATAATCCGCTAAAGAAATCGCGACCGTACTCAGAGGAGCAGCGCCGGGCTGCCTCGACACTTTCGGACTCGGCGAAGTGTACAAAACCTCATTATCCAAAGTGCTCACCGTGTAAGCGGCCACCTTCGGCGTACTATCCGCAAACTGTTTGCTAACTCTCGGGGTACTCTCCGCGATTTTTTTATTTGAGTGCAATAGATTGAGCAAATCACCAAAGGTGCTCGCGCCCAGCGGATTTGGGGTGATGGATGGTGCTAGGGACGAAGACTTAGCAGGTGCTGTTGGATGTGTGGAACTACCTACATGATCGCTGGCCTGAATGGCCGAGAGCGAACTCAAGATCCTCTCGATGATGGTGGTGGGTTTCTCCGTAGTGACCTCCGCCTTGGCCGTCGTCGTCTCCACCGATTTCGGCTTCTTAGTGGCGATGCGTAAAATCGCAGAGGATCCCGTCGGCTTCACCTCGTTGTCTTCAGGCTTAGCCGTCGAGGTGGATATCGACGTGATTGAATTGATAATCCTTTCTATTATTGAAACTTGCTTGTTATCCTCACTTTGCTGTACCTTAAAAATAAGTGTTATTAATAACCTGATTTAAAAAAAATATTTCATACTGATTAGTCTATTACCGTTGTGCTCTTGGTGGTGTTATCACTGATTAAATTATCGGAGAAGAGGGAGTTTGTATTGATGGGATCGTCGATTGAGATTACTTGATAGTTGCCATTGTCCTCCGTGTGCACACCTGGAGGTACCTATAAAAGGTCTCATATTCTGTCAGCGCGCCTAGGGCGATGATGAGATGATATTTTTTAATATGTGGATGGTCTTCGATGTCGAGGGTGGAATTCTTTCACTTATTTCATTATTTAATTAATGTACAAAAATCACGTATTTCGAGAATGCGTACAAAAAGAAACTTTAGCTTTATTTTGTTAGCCGACTTTTTTTGCTTTGAATGCATTCATTTTCTACAAGTTTTGCATCAATCACATCAAAATTTATGCGTGGTAATTGTATTACATTTTTATTAATCAATAGGTTTACACTACAATCGACAATCCTTTTTTTACGAGACTAAAGTCAGAATTGATCAGAATTGATAAAATATTAATTTTAAGTCGACTATGTTTTCTTATGGGAATATAAGTTTAAGCTCTATATCTGGTTATTAAGGCTTTAAGATCACGGCTATTAATTTCGCAAAATAGAAGATACGATTCTAGACTAAATAATAATTGCTAGACGTTAGCTAGACATTAGCAATTATATTTAGTCTAGAACTCCGATAATAAAACTAATAATAATTTAAAAAAAAACAGTTACGTTTAAACTCAATTAATGTGAAGCAAAATCACATTAGTGATTCAAGAGTCCTCGAGTCAAAATGAATCTACGGAAAATACAAAACAATACGAATAAATATTCGTTCTATATTAAAATTCTTGAAAGTTGATTTGATACTTTCAAGAATTTTAATATAGAACGAATATTTATTTAGAAAAATGCTTTCAAAGATTTGTTCTTGATGTGATTTTTTTACGTCCACTTGAAATGTTTATAAATGAAATTAAAAAAATTGTAAACAGGAAATTAAAAAAAATGTAAAAAGGAAATTATAAAAAATGTAAAAAGGAATGTTAGTACAACAAAACTGAAATTATTAAACTCAACAAATGTTTATGTTAATCCAATCCATATAATAAGTTTTGCAAAGAAGTTTAACGCAACAAATATCAACTTTATCAGAAATTATAAAAAAATGGTGATATTTTTTTATTTGAAAATAAGAACCTCCTAATTTTGATATGGATTAAATATTTAGTCGAAAGAAAGTTTCCCAATATTTGTTCTTTTTGCATCCACTGGGAATATTTTTTTATGAAATTATAAAAATGAGATGTCATTACAATAAAATTGAAGTTTTTGAAATTGTTACATATTCATTATGTTCTTTCATCCCATTTTATAAAAAGTATCATAAAAGAGTGTAACAAAAATAAATTCAATCAGGAATTATATAAAAAAAAAACATTTATTAATATATTTTAATGCGAAAAAGAGCCCTCGATTTTTTATAAGAGCTACATAAACAGCTGGAAAAATATTAATAATTAACTTCTCACTTAACCCGTGATGAAACATTTTTGAACTAATTAATTAGCTGGAAAAAAGCTTTCGAATATTTGTTTTTAGTTGAAATCTGGAGAAAAAGGATTTTTTTTCTGTAATTAGAAATATTGGATTTCAGTACAATAAAACTGAAATTACGAAAACTAACAAGTAGTTATAATCATTCAATTCATTCCAAGTAGTACAAGGAGTTCCGCGAAAATCATTTCTTTTTCCAGAAACTATAAGGAAACATTGTCATATATTTGTTTAATACGAAAAAAAAAAAAAAAAAGAAACTCAAAATAAATATATTTCTCCATGGGATACGTAAGAATTTAAGTTATATTATATATTGACTTAAATAAATAAATATATTTCACCATGGGATACGTAAGAATTTAAATCATATTATATATTGACTTACATTCTTACGTATCCCATGGTGAAATATATTTATCTCGAGTTTCTTTTTTTGTATTAAAAAAATATATAAAATTTAACAAGAACTCGAGATAAATATATAAAAATATTTCTCCAGAATTTAAGTCATATTATATATTGATTTAAATTCTTACGTATCCCATGGTTAAATATATTTATCTCGAGTTTCTTTTTTTTATATTAAAAAATATATAAAATTTAACAAGAACAATTTTATTGTATAGGCTTTCTCAAACATCGAAGAGTTCATACGCCCTTCATTCATGGAGCCACTGAGCCGACAGTAATTGTCCGCGAAACGTTTGGATGAAACACCAACAGACCACAGCCTAATAGCCCGGAAATCAACAATTTTAATAATATCCTCGAATTCGAATTTTCGAATTTCATTTATTTTAGCTCAATCAATATGAACGCAACCTTTTTTTTTCGATATATTCATACGAGTCTTATTTAAAAGGATTTTTTTGCATAATAAAATAAGCTTGAATTAATTAATTTATGCAATTGCATGCCCCTTGTGATTTATTTGTGGTTAATTCATGCAGCGTTGCTTATACTTGATTTAATTTACAGGTGCACCTTATTTAGCTAGCAAAATCTTCGTATTAATTAAAATAAATAATGATTATATAATTGTATGTATCGTAAAAAAAAACTTAAAGACAAGTTAATTCCTTAAAGAATGTTTTTTCAGCTGTATTTCACTATATTGTCATTTTTTTTGTATATATATATTCATATATATCAAAGGATATATATACAAAACAATGGACAATATAGTGAAATACAGCTAAAAAAACATTTTTTAAGGAATTAACTTGTCTTTACGTTTTTTCCCTTACATACAATTATATTATCATTATTTATTTGATATTTCATTTGATTTTTCTATTCCGGGTGTACTGTTTGACCTGACAAACCAAAATACACATCATGCGAAAAAAAAATTACAAGACTAAAAATTAATGTTTCCTAAGGGGATGTCATTATGTTTTAAATTCAGCCCCCTGCTGCACTCTCAGTGGGTTGGGCGGGGGCTTAACTTTGAAATTTCGAATTGGAACCCCCATTTTTTATCAGATTCTAGGAACAAAATTACATAACATTTTATTAAACCATTATTTTTATTCGTAGCAGTTGGCGCTATAATCACAAAAAATAAATTTAAAATAAATAGGTTAGTAGCTTCTTACGCATTATTTTCTTCGGTTATAGACTTCCGCCAGTAGACAACTCATTAAAAACTCTAGCAAATGAAGAACGTGATCTTACTTATTCAGGAAAATGCTCAGCAAAAAAAAAGATATTTATTTATGGCGAATGCAGAAGAAATTTCGACGACGCTGTTAATTTGTAACAGCATCGTCGAAATTTCTCCTGCATTCAATTCAATTCAATTCAATTCATTTATTTACGGTAAATCACCTTTATACAGAATAATAACAATAATCAAAATGTTTAGGTAAATAGCATGACTGTAAATCACATATAAACAGAATAATACAATTTTACAATCGCCATAAATAAATATCATTTAATTTTTTTCTTGCACGGATACATAATCCATGATGAAAAGATAGAAGAGAATGGCATTGTCATGTGACGTAGAATATTTGTACTCAGCTAGCTTGCTATCCACAATTATGTTAAATTTACAAATTAAAATTTTTAAAAAAGGAGTTAATTTTTAAATTAAATTAATTTTATAAAATTTTACATTTTTTTATAACTAGAATATGATTCATTAATAAAAAAAATGTTGCTGGCGCTCACCCACAGAGGGTAACGGAAAGAAAACATGATGATTTTGCTTTAGGAAACATTAATTTTTTATCTCGTAAGATGAATATTTTTTAATTATTTTAATTTGTCAGGTTACATGTCAAAATTATTTTATATTGTGTCAACTCAATTTCGCTGAAATTCCCTCAAAATAATAAAATAACCTCCGGTCGATAGCCGATTCATCATCATCTACAGAATATAATTCTAATTTTTGTATATTATTGTACATACATATACACATTTGAATAAAGATGGTTAGTTAGTTAATAAAATATTCTTATTGTTTACAATCGGCAATGAAATTAGAATATTAAGCAGCCGGGAAATTGATGCTGCAATAAATAATTTGAAACTATCAAAAAAAATATGCTAGATTTATTTCAAATGCAAGACAAGCCAAGCCGTATTATTTGAAATATTTCAATGAAATCATTATAAACTTTTTAAATCAATTGTATTTTGAAAAGATCACATATTTTGTTTCCATCTTTGTTCTAATTGTTTGTCTATGTTTGTATATAAGAATAAAAAACGTGTATTTCCATGTATGTATGCATGAAATATTTATATGTAATTTAATTAAGTTGGAAAACATTATTTTTAATGTTTTAATAAAGAATTAAAAAAAAAATGGCATAAAACGGCAGAAAGATCATTGATCGATAACAAATTGGCAGATTTTTTAAATATGCATTGTAATATTTTATTTTACATGTAGATATTATATTACGTTTGTCAATAAAGATTATATATATTTAATAAAATATGTATTTGATAAATCGTGTAATTTATTTGATATATTAATTGACGTACATTTGACAACATGATTAGTATATAACATATAGAGATGGGCAAAGTCGATTTTTTCGATTTTTTTTGTCACTGCAAAATGAAGTTTATGACAATTTTCTTAGTGTTATTTATAATATTAATATTGGAAAGTTTTATCTATTGATTAATAAACTCAATTTTATTGTTATTTATTAACTTTAGCTACTTAAAATTGGTTATTCAGAAATACTCGATTACTAAATTCACTCGATTTTGCCCAACACTAATTACATATCTAGTATGGAAAGTTAAATTTTGCGTACGTATGTGAATACTTCAAAAACAGGTAATAAAACACTTTCCGGTGAGTTTTGTACACTATTTTTCCTGCGAATTAAAATAAATTTAAAATTATAGATATTTTTTATATCTGCATATTTATACTTCTTGTGTGATTTTTGATGAAGTGAATTTTATCTCGACAAATAATTTTCCTCATTTATAAGGTTTATTGAGTATTATATAAAGAGTAAAGTATAGATTCAAAATTTAATGGATACAAATATTTACAATCAAAATTTATATTTGATTGTCTCTGTAATGCAAATTGAAATTCTTCTGAGAATAATGATTCAAAGTAATGAGAACATAATTTAAAGTTTCTTTTATTAGAAATTTAATTATTTATTTTCTAATCAATTGATATTACAACTTTTTCACATTGATAATAATAATATAAATTTATTTCATAGGATAAATTAGAATTATTTACATTATATGATTTTCTTATTATATTATTTTAAAAGGCTTTAAAATTTCAATTCATCAGTGAAAATAAAGAAAATATCTCAGAAAATAAAGGTTTAAGCTATCATAATGACTTTTTTTATATGACAGTTATATTTTAAGAATCAATATAGACACCTTAAAATAACAGATTATTAAAATTATTACAAAAAAGATGGAAATTTGTTCTTAAAATGTAACTGTCATATAAAAATTACTTTGTGTTAGTTTAAAACTTTTTTTTCTATAGTGATTCAAAGTACAATTTAGAAAAAATAGAAAAAAACTTTGATAAGAATATGTTTTAAATTAATAGTAAATGTATTTCTTATTATTGGAAACTTTTTTTAGTTTGTTTTAAACATGCCATAAACATTTAAATAAAAAATTAATTATTTTCACATCATTTTTATTTAATATATTTAAATAACTGTGACCAAGTGAATGAATAAATACTCTTTTCTATTTATGCCATAAACTATTTTTTAATTAAATGTTTTGAAAATTATATCGAATAAAAAACACGATTTTTCGTCTAAAATAATAAAACAATGTTTTTTCAACACCCTTTAATAATGCAATTCAAATTGTAATAATATATAAAATCTTAAGGATAGAAAGTCCTACGGTCGATAGATAGCCGAAGATAGACAAACATTTTCGTTTTAAGTATATTGTTTGTAAAAAATTATGTAATAGTAGGAATATAGATGTTTGTTAAATAAAGCCTTGACAAGACTGTTGTTAGCTAGCATATTGTTAGATTTAACATCATGCCAACGTCATGTTAAAAAAACTCAATGGTTGAGGCTGTCACTTGATGAAACTCCATATTAACAATTAAATAAAAACACAATAGTAATTTAGTTTCACAGTTGCCTGATATGCTACTGTGTTGACGAAACAATTGTAGCAGTATTTCTACAATAAAAAAAAAACAGTGAAACTAAAATTCCATTGTATTGTAATTCAATTGTTAAAAGAAATCAATAAATATTTATTTTCGTATATGCGGATCAAACCTCAGTTCCAATCATTCTTCTGTAGGTTTGAAAAACATAAATTGCGTTTAATTTTTACGCAATCAATTATGAATAAGCAAAACATCGGCAGATTTATTAAAGTATTCACTCTTTTTAAGATTATCCTTAATGTTTTTTTATGAATAATTAACAAAAACTTATTAATCAATATTTGCAATTAAAATGTTTGCAAACAAAACACATGCATAAAACATAAAGAAATTAATCCATGCAAAAAATTATATCAATCACTTGCATGCATTCCGTGTGATTTCAGCACATAAATAAATTGTTTCAGAGAAACAAATAATTGCACGTGATGTTATTTATAAATAAATAAATAAGTAAAAGAATACCACCTGAAATGAGTGCGAAATGTTAAAATGTTAAACGATGTTAGTCGAACAAATAAATATATTATTTACAAAAAAAAGCACAAAAATACATATGTACACAAAAAAATGAAACATTCGAAACCACTCGTTTAATTTAAGAAAATAATAAACACTAAAACTAAAGGAAAATATATAAATTAAATAAAATAATTAATAAATTATTTTCCCTTTAGCTACTGTGACATAATAACTTATGTTACATAAGTACTTTAATAATTATCTAATAAAAGTCTAATAATTTATTTAAATTATTGTGACCAAGTGAATAAATCCTTTTTTTTATTAGGAAAATATTTAATTTATAATATTAATTTGTATCCTTTTAGCTTCTTTGATTTTTAAAAAGCTAACATTCTAAAAATAAGAATAGAAAAAAAGGATTTATTCAGATGATCATAGTTTAATTTAATTTAATAAAAAAATAAGGTTTACTAAACGAAAAATTCAAATGCGTTTATGTATTGTGTAAATAAGATGCGCCATAGGAAAAGTAAACACTTCTTATTGAAGAAATATAATTATTTTTTTAATTACAAATTCTTATCTTTAATGTAGTTTCATTTTAAAATAGAGCAAGTCATTATATTTTCGTTATTATTTTTGTTTGGGGAAATTTAATCATTTTATAAATTATAACAACCTTTAATATAAAAAGTAGATTATGTTAAAAGTTATAATAATTTTGTAAATGGTGACATTTCTGTCAATAAAATATATTAAGTGCAATAGAAATGTAATCATCAAGAATGTGTAACACATAGTGGAGGACCTACACGTTATTAACATTTGTACACGTTCTGGTCAACCGATTACTTTGAAATTTTAATCAATTATTAGCTTTATAATTACGAACATGTGCACGAAAATTTTTCGAAATATAAACATTCGTTCTTGGTGATTACATTTCTATTGCACACAGTATATAATAAAAACAAATCATAATTACTTACTCAATTTTTAAATACATTTTATATTTTCGTTTTCATTCATCAATAATAATATGAAATATAATTCCTTATTGAATCATTAAAAAAATATTTTTGTAAACAAATGTTTGTTTTTTATAATAATAATATTAATAGTAATAATAGCACTTTATTATCCAATAGTTAAAAACACTTCTTACAGGATAATTTTTAATTTTATATCGAAATTGGCATTAATTTTTTGTTGTTATTAAAAATGGTAATTACGTATTTAAAATAATCCTTAAAATCAACAAGTGGCTTCGAATAAATAAAATAAATAAATAAAAAAAATGTTCAAAAATTACGGAAATGCTGCTTTATTGTGCTAAAAGAATCACTTAATCAAAAATAAAACTGGAAATACATTAAAACAAATAGTACACCTTTTATAATTTTTATAAAATATGTATATTATCATTAATAAAAAGAAGAACAAAAAAAAATACAAAAAATATACATATAAATCTATGACACAGATAACGATTAATACTAATTGTATTTTAAAAAAACAAATACTTATAATAATAATAATAAAGAAAGAGAAAAAAATGTGGGTTTTGGTATGGCTTAGCAATATTAAGAGGTAAGGTATGTTTAATTAAATTTTAGTGCTGTTGAGTTTGTTTTTTGTATGGTAATTGCAGTGGCTTAAACTTAGAATGTTTTTAAGTATTTGTGTCGCCCGGCGCATCCACCATTTATACGAAAGCGTGTTTTTCTTCTGAAAAGAAAACACTCGACACTGATTAATTGGTTTTGTGTATAAATGAGGTGTCTTGTTGTTTGTTTTCTTGTGTGTGTACTTAATTTATAATCCGCACACTTGAAACAAGCATTTAAATATTTATGTTTTTTTTATTGAATTTATTTAACGCCTACTTTTGCAATTGAATTAAACCACCACCTAAGAGGTAATACAATTTGTTTTTGAAACAAACCAATTTTAACATTTTTATCGACTCTTGATTCATTATTTTAAATGAAATTTATTTATACACTGTGGTTTATTTAAGTGTAGAGATTTAAATGGTAAAGAGATCATAAAATATGTTTTTAAAATAAACCAATTTTAACATGTACATGTAATTATATTATATACAACTTATGATATGTATGTTACCCTTTATAAAATTAATACTTTTGTTATGATCAATTTAAAATATTAGTATTATTCACTGTCAATTTATATTTATATTTCAGTTTGATTATCATTTACATATATTAATATATTTAGTTGTAATATTGATTTTTGTTGCATATGTTTTGAAAAAAGGAGATACCGTAAATAAATAAATAAATATATATTATAAAAATCGATTATATTTTATATATTTTGTTGTTAGTAAATTTTAACATTTTTATTAATTAATTGATTTTATTATTTTATTTAAAAAAAATTAATGAAAATTGATTTATACAATGTTTTATTTAAGTGTAGCCATAAGGATTTACATGGTAAAAATTTTATCCCGTGTTAACTTATGTTGTCGTCGAATTTTGAAAATGAATGAATTTTATCCGTTTTAAAAGATAGTGGAAACTATTAATTAATTCTTTATTTACCGAAAATCACCTTTTTACAATTAATGACAATCTGTAATTACAAAATACAACAATATATTCAATTTATTTGATCAAGTATAACTATTGAGATTTTCAATCAGATTAATCGATTTTATTTAAATCTTTTAACTTAACGTTAAAACTGTTAAAAGTGGTTTGTTTTAAAAATATATTTCGTTAATTTTAAAAATATTCTGGTCATATACAGGCAATATTTTTTTATCGTGAGTTTACATTGCAATATATTTGTTTCATCATTTTTATATGAATCATAGGAAATTTTGTATTAGCTTATCTTATTTATTTAATAATTATAAAAAATTAAATTTAATCTTTGAGGCTGTTACTCGTCGAAACTATTTGACATGACATTATTCTGCCCGATGAAGCCACTATGTGATGAAACAACTGTTGTAGTGTCCACCAATAAACCCTGAAATCTTAACTAAGTTTTTTTTTTTAATTGCTTAAGTGATAAAAAATTAAATTAAATCAACTAATACAAAATCAAATCGTTGATTTTAAATTTTCTATCGTTCATTTAAAAAAGGAAATAGAAATATATTAGATTAATATTCTGAATATGACAAACTCCAAATTTTCCGTGCTAAATTTGGAAACAATTTATTTATGTGCTGAAATCACACGGAATAATAAACCGTGAAATCTTAACTAAGTTTTTTTTAATTGCTAAAGTGATAAAAAATTTAATAAAATCAGCTAATACAAAATTAAATCGTTTATTTTAAATTTTCTATCGTTCATTTAAAAATGGAAAAAGAAATATATTAGATTAATATTCTAAATATGACAAACTCCAAATTTTCCGTGCTAAATTTGGAGTTTGTCATATTTAGAATATTAATCTAATATATTTCTTTACTATCTCGATCCCCTCTAATTTTAAAATAAAATATTCGTTATTGGAAAGAGTAACAATTATTTAATTTTAATAATATACAAATCAATATATTCCACCTCAAGAAGAATTATCTTAAAAAAGATTTGCCGGATTGATTGCTCCCGCCGAATCGGGCGTTTGTTTATTTATTTATTTATTTATTTTAATTAATCGTTTTATATATAATTAGTAATTATACATAATATGTAAAGTATATATGCATACGTTTTTTTCTTTTTCTTTTTCTTTTTTTGGCCTCGAATACACATCTATATGGACAGCTGTTAGCGGTTTTAACAAAAATAATGTTAACGTTTACAGCTTTAATTTTGAATCATTTAAATATGAAATGATAAGATTATATAATTGTATATTATTGGTTGCTAGAAGTTCATTAATACAATAAAGAGGTAAAAAAATAATTTATAACAGCCTTTTAAAAACTGTGGTCTTAGTAGATATGCATATAAAAGTAACGATTACAATATTCCCTGTATATTTATTTGACGAAATATTTACATAAAATAAATTAATTTATTTATTACATTTCTTGGATAATATTCTCACTTATCACTTTGTGAAACATTGTGAAAATATTTATTGTTTTTTTTTAGGTAACAAAAAACACTTGCTTTGTTTCACTCATTCACAATGCTGTAAAAAGTAGAGATGAGCAAAGTCGATTATTTTTGTCACTGCAAAATGTAATCTAAATATATGACAATTACCTTAATGCTATTACAATTAATATCAGGAAGTATGACCTTTTTATTAATTAACTCAATTTTTAGTATATGACAATTATCTTAATGCTATTACAATTAACATCAGGAAGTATGACCTTTTTATTAATAAACTCAATTTTTAGTATATGACAATTATCTTAATGTTATTACAATTAATATTGGGAAGTGTCACCTTTTTATTGATAAACTCAAATTTATTGTTATTTATTAACTTTAGCTACATAAAATTGGTTATTTAGAAATACTCAACTACTAAATTCACTCGATTTTGTCCAACACTAGTAAAAAACGAATCTAGTCGAGTAAAATACAATATTCTGAATAAATTGCTCAGTTAATCCGTGGTGAAACATGTTTAATTAATAATGATTGGAAATTAAAACACTTTTTTTTACTACGACTAAACATCTTTATTCATGTAACATTTATACATAGTTTAGATAATTATTTACAATGATTTGTAGATTTATAATCACATATATTACATGAAATGGATAAAGACCGAAGGCCTTTTTTTTATTTTTCAGATATTTTCAAAATAATGTGTTTTAATTTACTTTCAATCTGTATTCTGTATAAAGGTGATTTACCGCAAATAAATGAATTGAATTGAATAATTGAGTAAAATACAAGACGAATAAATGAAACAAATCAACTGTTCTTAAATTAAAAAAAAAACTGTAAAAAAATTATTTATGATTCATGGTTTTAATTCACTAAAATTTTAATTTGCATTCAAAATTATTGAACTTGAAAGAAGAGAAAAAAATTATCAACAACACTTGAGGCCTTAATATTGCCAAAAAATACCGACCGAAACAATGATCTAAAATCTACACAATGTGCGAACTAAAATTAAGTAAAAAAAATATAAATGTTAATTAAAAACCTACACAAATGTTAATTAAATAAACGGCATTAAGTTTCATCTCTCAGTCTTTATTAGACATTCTAGATTATTCCAATTCAGGTACTTACTTTTTTTACAAGCCTCTTTTATGCCAATGAAAATGATTTTTTATATAATTGATCACATAGAAAAAAAAATGAGGATAAAACCTGTTAGTGTAAAACAAACCAAATAATTTAATTCATAAAAAGAAACTTATTTATGTAATTAATTCTTTTGATATTTAAACATTGGTAGCTCATGTTGTAATATTAAATATGAATAGATTATTAAAAATCTTTAATAAATTATCCCCATTTTAACTACAGTGACATTTTGACTTATTATTATTATTATCGTTATTTAGGGAATTCACCTATTTTACATATATAAGAAAACATAATTAGCTATACATAAACATATGTAGCTCATGCTCATTAATGCTTATGTTACATAAGTACTTAAAAAAACTTTAACGAAAGTTTACGAGTTCCACTAGAATAGTAAACAGTCAAATAGGCCCAACCCTTGTTTATTTTTATCTCTCTTAAATTAAATATTCTAAAACTCCACCACCAACTTCTATACATGCGCATTTATAATAAATACCAGGTCCATTTATAAATGCGCAAATAAGTGTATAGAAGTGGGTGGTGGAGTTTTAGAAAATTTAATTTGGATTAATGCTACTTCGAAAATATCGAAAATATTTAATCATTTCAACCGGAGATCGCGAGCCAGTTTCAGTGAACATTGATTTGATATAATTAACGTATTAAGAATACAATCTAGTAGCGTATCCCTTGCATTTTTATAATCTCGTAAAACAACTACAAATGTATTATTTTATGACATTTGCTTCATTAATATTTTGTTGAAAATTGGCATCTAGCACAACGTTGTTAAATTTAACTTAATTAGCTTTTTAAAAAGAAAAACCTTATCTCTGAAACAAATAAAAATCGAACAGCTTATTTTTGCTTCCTAGACATGTGTTTAATTAATTTCTCACTTAATACACTTAATACTCACTTAATGCGTGGTGAAACATTTTTGAATTAATTCAGGATTATTTAATTGAAATTAAAACACTTCGTTTGTTTCATTCCTCCCTGAAGATGACCAATGGTCGAAACTAGTTGGAGAAAATATAAATAAGTGAAACAAACCAAGTGTTTTAATTTCAATTAAATCATCCTGAATTATTCCTAGACATGTCTTTAAAATATATATATTGCCTTTCGAATCACCCTGTATAATCTAATCTTTTTAATAATACATTCATATTTATTATTACAAAATTTATAAATGTTTTATTTCATATTTACATTTTCATATTAATGGTTTGTTTTATTTTATAAATTAATTTTATTATAAATTTTATATGAAATAAATATGAAACAAAATAAAAATCGAACAACTTCTTTTTTACTTCCTGGACAAGTTTTTAAAATATATATATTGCCTTACGAATCACCATGTATAACCTAATCTTTTTAATAATACATTAATATTTATTATTACAAAACTTATAAATGTTTTATTTCATATTAATGGTTTGTTTTACTTTATAAATTAATTTTGTTATAAATTGTATATGAAATAAATATGAATAGATTATTAAAAAAACAATAAATCACAGATTAGATTGAATAACTTTAAATTCTCGATTAGTTTCTGGTTATTAGCCCATTTCAAGAGAATTTAAAATTTATTTTATTATACTAATTTCGGGTTATTAGCCTATTTTCAAGAGAATATAAAATTTGTTTTATTAAAATTTCTATGGATATTTACATGAATAGATATATTGATTTTTTAATTTTTATTTTAACTAGTCGAGAATTTAAAGTTATTCAATCTAAACTGTGATTTATTGTTTTTTTTTATAATCTATTCATATTTATTTCATATACAATTTATAACAAAATTAATTTGTTTTATTGGTTGATTTTTAATAATATATTCATATTTATTTCATACAATATGAACTACGAATGTCTAAATATTAAAATCATTAATTATATAAATTTTATATTCCTCATGTTAAATAAAATGAATAATTATTTTAAATTATATAAATGAAAATGAAATTTAAAAATATTTAGATGATTTTTAAAATGAAATTGTTTGTAATTAAAATTATTTCAACTTCAATTATAATTACGTATTTGAATTAATTAATTCATTATTTTTTTTTATTAAAATATCTCTGATGATTTTTATTACTTACTTGAACTTGAATGAAAACGATTTTCAGGTACTGTTTTGTTTTTAATAATTTTTGTTTTCGGATGAAACCTAACCCCTGTGTTTTTTTTTTTAACTTGTATTAATTATTATTATATTTACCTCGTATTTACCTGCACCCATGTCTGTATATTTTTATATAAACTATAAATGTATTCTAAAATAATATATATATTGTATATGTGTGAGTTATATGAAGCAGAGAAGAAGTGGCAGATGATCAGGAGGAGAGAAGATAGTGGAAGTGTCCCCCAATCATGTGACTTTATTCAAAAACCAGTTGTATGGTTCTGTTTCGGACCACGCGACGTCCTTCGACAAAGACAAAATCAATCAATTAATTACCACCCCCAAAATATTAAATTCGTTTTTTTTTGTTTTGTATATGTTGGTTTTTATTTATATATATATTTATTTTGGTCATGCGGTTTTGTGTGAGGTTTTGGTGAAGGTTATTTTTTTTTTTTTTGGTTTAGGGCCTTCACCGTGCGCGTCTTTGTCGTCAGTACGGTCAAAAACTGTCGAAAATTTTGACTAAGGTGTACTATTGCTTTAATTTTTGTGTGATTTTAATGTGCATTTGCGATATTCCACTCGTAGATAATTTTTATTTTTAACTGCTTTGAGTTCTTGTATAAAAAATGAATTTTTAGAAGCTAAATAGTTATAATCAGGACTATTCTGCAAAGCAAATTTTAAGATTAACGTGTACGTTATTTTTATCATCAGAACCTAAGCAACTTTTGTAATGGATATGTAGTCATATAGAATGTGGGTTTTATTAATAACGTACACGTTAAACCTAATATTTCTCATTGGGAATAGCAACGAATGTATATTAATTCCGTAGGATAAATGTCAAGTTTAACGTGTACGTTATTTTTTTATTTTCACAGTCTAAGTATAATAGATAGATTAGATTTAATTAATAACGTAATTGATAATTTTGACATTTCGCCTATGGAATAGCCCCGCTTATAAAAGGTTTGGTTTATCGAATGAACATACCTATTGAATTATTTCTATATATAGAGTTAAATAAACATTAAAAATAAAATATGAAATAAATATGAATTAATTATTAAAAATCAACCAATAAAACACAGATTATATTGAATAACTTTAAATTCCCGAAACTAGTCGAGAATTTAAAGTTATTCAATCTAATCTGTGTTTTATTAGTTGATTTTTAATAATTTATTCATATTTATTTCATACAATATGAACTACCAATGTCTAAATATTAAAACCATTAAAAATAAAATAATTTATATTCCAAATGTTTCTATTTTTTTGTAACTGTATATATAAAAATAATTAAATAGATGTTAATTCGATAAATTAGTTTAGCACTTTTTACACTTTCCTTACTGTCAGCAATGCAAACCTTAAGGGTGATGTCACAAACTAGCACTCAGTTCAATTTAATGCAGAAGACACGAACAAACCAAATACAAAATCTTGTTGGTTTTTGTAAACAACAGGAATTTAAGAAATTTTATTTTCAATTTTAATAAATGAAACACTTTTTTATTTTGTTTGTATAACTCGGATTATACGAGTTATACAAACAAAGTAAAAAAGTGTTTCATTTATTAAAATTGAATTAAAATATATAACAAAGTAGAAGCCTCAACAAATTTTATTTCAGTAATAGTAAAAATTATTATAATTATTATTTATTATTAATATAATCAAAAGATTGCATTTAAAAAATATCAGAAAAGATAGCTGTGCTAATGGACAAAAAAAAATTCCTAAGTATTTTTAAGAGAAGAGTTATGAAAACGAGGTGAATATTATAATCAGTTCCAAATATTGTAAATAAACTTTAGCGAAGTCAAAAATCGAAAAAAGATGATTGGTTGACTTTGAAAATTTATATTAGAAATAACCAATAATGATTCTATTAATGAAATTAATTTTATATCTACGAGTAGATTTAATCACAAACATATGGAAATCACACACTCGCCAATTTAAAAATTAAATTAAAAAAAATCTATCATTAAACAAACTTAACATGCACTTACTAATGTTAAGACACTTGAATTAAAAAAAAAATCGTGCCTTCTAAATAAATTAATAATGCGAGTGACGAACTGGTTTGACATAAAGCTCTTGTACTTGTTTTAATTCCGTGCTGTGGGATTATTAATAAATAAGATGGATCGTCCAAAAAAACAGAGCGATCCGTTTTAAAAATTAGCAGGTGCGTCTCAGGAGACATTCTAGGAAAGTATTGATCCACATGTACAGCCTGCCACTCACCTGGTTGGTTGGTGTCACAGTCGGCACGGTTGGCACGTAAGCCGGTACCACTGTCGAGGACCTTAACGGGGTGCCCGGTCTGGACTCGCTCCTGTACCTCGAACTGTAGCGATTCAGCTTCTTCGCAGAGGATAATTGAACAACCTGAATTTGAAATAAAAAAAATAGAATTAATTAAAAAAAAAACAGAAATCAACTTAAAATAAAAATTAAATTAAATATAAAGTAAAAAAAAACATTTTTTTATTATTATCAAATATTGAATATTATGAAAAATCGATATGATTGTAGAATTGTTGCTAGTACTAAAATTTCTCTAATTAAATATCAATAAACCTTTCATTTTTTAATTATTTTCTTTTAAATAGAAAAGAGTATGCAGGAACGCGCGTCCTTCCTTTGCCCGTCATTACTATCAGAGCACGCGGCTGGGTAAGCTTCGCTCTTTTTAATTAATTTAATTCAATTCGTTTCGTTTAATTTTATTCAGTTTTGAATTAATTTGGTTTAATTTAATTTTAATCGGTTTAGTTTAATTTGATTTAATATAATTGATTTAATTTCACAAAGTATAGTTGAATTGATTTAATTGGTTATTTTTAACATTATGTAAGGCAAAGCTGTACTGACGAGGGATAGATCCCGAAACACGTGTCTACACATAGCCTTATATTACGTAACGTTCCTTTTCTTGTTTTTGCATTAAATAATATTTTCTCGGATCAAAAAAATTTTTGCATTATGCAATATTTTATTGATATGCAACAGCAGGTGTATATTATCCACAAATTTGTGTTACTTTCATTTTCACGATTATCGGTATTGGAAGGAAGACGTCCTGGACCACGTCGTAATTCAATGTCCGGCGTGGGTATTTGCCCGGGAAGTAGTTGTTTTAATATGTATTTGTTTAACATACTTACGTAACGTAAGTCAAAAAGTCACAGAGCTAAATGTGAGAATAACTTAAAGGGAAAGGGAAATCCCTTTTGTCACGATCAATTCGTTCTACTCTTAATCAGCAGAATAATGAAAACAACGTTATCGATCATGAAATTAAAAAAAATAAGAGACAATTAAATCTTTTAAAAATTATATCAATATCCTGTAACTAATTTGCCTCAATGTTAAATTATCTTCCAATTAAATCCACGCTCGATTTTTTTTTATAAATATACACATAATTTTCGTGAACACTATCTCATTGAAAAATCTGAATTGGCATTGTGTTTATTCAATTGTGTATCACTTTTGCAATGGCAGTACCGGTGAACGGTCTCGAAAATTGATATATTAACAAATTACGTTACGAAATCGATCTACTAAATCTGACTCACGGCGAGTGTGAGTTACTTTATGCGAATGCTTTCTCTTTCGCATTTAATTTTAACACTCGATTTACACAATAAAAGTTAAAGATATTGCGGCCGGACAAAAGTGCGGATTTCGCACATTTATGGTACTTTCAAGTTAGTGTATTGCGACGGGTGTGATATAAGATATTAATTGAAGTGGTTTTAATTATATCGATTTATACAGCTGGAGAATATTAATGTGATGTTATTTAATTTAATTACAACAAACATAAAAATAATAAAAATAAAAATTATTTGAAAATAATTAATGAATTATTTCCATATTTAGCTCTGTAACTTTTGGCTTACGTTGCGTAAGTACGTTAAACAAATGCACATTAAAGCAACTACTTCCCGGGCATATACCCACGCCGGACATTGAATTACGACGTGGTCCAGGAAGTCTTCGTTCCAATACCGATAATCGTGAAACTGAAAGTAATATTAGAAATATAAGCTCTGTAACTTTTGGCTTACGTTGCTTAAGTACGTTAAACAAATTCACATTAAAACAACTACTTCCCGGGCAAATACCCACGCCGGACATTGAATTACGACGTGGTCCAGGAAGTCTTCTTTCCAATACCGATAATCGTGAAAATGAAAGTAATACAAATCTGTGGATAATGTACACCTGCTGTTGCACATCAATAAAATATTGCATAATGTAACACATTTTGATCAGAGAAAAAAATTAATACAAAAACCAACAAAAGGAACGTTACTTAATATAAGGCCATCTGTGGCCAAGAGAATGAATACTCTTTTCTATTTATAAAAATGTACACATTTTTCACCGGGTATGATATAAAATATTATCTGAAGCGATGTTATGGCTAGGGAATATTGATGTAATATTATTTATTTTAATTATAAAAAAATGGAATTATTTTGTACGAGAAATGTTAATTTTAAAGTAGTTGTAATTATTTAATTTCACAATTTAAATAAATAAAATAAAAAATCCTACAATCACCATTCATCAATTCATTTGCGCAAATCATCAGGACAGTTCAGCTAGCTAGCATAGATTTTTCTTTAACTTCATCATAAATTCACGACATTGCAGAAAGACCTCTGGTCGATAGCCCAGACAGACTAACACCTACATGTATTGTAATTATTTATATTGTTATATTGTTAAAATTATCTATATAGTCTGAATAAAGATATATGAGATAAATGAGTTGAAAATAATTAATAAATTATTTCCACATTTCACACTGAGATATGTTAAACTATGATACCTTACTTTAATTTTACAAAGTTATATTTAAATTATCCTGTAATTGGCCTTTTGGCTGTTGGGTTAAATAAATAAATAAATTTAGCTCTGTAACACTTTGACTTACGTTAAGTAAGTACGTTAAACAAGTGCACATTAAAACAACTATTTCTCGGGCTAATACCCCGCCAGACATTGAATTGATATGCAACAGCAAGTGTACATTATGTAATTCAATTTCTGGCGGGATATTTAATAGAAAAAATATCGATAAATGGTTGGCCACAAAACTTCATGAAAATTCTTTAAATAAGCACATTAATTTAAAATAAAATTGTTAGTAGAAATGTTTAAGCTTAAAATTATCTATAAATAGTTGGCTACAAAACTTCATGAAAATTCTCTAAATAAGCACATTAATTTAAAATAAAATTGTTAGTAGAAATGTTTAAGCTTAAAATTATCTATAAATAGTTGGCTACAAAACTTCATGAAAATTCTCTAAATAAGCACATTAATTTAAAATAAAATTGTTAGTAGAAATGTTTAAGCTTAAAATTATCTATAAATAGTTGGCTACAAAACTTCATGAAAATTCTCTAAATAAGCACATTAATTTAAAATAAAATTGTTAGTAGATTGTATTGAAATAAATATTTTTTAAACATTAAAAAAAAACATTAAAAAAATGCTCACGCCGTAAGAGACAACAAGGGATAGCAGAAGAAGAAAGAAAAAAATGCTCTAAATAAGTATAATAAGCTGAAATAAGCCTAAAAATAAAAATAAAGCACAAAAAGACAAACAAATAAAAATTGTGACAATTTAACACATTTTTCATGTTTCATAAACATTTATAGAAATTATCTCGATGCTATTAATATTAAGCATTAGCATAACAGCTAGAAATCCGCTCTCTAATTATAAATTTATATTTATAATACTGGCAATAAAAATGTTTCGCTCTCTTTCTCTTTCAATTAAAAGAAATATTCAATTCAATGAAATAAATATTTTGCCGAAAACCAAAAAATTATGAATGCGCGTAGCATTTGCGTCCGTCGTCGACTCGATCATTCCCTTCGGAGATCGCAGCCGGAGCGGTACGTTTAATTAATTTAATGTAACATCTGAAATCCTGAAACACGTGTCTGCAGATGGCCTTACATTACGTAATATTTTTTGTTTCGCTCTCTCTCTCTCTCTCTCAATTAAAAGAAATATTCAATTCAATGAAATAAATATTTTGCCGAAAACCAAAAAAAAATATGAATTCGCGTAGCATTTGCGTCCGTCGTCGACTCGATCATTCCCTTCGGAGATCGCAGCCAGAGCGGTACGTTTAATTAATTTAATGTAACAACTGAAATCCTGAAACACGTGTCTGCAGATGGCCTTACATTACGTAATATTTTTGTTTCGCTCTCTCTCTCTCTCTCAATTAAAAGAAATATTCAATTCAATGAAATAAATATTTTGCCGAAAACCAAAAAAAAAAATATGAATTCGCGTAGCATTTGCGTCCGTCGTCGACTCGATCATTCCCTTCGGAGATCGCAGCCGGAGCGGTACGTTTAATCAATTTAATTTAACAACTGAAATCCCGAAAAACGTGTCTGCAGATGGCCTTATATTAAGTAATAATTTTTGTTTCGCTCTCTCTCTCTCAATTAAAAGAAATATTCAATTCAATGAAATAAATATTTTGCCGAAAACCAAAAAATGATGAATTTGCGTCCGTCGTCGACTCGATCATTCCCTTCGGAGATCGCAGCCGGGGCGGTACGTTTAATCAATTTAATTTAACAACTGAAATCCTGAAAAACATGTCTGCGGATGACCTTATATTACGTAATATTTTTTTGCATTATATATTTTTGATTCTAGAATTGTTGCATTGTACAATATGTTATTGTTATGTAACAACAAATGTCCATTTGTTTTAAAATACTTATTTAATACAAGTCAAAATGTTACAGTAGCTAGAGAGGGAATAATTTGTTAATTATTTTCAAATTCTTTTCATTTGATTTATTTTAAATTAATTAAATAAAAATTTAAGGGTCGATAGCCCGGACAGACTAACGCAATATTTATTCTTGTTAAGTAAATATAAATGTATGTATAAGCTTATGTAATGTTGTCTGAATAAATTTGTTTGTATATATAAAAAATTAATTTAATAATTAACTTTCATGTTCGCGCAAAACCCCTCCGTAACACACTGTTTGTACATAATGAACATCATAGAACAACTTTCAGTCAATTTAAACGTCAGCTAATTCTTTGTCTGCAATAACTATTTCGTATTATCATTATCAATATGTATCCCTATAAATGTATAGGTATGTAAGTATATATTATGTATGCAACAGTTTACTTAGAATAATGTATTGTTGACGTGGGATTTATAGTTTTTGTTTTTATTTTATTTTGCTTTTTCTCTTTTAATTAATAATTTTTGGTTAGCTTTGTTATTAGTTGTAATAAATGTATTTCATTATGTAAAAAAGGTTAATTCCGTGAATAAATAAATAAATAAATATATTTAAATAACTGTGACTAAGTAATCATAATAAATGAAAGACGACACAAGCGCCATCTTTCGCCTAATTTCATGTGGCATGAAATCGTTGACGATGCCACATGAAATTGAATGAATACTCTTTCCTTTTATTCAAATAATTAAAGTCTCCACAACCAACAAGCAACATAAAGAAGAATACTCTTTCCTATTCTTAGTTTCGATTAGTTTTAATTAATATTCTGAAATAATACATACTTGTGCTGGTACAGCAGCTAATTCAGAAATCTTCCCTCCTCTGGTCAGCTTCCTCTCGTCAAAATGCTTCACCGGTTTCCTAGAATACGGTACTCTGGACGGTTTAGAAGGGTACGTCCTTTTAATGGTCGGACTGGCCGTCGTTTTCTCTACTTCAGGACTTTTCGTGACATCGCCCAGACTGAACTTCGCGTGGAACTTCAACTTCTGGGTGGTGCTCTCCTCGGTGCGGATTTCTGGAGCGAATGTGGTGGATCTGATGACGGTTTTTCTCGAAGGAAACGTTTGTTTCGGTTTCCTGGTCGGGGCGGTTTCTGCCTTGCGTGGGGGTTTGGTTGAAACGGAAAAGCGTCTTCGGGGTAATCGTGTCGAGGTTTTCGTCGGTACTAATTCGTTCTCGGAATCCTCTACCTAATTTGTGTTTTTTTGTTTTTGTTTTGAAAATAAAGACATCAATTTAAGATTAAAAATGGGTTCAATTATTTCATACGAAAAATGTTAAGTTTAACGTATACGTTATTATTCAACCTAACAATCTAAGTATACTATGACTATTATATATAATGACCAAAAAAATAACGTGTCCGTTAAATATAGCTCTTTTCGTAGGGAATAAATATATTAATCTAATAAACATAAAAACTGCAAATACAATGAAATTAAACAAGGAAAATTTTCTGTTTAATTTCATTGTAATTTAAATAACTGCAAATGTGTGAATCATCTTTGATTAATTTTATTTAAAACTGCAATTATTAATATCCTGAAAAAATAGTGTAGAAATTTAATAACGAAGTAATTAATTATTATTCCTAAAATTGTATTTCCGCGGATCACCAAATTACTTAAAATGTTTCGTATTAAGATGAGGGTTAGGTACTCAGTTGTCAATCCTGTGTTCCATCTATTCCAATATAGAAACAAGAATGATCATTTGGCCAAATAGCTCTAGGAAATTTATAATTCCAAGATATTGCTCTCTCAAATAAAATAAATATTCAATTCAATGGAATATTTTTTTTGTGGTATTAATAGATTTAGTGCTTTATTCATTAATTCGACAAAAATTCGACAAAAAATAAACAAGATGCTTCTAAGTAATGATATTGAACAACTGTGAAGACAATCTGTGAGTCAAATATTTCCATGGCCAACTAAAAAACTCAACTTATAAATGAACAATACATTAAATAAAAATGATTTGAAAATAATTAATAAATTATTTTCACATTTAGCTCTGTGACTTTTGACTTACGTTACGTAAGTACGTTAAACAAATGTACATTAAAACAACTACTTCCCGGGCAAATACCCACGCCGGACATTGAATTACATAATGTACACTTGCTGTTGAACAATACTCTTTTCTATTTTTATAAATGAACCTAAAATCGCATTTATCTCATTTTTTTCTCTAATGTAACACTATACTGGTTTACGTGGTTGTAAAGGGGATAAAAAATGCTACTATAATAAGGAAACAAAAACAAGTCCAGTGCCTTTGAAGAAAAAATAAATAAATCACTGTCAAACTGTTACCAGATATTTTTGAAAATTATATTTTTACCAGTATAAAGAGAATTTTCTCCCATTTAAAAATATATATGGTATTATATTTTTATGTTTAAAAATAATAGAGTTATAGGCATGGGGAGTCATGTCTGAGACATCCTGTATATATCTGTAAAAGTAAATTTGAAAAATTTCATTTTATAACAATGCTGTAATGAAAGTCGTAACATACAAAATTTATATAGCCTAAACCCCACCTCTTAAGCATCACATATTATTGCAACCTTATATTTTATGTTGCATAAAAACATGATTTTAACGAATGATACATATGGAAATAATGTTTCAAAATGTATTCCTCAATTTTTCCGTCGAATGTTTACACAACCTTTAATTTACTGTAAATTGATAGGTTATGTAACGGCATTTAAAACACTTGCTTCAATTATTGATTTAATCACTTAAATTGATTTAGTACCATTTAATATGTCCATAAACCAAAGCTAAACATGCTATTTTTTTTTATTTTATTAATTCAATAATTATAATCATTATAAAATTATTTATGAACAATTAGTTTGTGTTATCATAATGGATTATATATACAATCAACATTTCTTGTAGTACTACTTCATATCAATTATAATCATTATAAAATTATTTATGAACAATTAGTTTGTGTTATCATAACGGATTATATACACCATCAACATTTTTTGTAATACTACTTCATATAAACCTGAGTGATTGAATATTTTGGTGGCTCATTAAAAGTATATATTTCCAGATAAATAAAAGATATATTTTCTGTATTTAAGTAGAAGTACTTAATATTTAAATGAACATAATGGATATTTGTACATGAACGTGAATTATATTTTTTTGTATTCTCTTTAATTCAGTAATTACAATTAATATATAAATTTTGTTTACCAACAAATATTTTTTTATCATTATTTATTGAGTATAAATAAAAACCTTTATTGGCATCCTCTTCTTTATTGAGTATAATCTTTTTTTAATAATTAAGTGAAAATAATCTATTTTAGAGCTAGAATCATAATAAATGGAAGATAACACAAGCACCATTTATTGCCTAATTTCATGTGGCATCGTCAACGATTTGAGTCTGCAAGGTATACGACCCAGAGTCGCTGTTTCGTCCACTATAAGAAATCGTAATTAATTTAATAAAATATTCAACCATCAGGGTGGAAAGACCGTCGGTCGATAGCCCAGACAGACTAACACCAAATATTAATAATTACTTGTAAATATTTTAAAGAAAATTCTATCAAAAATTGTCTGAATAAAGATGTCATAGTAGTAGTATTCAACCATCATTCTTACGCTAGGGAAAACTATCACTAGTTTTCCATACGCTAGATGAATAGTGGTTGAACATTTTAATAAATTTGCTACTATAATCTGAATTAAACGGAAAATAAATTAATTTCTCTATTTTTTTTTTTTATTAATTTAGTAATTCTATATTAATAATTAACTTCTCACTTAACCCTATTTTAATTAAAACCCTTGGTTTGTTTCACTGTTTTTTATATTTTTACTCCGACTAGTTTCGACCTTTAGTCATCTTCAGGGAGATATAAAAAACAGTGAAACAAACTAAGTGTTTTAATTAAAATATATCTTAATTAGTAATTCTAATTTATGTGTACATTTTGTATACCAAAAATTATTTTTTGTCATCATTCCTTATTATGTTTATTCTAACAACGTTGACTGTTTAATTTCCAGAAAAATAATTATTTTCAATCATTTCAGGCCATTTGAATTGGCTTCCTGGAATTAATATGGGAACGGTTTAATGGAAACCCAGCGATTGGCTGTTTCGGACGCGTCTGCAGTTTGAGCTAAAGTACAAAATGCAATATAGAAAGACACGGTTTTCAGTATTCGTTTCTTAAAGAATTCAACTATATTCCCACCCAAATTATTGTCTTTCTACTGCTTAGGAAGAAATCGCAAACTTTAATTAAAATCTCGCCTAATACAGGAAAGTAAAATTTGCGAGCAGGTTGGCGGAAAACTAATTACTTGACAAAGCTCAGTTTTCACAGGTAAATCTCCTATTATTCAGCTATATTCTGGTAAAATATGAAGACATTTGGCGATTTTCGGAATTTCTAACAAATTCCATTTTTTTAGCCTTGCGATTTTTTTTCTAATTTCAGTGATTTTTCTCTCTCTCAAAAATATCTGAAAAACATACTTGATGATAATAGAAATAAAGAAGGAGGCGATTTTCGGAATTTCGACGAAATTTCATTTTTTTAGCCTTGCGATTTTTTTCTAATTTCAGTGAATTTTCTCTCTCTGAAAAATATCTGAAAAACATACTTGATGATAAAAGAAATAAAGAGGGAAATTAATTTTCCCGAACCACCGTCATTTTCAACCATTTCAGGACAATTTTAATCGCTGCATGAAATTAACATGGAATCTTACGGGATCGGTTTAAGCAAGGCCCGCTCTTTGTTCATTTCAGATGCGTCTTTAGTTTGCTCAAAAATACAGAATTGGCTGAAGAGATAAACAAACGCGCTTTTCAGCATTGCTTTCCCAAAGAATATAGCTATTTATTAATTAAAACTAATTGTTTCTGAATCGTTTATGGATGATAGAAAAAATGCAAATTCAAATAAAATATTTGTCCAAGTCGATAGCCAATTGGCAGAAGAATTTATTTTTATGTTAGTTATTTATTGTATTTATTTATTATTATTACTTTCTTCAAAATAATATGCCAATAAAGATATATATATATATATATATATGTCCAATTTTCGAAAGCAAATTATTTGAGCGGATTATTTATTTTATTATTATTCTCTCGATTCTCTCGTTGAAGCTCAAATTCGCACAGATCATTCCTTCATTATTTAGCTACATTTTCGTGTAATATAAAGTCGTTTGGAGATTTTTGAAATATCGCCGAAATTCCACTTTTTTCATAGTACGAATTTTTCAAATTTCGATGATTTTTTTTTCTGATCAAAAATTCTGAAAAAAAATAAAATAAAAAAAAAACACTTGGTTATACTACTAACAACGTTGACTATTTAGTTTAACCCGAAATTATCGTTTTCAATCATTTCGAGCCGTTTCTATAGATCCTCGAATTTAGCTTGGATAATTCTCTCAAGTTGATATGATATGAAGGTTTTGCTAATGACACGATAATATTGTCGATGCTATAGTCAACAATCCAAGTTCTACATAAAATTAACGTAGTAATACTTAATAAAAACAAGAAGTAATTCTTGGTAAACAAAATGTATATAATGAAACCACCCAAATCGTTGACGATGCCACTTGAAATTAGGCAAAAGGTGGCGCTTGCGTCGTCTTTAATTTAATATGATCAAAATGTATATATTAATTAAATATACTGGATTAATAAAATAAATAAGAACAAGATTGATTGGACTGAGTGAAGTGTTATGTAATTGGATAACTTAAATAAAATTCTTTACTTTTATTTTTAATTCAACCAGATGTATATTTCAAGTACCAATTACTTCTTCTCAAAGACTTATGACATTCGCATTTTTACTCCTTCTCAATAACGTATGACATTCGCAGTTTTACTCCTTCTCAATGACGTATGACATTCGCTGGTTTAATAAAGAATAAATATGAAGTAAGGAATTTTAAATTTAAGTTTTCCAATTAATTTAATCTTAGTTGTAGTTTTGATTGCTGTTGTAAAAATGGATGATCAGTTATGGATAAAAATAAAAAATAAATAAGAACAATTTATTTTTTTTATATTTTAAAGTTGCTCATTTAAACTAGGTTGAAATTAAGTACTTTTAGTAAGTAGTATTTCATAATTAATTATAGAATTTTTACTTAGTATGCTTTTTTGTCATAGATTGAGCAATACCAGTATAAAAAATTAAGTTCTATATTATAAAATGTTTATATTAATTGTTTATGCAAAAGTTTAATCTAAAATAATCATTGTAAATTAAGGAGTACCAATATAAAGGAAGTAGTACTTAAATGGCTCTTTATATTTTACTAGTATTAAATGTTGAGTATTGTACCATGTGATCGAGAATTGTTAATTGTTTTGTGAATGTGTTAATCCATTGATAATAGTCACTTTGTGACCGAAATGTACATTTGGTAATCCAAATAAAAGTGTGAAGAAAGGTTATTAGTGCTTTATTCGTCGAATGTGATCGAGAACTTTTTATTCTTTAGAGTGCTCTGATTTTTTTCTTTATTATACATTTTGTTGGCACCAGTGAATAGAAACAAATAAAACGCCATATATGTCATTATTTATCAAATTAAATTCTTCAATTATTGCATTCTACCCATAAAATTGAATTTAGCTGATTTGTATCTAATAGTACTACACACTATATTCTATATGCTATTTCCATAGCATGTGGTTACTTTTATTACCAACTTTATTGTTTGTTCAATAAAAAAAAATCAAAGTACTCTAGAGGAGAAAAGATCTCTATCATATAAGTAATATATTGTGTTAAGTAATTATTTTTAGAACTACCATTGTTTTATTACAATTTTAACTATTTGTCCACTAATTAATATTAGGAAGCGATATGTAATTAGTTGTGAGTGTTGAATGAAATTTCGGGTGACGCAAGTCACAATTCGGTAATTTCGTGTCGAAGCAGGACCATTCCAATGGCCGCAGGCCGTGAATTGTGAAAGTCTGCGGTTTTTGTTCGCCAGAAATTTACTTTTTACATCATATTCGGTTCATTCCGCAAAATCCTATGTGTATCGTTGAACGTTTGCAAAACACTTTCATTTTTAAAGAAGTTCTACAAACATTTAAATTGCATTTATTGAATGATACAGAAATTTAAATTATATTTCTCTTAACCGAATGATGATAAATGGTGGTTATACCCCAGGTCGACACACACAACATTTATTTTCTTATTTAAATATAAATGTATATATATACGATTATGTAATGATATTGTCTGAATAAAGATGTTTGTATATATGGTGGTTATTTATCATCAAGTGATCAATGAGAAACAAAAATGTTCGTTTTCATTGCTCATTTGAGTCAAGCATTTTAACTGATTTTTTTTTTTAAATTGTCATATCAAAGCAGATAATTCTTCAGATTTACTTCAAATATATTCAAGTGATTATCTTATTGAATATCTAACTAAATGTTATGATAAATGACCTACATTCAATGATAGAGTGAGTGAAGCCGTCCCAGTTGTAGGTGCGTGAATGGTGGATGAAAATGGAGTGCTAGTAGTAGTTGGTAAGTATGTGGTAGTAGTAGTGGTTGATGCCGCAGTCGAAGATGGTGGTGCAATGATGTTAACAGTCGAAGAGTGAGCGATCGGCGTGGTGGGCGCAACTGAGCTGCCTACACTTTGGACCACTCTCTCCTGTACGAAGACGGTCGTGCTCTTCCCAGTCACGGAGTTCAATTCCGGCCTTGACCCCTAAATTGCACACGAGCGGTTCATCAGGTCATTGTTACAAACGGCGCGCGCTTCTTCGCACACTTTGCTTTAGGAGGAAATGGCTTTGAATTATTTATTAGGTATTGTTTTTGTGCGGGTACTGGTTTAGATAAATAAATGTGCGAAATGAAAGATGTTTTTTTTTTGCTGGAATGAGAACAATTGGTTTGTTTGACAAGAGGAAGAAACTTAATTTGTGACCCCAATTATTTCTTTTGTTGTTAGATCTGTTTATTTATTTTAAATATTAAAATTTATGCTGGAAAGTGCTGTTGTTTGAAACAATACTTAAAATAAGAACAATTTCCATCTTGTGATATTTTTAACAATATTAACAATTTTAGAAGGAAATCAATAAAATATAATTTTCTGAACATGTGTTCTGTCAGAGCATACTAAATATACAGGTCCGAATATTGGAGTGGGGAGTTCGAAATCTCGGAGGATTCATTCGCTTACGTACCGGCATGACGGAAAAATCTTCCGTTCACAATCATTTTTTCACCTAATTTGGAATTTTATTTATTATTGTTCAACTAAATAAAATAATTTTAATGAACGACCATCAATAATTAATTCTTTAGTATATATACAAAGAGGTTTATAGTATACATATGCCCTATGTATACATGTAAAATACCCAAGTCAAACGCATTGATGTATGTGTTTAGTTGCCTATAATACGCAACCTAGATATTCGGCCACTTTGGATTCATTGAAAACATCTCTAGTACTGTTGGAATTGTAATGCACGCTTGAAATTCGACTTTTCCTCATTTGCATACATTTTCGATCAAATATTTCACACAATTTGAAGTTAAGCGTTTGACGTTTAGTTGTGTATTATAGGCAACTAAACATACACACATTAAACGGTTCAATGCGTTTGACTTGGTTTTTTTGCAGGTATACAGTTCGTCTAATGTATACTGATAAAAAATCCTCTCTGTATATAAAATACAATAAATTTTTAATAGTAAATTTAAAAATATTTATCATTATAACTAAATACGAAAATAATTGTTAGAATTCAACCCGCTTGTATTAGACCTGTGCGTGAGTCGAGTGGACGCTCCAAGGCCAGGTATACGTATGCATCTCGAAGTCCGACATTCCGAACTGTATATTTAGTAGGCTCTGATTCTGTTCAAAATTAAGTTTCCTCCAGCAAGAGATATGATCTATTGGCAAAAGTAGTAAATTAAATACCGAAAAGTATTCCTTTGAAGGTGTTGTAGTGTGAAATGTGCAGAATGTAGAAATTAAAATATTTCACGATATTCCTAAGTGCGGTATTACTGTTAGATCATAGATTTAATACAAACCGGCAACCGCATGAATAAATATGACACCTTTAAAAAAATGCCATCACCAGTAATGTTAGATGGCGTTACTGGTTATAATGATACGGCACATGAATAACAAAAGAAATACAAATTATATCGGTCGAGTTGACTTCATTAATAAACAGGAATAACTTTCCTCGTTGAAACAACCTCGCTGACCTCACTCATGATAGTTTCCTTAACGCGTTGCTTTCCTTCTGTGCGGATTCTGTTTGCTGATCTTTATTCAAATGTGTATATGTATGTTCAATAATATACAAAAATTAGAATTATATTATGTAGAAGATGAATCGGCTATCGACCGGAGGTCTTTCAGCCAAACAGGAATATTTTAAGAGATTTTTGTAATCTGAATAAAATCCGTTTCACTCACTACCGTTAAATAAATATAAACAGTTCCCACTGAGCAAAAAAGACATAAAAACATGACAACATTCTTGCATTAATATTTAAGGTTGTCTTAATGTTGATGCAACGTCAATTTTTCGTTTAGTGGGTTTACTAACAAGAAAATTCACTTCATGATTTTTGCTAATAGTAACATAGCTCTGACAAGTAGTTCTGAAAACAACCCAATTTGTTTTTACGATGCTATATAAAAACAAATAAAAACTAGTTTTCAGAGCTAAAGTATGCATCACTGAAAAGTAGTGAAAGAGAAATCTCATAAAAAAAGAATCAAAGAGCCTATACAGTTGCCAATCTGTATATAATCTGTGGTGACTTTCTATAAAAATTTGAAATTCAGTTGCCGATCTGGACTTGATCTGTAGTGACATCCTATAAAAAATTGAAAAGCCAATCTGGTCATAATCTGTGGTAATATCCTATAATAATTTCTAAAGGAGCTTCCTTGATCATAATTAGTATAGATATGAATTAATTTAATATTTCTGGAAACAATTCTTTATTAATTATAACTTAGATTTAGTGTGAAGTTGTTACCTTCTTCACTTTCGGCTTATGTTTAGCCAGTATGAGTGCCTTAAACTGCGGAGGATAATTCAGCTCATCCAAATCCTCATCCTCCTTTTCCTTTCCAGCCTCAGCTTTCTTCGATCCTCTAGTAATCACTTGACTGACCGTAATCTTGGGCTCGTCTACTTTCACAGAAACATGCGGCTTCTTCGTGGTTGTCGTAGTCGAAACGGGAATGGGTTTCGTGGTCGCTTCGACTTTCTTCCTCCTAGTAACTTTCCTCGTTGAAACAACCTCGCTGACCTCACTCATGATAGTTTCCTTAACGCGTTGCTTTCCTTCTGTGCGGATTCTGTTTGCTGATTCTGGCGGAGTGTGCGAACGGCGCGAGATTGTCACAGTGCGGACTGTTGAGTCTGGAAGGGAGCGCATTGGGTTCTCTACCGTGGAGGAGGCTACTAATTCCTCGAGATTAACCCCGCGGGTTCTTCCACGGGATCTCGTGACGGTTCTCGGTTTGGGTTCTTCTTCGACTTTAATACTCTCATCGTTTGGGTTGAAGCGTGACTTTGATCGGCCTCTGGAAGCTCTCACTTCTTGTTTCCTTGTTGTTGTTTCTAATTTCTGCGTGGTTGCTTCCTCAACACGCGCGTAGGTTCTCCTGCGTAGATTAGCCTCAGGATTCGAGTTTCTTTGAGGTTGTTGTTGTGTTTCGGTGTGAGTGCGCGTTCTTGATCTTCTAGCGGCATCAATTCTAGCGGAACGGGAGTTTTCGGTACTCGTCGAGGAAGCCGTATCAGGTTCCCTTCTGCGGGAAGCTGAGACTACGCGTCTTTCATTTCTGGCTCTAGCTGGATGATCATCGTGGTTTTCAATAATAGACGGACCACGCCCTCTCAAATTTTCCTGCTCATTGGAAACCCTCCTTCTTCCCGTTCTGAACTGCCCTCTTCCTGTTTGCGGCGAAGTTGCTGATGGACTTTCCGAGCTTGCTTCAGTTCTACTCCTCACACGGCTCCTGCTTCTCTGTGTTGTAGCTTCGGATTTTTCATTCGTTTTCGCATCAGCCGTAGCCCTTCCTCTAGATCTCACAACTGTTCTTCTTGCACTCCCCGTAGTTGCCGCTGTAGTCGTTGTCGTAGTCGTCGAAGCAACATCCTTTTGAATTTCCTTCGCAGCCTCATCAATACTCTGCTGTTCAGTACTTGAAACCAAAACTTCCTTCTCCGTCGTCGTTGTGCTGCTTAACGTATTCACATCAGTATCCAACAGCTGCGGTAAGTCAACCTTAGTAGGCCCCTTTTCCACTCCAAAATCCTTAATCAAATCCTCGACCTTTGCCGGTTCTGTCGGTACCGGCTCAAAAAGCTTCGTCTTGGGGGCATTAACCGCTTCGAATTTTGTTTCCGTGATAACTTTAGCCGGCTTCGAGTATTTTCGCACGTCAGGGATATCATCAACGTTCTCGTTGACTTCATATCGCCGGTCGATGGTATGCTGCGGTTTCGCCCGCCTTGAAGACTCAACGCGCTGCTTTTTGGGTTCTTTCACTTTTTCATAATCTTCGGCGACTTTTTCAAAATCAGGGGTTTTCACGAAGCGCGCACGTCCGCGTGTTACTGCCCGTTGCGGCGGTTTCGATGAGGATGTTTGCGTGCTCTCAGCTTCTTGTGATTCTAACTTCTGAAATAAATAAAAAAATAAACATTAAATCAATGCCATTAAAAAAAAGAGAGAAAATATTAACTTTAAATAAATAAGTTAAATAAAACGAATTTGAAATAAATTCATTAATAAATTATTTCCGCTTTAGCTACTGTGACATTTTGATTTATGTTACATAAATACTTTAAACAAATATTTAATAATGGACATTTGCTTAGTTTCAAATTCTTATTTATTTAATTTATTTAAATAACTATGACCAAGTGAATAAATGTTTTTCCTATTATTAAATTTTACTAAATTGTTAATAAATGAGACTTTAACTTTGTTGTATATTATTTATCACTTAAATAAAACACTGTAAACTTTAATGAATGAGAGATAACGCAAGCGCCATCTATTGTCTAATTTCATGTGGTATCGTCAACAATTTGGATCTACAAGGTGGACGACCGAGAATTATTGTTTCGTCCACTAAATGAAGGCGAATTTGTCCTGTTTATGACAACAGGAAGCGAAATTCATTTAAAGATATTTTAGTGTTATACAAACGAATTTTAAAGTGTTTTATTTAATTAAATTTTAATACTAAAAAAATATTAAATTCTCGGCTGAAAGACCTCCGGTCGATAGCCGATTCATCATCTACAGAATATAATTCTAATTTTTGTATATTATAGTACATACATATACACATTTGAATAAAGATGGTTAGTTAAGTTATTAAATTCTAGCATGAATTTTACAAAAAAAAAAATATAGATAATGATCATAATAGTCAACGCTGGTCTATGATTCAAACAAACAAACAAAGTTTCTAATAATTAAAAAATAGTATTTATTCACTTGGTTTCGGTTATTTAAATTAAATGGGGGTCTTTCTGTCCTCTTATTTTTATTTAAAGGGCAGACAGGTCGATAGCCCGGACAGACTATTATTTTATTATTAATATTTTATAGAATTATTTTTAAAGCGCAATTTAATGCTTGGCGTTGCGCTTTCGCAAATAAAATAAAACGCATTGTATTTCATCAACCAACAACTATAAACCCATTAAAACTAATCCAAATTGATTTATATGATGTTATTAATTACTTGCAAATCTATTTCTAGAACGACGGTGAAAAAATCCGCACACAAGGCCGTCCAATCGCATGTGCTGGCCAGTAAGAACATAAGTGCGCCTTTCTTTTCTTCAGTCACGATTTATTTTACATTCTGAATTCAAACAATATTGCCCAACTGATAAATAACAGCACTCTGCGTTCTAATAGCACTTCTGGAGTTAATTTGATCCGTCCATTCATTGTTTCATGAATTAATTTGAATTAATATAAAAAATATACTTAGCGTGAAAAATTGATTGGCGATTGTTGGTTATCGTGATATCTTTATAATTATTTGATGTAATGACATCATGCAGAGTAATTAGTTTCAAGATTTTATCTTGCATCAATAGTATATTTAATTGGAATTTGGAGGTTGTTGTAAAATGACCGCTCAATCATACAGAGCAGTTCTTGTAATTATGTTTGAATAATAACAATCTTTATTTACGGATATATCCTTTTTTAATAATTAGAACAAATAATTTGTACAAAATAACGTAAATTGAAATAAATAAATACAAATATATAATAGCAATTACAATTCGAATCGCCGTCAAACCTAAGACCTAAAGCATAAATAAATATCATTAATTAAAAGAGCATGAATGAAACTGGTCCTCAAAGAGAGCCCTATGGAACACCCGAAGTAACGTTTATCTTCATGGAATAAAAACTGACTGAGTTGAAGGATGAATACCATTTTTATAAGCCCCTGGTTGAAGTCTAAATGAGCAAATTAAAAATCTAATTAAGTCAGAGTCACAAAAACTTTAATTGACGAATTTCAGTAATTCATTGCATTTTTGAATTTGTTAAGGTTTATTGAAAAAAATAAATCTTAATATTCTGGGCTATCGTTCTAATAACGTCAAAATTATGATGAGATTTGGATTGGAGAGGTAAAACAAAGAAATGATCCAAATGTCTCATAATTTCCAAAGTAGCACAAAGAAAAAATTATTGAAATTAATTATTTTCAAAAAGGAGAGGTAAATCTCGTTCATTCCTCACATATCTCATTACACTCCTTCATTCAATGCGTCCGTATCGCATTAATTAATTTTTATTGATGTGATTTTTTTCAATTTTCATTAATTTTGCTCAATTTAGATTAATTTTAAGAACTTCGGTAAGTGGCATATAGATACAAATACATGTATAAACCACAAGGACCGAATTAACCAGTAATTGCTTATTACGAATAAAAAATCCTCTACTTTTCAATTCAATGGTAAAAAATTAAATTAGTCTTCATATTGTCTCGAATACCTGCGTAATCAGGTATTCGAGTATGGCTGTAAATGATTAATATATTAGAATTTAAATTTAATATTTTCTTTCCAGAGAGAGAAATTTACTATAAAAACAGCTGTTTTCTTTCAACAGAAAAATAATCATTAATTCTAAGTTGCAAAATATACCGAAATTTCAAATATACATATGAACTATATTTAAGTTAATTTTACTCTATCAAAACTCTCAAGCATTTAACTTGACAATTTTAATATTCATGAGTATTTTTTTTTCTGGATTTCCTTATTTGATATTCCTACATTTGCATGCACTTATGGCTGCATCTAACAAAACAGGTTTCGAATGGAATTTTTAGAGTATGCAAAAAACATAAATGTTGACAATTTTGTAATTATCCTTCCTCCTTTATGGAAAAGGAGGTTTTACATAATTTTTAACACAGGTAGTCACTTCGTATATTAAAATGACTCACTTATCAAATCAAATTCCTTAATTTTTATTTAAATTATATACACATTTCAACACGTGTATTCACGTGAGCCGCTATTTTAATATTCCTATATTCCTAGGAATATTAAAATAGCGGGTTTATTATGTATACATTTTAACACGTACATCACCGAGAATATTAATATTAATATTATAATATATTATATATATTATATTATGATATTAATATTAATATTAAAATCGAGTTCCTTCATTTTGAAATCCTCAATATTAAAATAAAACATATATATGTTAATTAATAAGCAAACTAGGATTAGTTAATACTGGATTTGATAAATACTATTACGCTATTGTTTAATTATTTATAGGTCAGTGTATGGTATTATTGATAAACGACCTCCAAGCGAGATAATTTGGCGGAAGTTTAACTGGTCCACTTTTTTGCGCTCGTGCTCACGAAAACACGTTCACATTTTAAGTCGTTCCCCAAACGATAATAACAACATTGCAGCAAGGTTCCTTATTCTTTATCGAACAGGATTTACGGCATCAATTTTATATTTTTTGTACCAACCATAAATTAATTATAAAGTGGTTCAACAGATTTGATTAACATGAATCACTGATTTTTGTTTATGTGTATATTGGTAGAATTTATTTATAAGTAAAGGATGTCAAATTATAAGTGACCTATTTACAGGCATTGCAAATATGCAACAACGTTGTTTTTTTTTTTCAATTAAAGATGGAAATTAAAGGTGGACACTCCAAGTTTTGAATGCTGATTGAACCTTTTATTAATAAAATTTTATTTACTGTAAATTCCAATATATAAAGGTGTAATGAAAATATATTACTAAATGGATATTATTCTTGTATATGACAATCCATAAGAATGCATAAACCACAATGAGTAAACAATTAGTTTTTAACTGTATTTTTTATTACGATGCCGCAATCATAATGATAATAATGAATAAAAGTCAGAAAAAGAAATAAAAAAGCTAAGAAAATGGAGATCTAAATAATTGACAGAAAAAATCCTAACTAATACTAAAAATTCTACAAAAATAAAAAATGGACACACCATTATGAACAACGATCCAGCCATTTATACAATAAGTGATTCAATTGTTACTTAGAGTTTGACAAAATTCTTTGCAAAACTTATTCTGTAATTTTCGGGAGTTGTGTATTGACAATTCCATTTATAACATATGTATTTATACATCTCAGAAAATTAAACAAATAATAAACGAGCAAATCAAATCGAAGCAACAAATTGTTAAATATACAATATATTATTGTTATGCAACAACATAATAAAATACAATACTATAAAATACTTATTAATTTTAATGTTTAGTTTAGTTATATTTTGATGTATGTGAAATTGTTCCCTGTAATTAAATGTATTATATATCTGCTAGGAAATAAATTATTATTATTATTAACAGCAAGTGTCCATTATACGGGGTGGCTAGAAAAGGTGTGATAATCTTCAGTTAAAGCGGTTTATTAATCAATTTTAAGTAGAAAAAACTAAAAAAAAGTTTTTAAAGTAAATATATATTAAATTAAAAAAATAAATAAAATAAAATGAAATACAAAAAAAAATTGGGTAATTATTCAATAAGCTTGATGAGGCCATTAATATCCTAAATATTAAATTATTGCTATTAATAATCGACGTAGAATTAAATCAACATTTGCAATGTTTAGCTCGATGTTAATAGAACCATTTTAAATCAAAATATTAAAAAGAAAAACATTACTGATTTCTAGCCAAATATTTAATATATCAATGGTCTCGTGAGTGTTAATATTTTTTTTGTTACTTAAATTTTCTACTTGAAATTAATCAATGAACCACTTTACCTGAAGATTGTCACACCTTTTCTGGTCCCCTTGTATATTTCAATGGAGGCGTATAGGACCGAGAAATAGTTGTTTTAAAAAGTCTTCTTTTTATTTAATTTATTTGAAATAGCTTTTTCTATATTTTAAATATATTTTACATTTCCCTGAAAATAACTATGAGCCAAAACTAGCCGGAAAATATAAAAATTTATAGCGAAACAAACCAAGTGTTTTAATATAGTCATTATCTAGTTAATTCAAACATGTTTCTCCACGATATAAGTGATAAATTAATCAAATATATTTTACATCGTTAAAGGATTAAATGCAATTGAAAAATTATGTATCATTTTTACCATCATTACACATAATATTAATTTCATAATTATATATTTCGTGTATTTTCTTATTTCCATTTCTTTTTTTTTGTCTTCGAAAAAATATTAGATAAGTCTCCTCCGAGCAAATTGCTCTGATTCGTTGTTTTTTTTTTTGTGGTGTAAGAGTTAAAAAGCTGCGAACACTTCAGACATTACGCAACGGATCTGTTGGTTAGCTTGGGGACGAAAAGTAGAGCAGACTTTCGTGCCGATCTAGCGCCAATTCAAAAATATGTCCGTATCTAACATCAAGGATATGTCCAACACTAAATGGCAATAATAAAGATAATTGTTGTGTTTTAGAATATATGGCTCAAAACGAGGCGGTGTTGTAACAATTGATTTATATTCTACAGATGCTGACATGTGGAATTATTTACGAATTAATAGGCATTTTTGTTTAAATAAATTAACACACGCGGTGTTCTGTTATTTTGATAAATAACATGTGATTTCGTGCCAAATAATATTTTTTTAGAAACCTTTCAAAATATTTGAGCAGATTATTTTTCAACAGCACTTCCAATATTTTTGTCTTGATTCATACTACAAAATCACATTGTTTATTACATACTTTAGGTTGTTATATTCTTAATGTTCATACTTGATACTTAAATCATTATTTAAAATTAATTATATAAAATACTTGATTATAAAAATTCATATTTATTTATTAATGAAACTTCTACTTTGTTATAAAAATGTAACCTAAATCATCCTTTTTTTTTGTAGAATCCAACTTTTTTGTTAAATTAAAATCTAGGGCAAGATTCCAAATGAGTCCGTTAATTACGGCTAAAAAAACGGAATTGGAGCGATATTGACATAGACGTAGAATATACTAGACGAGTAATTATGTGGTGAAGATGGGGAATATTTGTAGTCCGATATATCGCGTCTACAAATGTAAACATAAACACAATTAGAACCTCACAGCTGTTCAATTTCCCGCTTCAATTCAAATGGATGAAAATGCCAAATTATTTACTGATATTTATGATCGTCGGAATTATTCAGCATCATCGAATCATAGAAATATCTGTTTATTTCATGGTAATAATACCTTAATTAACCAAAAATATATACAGAGCTATTATAAATAGAAAACAGTATATATTTTCGTTTAATTTAATTCGGTTTTGATTTAAATTGAATTAATTTGGTTTAATTTAATTTAAATTGATTTAGTTTAATTTTATTTCATATAACTGATTTAATTTTGCTGATTGTATTTGAATTAATTTAATTAATTTATTTTAACATCTTTAAATTATGTAAGGCATAGCTGTACTGACGAGCGATAGATCCCGAAACACGTGTCTGCAGATGGCCTTGTATTAAGTAATGTTCTTTTTGTTGTTTTTACATTAAATTTTTCTCGGATCAAAATTTGTTGCATTATGCAATATTTTATTGATGTGCAACAGCAGGTGTACATTATATAATTCAATGTCCGGCGCGCGTATTTGCCCGGGAAGTAGTTGTTTTAATGTGCATTTGTTTAACGTACTTACGTAGGTAAATCAATAGTCACAGAGCTAAATGTGGAAATAATTTATTAATTATTTTCAAATCATTTTTATTTAATACAGAGCTATTATACTAGTTAAGCCATTCTTATATAAAGAGCCCCGATAATAGTACGAAATTGTATATAAATTTAATTTTATATTTTTACATCAGAATAATAATTGTACTTAAAGAAAATTGTAATGAATTATTTCGAATAACTTCAATAAAGAGTTCGAAGAATTCATGAAATACAAAAATAATCACTGATCAAACAATAAACACAAGCAGAAATAAGCAAATAAAACACATACAATTAAAATCTAGTAAAAAAACACCAACACAAGTTAATAATTCAATAAAATACTATTAGCCTAATACTGTTTTATTGAATTATTAACTTGTGTTGGTGTTTTTTTTTTTTTACTAGATTTTAATTGTATAACCTAATAGTGTTTTATTGAATTATTAACTTGTGTTGGTGTTTTTTTTTTATAGATTTTAATTCAAAAATCAGCTAACGCGTTCTGTGTTTACAAATTGTATATTCCCCTTGCGTTTTTCCCCTGTATGTTGGATGTCAACAAACGTGGTGTATGTTTTCTCTAGTCATTCTATTGATGATTACTTCAATTTGCAGTCGCAATAGCGTTTCATCCGGAATCTCCTATATGTTCCAATTTGGTTTTAACGGTTTGTTTTGAAAAATTTAGATCTTTCATGCTCCAGGTGTGGAGAAGATTTGTTAGGTTTCAAATTGAAGGCTCCTAAATTCAAACGAAATTTATTTCACTTCTAAATTAAACATGAATTATACCGAGCATTTTTACGTTTTAATAAAAATTAGATCTACCAATTAAATTAATTATTTAATTGTTTTATTTCCTACTTTTTAAAATCCATTACGCAATCCATTTCTCAAGTAAGAATAATAGATCGAACTTTCAAATTCTACTAGTGTTGTTATTAATTAATAAGTAACAACTAAAACCGGTGAACGTATCCAAGCGAGCCGAGCGCATTCGAAGAAGGAAATAGCCGAGCACAAAAAAAAATGTTGTAAAGAACACGATGCTTAAATCAGCATACCGATAATTATATCATCCAGATCCATCTAGAAATAGTTTTTTTTGTTCGATTCATTAATCGTACAAATAGAAAGTTTTAAATTATTTAATCAGTTGCATAATTTTGAATTTTTTATATGCCGATTGAAAACATTGTATGAAATAATTAATTTGATACAATGTTTTCGAGTTTTCGTTTTAGGTATAAGGTGGTCAAAAAAACTGTAACAATCTTCAGGTAGATTCGTTAATTTTTAAATAGATTTTTTTTAAGTTTCTATTATTTATACATTTAATATTTTTATTAACACAGATACATACATATATATTTATTATTATTAAAATATTTGAACTTAAAAAGAAAACATGAAATAAAGTAATTATGTACCTGTCACTGTCAAATGGCTATCGACTAGAGGTTTTACTGCCACGGTTTGTCATTTTTGTCGAGCATCAACATTAATGAATGAAAGGAAGTTATGTTAAAATATATTCGAAAATTGTATACGATGTGTTTTTTGTATTTTTAAGGCATTTCGGAATTTCTGTACAAACAAAATATGCATAGAATTTTGTAATTAAACGGATTTTTTGGATAATAAATTAATCAATCATTATCCCAAGTGGTTTTACGCATTCTTGAATTAACCGAGCAATTACTTAAAACAGGAATGTATAAATTAATAAATAAGACAGCATGAATATGTTATGACAATGTGTGATGAAGTTTTAACAAAGAAACAAATGCAAACGCAATACATTAAAAAATCAATACAAATAATAATGAGAACAATAAATAAAACTAAGGTATTAACACATATTTCTAAAAATAAAGCAATGCCGTTCACAGATATAATCCTAAAATAATATATATATATTTAATTGTACTTACGTATTAAATACAATATTTATCACAGTTTTAAGATAGGTACAAAAACAAATAATAACTTATGCTTAATTAATTTCTCATTTTACCTGTTCTGAAACATTTTAGATTTAATTCAGTATATTTAATTAAAATTAAAACACTTGGTTTGTTTCACTTATAATGAGTATCCTGAATTAAATAATAACTCATTATTGCACAAATTTCAAAGGACGATACAGAATTAAATTAAATGAATTATTAATTACATTTAATATATAACGACTGCAAATAATGTTGGGTAAATCAATTTTATGCTTATTAAATTCTTTTTTTAACTACCAATACGGGTAAAAGAGGATTAGAAAGAAACAAATTCTTTTTTCATAACATTTCACAATATCGTTGAAAAATTAAATGTATGTCTGGAAATTCGTATTATTCTTTAGATATTTTGGATAAAATCAATGGAATTTACAATAAAAATCACATTTACAAAATTATACTTCACATATTTTATAAATAAATTATTATTGAAACGATTGTTCATATGTAAAGTTATATGATCAAAAATAACTAAACATATACTTTATATAAATTTGCATATGAACCATCATAATAGAAAAAAAATAATTCACATGGTCACATGAAATTGGGATTAATTTATTAATTATTTTCACTTTTATATAAATAAAACAATTTATAACTTTCAAATATATTTTTAATATTTGAAAGTTATAAATTGTTTTATTTATACAAAAGTGAAAATGAACTTTCAACATTTATCAGCCTTATCAATCAATTATTTTCAATTACAATTAAATTAAACAAGGAAAATTTCTGACAATGATCAATAAAATTCGTTCAATCTTACAGTGTTAATAATTTTTGCAGTTGGAAAAATGTGTGAATCATCTTTGTTAATGAGTTTTTTTTTTTCTATTATTTATACACACCATTCAAAATTATAATATTATTTAATATTATACTTTTGTTGTAACGTAATTTATATATTATTTTGTTAAATGTTGAATTATCGTTAATTAAGTTCATTATTATTATTAATAAATATTTGTGTGAGTTTTCCTAAAAATCTAGTCAAAGTAAGTTTTCAAAATTAATCCGTATAAAATATCTGTTATTTATTTACATCCTATCTTCCGTAAGGATGTGACATTAATGCATTTCTTTTAAAAAATCGAGAACAAGGTTTCACTTTTATGGCCCACGATGGACGTTGTCTCGGATCAAAGAACGGCCGACATTGCCAATGAAAGTCGTTTCTTCTTTTCATTTTCTTTCGCAACCAATTTCCCTTTTTCGTATCATAACACTGACATTGAGAAAACGTTTACATCCACCAGCATAAACAAAATGAGAAGAGATTACGAATAGGGAATATTTTGGAGAATAATAATGGAAACGTCTTTTATTCGATTGGTCATATTTATTTGAAGTAATTAAATAACAGTTTTAGATAATAATAATAAATTATATTGGCAGAAAGACCGATGATCGATAGCCGTTTTCTAAGGACAACATATAACATATTATAAGAATTATATTGTTAATTTATTGTATATAAAATTGTCTACAGAAATAAAGATTTTATATATATATATATATATATATATATATATATTATATTTATGGTCATATTTTTAGTTTTGTGCTTACAATTTGAATTATTTTATGGATTTTTTATTGTGATTTCGCTCACATTCTATTCTTTTACTATATATTATGTTTGTTTTAAGTTACTTTCATATGTTATATATTTTGTATAAAGGAGATTTCCGTTGAATAAATAAATTAAGTTAATTGTAATAATTCTGTGGGTCCTTGGTGCCAAAAAATAAATAAATATATTTATTATTATATTTATTCTGGGAAATTTCACTATTTTACAAAATTATAAAAAGTTTTACTATGAGTAGTAGATAAATAAGCTATTACATACAAATAAATAATAACTAAGAATACTGATTAAAAAATACAATAATCATAGACTTTGATTAAAACACTTGGTTTGTTTCACTGATTTAATCAGTGAATCAGTGAAACAAACCAAGTGTTTTAATCAAAGTCTATTAATTAAATATGTTTCACCACGGGTTAAATGAGAAATTAATTCAAAATATACATTAATCAATTATTATCCTAAGTGGTTTTACGCGTTAAATATAAATAATTAAAATAAAAATATATTTTTAATATACGTTTTGTAATAAACGTGAAGTTGTATATTAAATCACTAAACTTTCTCTACAAACATTTTCGAAAATACCTGGCCAATAAAGTAATTAATTTCCACAAAAACGCAGTATAAACATGCATAATTTGATTCGAAAAACACGAATAATATTTTATTAAACTTAATCTACTATTATCTTTTTTTTACAAAAACAAGAGAATCCCATTATGCGACGTGAAAGGATTCGTTTCGTTTAATTAATAACCAAAGCTGACTGTCTTTTTTTCTGCCTGACACGTCTGCCATTGTGTAGCACAATTACTTTACGGCTTCGCATTTGTATTCGATTCCAGGGTAATAATCCATCCCAACTTTCTAATGATAATTTTCTAATCACAAAGAAAACTGCCGATGGTGCAACCAGGAAATGAATGCCGTGCCGAAATATACATAAATGCATTTCTGTTTCTGACAGATCCTTTTTATTCGTTAATGTAAGTATAAATAATTACCATTTAAAATGATGTGAATTATGGTGTATTGATGTACAAGACGTAACATTTATAAACATATTTAAATGTATTTAGATTTTTTGATTAGATTCGCTTGATTTGTTTTACTGATAAATTATTGAAAATGGCATTAAGCCGAAACTAGTTAAAAAAATAATTTATTAAGAAAAAAAGTTAATTTAATCAGAAACTATGTTGAAAAATAAAATTTAGTTTTTCCTCTAGTCTTCGGTTTTCATATCTTCCGGGAATATAAAAACGATCCCTCGTATTAATAGAAATATTTTACGAAATGATTAATGAGAAACAAATTAATCACATGTTTAAATAATTATGAAGTATTTTAATTAATACACTTTGGTTATATATTTTAAATATTGGAAATAAATAAAAATTCCAATCCCTCCCTTATAAATAAGGTCCCTTATAATATAATATATATTATTTGGGAATATATTATATATATAACATCTTTATTTCTGCAGATAATTTTATATACAATACATTTACAATATAATTCTTATAATATGTTATACGTTGTCCTTAGAAAACGGCTATCGACCATCGGTCTTTCTGCCTGAATATATTATTAAAATATTTATTTATTATATTGTGTTAGATCATATGCAGTGTTTTATTTTTTCTCATATATTAAAGATTGGAATTTATATTTACTTCCAATATTTAAAATTGAATCGATTCAAAGTGTATATTAATTAACTTCTAGCACAAACAGTTGTTGAGCTCACTAAATGTCAAACGAATTATTACAATTTATTTGCTCAACCGGAAAATAATGCTTACTGCTAACGATGATCTGAAACAGCCAATTAGCATAATTGCGTTCGCATATGGCACAAACGGAGCAAACGCATTTAGAACTTTTACATCTCGATGGAAGTAGGCCGCTTGCTTAAAAAAATATATTAGCAATTCGCAATCGAGAATCACCAACCGATCAATTCAATCAGTCAGTTGTAATTACCAATTGAGCCAATAAATTTATAGCGCCATATTTATTACAAAATTAGGAAATTTGATTGCCTGTCTTGCTCAATAATTTAATTCATTTGATTTCATGAAATTAAATTAAAATGCAACAAAATAAAATAAATAAAGAAATTTATATTTAAAATAATTACAGATGTTAAAAGCGGTTCTGGGGCAGATTTTTAATTAATTAATTTAAGCGATAATATCTGAACAGTGTAAGTACGTTAAACAAATGCACATTAAAACAACTACTTCCTGGTCTTAATGTGCATTTGTTTAACGTACTTACGTAACGTAAGTCAAAAGTCACAGAGTTAAATGTGGAAATATTTTATTAATTATTTTCAAATCATTTTTATTTAATTTATTTAAATAATTGTGACCAAGAGAATGAATACTCTTTTCTATTTATCTGAACAGTGTATTTAAAACATATTACAAAAATTTCACATTACGCCTAGCTTCCATAAATAGAATAAATTGAAGATAACACTCCAATAATAGTGAATTGTAGGTATTTATCCAGAGCGTGCATCTGGATAAATACCTTTTTTTTAAAGTAAAGATATTTTATATAAAATTTTTGAACAGTTTCTATCAGCTAGTCTTAGTTTCCAGATATTATTCTGTAAGCGAATATTAACTTTAATGTGAACATATAATGATTTTAATATAAATAGTTTATTTTGATTCAATATAATTGATTTAATTTTGCTGATTGTATTTGAATTAATTTAATTGATATATTTTAACATCTTTAAATTATGTACGGCATAGCTGTACTGACGAGGGATAGATCCCGAAACACGTGTGAGCAAAATGTGAAAATAATTTATTAATTATTTTCAAATCATTTTTATTCAATGATTTTAATTTTGAGAGTTGTTATAACATTATATATTTAAAATTAAACATGAAGTAATACCAAATACTACTAATTTAAAACCTTTTCATTCATTTATTCAAATATCTGCAAATAATAACCTTTTCTACATCGCATGAAATTCTTACATTTCGTGTAAAATAATCAACCAAAGTGTATCAAGGTGAGACCTTGTATGCAACAGTCATTTTCTAGTGGAATGTCCGAGAAAAAAGGATACCAATAAAATTAGAAAGCTTATTCGGTGCGAAAAAGCACAAGTGAACTTCCTTATTTTCATTTTGTAATGGTTAGTTAAAGTTATGTACGCATGCTGATTAAAATTTCACTTTCCTGCAGTCTACATACAAAATACTTCTTGTGTAGTAGAGGAAATTCCGGCCGGAATTTAATAACATATAAAGCGCTTGCACTTTATATCAATTATTCCTAGCATAGAAATTGCACGATAATGTTTTACGCGAATGCGTTTTATTTCTTTAAATTATTATTTACATTTTAATTACATAATGCTTCGTTGGATTCAAGAAATGTTATATTTACATATATATATATATATATATATATATATTTAATATATAGGTTTTCAAATGTAATCACTTGGTTTGTTTTAGTCATAAAACTCAATTTGACAAAAAAAAATATCAGTAAAACTAATCAAGTGAATACAATTATTCTTTTATAGTGCTACGAATTCCGATACAATAACATCAAAGAGATGAATACAATTAAAAACCTATATATTAGTAAAGAAATTTTACGAAGTGAATAAAAAAAATTGTTATTCAGACAATTACACACTACGAGGCGGAATTATTTTTCTCAGGTTGATAGCCAATTGACAGACTTTTACAATATATATTGTAAAAATTTATATTCTATGTAGATATTGTATTATCTGTGTCAATAATGATTATATATACAATATATTTAAATGGTGGTTTGTCAAGACAATCCCTGTTTATTTTATGTATAATAGAATATTATCCATTGGCCAGGACATCAAGGTAACACGAATTAATGACTGCCAATATTTATACACCATTTTATATCTTTATATCTTATATCTTTTTTATCTTTCTACTAAACCGTATCCTTAAAAATATTGAAATGAACGACAAAAATAAAAATATAATATAAGAAATGTAGAAATTATAAATAGATAATAATTTGTACATTTTTTATATTATATTTTTATTTTGTTATTTACATATGTTAATCCGATGTTAATTTAATATTAATAAGACTTACTTTCTTTATTGTAAATGTTTTTTTTTTATTATTTCAATTCGAAACATCTCTTTTGTTCTGCTCATAATGGCATGAAAGGATGAAATACATTTTTTGTGCATCCCATTGTTTTAAAAGTGCAATTTAAGGTCACTTCCTTTCTCATAATTTCGTGTAAATTTTCACGTGAAAGCACAATAATTGACAATTTATGTTTATAAAATAAGAAGAAGAAGAAAAAAAGGAAAACAGACAAAAAGACGATAGCCAATTACTAAACATAAATGTGCAATAGTTCTTAAAGTATAGGTAGGTGTATTTATTGTTAAATACATATTGTAAAGATTTTTGGTAATAAAGATGTTGTATATAAGAAGAATCAGCATAAAACAGAATTATCCTTATGTATATAAGTAGAGTATAATTTTATTTAACAATCTTACATTTAATTAAAAAATAATTAAAAACAAACAATAAATTGCAATGAAAGTCATAAACAACATAAGTACAGTCAATTATTTGAGTTTTAATAAAAAATAATAATCTACCAATATAAATATAATAATAATAAATATAATTAAATAAAATAAATAATTAAATTTATTGCCTTTATATGAAATAAATATGAATAAATTATTAAAAATCAACCAATAAAACACATATTAGATTAAATAACTTTAAATTCTTGACTAGTTTCGGGTTGTTAGCCCATTTTCAAGAGAATTTAAAATTATTCAATCTAATCTGTGTTTTATTGGTTGATTTTTAACATTTTTTTATCTATATTTATTTATTATCACTTGAAGATAGGAATAAGCCGGTTGCATTTGCTTTTCACAATGAACTGTTTGGGATTGATAAATAAATATTTTGATGCGTATTATTTTTAATTTGTATTTTGTCGTAATTTGTGATTGGTAATTTGCCTTTTTTTTATACATATGTTTTGTAATCTTTTCAGAGCGTCACACTTTTCTTATAAAATTTTTAATATGTAATTATAATTGTAATTTGGAAATAGAGATTCCGTTAATAAAGTAAATTGAAATTAAATTTATTCATATTTATTTCATACAATATGAACTACCAATGTCTAAATATTAAAACCATTAATTTTTGCCTTTAAATTATCTTTATTTCTTAAAAGGTATTAATTTAATGTGTGTTTTCTTTTTCTATTAATTTTTATTAAAATTGATTGTAATAATCTCAAATAATTGGTGTATTTCTCTCACTACATTAAAAGTAACTTACTTATTTTTTTATTTCTTTAAAGGTATTAATTTAATGTGTGTTTTCTTTTTTTATTAATTTTTATTAAAATTGATTGTAATAATCTCAAATAATTGGTGTATTTCTCTCACTACACTAAAAGTAACTTACTTACTTTTTATAAAATTTTGATTTATCAAACAGAATATCAACATAAAAGCACATTGCATTGAATTATTTAATATTCATTTATGAGATTCACTTTTCAATCCTTTCGAATCGACGGATTAGAAGCGCATCTCTCTCAAGCGAAATGTCAACGTGACTAAGCTAAGACCGCCCATGCCTTTGCTAATTTAGACTTCATTTCCTAATACACAACGCGTCGTAGGCTGCAAAACAAATTTCTCGTCCTCGTACAATCCTTTTATGATTGCACGGATTCAATTTGAATAATCTGCCGCAATCGAATTAGGAGTGAAGAACTGAGAAGCACACACAGAAGATGTAATAAATTGTTATTTGCGGAATGTTGTAAATTATATCGATTAATGTTGTTCGTAAAATGTTAATGATTATCAGTTTTTTTTAAGCTATAAAAAAATCAATATGTTGCGTAAAATGTTTGTGTGTAAATTATAATATATAATTATATATATATATATATATATATATATTAATATAATTATATATAATATATAATATAATAGGTCTGACAAATGTATGGAAAAATTCTTGACAGAACCAAGAGATCCGGGTAGTATTATTCAAAAAGTACATGTCAAAATTTCATGGCATATAAATTTATTTACATTAATAGTTGATTAAATTAAATTCATATTCCTTTTTTAATTGTATTTATATATTTAATATAATTGATTTCATTTCACTAAGTATAGTTGAATTAATTTAATTGATTTATTTTAACATCTTTAAATTGTGTAAGGTAGAGCTGTACTGACGAGGAATAGATCTCGAAACGCGTGTCTGCATATATTACGTAACGCTCTTTTTGTTGTTTTTGCATTAACATTTTCTCGGTTCAAAATTTGTTGCATTATGCAATATTTTATTGATATGCAACAGCAGGTGTACATTCGGGGCTTTCTGTAAGGAAAATGTTAAATTTAAATATTATTTTTATCATCACAGTCTAAGCAGCTCTTGTAATAGAGGAATGTAATTCTAATTAATAACGTACACATTAAAGTTAACGTTTCCCGTACGGAATAGCCTCAATTATGTAATTCAATGTCCGGCATGGGTATTTGCCCGGGAAGTAGTTGTTTTAATGTGCATTTGTTTAACGTATTTACGTAACGTAAGTCAAAAGTCACAGAGCTTAATGTGAGAATAATTTATTAATTATTTTTAAATCATTTTTATTTAATACATTTATATCTATTAAATGTAGAAATTTCAATGCATGATATTGAGGTATAATTTAAATTAATTAAATATAATTTTTATATGGAGTACGTGAAGTACATCTTCTCGAAAAGAATGATTTTCTTCTGTGAGATGTTTTGCAAAGTTGGTGTTCTTTGAGTCGAGTACCGAAACTTTTTTTAATAAATTTCCCTTATACGAAAATTAAAGAAAAAAGTACTTTACAAAAATATAATTAATTATATACAAACATTTTTATTCAGACAATATGACAAAAAATATTTACAAAATTCATTATAACAATATGTACAAATGTGTTAGTAGTCTGTCATGGGCTATCGACCATAGGTCTTTCTGTCCATATTAATTATATTTAATTATCTTAAATTATTCCTTAATATTGTACATTGAAATTTCTACAATTCATTGATATCTAGTTGATATTGATACAATCCATTCAACGCCATACATTTCGTACGAACTCGAATAAAATTCCTTTTACGTAATTAACACGCTCACTTCGGAATTATTATACATGACCGGTTACTTTCATTACTGAATGTACTTAAATGCCCGATAACCACATAACAATTGTTCTGCAACACTGCCGTAATCCGCCGGGTCTTGAATTAAGTTTGACATTTAAACCATGAAAATTAATATGTGGGGGTTTGTAATAATAGTTATTGGAAATTTATAACGTTGAAGATAAATTGATCTAATAAAGTTGCAGGACTTTACATAACTTTAAGAAAATTGTAATATTGTAATTTTGTGACCTGTTTAGTATTAAAAAACAATCAAGTTTTTAAATAGAAAAGAGTCAAAAGTCGCAGAGCTAAATGTGGAAATAATTTATTAATTATTTTCAAATAATTTTTATTTAAATCAAGTTTTTGTTATACATAATGGCCAAAAAAGGTGTCATTATTATTATTCTCTAAATATTTTGTATAAAATCAGGTTTCTTGAGACTATACAAAAAATAATTTGTTTGTGATTGGTTGATTCATTTTGGATAAACAGATTACTTTTTGTATAGTCTCAAGAAACATAATTTTATACAAAATATTTAGAGAATAATGTTAACTCCAAGATACATATTTAATAATTAAATTGCTTCGTGAGACAATATGAACAAAAATTTAATATTTTCGGATACTTTTATATTATTACGAGCCAATTTATTTATTTCCCAATAGAAAATTACAGGGAAAATTTATATAAAAATATCTTACAAATAATGTGGATTGTAAACTGATATAAAATACTGAATGATAAAGAAACAATATGCTAGATATACTAAACAGAAAATCGTAATTAATAAAAACATTAATATAATTCATTCGTAATTACAACAACATAATTTTGTTTGAAAATTTTACAGGGGTACCATTAAAGAGATTGTCAGACTAATCAATTTTACCAGCGTTTCATTGTATATACCGGTGAATTATAGTAAACTACAATGAAATTAAACAAGGAAAAATTCTGGCAATGATCAATAAAATTCGATCAATCCCTTTTTCCAACTGCAAAAAAATACATACACTGTAAGTTTTACAAACATCTATTGAAACAATTACTTCCCGAGCATTTACCCCGCCGGACATTGGATTACACAATAGATATTTGTTGTTGCATAGCAGCACTACTTGATCATTGCCAGAAATTTTCCTTGTTTAATTTCATTGTAATTTAAATAACTGCAAATGTGTGAATCATCTTTGTTTCATTTTATTTAATTATAGTAAATGTTAGTAAAGTTTTTGTTATAAATAAAGGTGGTTGTATGTCTGCTAGCTAATCTCAGCACATTAAAATTAATTAATTTTAGCAAGATAGGGTCGTCTGTTGTGCAATGCACAATTTCGTGTAGGCATTTTAAGGGACATGGCTTAAGTTAAAAAAAGAGAGTAGTGCATATATGAGACGTTAATATCTGAATAGTAAGTTTTTTTTATAAAACAAAAATTTTACAAATAATTTTTTAACTCGTTCTAAAAGTTGAATATGAACATTATAAGTTAGTATTATTTTCTCAATATTTTGTTTAAAATCATAATGTGTTGCGTAAAATGTTTTTGTGTTTAGTATATAAAGAAAACAAAATTACTTTTTTATACCACTTGGATTTTTTATTAATCGTGACTAGTTTCGATTACACTGTAATTATTCTCAAACAATAGTAAATACAATCCACTGTTTAACAAATATTTATACGCGACTATAATGATTCGAAGAGCCCCTCTCTTCGAAGTATTATAGTTATAGTAGGTTAAGTGGACCTGGTCGTTAATGATTGGGAAGTCCGGCTTATCTTTCGCTTTGTGGATTTCTAGCGCCTTTAATAAATCCATTTTTTGTTGTTTTTGTGTTATTTATAACACTCAATAAGTCTTAATGAATCAATTGAATATACAATCAATTGCACATTCGTAAAATTTCAAGCATATAGATGATAAATAAATTAAAAAATTGATTATAATTGATTATAATCTTCGCGAAGAAATTTCTTCGCCTGAAGAAGCCTCAGTGTCGTGAAACAATTGTTGCGATATTACAATAGACTTTGAAAGACTAAATAGAGTTATTTAATATAAGTAAATAAATTAAAACATTAAAACAATTAGTGATTTGAAGTTGGAATTACTCTAATAGATTGTTCAGTTTCGTTCAACTAACATTTCTTTCATCAGGAATATACTTGCATATTTCTTGAGAATTAATTCTCGTTATCAAAACGATAACAACTATAACATCCAAAGGGAACCTTTAATGGATTACAATTGTCGAAGTATATCTTCAACAACTATTTAAATATATCATTTGGATACAATGCGCACTTATTTTTTTACGTGTAATTGTGAAAAAAATGCGATTTTGTGGAGAAATTGTTTTGTTGATTTATTGGATTGTTTTGACTCATAAAATTCAACAAAACAATTTCTCCACAAAATCTCGATGTTTACTCAATTAAACCCAGACAGGAAGTGCACATTGTTTCCTCCTCGCAGCATTCACGCCGGCGTTAATTGCTCATTTAATCGCAATTCGGCACAAAGCTGCTCATTAAGCAAAAAAAGTAAAAATATGTGTCCGGTGCAAGGTGAAATTTCCACACGCGCACACGAGCCGATTGTTTCCCGGGTCCGCAATGCATACACTTAAAGTGAAGCAAAGAAACCCGTAAAATCGCGATTTCAGGCCGTTTTATTTGGGCATATTGAGGTCAGCTCCGAACATAAACTGGTTACAGAAATTAATGCACCTATTACACTTTCACTCTCCGCTTGTATGTAATAGCGTAACGGTCTCTAAAGGTTGACCGGTCGAATATATGGATGGATGAGAGGATGGTTTTCGTTTTTGGATTGGATGAGTTTATCCGGTTTGATGGAAGCGTAAGGTTAAATGTTATTTTGAAAAAAATCTAATGGATATAATTGGATTCAGAATACACAATATGGAACATAATGAACAGTCATGTGAATCAATTAGGTGTATGATTGCAAGTTTGGCATTGAAATCATCTTTGAATAAAACCTACATATCATATTCAAACTTTTGCTAATTTAAATAAATGATTCAACCAATAAATAATAAACCATTTTTGAACTTCTACATCAAAATGAAATGTTGTCGTCCTCCCTGTTAATAAAAGGATCTTTTTAATGCTAACTTAATTACTACATAAATCAGGGATATATATATATATATATTATATACAGTGAGGTTTTTTATCAGTATACATTAGGGAAAGTGTATGCCTGCAAAATGCGAGTCAAACGCATTGAACCGACTAATGTGTGTATGTTTAATTGATTATTTGGCATATGTGTGTTCAGTTGCGTGTTATAGGCAACCAAACACACATACATCAATGCGTTTGATTCGCCTATTTTGCAGGTATATATAGGGGAAATGTATACTGATAAAAAAAGCTCTATATATATATATATATATATATTCGAAAAAAATAAATAAAAATTAAAACAAAAAGCTGAAGATAATTAAAACTGAAAGGCTGCATTATTGTAATTTTTTGTATCATTACCTTACATTAATTTAGCATTAAATAAATAATTTTATTGTGGAGGCTAGCAATTAGCTGGTATGAATTATATATTTTATTTTGAATTTTTGTATTATTTATTTTGTATATTTTCCGTTATGATATATAAAATATAAAATATAAAAAATACAATTTAATGTTATTAAAGATTGTTATATATAATAAAATAATAATAATTATAATCTTTATTGTCCAACCATAAAAGGACAAATATCAGAAGAAAAAAATACAAATCAATTAATTAATAACTAAAAATGGTTCAATAACTACTGTAAGTATAATATAAATACAAAATGTTGGAGATTTCACTGATCAATCACAATATGATTGATCAATAATAAATCTGGGGAAGCTAGTGTGGTGAAATGATAATAATAATAATAATCTTTATTAACACATATATACAGCAAAAAATACTAAATAAATATGTTTAATTAGTTTCTCACTTAACCCGTGGTGAAACATTTTTGAATTAATTCAAGATGATTTAATTGAAATTAAAACACTTGGTTTGTTTCACTTATTTATATTTTCTCCAACTCCCTGAAGATGACCAATGGTCGAAACTAGTTGGAGAAAATATAAATAAGTGAAACAAACCAAGTGTTTTAATTTCAGTTAAATCATCCTGAATTAATACTAAATGAATATTAAAAAAATACAAAATAAAATGTATATTTTATATCTGTTAAATGGCTATCGACCAATTGCCTTTCCGCCTGAATGGTGAAATAATTATTGCAGTTTAAACTAATAAATACTGCAATCTCAAACCTCTTGTCTTTTATTAAACGTTATAATAATAAAAATATTTATTAAATAGTAAAGTACACAACGTTATAATAATAAAAATATTTATTAATTAGTAAAGTGCCCAACCCTTCTTAGGCGTTTGGTATGACTTCCTGTCCAATCACATACGGTGTGTGATTATCTACCTTGTAGACCCAAATCGTTGACGATGTCACATGAAATTATGCAAAAGATGGCCTTGCGACGTCTACCATTTATTAGGTCATATGAAGTTCTTTCTTTCTTAATCTTTTCCTTCTAGTCAAGCCTTGACAGGAATCCTAAATAACTGTTATCGAGTTTTTTATAAACATTTAAACAATGTAATCTTCTTTATGTTGGTTGTGGAGACTTTAATTATTCAAAGAAATATGGCTGTTCTTTCTATTATTTATTATTATTTATTTTTTTATACATTGTTAAATACAATATAATTTATTTTATTATTTTTAAAATGGCTATCGACCATCGGTCTTTCAGCAAAAATTCATTGTCTTATGTGTCATGTCTGTCTTTTAGTCCTCTGTTAAAGATGAGATGAATGTACGAATAGTGGATTCTGGATGGCGAAATTTTGGAGGGAATTTTTGGCTTTATGCAGAGGTTTAAAATGTCTTGGTTTACGGGGTTTATGGCAAATTTTTGGGATAGTTGGGATAATCTTTTGGATATTGGGATTATGCTAGTTTTGTCATACAGGAGTGTGTTGGATGGGTTATGTAAAGGATTGTTTGAGTTACGGATTTTGGTGAGCGTTCGAAGGGCTGATCGTTCAACCACCTCGATATTATTTAAGGGCGTTGGAGGTGGAGAAGGATCGCATCATAGTCCAAAAGAGGACGACAAATCATTTTATAAATGTAAGTAACGGTTTTGATCGAGATTTATTATTATTAAGTAGGAGAAAGGACAACCATTTTTATTTAAATAAATATTTTAATAATGGCTAAATCTTAATAAATTAAAGACGACGCAAGTGCCACCTTTTGCCTAATTTCAAGTGGCATCGTCAACGATTTGGGTCTACAAGATAGACGACCAAGAATCATTGTTTCGTCCACTAAAGGAAGGCGAACTTGTCCTGTTTAAGCAAACAAGGAAGACGAAATTCACATTTAATGAAACGTTAGATGAATGGTGGCTGAACGTTTTATTAAATAGCTAAATCTGTTTTTTTAAGTCGATTTTGAACTACCCCTTGGCAGTAAACGCTATCTCATTCTGTGAAATTTACTTTGGTTTTAAGTTAAAATATGTAGCTAATCATGAGCAAAAAAATTGCAATAAAGTGAATAAACTCATTTCTATTATAAAAATAGATTTTATTCCAGTTTTTACTCTTCAACGATTTTTATATTTCCGGTTTATCAAAATGTAAATTTCAAAACTGCAAAACAACTTAATATTTTAATTATAAATCGAATTTTACGACGCTTCACAAAAGTTTTACGACTCGTAATGTTTTATCTGACCCACATCAATCTTAGATGAGGACGATTATCCACTTTCACTGCTGAAATGCATCTGCTAAAAATGTAGACAGGTTATAATAATCGTAAATTTTTTTTTTGATGGGCGAAAATTTAATGAAAGAAAAAAAAAATAGAAAGTATAATTATAAGAATAAATTAATGATGAAAAAAATATATGTGCATCTAAAGGAGATAAGAAATAATTTAGAGATTATTCAACTTTTGTTAAATAATACGTAAATGTTATACTGATTTTGGTGGCCAAACAGTTGATAGTCAAATATTCATTAATTAACAACTTATTGTATACCTTAGCAAGGAATATAATAATAATACTTTATTTCCAATACCGACCGACCGAAGCCTAATTACAAAGGAAATTACAAAACAAAACAAACAATAATATAAAGCAAATAAATCATACTTTGAACTAATAACAATTATAACGTGCAGATAAATATAATTATTATAAACAAGATTTTAATGTTGCTAAAAATGTAGACAGGTTATAATAATCGTAAATTGTTTTGACTAGCGAAAATTTAATGAAAGAAAAAAAAAATAGAAAGTATAATTATAAGAATAAATTAATGATGAAAAAAAAAATATGTGCATCTAAAGACGATAAGAAATGATTTAGAGATTATTCAACTATTGTTAAATAATACGTAAAACTGATAATTCTTGTGTAATATCTTAGGTGGATAAGAAGAAGAAAAATCCATTTGCAAAAATCATACATGTAGTAAATATTTAGCTAACCATATATCTGCGTATATTAAATATTTTTTGCATTCATACGATTGTAATTAATAATAATTGATTTTCCATTGTAACCGAATCAAAAAAAAATCGTAACTGAAGACGTTTTCTAATTCGGTTACTACGGGAAATCATTTATTATCAAATTTGAGTAGAATCCTATGAAGGCTAATTATCTTTTAATATATGCAGTTTTACATTTAAAGCCTTGATTTAATTCTGTCAGTTTATTCTAAATTAATAAAATTAGTAATTTTAAATTACACAATAATTATGAAGTATTTTAATTAATACACTTGGTTGTTCGTTTCACTAAACTTTTATATTTGTGATCCGACTAGTTTCGACCATAATTATTACATAAACAATGTTTCACCACGGGAAAAGTGAGAATTTATTTATTTATTTCATTATTTACGGATTTCTCCCTTTTCAAAATTACAAAAAAATATATATAATAACACATACAATAATTCAAAATTTTAAATTACATACTTTTAATTCAATATGCATTCATATTTATTACTATTAAGTGGGCTATGTGTATGTGGGCGCTTATGGAGAATTCAATGTAAATTGTTAATCCAAAATTAAAAGTAAATTATTCAATTTTTTTTAATTATTTTCGCCTAAGGTGTGATTTCATGATTGGAAAACGTTACCTATTAATTATTTTTTATTTATTTTTGCCATTGTGGTTTTTGCGATATAACAAAGTGCGAAAAAAGTTACCTGAAATGCTTCCTCTAGTTTATACGTAAATAACATCATAAATAATTCAAATAATGAAAAGCTATCTGTTCCGTGACTTAGATAAAGAATTGTTGAAAATAAATATACCCAAAATATTGGTTAATTTCGAGTGTATGTATTTAATATTTGGGTTAAAAAACAACAATTTTTCAATGATCGTTTTCAAAGGCTCTCGATTGGCGATGCTCGTCGCAAGGTGGGGATGGTGCCTCCCTGAATGCAGTAGCGCACGTACAGAATTATTGTGGATATATACGTCTGCGCATGCGCTCTACGAAAAATTAAGCGATTGTGTCACTTAATCAATTACATCAACTACCTGATGGTGATACTGTGTATCGAAACAATTTTAGTAGCAGTGTATTTACTATTACATATTGTGAAATCTAAAAAAATGTGTTTTAATTCAATGCATTTCATGTAATTACAGCATCTACCACAGAAATTACTTAATTATATTAATATTTAAAAGTTTTACAGAAAAACCTCTGGCCGATAATCCAGGACAAACACTTTCATTTTAATCGATATATATATATATATCATTTAAATAAAACTCTTGGTTTGTTTCACTATTTATATTTTATCTCTCCGACTAGTTTCGACCGTTGGTCATTTTCAGGGAGGAACCAAGAGTTTTATTTAAATAATATATATATATCGATTTAAATATGTTTCACCACGGGTTAAGTGAGAACTTAATTAATAATACTTTCATTTTATTATGTCTACGTAATGTTAATGTTTGTAAAACTGTATATAATTGTCTGACTAAAGATAAAAGTGGCATCAGCTAAAAAAAAGACTATTATTATTTTAAGACAAAAACATCTCTTTTTGCTATTAAGCAGATTTTATCTAATAGCAACAGGAACACGTTCTTCCATGTAACTTCTCTAGATTTATATCAATAACTACATAATTGCAACTGAAAATCCGGATCGAGCATAATGATTCAATTACAAAATATTACACAAGAGGTGAAATACTTCTGGACAATCACTTTCGTTTCGAAAAGAAGGGCGTTTCCACGCGAACGCCGAGTTTACTGTCCTCATACTGCCGAGGCGGACTTCCTCTTAAACGGGGAATTTGGCTGACATTAACTCTTGTGAAATATAAGAAAAAAATTAAAGAAAGACGTCCTTAACTTATAATTATATGCATTTTAATGTAAATTCCTATTTTCTTTATAATTTATTGGATCACATTTCATTTTTTTAAACCGTGGAATTGAATTAAATTAATCGAAGGTATTTTTTGATAGCCAAACAGTTGATAGAAAAAGTGTCATTAATTAACAACTTATTGTATACCTTAGCAAGGAAAATTATAATAATAATAATACTTTATTTCCAATACAGACCGAAGCGTAATTACAAAACAAATAATAACATAATGCAAATGAACCATACTTTGAACTAATAAAATATATAACGTGCAATTAAATATAATTATTATAAATAAGATTTTAATTTTGTAATAAAATTCATTTTTGAAAAAAACATATTAATAATATGTTCCAACAGATACATATAGATCTAATAACAGAGAAAATTTATCAAACATACAGACATTAAATAATAATAACATAAAGTAAAATAAATAAGCGTGGAAAATAATAAGTCATAAATTAATGTATCTAAATTTTTTAGCATTTTAAACAAACAATATATACCGATTGTCTCGTTTGAAGACGCCGTATAGAAAATTCCCATGTAATTTCTTAAAATCCAATTTGTATCTCTATTATTTGACTTATGCCCCTACTAATAAGGATTAATTCAGAATTGAGAATTAATTCTTGGATCGTATGAAAATGTATAAAATAGCCAACATAATTATAGATTATATTTCAAATAATCCTTAGATTAACCAATAGCATTCGCAAATCCAGGACTCATCAATCCTAGATCGATTCAACGATTAAGTTGCGACGGCTGTTAAATGACCAGAATGAAAATAAGCATGCAATAATTCTATCCAAAGTTTATGAGATTATTTTTTTGTTTCAGTTTTGAATGAAAATCATAATATTTCATTCAAAACTGAAACAAAAAAGTAATCTCAAAAACTTTGGATAGAATTAAATGACCAGAATGAAAATAAGCATGCAATAATTCTATCCAAGGTTTTTGAGATTACTTTTTTGTTTCAGTTTTGAATGAAATATTATGATTTTCATTCAAAACTGAAACAAAAAAGTAATCTCAAAAACTCTGGATAGAATTATTGTATGCTTATTTTCATTCTGGTCATTTAACAGCTTAACAGATTTTCATTCAAAACTGAAACAAAAAAGTAATCTCAAAAACTTTGGATAGAATTATTGCATGCTTCTTTTCATTCTGGTGCGTTTAAATTCCTAAAAAAATAGTTTTTGCTTCTTTTTATTCTGGTGCCTTTAAATTCCTAAAAAAATTATTTTGCGAGGATCATTATTTAAAAAGACATGTACATTCTTCATTTCATTTGCTAACTTTTATATAAACATTACTTCGTTGCAATTTGTTGAAATTCTTTAGGAAACGCAACAACGTTTCTTTAAAAGTAATGCAACATTATTATAACACATCATGTACAAGTTTTAACTCGAGGTCGTTCGGATTCGATCGCGTTTTCACTTTGAAAATCGTCGAAAAAATACGCGAGTACAATCTCTTAATTGCCGTGAAGGCCTTTGAACGGACGCAAATTGTCCATTATTTGCGTAAATTTATAATAGCGCACGTTTATTATTATTTTTATCGTTTGTTTAGTCCACATAAACTAGTTTTGCGTCAAGTAAGTGGCATTTTGACATTTATTAAAGTTTGATTTGTTTATACGGACAATTTAAAAATACCAATAAAAGAAGTTATTATATATAAAGAATCTTTATTGTCAGTACATTATACATATAAATGTGAAAGAAATTAACAATAAATATTATTATTTTATTTACCGACAATCGGCTATTAGCCGACAGACTTTCTGCCAAAGAACTTATTATTTGCATACAATTTGTGGTTCTTAAAAAGTTAGATAGTTTTGAAAATATCTGAAACAATATTTCGTAGTTAAAACGAGTGTTGGAAAAAAATCGAGTAATCTTTTTAATAAATTTTTGAAATGAATAACAGACTAATTTAAATAAATACTATGATATTAGTACATATAATATGTAATGTTTGTAATTTTATTGAATCTGAGATGTGTATATACAGGGTGGCCAGAAAAGGTGTGAACCACATTACTTGAAGATTGTAAAGTGGTTCAATAATTAATTTCAAGTAGAAAATTTAAGTAAAAAAATATGGTACTCACAAGGCTATTGATATAATAAATAAGTGACTAGAAATCAGTAATATTTTTAAAATATTTTGACATTGTAAATATTTATTTAATGATAAGTCAATGATTACTAGCAATAATTATACATAATGTTAAAAATTAATTCATATATTTATATAATGTATTAATGTATATTAATGGCCCTATAAAACTTATTGAATTATTACTCAATATTTTCTTTTGTGTTTTATTTTATTTAATTTTTTATTTTAAAAACTTTTTTTTTTTTTTTTTTCTACTTAAAATTGATTAACGAATTACGATAATTGAAGATTATCACACTTTTTCTGGCCATCCTGTATATTCTATAATTTTATTCTTGTAAATGCCTCTTAAATTATTAGTGGTGATATCCTTTAATAAATAAAATCTGTTTAATTCTGTCCATGAAATCTTTCATTGATAAAAAATTTTATTACAGCTGTAGATTAATATCAATATCACAATTTCGATTAATGAATCAATCAGATGAATTGAAATCGAAAAAGTAATTAAATTTTGCACCTGCAATTGATTGCCGGATTAATCGTTCAATTCATCAGATTTTCCCACAATCTCATTATTAAGTATTACTTAATTGTAATTTATCCTTCGTAACAGTTACACCGGTAATAATTTAAAAGTAGCGTAGACGGAAACCTATCATTACTTTTATTATTATTTATTATTGTTGTTTGTATATGGAAGGCCACGCCCGACTTGCCACACTTCCATTATGTTTCGTATTAATAGACAATTACATGTAATTAATTCATGTAATAAAATTAATGGCAAACGTTCGTCTAGTAGTTGAATATTAACAAAAATATATATGTTAAAAAATTGTAGTCATATATTTAAAGTTAAGTTAGTTATAACAACTACTAACTGCTTTTAAATAATAATTTTATAAAGTTAAACAATACAACGCACTATTCATTTTTATAAAGCGTTTTAGAGACATTTAATTTAAGGAAATTAAATGCCAGAGCTTTGCTGTTCTCGGGAATATTATTATAGTATTCATAAATATTGTAGGGGAAAGATCTTTTAAAAAGTGTTGTGTTTAGATAAAAAGGCAAGTTTTCGAAAGCTTGGAGTTCATATTCCTAAAATTGATCGTAAGTTTTGGTCAAGTACGACCAAAAGTATGATCATTTTAAAACCAATTTCTACCAGCAGATCTTGTGATAAACATGTGATAAACATTCTTGTGCAGTTTTAGTTAAGAGGGTAGTCCTCTAAATAATTTAAAAAAAAATGTTTGTTTTATTTTTCGATCAAAATGTTCTTTGGAATTTCTATTTTATTATAGACTTTCTCTCGAAACATCATTCATGCTACAATTTATGCACAAGGTGGTCCATTTTGGTGGTGCCACGTATGGAAAACTTTTGTATTTTAAGAGATATCGGAAAACTGTTTACGCGAACCTAGGCCAATTTTAAATGATAAAAACAAGGACGAAGAAAAAATGATCTAACTTTAACCGTTAACAATCGGTAGCCCGAAACTTCAAACACGTTTTTTCTCAAAACAGTATTTTTCAAACTCATGGTCGTCATAACATTTTAAACAAACATACGATTTTTATCGGACTGTGATTTTTGCAATCTAAATTGAATTTTCCAATTGCGTACGTAGCTGTTTTTCGTTCCGTTAAAAAGTCTGTGCTCGAGGCACATTGTTCTACCGATTTTTTGGGTGAAATATCACATTTTTTTTTCTAGATGTCCTTATTTGTTTAATGTTTTTTTTAATTCTCTTACGTATGCAATTTGATTGTCCAATTTACAATCGCGTAAAAAAATAATTATGTAACTGAATTAATTGGAGGACCCCCAGGCCGGCCACCGAAAATGGAAATTTCCTGGACAAGCGGTCATATCACCAAGTGTAGAGGTTACACACTTAAAAAAGTTTACAAAAGTATAGAAAGTTGTAATTCCCTTTAGTTTTGGTCGCAAAAAAATGCGAAAAACATCTACTTTTCAGCTGGATTTAGAGGACTGCCCTCTTAAAATCCGGTTACATTTAATTCATCATAAAATAAGGGGTGTACGTGTATTGATTTTGCATTTTAAAAATCTATTTCAACTCTTTTATATATAACAATTATATAAAACACTTGGAATGTTTCATTTGTATTAATTAATTTAGGGAATAATTACTATTTACTAATGAATATAAAACGTTTCTGCGCAAGTGGAAGTGGAAATCAATTTATTAAACGTAAAAATTAGAAATAAATTGCCCTTATATTAAATAAAAATGATTTGAAAATAATTAATAAATTATTTTCACATTTAGCTCTGTGACTATTGACTTACCTACGTAAGTACGTTAAACAAATGCACATTAAAACAACTACTTCCCGGGCAAATACCCACGCCGGACATTGAATTACATAATGTACACCTGCTGTTGCACATCAATAAAATATTGCATAATGCAACAAATTTTGATCCGAGAAAAATTCAATGCAAAAACAACAAAAGAAACGTTACATAATATAAGGCCATCTGCAGACACGTGTTTCGGGATCTATCTCCACATAATTTAAAGATGTTAAAATAAATCAATTAAATTAATTCAAATACAATCAGCAAAATTAAATCAGTTATATTAAATCAAATTATACTAAATCAATTTAAATTAAATTAAACCAAATTAATTCAATTTAAATCTAAACCGAATAAAATTAAACGAAAAGAATTGAATCAAATTAATTAAAAAGAACGACCCTCACCTGCCGCGCGCTGAGATAGTAATGACCGGCGAAGGAGGACGTGCGCTCGTGTATTATTGTTATCGCAAATTCACAAAGGGGATGAATACTGTTTTCTATTTAAATTGCCCTTATTTTATCTAGAAGGCAAAAGTGAAAATATGTTGAATGTTAGGTTGTCAAATAAGAAATGGAGTAAAGTTCATATTAATAATTTCAATTGCATATAACCTCATTTAGACGCCGTATTTTAGCAAAATTTGTTTTTCGTATGAAAGGTACATCTTTTACTCTTATTAACCCATATTTCAGTTTGAAAAAAAATGCAACTATTCATCGAATCTCGTGATCGAGGCGATCATTTTTTACTCCATTTCATACTTGGAAACCTGATATTAAAATTGTTACAGCATTTATCAAACCAAAGATTAACACCAAAACTTAAATTTAACATCTCAATAGATTTGATTGTATTTTTAGTTAATCTAATATAATTAATGAAATACTTTTAGAGTGTTTAATGTTTTTTTATTTTAAAGCGACTCGCGTTCTGACAAAAATGTTTGTCATTGTTAAGTTTAACAACAATTTCTTGAAATATTTGAAGTACAAAGATTGTTATAATTATTTTATTGGGATCTGACATGAGGCAACACGCCGCCTGGCGAGAGAACGGCGAACTAGTTTCGCCATAAGAAAGTTGGCAGCGGCGTGTTGTGATCGGTGATCGTTTTTTATCGAATATGAGCGACGAAAACCACAAAACCGTCGCCAACGCGAACCGGAAACGATCAAAATGCGTTATGTATTGTGCGGTGCCGATGTGCGGGAATAAGTTCGACAAAAACCCGAAGTTTTTGTACCACGCTTTTCCGCAACCATCGAAATCTTCGATCATCGAGACGAATTATTTCGGAAATGAAGAAAGACTGAACCGATTCACCGCGTGGAAGAACGTTTTGAAAATGAACTTTGCAACTGCGGCAATGTATGTATGCTCCAGTCATTTCAAGAAGACCGACTACATCTTACCTGTTAAGTGTTGGAGGTTATGTTGTGTATTGACAGTTGTCTAAAATAATGACATATCTTTATTTTGTCTATCTAATTATCTATCACTATTTGGTACAGTTTGTTAATAATAATTTCAATGCTTCTGTACTATGTTTGCATTTTTCCGGCCTTGCAGGAGCATGTCCATCACGGTTCCGTCTTTTGCGATCGTCCCTCCGATCTCGTGGGGTGCACTTCGCAAATTCGATGTTTGCAAACAAAAACTCACGATTTCGCGCTGGCCCGTCGCGTCGTCTTTTGGCTTTTGCCCACATTTTATTATGTGTCCGGCGTGAAGAACGCGCTCTCCCTCAACAAAATTCCTCTGGGCTGGGTTGGAACCAGCCCAAGCGCAAATTTGTTCCATTGTTATAAACATTTTTACGTAAAACTGCCGAAAACAGACACTGGCAGATTTGAATCTTTATGGCGAACGACGCCATATTGGATCTGGGGAAACTAAGCCCCGCCCTCATGTCAGATCCCAATAAGTATCCAAAATGTTTAAATAGACGTTTAAAAACGTTGTTTTCACTTTTCTTTACTGGCTTATTTCATACTGTATGTACATTTAGGTTAGAAGGTAACCAGATGATATTGATAATAGTACATAATCCAAAGTTTAGCTTCAACATAGAATTTTTGATAACACATGTAAGAAGCTTACATATGTTAATAAAAATGCAAATGCAAAATCAATTAAATTGTACTAGAAAATATTTCGAAAGTTTCAATTCAATATAAAAATGATTTCAAATTTCAACTTTAAGTTGCTCGAATAAAGTGTTCAAAGAGTCCATTCAACATAGCATTGTTGATGTCAAATTTCAGTTTAAAGATATTTTCGATCCTGCTGGAATTCCTTCCAGGAAAGTTTCTTCAGGGGCGTGAAGTTAGTCATGATAATACATATAAGCAGATCGCATATTTTGTCAAAAATGCAAATGCAAAATCATTAAATTGTACTAAAAAATACTTCGAAAGTCACAATGCAATATAAAAATGATGGCAAATTTCAACTTCAAGATTTTTTTTTCCATCATGCTGGAAGAAAGTGTTCAAAGAGTCCATTCAACATAGCATTATTCATGTCAAATTTCAGCTTTAAGATATTTTCGATGCCGATAATTAAATAATTTGAATTTATTGTATTTAATTTTATTTATAATAACTGCAAATATGTGAATTAATTCATTTTCTGGATGTGTGACAAACCTCATTGGTTCTCATAAAAATAAAGTGTATTAATAATTATCGCGGATAATTATAATGTTTAAAAATTACTAACAATTTTCTTAATAATTCCACGAGTTCGAAAAATCAATGGAATTACACAAAACGCTACAATTATAATTATCTATTTATTTTTTTACTTTCTTGTGCATTTTTAATTTAATAATGAAAAACACTAAAAGAATTATACAAAACAATGTTTAGAACTCAATTCATCTGAACCAGATAGTACATTTATATCGGATCCCGGGTTCCCACAAGGTTCAATTCTTGGACTATTTATTTTCCTGATTGGGATTAATTCTCTACCCGCTTATATTAATCAAGGTATAATCTTAGTGTATGAAGACGACACTACTGCCATAAGTAAATCACATAAATTACAAAGGTACTCAGGAGAATAGAAACGTGAGCAACAATAAAGAATGTAGCTGGTTAAATTCAAACATACTTTCTTTTACAGTAAAAAAATAGATGAATAGCACAGAGCATCATCTTATGCCTAATTTCAAAATAGCATTGTCAATGAATTTGGGTTCAGATGACGCTTTTTGCTATTAATATTTCATATTTAATAATAATAATAATATATACAAGGTGTACAGAAAATGAGTGAAAACCTTCAGGTAACTCAATTCATTAATTAATTTTTAATAGAAAATCCAAATAAAAAAATGTTGTATGGTTCTTCATTGAGGCTCACGAGGTCTTCGGAATTTTAAATATGTGATAAATTAGTACTGTTCTTTAAATATTTTGTAAAAATCAATAGCATTAACAATCAATTAGACACGTGTATAATTCCATTGATGTAAATGATTAATAAATCGGATATTTTTACAATTTTATAACTTCATCAGAAGCATTCTTTTAATGAAAATAGATCTGGCAACGACGCACGCTCGTTTGTAAAAGAAAAGGTGTATGCAATACCTCCAGCGGATGATGTAGCAGTTATAAACAGGATAAATGCACACTTGTTTGATCCAGCGTTGCCAAATGTATAGTTCTTTTAAGTTGCCCGCGAGGCTTAAGGAAGAACCGTGTGACTTATTTTCGTTAATATTTTTATCTAAAAATTAGTCAAAGAGTCACGCTACCTAAAGCTTTTCACACATTTTCTGTACACCTTGTATATATATATATTCAATGACCCTTTCTACCCATATGGGTGTAGGGTTTAATAATAATAATAATAATAATTTTAAATATAAAGATAATACATTTGTTTGTTATCAAATAGCATAAAAAATGTTATTGCATATTTTTTGTATTCTAATCCGAAAAATTATCTCATACATTTTTTAAAACAGGAATAGTGCTTAGGAAGAATATTTCTCGAAATAACTTCACCATGGCCGACTGCTCTTAATTCATTAACAAGCTCTTGTTAAACGCACGTTTTTTTTTGTCTTTTTCTTTCATATAAATATATTTCTTTCCTACAGAAATTTCGAAATTTCGCAATGGTAAAGTCGTGACCGTTCTCATGCGTTTGAAACTCGCCTTGGGATATGGACATGCAGTAGTGGGTGCCTTGCTACAGACTTCAGAAAGTGTTCTAATTTTCAACGTAATGAAAGGCACATAACATAGTTATGTATTGTATTTTATGTAAATAGTCGTACGCGAGGATAATGTTTATTTGAAGTAAACGACTCGCCCGTATAGGATGTGGATCGTCCAAATGCGTGTGGAATTTAATGAAATAAAATCCCGCCTATAATGATATGGAATGTTTTCTTTGTGTGGAATAAATATGCGGGTCATTATCGGTAATGATTTGTTTCGATTGTTAATTACAAATACGTTTGTGGAAATGAAATATTAATACCATTCTTAATATTTTTTTTATTTTTAATATATATATAGAAAATCTTTATTTCTGATAGATACATTAAATTACATTACAATATTTACATTACTATCATAAATCTTTAGTTAAGCTTCAAAAAATGGCTATCGACCATCGGTCTTTCTGCCTATTTTTAATATTAATCGCGAAATAAACAAGATTATAATTTGCTGATGGTTAAGGCTTATACTTTGTTAAACATCGTTCTTCGATTAATTAAAAAATTGAAATTTATTTAGTTTGTACGTCATTAACGTCTCATAACAGTGACTGTTAGTTTTATAATGAAGCGTCGAAACTATAGTCATTAAATAAATTTCACTTATACAAACAAAGTTAAAAAGTATTTTCGTTAAACTATTCTATAAACCTACATAAAGCACTAATAATTCACAAAAATATTTATTGTTGTAAATGACGAAAAAACGGACATTAGTAAAAAATAAATAAAAAAATAGCGGAGTGTTTATCGTAGTATTTCCCCTTATGCAAGGTTAACGGATATATCATAATTTCCAAATGTCTATAATATTTATTTAATGAAATTTATGTTTTATTTTATATTAATTTGATCACAGGATTTATAATCGTCAACCATTTTAATTTTATAATTAATAATTGTTTTTTTTTTAAATTATGGTAATTAAATAAATATTAATGGTTTTAATATTTAGACATTGGTAGTTCACATTATATGAAATAAAATTGAATAAATTATTAAAAATCAACCAATAAAACACAGATTAGATTGAATAACTTTAAATTCTCGACTAGTTTCGGGTTATTAGCCCATTTTCAAGAGAATTTCAATTTTGTTTTATTAAAATTTCTATGGATATTTACATTAATTAAATTAAAATAAAAATTAAAAAATCAATATATCCATTAATGTAAATATCCATAGAAATTTTAATAAAAACAAATTTTAAATTCTCTTGAAAATGGGCTAATAACCCGAAACTAGTCGAGAATTTAAAGTTATTCAATCTAATCTGTGTTTTATTGGTTGATAATTTATTCAATTTTATTTCGTACAATGTGAACTACCAATGTCTAAATATTAAAACCATTAATATTTATTTAATTACCATAATTAAAAATCAATTATAAAATTAAAATGGTTGAAGATTATAAATCCTGTGATTAAATTAATATAAAATAAAAAATAAATTCGAATATTTCTTGCATTTGTCGAAGCATCTAATTCACACTCCTTAACCATATTTGCATCTAAATTTTATATATTATTTTTGTGTCAAACTGATAAATTTAAGTAAAAATACGTTAGAGAACAAAATAAATTACAATATATATATTTTTTTTCTTTGGCCCGATTGGACTATCCGATAATCGCTATTAAATATATTCGAAGTGTTCCGCAAAGTATACCCATTGAAATAAAAAAAAACTGAAAAACTACAGAAAGTGTAATTATTCAGATTATGTAAACCCTAAATACATGTTCACTGAATTACTAGAGTATATTCCGTTGAGTTTGTCCTTTTATTACAATTATTGCAGGCTATTGAATAAATTCCCGAATCTTCTAAATGGTTCTTTTTCGGGAAAGTGTTGCCGATTGAATATTTTAATTTTATTTTATTGTAAAAGGTTCAATTTGAATTTATTCAATAGCCTTAGTATTTTGTTGTTTATTTTTTTCGAGGTAAATAAATCTTCTATATTTATGGATTTTTACTTCTATCAAAGGTGTGAGTGTTGTTGATGACTTGATTGAATGGTTTCAACAACACTCACACGTTTGACAGAAGTAAATAACCATAAATGATGCGTTACTACAATATATGCAATGATAATCCTAATTTATATATGTTTAAAATTCCCATGTCAACATTTAAAAATATATTACATTGTATGAACCTTATTTAGCTCCTTTGTTTTATGCAATTATGCACTGTAAATTAACTTTATTTCTAATTAATTTGAATTTTTGTTTTATATATTTTGTTTTCATTTTGAAAAATGGTGTACCGTTTGAATAAATAAATAAATATACAAGATTTATTTAATAATATATTTAAAAATTTTTTATTGTATATTCATCTTAAATATTAAAATAATTTTGTTTAAATAAAATTGTATTTCTACAAATACATAAGAAGAATATTACGCAACATAAATAATATTCGAGATGAAACGAAAGTGAGGAATCGCATCTAATAAATTATCCTCGGGCCATCTAACTCCTTATCATAAATTTCGCAACGCCGAATTCCTCGGATATTTGCCGGAGCGACGATTTTGCATTCGCATTATAAAACCGGGGACGATTTTTGCAAAAGTTGGTCAACTTTTACTTTCCCGGCCGGTCTTTCACTCCTCTCGCACCTGGAGTCAAGCCCTCCGCTTCGGACAGACAAACCGTGCGGGGGTTCGAGGAAGTCAACCAGAGAAATTGATTAAATTAAAACCTAATTAGGAATACTAATTGCGCAATTTCTAACGGCTTGCATTTGAGCTTGCCAGTTGAATAGGCGACTTGCGAGACCTACTTTCGGATTTTTCGTACGACTAAGGTCGACAAAATTTTGCTTAATTGTTGACCTAATAACATTTTGTTTACAACAAATACACGAACACTAAATGTTGGAAATTGTCTACTTGAAGTATTTATAAAAAAATGTTTTTATTAACGTATGGCTCGAATGTTTTGGGAAATAAATCAGACGATGGAAATTTTTATAAAAATAGTTTTATATTTGTAACAAACATTTTTATCTATCCTTATTACATAAAAAAAATCAAATTTTGCAGTTTGTAACTATTTTTTGTAAAATATTTTATCTGTATTTGATTTACATATATATTTATTCATGGTGCGCATCATTATTGTTATTGTGTGTATGGATTCTGATTGAAAAACTCAATAGTTATACTTGATAAAGAAGTTATTAGTCTAAATTTTATCAAATAAATTGAATATATAGTTGTATTTTGTAATTACAGATTGTCATTAATTGTAAAAAGGTGATTTTCCATAAATAAAGAATTAATTAATTAATTAAATAACCGACAATGGACCATTATTTTCGATTTGCCTAAGTTTTATCCTGACGCGCTGCATCATCCTTTGGACAACCATACTGTCGATTTCTCTAATTTTTGTGGATATATGGCGGCGCAGTTGTTTCTCGTTTTTTACTTCCCATCCTTTATTATAGACTTTCCCACTCAATATTGCCCATAACTCTTAAATTGTGCGAGCTTGAGATAGGTTAGGGGAATTGTCTGCTTTCGGTATAAAATTGATATTGTTGGCCTCACACCAATCCCTTGTGATTCTCGCATAATGGCAGGTAGCAAAATCTGGCCAAAACATTATTTCATCATCTGCGTGGTGTGTGTTCAGAAACTGAAGCTGTTTAGAGAGACATCTCTGGATATAACGCTCTGCGTTTGAGCCTTCTTCCCGGACATTACCAATATAGGGCTGCGCGATAAAGCCAGCCTCAGAAATAGCACACTATACCAAAATTTTGTCCTCAAACTTTTTTTTGTTTTTAAATTTAACAATAATTTTTGTTTTATTAGACCATATTGAGATTATTCATAATTAATTAAAGACGATGCAAGCGCCACCTTTTGCCTAATTTCAAGTGGCATCGTCATCGTATTGAGATTATTAGTTTTTTTTTTGTAAATGGAGAATCTGTTAATAAATAATTTATTAAGTATAAAAAGTTACTAAAATGCAGTCTAATATAAATGTATAATTAAAATCCAATGAAATTTAATATATATATCCTCTTTAATTAATCTAAATCTCTTATTTTAAACAATAATTAATCACCTGAAAACATTTACATCCATCCTTCATGATAAATCATCTTTATCCTGCGCCTAACACGAATACCGATAAACGATCGGAAACGTGTAACTAGGAACTCTTACGACACGAATTTTAATTTCCACATTACATCACACGAGCTCATGTTTTGAAAGAAGAAATGCGAAGAAAAAAATTATCCGCATCATATTGACCCTACTAAACTCTACTTATCTCAGTTATTAAACCACTTTCTTCTTCGTGGTTGTAATTGGCTTCCTTCGGCGCTTGCGCGTTGCTTAAACCCACGCGATTATTTTTGCAGGTGTGCACTTTGCGATTTAGATTTAGGCGTGTGTGAGATAATTGCAAGATTATTAATTGAAAGTAAAAAGTAGAGTTACCGCATACAGTTATTTAGTAATAGAAAAAGAATAAAGTTGCACTAGTTAAAGGGAAAATAATTAATTAAGTCAATTAAAAAAATTGAAATACAAGGTGTACAGAAAATGAGTGAAAAGCTTTAGGTAGCGTGACTCTTTGACTAATTTTTAGATAAAAATATTAACGAAAATAAGTCACACGGTCCTTCCTTAAGCCTCACGGGCCACTTAAAAGAACTATACATTTGGCAACGCTGGATCAAACAAGTGTGCATTTATCCTGTTTATAACTGCTACATCATCCGCTGGAGGTGTTGCATACACCTTTTCTTTTACAAACGAGCGTGCGTCGTTGCCAGATCTATTTTCATTAAAAGAATGCTTCTGATGAAGTTATAAAATTGTAAAAATATCCAATTTATTAATCATTTACATCAATGGAATTATACACGTGTCTAATTGATTGTTAATGCTATTGATTTTTTACAAAACATTTAAAAAACAATACTAATTTATAGTCACATATTTAAAATTCCGAAGGCCTCGTGAGCTTTAATGAAGAACCATACAACATTTTTTTTTATTTGGATTTTCTATTAAAAATTAATTAATGAATTGAGTTACCTGAAGGTTCTCACTCATTTTCTGTACACCTTGTATAAATAATTGGAGCCGATTTTAAACGTGTGTTAGAAGGAAAGGGAAAATAATTAATTAATTAAAATATTAAAAAAAAATATAAATAATTGGAATTATTTATATTTCGTTTTTTTTTTAGATTTAGAAAATAATTAATTAATTAAATTATTTTCCCTTTCCTTCTAACACGTTTAAAATCGGCTCCAATTATTTATATTTCATTTTTTTAATCAGGCCTTATTGTTATTCTATTTTTATTTCATATTTTTTTATCACATTTAGATTGTGATGTTAAATAATGACGTATAGGTTAAATATAACATTTAACGTACGGAATAGCCCTGAATATCATCATTTTCATCAGGTAACAACATCAATTTCATAACCACCCCCATTAAACTCAAAATTGGTATTTTGCATGCTCAATATATGTAAACATACTTTGAATGTAGAAATTGTGAATCCGTAAATAAATAAAATTAAAAAAAATCCACATACGCCATTAACTCCATGGAATGAATGCCTTCATTACAATCATTATTAAACAATATGATAATAACAAAACGCGATATTACGTCTGTTTCCGCTTCAGTAATGAAATGCCAAAGCCCAAGAAAGCAAAACTGGATTAGCCGCGTATATTTTTTTTTGCCCGGACACGCCCCGATAGTTTGTTGCTTAACGGCCATTTTGCATTTTAAATGCAATGAATTTAGCGGTGCTTAAAATTGTCGACCTTTTCAGGACCCAACGAAAAAAAAAATAAATTGGTTCCATTGTTTTGATTGATTGCAAGTTATTCCTTGATCTTTAAAAATAAGGTAGAAATAATTGGGGTCGAATTTGAATGTGTGTTAAATAGAATTTATGTTGCAGGAAATTAATTGGGCTATTAAGAAGAATTAACAACATAAAATTTTAATTGATTTTATTTAATTTAATAAAATTTTATTGTTATAAGAGCTTTGATCTCTTCTGACAGTTTATATGGGACCTGCCCTGCTTACTTTCCTAATTTGCTGCAAATACTCTGATTAGTCAGCCAACAGTATAATTAAAACTTTATTACTTTATTTTTGAACTTTTAACAGTTTAAAATTTTTTATTATTTTAACTTGAATTAGAGTCCATGTAAGAGAGAAATCTGGAATGCCACGCAATGTAAATTTCTGTTGAGTTTGCAGCGAATGAGCCGTGCGTTCAACTGTATACATAAATTGTTGAAAACAATAATGAATTGGTCCACATCCTAGACACTCGATTCTTTATTTTTCTTGGATTCCATTGCTCTCTGATATTCCACATCCTATACGCTCGGTTCTTTATATTTTTTAGATTCCATTACTCTCTGATATTCCACATCCTATACGCTCGATTTTTTACATTTTTTAGATTCCATTGCTTTCTGATATTCTCAAATGTAATATACCAATATTTTATATATTAAAATTATTAATCACATTCATAATAAATTTTGATTACGAAATTTGCAAATCTACAAGATTAACATGTTTCACAAAGTGTCCAATGAGAACATAATTCAAAATAAATAGAAAAGAGTATTCATTCTCTTGGTCACAGTTATTTAAATATATTAAATAAAAATGATTTTAAAATAACTTAAGGGTGCGGTTTAGACGAAAGAGATAGCTATATAAATATTGGCAATCACTAATTCGAGTTAGATTGCTGTTATGATCAATGAACAATATTGTATTATATATCAAAATAATCTTAAAATAAGCAGGAATTTCATCAGATGAATTAAAAATTATTTTAATGTTTAGTTTGTGTGAAAAATAGTTATGAAAAACAATGAATATTGATCAAATTTATAACAAATTTCAAATTATATTTTTGCTAATAAAAACTTGTGCAATGAAAATTTAAAGGATTTCACTAAATTCTGCATTCAAATAACTTAGCAGCCATTACCAATTAATTTCATTATATCTTGCAATTTTCTTTTCTAACTTGAACTAGTAAATTGACGTAATACACGAGAATTAACGATTTATTTTTTATTTAAACAGATACTTTATGCTTGGTTAATAAAAAAATGTAAATACATATTTTTATTATTAAATCCAAAAGAATGGCTCTATTTTCAAACGATTATTTCCAATTTACTATATAGCTATCTCTTTCTACTAAACCGCAACCTTAATAAGTACTCACGTAGCGTAAGTCAAAAGTCACAGAGCTAAATATGGAAATAATTTATTAATTATTTTCAAATCATTTTTATTTAATATAATTCAAAATATTATATATATATATATATACATAATCTTTATTTATAGACATAAAACAATACATATTTATAACATAAAATATTACAATCTATATCGTAAAAGTCTGCTAATTGGCTATCGACCTGAATTTGTATTTTCGTCCTTGTCAAAATATAAGGATAAAATGTGATGATCGAAAGTCCCTGTCTGCTATGTACGTCATTTAACTGTCTTGTATGTTGTGAAATGAAGTCATGAATTATTTGTCTGGGGAGTTTATGTTTTGGACCAATATTTATGTTACTAGGAATGCATATCGAGTTTATTAGTTCTATGTTTATGGGATTTGAGGCAAATTTTTGAGATAGGAAGGAAAGTATTTCTTTGATGGGAGTGATAGGAATGAACTTGAATGATTATGTAAGAAATTCTGGGGGTGTCTGATTTTAGTTAGCACTCTAAGAGCCGATCTCCCGGTGACTTGCATGGGGATAAAGTATTATAATTATATATAATTTATTAATTAATTATTTTCAAAAAAAATTCTTTTTATTTAATTTATTTAAATAACTGAGACCAAGTGAATAAATCCTTTTTCTATTATTATTATATCATATTATTTTGCATATCCATTTTATAAAGACAATCTGTAATGGAACAATATTTATTATTAAAAAAACATTTTAGAATTACAAAATAAATCAGTAAGTATTTATTACATACGAAAGGCTTTTAAATAACCATGCGAAAAAAATTAACAACTACAAAAAATTGTCTACGCAAATAAAAACATCATATTAATTTCCGAAGATTTATACGACATTGCTCAATGGAAGATTAAAGACGCTTGACATTTAAAATCGTCCATGCGGGTCCGGTCCAGCCCATTTCGAGATATTTTAAGTGCTGCAAGTTTATGGTAATGTGAAGGTCAGAATATCACTGTTTTTTTAAATAGATCATGGGTGGAGACACCGAAGAAAACAATCTGAAGAAACGTACTCGATATACCTGTTTTGAACTTGTCATAATTGCAAACTAATGCAAAAAATATACTAATAGCATATAATTATAGAAAAATTCTATTATATTCTATTATAGCAAATAACAGAGGAAATATTGAAATAATTAGTTTATAATACAGATAAAGCAATAATCAAAATCTATGCATCCACCTATTTCATGCATGTTTGTTATTATTTTTTTACAGAGACACTTTTTTGTTTATTTGTGTACTGGCATAGGTTTAATCATTCAATCAGTAACACTTATTATAAAAAAAGGATGGCAACAGATGGCCTTATATTACCTTTTTTGTTCTTTGTATTGAAAATTCTTGAATAAAAATTATAGGATTATGCAATTATTTATGGTGCAGCAACAAGTGTCTATTGAGTAATTCAATATCCGACGAGGTAGTTGCCCGGGAAGTAGTTTTATCAATGGGTGTTTGTTCTTTTTTAAGTACTTATGTTATATAAGTCAAGAAGTTACAATAGCTCAAGGAAATAATTTCGAAATAATTAATTTATACAACTGAATAATTAATTAATAACTTATTATTAACTATTAACTTATGAATTAATTATTCAGTTGTATAAATTAATTATTTCCAACTAAATAAATTTAATTTTTAATTTAGTTTAAAGGGATATTTGTTTCTCAACGAATACAGTAAGAAAAATCTATTTCATTGAAATAGCCCTGTTAGTACTGTTATAAAGCTTCTAACTTAACTATTGCTTCTTAATAAGTTGCTATTGAGGTAGCAGGTATATAATTTTTCACATTGAAATTAAAAAACACGAAATAGAGAGGATTTTATTTCATTGAATATATTTGAAGTAATTAATAAATAATCTATTTTTTGCTTGAATGACTTTCTCATTTATCATTTGGTGAAACATATTACACTCTCATCACTCTTGATAATGTGTTAAATTAGTCGAGTAAAAAAATGTAATAACTGAATATTTATATCAATTGTATTTGAATTTAAAACATCTGAATCCATAATATCATAATCAGTACAAAGTACTATGTTCTTTTGGCATGAGCAACTAATGATTGCAATAATTGCAGCTGGAAAAAAGGGATTGATCGAATTTTATTGATCATTGCCAACAAATTTTCCTTGTTTAATTTCATTGTAATGAAGTAGCAATCGTTAAGTTTGAAGCTTCAATTCATATAGGGCTATATTGAGTGTTGGAAAATCCTCATTGTATGCTGGGATAGAATAGCACCAAATATTAAATTAAATTTTTAAATTAAATTCACTTGGTTTAGTTTTATTTATGTTTATTTTAACTTCGGCTTAATACTATTATCAGGATTAATTAATTGAAGTTAAAATATACATAAGTAAAACTAAACGAAGTGAATTTAATTTACAAGTATAATTTAATATAATGAATTTAAATTTCAATTTACTTTATTAACGGAATCTCCATTTCCAAATTACAATTATAATTACATATTAAAAATTTTATAAGAAAAGTGTGACGCTCTAAAAAGATTACAAAAACAAATTTCTCTGATCTTTAAAGATATACAGTGAAAATCTCTGTAAATTAATTAATGAAAAAATCATTTATATAAGATTTAAACAAATATATGTAATTGACCTAGATGCACTCCTTGTGGAACACTCTGACGTCTTAGTAACACACCTTCAAAATCGGCCCTAATAAAGGCTCGAGTATACTTGTAAATAAAATTTACCAAATTATATGAAAGTAATAATCTACTGCATATTATTCGTGCATATCCCCGTTCAGAAAAAAATCACTAATAATTCTTGTTTATTAGAAATTCACTATCAAACCTAAACATACAAAATTATAACGCAAATGAGAAGATGTAATGATCATTGCGAATGATTCATTGAGCATGATAATGATCCGCAATTACTCCAGTTCGGAATGGTTTCCGGCAAGGTGATGATTTCCTTCTGCGGTGCAATTTTCTTTGAGAGCTAACTATGCCACTCGCCAAGATTTCCAACAGCTGTTTGTTCTGCCGTCTCTCTCTCATTAGCCGGGAGAAAAAAGTCGCGCCGATCGCAAACAGGGTTTCCACCGAATGAAAGTTTAGAAATTCCGCCGATTTTGTTTTGTTGTCTTAAACGGTATTATTATTATTGTAAAAATTTTACAGAAATGCAAACAGTTAAATTATATGGATTAGTGTTTTTTTTTTTTCAATAGCAATAAGAAGTGTTACTTTTTTAAGTGGACTGAAAGTATGTTCATGTTGGTTTATTAAGAATGGTGATTTCATAGAGAGGGAAAGTTAGCTATTAAAATTTTAATAAAAACATTGATTCTGTTTGTTTGTATAACTTTAATTTTTGTTAGTTCTGTTGAAACTATAGTCACTAAAATAAAAACTAAAGTTATGCAAACAAAGTGAATTAGTGTTTTTATTTAAAACTATAAACAATGTATAACGATGTAGAAGCCTCTATTATTAATAAGTTATTAACATTTAAAAAATATATATTTTTAGAAAGACCTCTGGTCGATAGCCTAGACAGACTAACACCTACATGTTATATTGTTAAAATTATGTATATAGTCTGAATAAATATATATATATATATATATAAATATATATATATATATATATATATATATATATATATATATTTAAACTAAAATCACTCTCGTCCCTCTACTAATCTTACTGAATGAATTAATTTTTAAAATTTGGCTGTGTGAACTAAATGTAAGTATTAAATAAAAACACTGTCAACTTTTTCTTCACTGAATATTTATTTCTTGGATCTTGAAAGCGTTGACTTTGTGGTACATTTTCAATTTTGAAGTAAAGAAAACACTTAACTTTTTTATACTACTTTTATTTTATTCTGGTGACTAGTTTCAATTATACAGTAATCCTTATCAAACTTAGTTTTTTTTATTTACATAAAAATTGAATATTTCATTTAAATAAACATTTCGATCACAAAATGACCATTATCAATGGATATACTGATATATGTTTAGAAAAAATATAGACACTTGTATTCACTTTACGTATTTTTTTCAATATTGAAAAACTTCACTTAACTCCATCACATTTATAGTTGATATATGTATACTGGCTCTAGACTCTGTAGAACATGAAATCATTTATAAATTTTGAAGTGTTCAAAAATTAACTCCCTGATTTATTATAAAGACAAATTTTATTCACTTTATGTGTTGATGAAAAAGATTCTGAATCAATTGTATATTTATTTCTATTATTTTTTATTAATGTTTTACTATAATTTGAACGCATCAGTGTTTCATTATCAAGCCAATTATCCTTTCTTCGCCCGAAGAAGCTAAAATGTGATGAAACAATTGCAGCGAAATTGCAATACACATTAAAGTTCAACAGTTATCGTAATGCATATAATAATTACGAACATTCAACAATTATCAGTTTTATCAATTGTATATTTATTTCTATTATTTTTCTAACGTTTTCTTTGTTTAACCTAAACGGCCTTATTTACTCAAATACACAGTGCATACGTATTAATTCTTGTGGAATCGCTTAATAAATTCACATTTTGTGGTTGAAATAATTAACTCAAGAACGCATTCCAAAGTGTTGCAAATGCGGTTTCAAGGTTTAATACAGATTTATTACGAAAGATAGTTTTTTTCTTTCTTTCAAGAATATAATATATCGTTCGTACTTCACATACCAACAAGCAAATGATTGAAAAAATAGGGAGTAATTAAAATCGAGTATTATATGAGTATAAATAATGTATCATATATAATCAAATAATTAAAAAATACTGTAAACAATATAAAAAATAATATTAATGTATAATCATATACAAAACATAGGTAGAAAGACTTTTGATTGATAAACAACTACCAAACATTAATGTGCGAATATATCCTTTTTTATAGATAGAATAAATAATTTGTGTAAAAGTAATGTAAGGAGAAAAAAATGGCAATTACAATCGCAATGGTTTAATATTAATAGTTGTTAGAACGATTTTACAAACAATGATTTAATTCTTGGAAAATTATTAGAATTCGTGTGATATGATATGACTGTAGCTCAAACTGATGTTGTGTACGTCCAAATAATTTTATATTCTTAATCTTATATCTTAATTTAATATTGTAACTTTTAACAAATATTGTATTTTGGCTGAAAGACCTCCGGTCGATAGCCGATTCATCATCTACAGAATATAATTCTAATTTTTGTATATTATTGTACCTACATATAGACATTTGAATAAAGATGGTCAGTTAGTTATTGTATTTATTATTTTAATTTAAATAGATGTAAGATTTAATGTGTTTGAATTAAACAATTTTAATATGTTTGTAATGTCCTCGTCTACACTTCAATTTATAATACTGTATTTGACCCACCCACGAATGTTTGTATATTCTCACTGAAAATAATTAAATCATTATTATATTCCAAATTATTTAGAGATTAGCTGCGTTCTTGAAAAAAAAAATCAATATAAATCTATAAATTGTAATCAAAATCGACTTATTTTTTTTACTAATTGTGCTACACTCTTTATGGAACCGTATAAAAACTTTTATTACGTTCCATAATTTTATTTGCACATAACTGATACGTATTTTTGTCTTCACAGACCATTATCATAGTTTATACGTGTCAGTTATCTAAAAATTAAATTATGGAGTTTTTATTCACCTTATTCTAAATTAATTTTATTACCAAAATTATCAAAAATAACTAAATATAAATAAAACTGAGAGTGCAAAAAAAGCAAGGGATTTGTTTGGAAAAATTATTGCTATTTATTAATCTGTTATTACATTTTGTGAGTGCCTGAATCGCGGTGCAGATTTCGTGTACAAGATCACTCCAGATTTCACGAATGTTTGCTACGAGTATCTTGGAGCCTCGACCTTCTAAATAATTTATTATAAAAATATTTTACCATAAATGAGAAACAATTAAGTTATATAATTTGAACATTTTGAATATTGTGAATATTGTGAAATAAATTGTCAAGACACACATTTTATTTAAATTAAAAAAAAAGGATTTGAAAATAATTAATTAATAAATTATTTCCTTTTTAGCTACTGTGATATTTTGACTTATGTTACGTAAGTACTTTACACAAATGTTCAATAATGGACATTTGCTGTTGCATAGCAATAACATATTGTATAATGCAACAATTTTTGGCACGACAATGTTTTATGCAAAAAACAAAACTAAAATAAATAAATAACAGCGACCAAGTGAATAAATCATTTTTTCTATTATCACACATTTTATTTTATTTCGGGTTTTAAAATTTAATGAGAAATGTTATTTAGTAAATATGAATGCAACAGTAAAATTGTTACAAATTTGCTGTTTTTTTTTTACTTTTATAAATACAAACATGTTTATTTAAATAAACAGGTACGACTACAACAATTTGCGCCGTATACTTAGTGCTAAATAGTTCGTTTTTAAAAATGTGTTTTTTTGTTAATTCTATTATTTTATTACTGTAACTATTCATTGTATCATGTATGTATGTTACTGTATTTAATGGCCTCCGTTAATTAAATAAATAAATAAATATCTATATGCATAATATTTTCCACCTGTCAATAATTTTTATATATATTGAAAATCTTTATTTCTGAGTATTACATTATATAATTTTATAATACATATACATACAATCATTTACACATTGTTAGACCTCAGAAAATGGCTATCGACCGTCGGTCTTTCTGCCTAATGATTTTTATTATAGTGGAATTTTACAATTAAATATAAGAATACATATTGTTTACTTTTTCCTCATTTATCACTTTGTAAAACATATTTAATAAGCGTTTGTTATAATGAAATAATTTTAGTAAAACAAAACAAAGTGATTTCATTATAACAAACGCTCATAAGAATACATAAATATAACATAAATGTTCTGTTAATTTTTCTCGTCAATTTCTTTGGTATTAATTTATGAAATATACTCTCCATAAAATCAATAGAAATATTAACACAACCGGCGCGAAAAAATATAGATTGTAATTTCCAGTACGACAAATTGTTCAGGATATTGCCAAGAGAACTTAGAGCACTTTCGATTTCGTTCTGATTTATAACCGAAACTAGTTTAACATTGTTACACAATTTCGCATAATTAATTACAATGCACTAGAATCGTCCGATTTAAATAAATTAATTATTTATGGAAACAACTAAAAACAGGTTCGAAATAAACCAACAAATATATCTTTAGAAAGAAGAATTATTAGTCATGAATATAAATTGTGTGATGTTTAATGACATATTTGATTTCTTAAAAAATACTTATTACTTAAATAAGACATTCAGGGCTATTATGCAAGAGAAATGTTAAGTTTAAAGTGTATGTTAATTTTCATCATCACAGTCTAAACAGCTTATCTAATAGATAAAAATAAAATTAAATAATAACGTTTACATTAAATTTAACTTTAGCCTCGATTGCCGTGATAAATGATGATTAGCTTGTTTAACGTGTATACTGATGTTAATGGATTATCAAATGTTGTTATTTAAAAGAACATTCTTTCCATTGGCGATAAATCAGGGGATTTTCATATAATTTCAAAAAAACACAATTGTGAAACGAACCATGTGATTTATTTTTAATTTTAATTGTTCAAGAAATGGTTCTTGTTTCAAAAAGAAATGCAAAAACAAAAACTTATCTGTTATGTACATTAATCTTTACATTTAAAATAACGTAATTGTATATAGTAGGCCAATCTAGAACATCTACGCCAGAATTTTGTACTCTTGTCATTGGCATTGTATTGCTGGAAAATGGCGTTTGGGATAATCTCAATGTGTGGTATTGAAAGAGGTTGTAGAACTTCAGCAATGTACCGTTATGGAATACTTAGTATTTGCAAGAAAACATATTTTTTACTATTTAATAATTGTCTGTTATGTTTTTTTGTTGTTTTTGTTGTTTCCCTGTTATAAGTACTATATGATCGAGAGCTTTTTTCTTTAGAATGCACGGATTTTTTTCCTTCATTTTACATTTTATTGGCACCAGTAAATAAAAACAAATAAAACGTCACATGTATCATTATTTATCAAATCAAACTCTTCTATTTGGTAGAAATAACGTCATCTGTAGCATGTGGTTACTTTTATTGGCAATATATTTTTTAATAAAAAAATTCAAGCACCCAAGAGGAGAAAAGTTCTCAATTATAAGTCTAGCAAATTTATAAATATTAAACAAATCTGAATCTTCAGGATTCAATTAATCGTCCTCGGATTTATTCATATTTGTTTACAAAATTTGTGCAAGATACATACATTTTAGGCAACATAAAACAACAAGTAGTATAAAAATATAATAGACTTACAATTATTACGTGACATTAATTGAGCGCTTCTATAAATTCAGAAATTGAATATATACATATACATATTATATTTTGTTATAAATTAATTTATTATTATTATTATAATCACCCAACACCCGAAAGGGTACAATGAGAATATTGATTATAATTATGATAATAATTATATATATATATATATATATATATATATTGGCTTTAAATATATATATATATATATATATATATATATAATTATTATAATTAAATATATTTTTATGTGATACGCCACAACAAACATCTTTGGTATAAAAAACTTTTTTGTTATGTCTTTAATGAAAGTCGAAAAATCTTCAGAGAATGCACCATTGGGACTCTGTGCAATGAACATAGTTTATATAATAATATAAAAATAAATAAATAATTGAAAATCTACTAATAAAACAAATAAAACGAAAGATATTTATTAAACATCTGTATTACTCTAAATAGAAAAGGAAATAAATTTAATCTTTATAACACTTTTAATATAAGTTTAACATAATAATATATTTCAATTTAATGGATTTTGAAATCAAATAAAACAGCAATCAGCTAAGAGTCAGAAGCCTTTCTGCCATAAAAACAAAGATTAATTTTAATAACTTAATATTATCAACTAGTTTCAGGTTACTAGCGCCAATTTTCAAGAGTTTTTTTTTTTATGTAATTAAATATTGTAGCAATGTTTAAATATTAGACACATTAATCATAATTTATATATTTTTATTTTATTTTTCTCATTCTAATTTTTATATTTATTAAGTTATTATTACAATTTATTATTGGCTTTAAAAATTATAAGCCTAGTTATCTTTATTATACAAAAGTGTATACTAGCCTTTCTATTGCAAGTTTTATTAAAAAAAATATTTGAGATGACGCTCGCATTTGGAAATATTAATATTTTTACAGTTGCAATAAATAATAAAATCGAAACCCGTTTCATAAATGTCCCGGCTGAATCCGACGTAAATTTCATAATTAGCGTTTCTATTTAATTACCAGCAATTATGCGTGTGTTATTTACATGTCGTTAGGAAATCCATCTCGGTATAATTAGTTAAATAAAATTTAATAAAAATCACGCATTAATTTGGGGACGTTTCAATTTTGAAATAATAAAGTACCATAAGATTTTATGTATTGATGTTATTGAAATGAAATTGCATTTGTGTCAAAATAATTCTATTTAATAATGAAGTAATTTTAACTGAAATTTATTTTAACTTCCATTTCAAAATAAATATATATGAATAAATAGTATTAGTTTTAAACAATCAATGCTTTAGGACGGAATGTTCACTGATTTAGTTATTTGGAAGGGTAGTATGGAAAATGGTATGGATATAATTTCAATAAAAATGTAATTAAACTAACATTTTTATCGCTTTAGGCTGGGATCCCCAATACGTTTCCGTTTTAAGGGATTAACAATTTTATACAGTCATAAAAAAATAAACTTTAAATACAGGCAGATAGCTTATTTACTGATGAATGACATCAGATAATTTTTATTTTTTTTAAACAAAAAAAGTGAAAAAAATATTTTTTCAAAAATTAATTTAATTTACAAAAATACTTTTAATCTATATTAAATATATCTGATTATACGTGGAGAGTCTTCTTCTTAATATCTATATTTAAGACAATGATAATATTATTATTTTTATACTCTTTAATCCTATAAAATAGTCAATGAGAACAAATTTAGTTCGACGCCATCATTTTTATTGTGGAACAGTATCTAGTAGTTCAGATTTTGCAGCTAGGTTGAAAAATCAAAGTTGGAATAAAATAAACACACACATTTTGTAGAAACTCTGTCGTTAATCGTACCGTTTATTAGGCGTAAAATCGCAGCCTTAAGTCAGTGAACGTTCCACGAGTTAATATTATAAATTTACGATATTAAACATAACATACGTAGTCACCTTCAACGTCCACAGCAAAAACAATATTAAATTACCCACAATTAGGTTAAACACGAATAAAACCTAGGGATGAAATGCCATAACAGACTAATTAACTCGTGTCCTTATATCAAAAATCTACCTAATAGAAAAAATATTTTAAAAAAATTAAAAAATGTTTTAATAGAGAATAACTATAAAGAAATCGTCGGGACGTTACTAGGTTTCGATGACTTTGTAAACATGCTCCTGAAAGTCGTGTCTGAATATGAGACTACGCCCGAAGGGAGGAGGGTGACGAAATTGGATAAAATTCTTCTTAATGGAAATTACATTACAATATTGGTTCCAGGAGGGGAAATGCGGGAATAGTAATGATAATAAAAATACGTAAATATAAATTTATTTAAATATTTTGTACTCAAAAAATTTAAAAATATCTAATAAAAAAAAAGAAATTTATATACTCAATTTCCAAATTTATAGACGCGCATATTTAATGTCACAGAATATATTTATATTAGTTCATTCTATTGTACTATTTGTTTTATGTTGCCTAAAATGTATGTATCTTGTACAAATTTGGTAAATAAATGTTTACGTCATTAAAAAAAACAAATAAATACTGATTTTTTGCACTCAAGGATAGTCGACCGGAGGACGATTAGCTGAATCCTGAAGGTCCTGGAATATTACCTTCCCAATTGAGTTCATGTCAGAATCATAACAACATAATTTACGATTATTTGTTCAATATTTATAAAATTGCTAAAATTGTAATTAATTAATTGGCATTAATTCGTGGACGTTTTAATTTTGAAATAATAAATTGCGATAATAAAATTAAAATAATGTCAAATCAATTAATTTTTCGCAATGACACAATTTTGGTTCAATCAATATTTTATTTACGAAAGAGTCCTAAATTTTCAGTTTGTATTTATTTCGATGAGAATAAAATTATGAAGTACTTACTTACTTCATGTTGAACCTAAATATATATATAAATATCTTTATTCAGACAATTACATTTTACAAACATCTGTTTTCCTTTTGTCCTGGGCTATCGACCGGAGGTCTTTCTGCCCTGAACCTAAATAATTTCATAATTTAAAAAAAAATACAATTGTGAAAAAAACCATGTGATTTATTTTTAATTTTAATAGTTCAAGAAATGGTTGTTGTTTCAAAAAGAAATGCAAAAACAAAAACTTGTTTATTATGTGCATTGTGGTGTCATTCGTTACAATTAAAAAAGTTTTGGAGCGTAAATATATGTAGTCTCAAATAAAAATAATATACAATTACAGGTTTCTTGTTAAACAAATAAAAATACTGCTTTCTTTATTCTTTGGGTACGTTACACGCCAATGAATTATACATTGAGCTCGTTTTTATTAAATAAATTGCAAAGGAATATTTTTTTATAAATTGTTTGAGTGAGTTAAGTGAAAATCAAATGTAATTGATTAAAAAAAATACAAATATCCTTTCTTAATACTTTTTTTAAAAATAGTGTAAAGAAAGGATAATTGTAGGTAATGGGAAAACAAAAAGTTAAGAAACAATAGGAGGTAAATCGAATATTGCAATCTTACATTTGTCTGAAGTGAACAAACTCGACGATATTTTAAACAATTCACGACATTTTTAAACTATTCACTTAGATCAAAAATGTCGTCGAGTTTGTTCACTTCAGACAAATGTAAGATTTTTGCAATATTCGATTTACCTCCTATTGTTTCTTAACTTTTTGTTTTCCCATTACCTACAGTATCACCCTGAAGAAGGGACAAATTATAGTCCCAAGAGCTTGGTTAATACAATATAAGTTTGAAAGAAAATTAATTCCTGCCTTTTTTGGTCGCTTTTTGGACGTTTAGGAAACCGGATTTTACCTCCTCACGGGGCGGAGGTAAAATCCGGTTTCCTAAACGTGAATCACGAATTCTATTAATCTTCAGAAATGTTTTTGGGATGTACAGGTGCATATGCAAACAATAAGTTGCGAGATATTGCTCCATTCTAAAAAAAAGTTTTAGTTGTCAGAATTGTTTAAAAAATTTAAAAAATATAATTTATAAAAATGCACTAATATCCTTTCAAAACTATCCTTTTTCCTCTCTCCGATCGCCTTTGTGTTGAAAGGATATTAATGCATTTTTATCAATTATATTTTTTTATGTATATGTTTAAACAATTCTAACAACTAAAACTTTTTTTGAATGGAGCAGTATCTCGGAATTTATTGTTTGCATATGCACCTGTATATCCACAAAACATTTCTAAAGATTAATAGAATTCGTGATTCACGTTTAGGAAACCGGATTTTCACCAAAACAAGTGATCTGCCGAAAATCCGATACCTCTCGCGTCACTTTCTATCGTATTTCACATTTCGGACAGCGTTCGAAAAATAAATGAAAAACATCAATAGCCCGCCTCGAGATGGACGGCGCGGCCGTTTTCACTCTCCGTGGAAGAGAAACCGTTGATCACAAACGAGTTGATTATACCGAAACGAGTAATGTAATTATAAGCGAAAATGTGGTGGGACGATGGATGGACGGTTTCACTGCTGGCTGCAGTTGTATATGATTTGTAGGTCATTTGATATTGCATCGGAGATATGCATAATAATAAATGCGCGAAATGTCGAGGAGGAATGAGGTTTCACAAATCTTCAAGGATGTGTTCAAGAGTCAACCAGTTTATTCTTAAAATATTTTTTTTAATGAATGAAAACATATAGTCGAAAGTAAGTGATTTTGTTAAAAGAAAAAAATAGGTAAGGCAGAAGGAAATTTTGATATGCATAACACTGTTGATGTCAAAAAATAGATGTTCAGGAATACATAAAACATTGTTTCCCAATTACCAACACTATGAGAAAACTGTGTGAAAATTATAATTTTTGAAAAAAGTGCATATATATAATTTTTCATAAAGTAAGTGATTTTGTTAAAAGAAAAAACTTGGTAAGGCAGAAGTCAGTTTTTGATATGCATAACACTGTTGATGTCAAAAAATAGATGTTCAGGAATACATAAAACAATGTTTCCCAATTAGCAACACTATGAGAATACTGTGTGAAAATTATAATTTTTGAAAAAAGTGCATATATATAATTTTTCTTAAAGTAAGTGATTTTGTTAAAAGAAAAAACTTGGTAAGGCAGAAGGAAATTTTGATATGCATAACACTGTTGATGTCAAAAAATAGATGTTCAAGAATACATAAAACAATGTTTCCCAATTAGCAACACAATGAGAAAACTGTGTGAAAATTATAATTTTTGAAAAAAGTGCATATATATAATTTTTCTTAAAGTAAGTGATTTTGTTAAAAGAAAAAACTTGGTAAGGCAGAAGTCAATTTTAATATGCATAACACTGTTGATGTCAAAAAATTGATGTTCAGGAATACATAAAACAATGTTTCCCAATTAGCAACACTATGAGAAAACTGTGTGAAAATTATGATTTTTTAAAAAAGTGCATATATATAATTTCTCATTATTAATTAATTATACAGAGTTTTTCATAAATAAACATTCCACAATAAAAAAAGACGTTATACTTAAAATACAGTTTAAAACTTGAGAATAGAGAATAACAAAAAAAAGTAACGCATTCCACAATTAGAAAAGACGTTATACTTAAAATACATTTTCAAACTTGAGAATAGAGAATAACAAAAAAAGTAACGCATTCCACAATTAGAAAAGACGTTATACTTAAAATACATTTTCAAACTTGAGAATAGAGAATAACAAAAAAAGTAACGCATTCCACAATTAGAAAAGACGTTATACTTAAAATACATTTTCAAACTTGAGAATAGAGAATAACAAAAAAAAGTAACGTTTTATGAGCACTATGTTCCTTGCTAAATACAAAATTACACAAATTTATTCAAAGCTTTTTTTTCAAACAAATCACACATTACTCACAACACACCTCCAGGCGTTAAACTCCCGATTTAATTTTCACTTATTACCCAACACACCAGAACAGAGAAAAAAAAACATAACATAATTACGCACCGAATCCACTTTTGATTTCATTCCATTGATTCCATTTTCGAAAGCCTACCGAGCGTTTTTTTTTATTCAGGCTAGAACAGAGCCGCAATAAAATCGTTCGTCCCGGCATGGTAATGAATTCGAATGAGCAAAGAATTTACCACATTCCGGCATAAACAATCGCTTTCGTAAAGTGTGATTTATCACAGGAACATTTCGATGATTAATTCTGACGAGTTTCGAAAATTTTTGGAAGTAGAAAAGGATGGCGCGTTCCGGTTTTAATTAGTTTGGCAGGATGTTAAGTGTGTTAATTAGTTTTAAATTCCTTTCAAAAAAAAATAATAGCATGGTGTTTGTTTTGAAATGGTGTTTGTTTGCTTATATTACTGGAAATATGTTTGCAATCAAATAAATTTTATAAAGGATTGAGTTATCTGAAGATCAAGACGATTTGATAAGAAAAATCACTATGATTATTAAATAATTTTTGGCTGATATTGGGTATATGGGGTGGTAGATTAAATCGTTAATTAAATTTTATATTAATATATAATAATTATACATCAATATTCTCCATATTGACATTAAGTAATATTTATATTTAATAATTGAATGAACAATTTAATTAAATGAATTTCGTTTCCTATTCTCATAAATAAGACAAGTTTCGCCTTATTTTAGTGCACGAAACAACAATTTTCGGTTGTCTAGCTTGTAGACTTGAATCATTGAGCTCGTTCATAAAACTGTAGCGCTTCAGCGCTTACAAAAGCGGTGTAGCTGAACGATTTGCGCTGCAGCGCTACATGTCTAAAATTTTCCAGAACGCGCCCATTGACATGTGAAATTAGGCAAATGATGGAAATGATTGCGCTTGCGTCGTCTTCCATTTATTATAATTATATATATATATAATTATATATAATATATAAATAACATCTTTATTTCTGCAGACAATTTTATATACAATAAATTAATAATATAATTCTTATAATATATTATACGTTGTCCTTACAAAACAGCTATCGACCATCGGTCTTTCTGTCCAAATATTTATATTATCTTTATTATTGTCTTATTACTTATACATTTTTCATCGAATCGAGATACTTTTATATATAAAAATCATCTTGTATATAAAAAATATTTTTTTTTATAATAGCAAGTGGTTATCATTGTAACTCTAATCAATTATAGTTATTGATTATAGTTACAATGATTACAATTATATAAAATTCATTTATATAAAGTTGATTTTTTTTATTTAAAAATTAAACAGTTTCAGCCATATGCATAGCATGGTATGCTAATCGCGACTAATTTAATTTTTATGACGATAGAAAAACAAAGCAAAATTAATGGTTTTAATATTTAGACATTGGTAGTTCAGAATTTAAAGTTATTCAATCTAATCTGTGTTTTATTGGTTGATTTTTAATAATTTATTCATATTTATTTCATACAAAGCAAAATTATTTAATAGTGATTAATTAATCACAATTAATGATCTATGCATATCAACAAATTGTTTCATTACTTTTATGTACACTTAATGATTTTTACTTTTAAGGTACTATACTTCCTGTATGATTATATTCATTACATTTTTCCTTGTTGGTATTGTTGGTTTCACAAAAAAAACATACCTATTTTGTAACAGCACAGCCGCAAGTTAATAACAGTGGGTGTTAGTTTTGATTGATCGGAATTGTTAGGTAATGACATAATTGCAGATTTTTTTCTGTCGAGAAAATGTCTAACTGTGGCAGATACGTTTTTTCTATACGTAATGCCGAGCGGACGTAATAAATTTTGCTTGTTTCATATTACTTTCTAATGTGATAAATGTACTGAATCACTTTCATGACATTAGCGTATTTAATAATTTTGAATAATTAAGTTTAGTTTTTGTGTTGGGGAATATTCATATGAATAGAAAATAGTATTAATTCGCTATTATATTAATTTTGCTTAAATAGTAAAATCTAATGATTGTAATAAAATTCATTTAATTATTGAAACATTTTATTATTCGAATTTATGCGATTGTTAAAGCTGTTACGTAAATCTAATATAATTAATTTGAAAGTGAAAATTATAAAGTAAAAGTCACAGTAGCTGTAATTATTTTCAAATTCAAATTACTTAGTTTTATTTATTATAGCAACCTTTCTTTGATGATCTTGGCAATTGACCTCACAATGATTAAATTATATATATATATATATATATATATATATATATATATATATATATATAAAAGGTGTACAGAAAATGAGTGAAAAGCTTTAGGTAGCGTGACTCTTTGACTAATTTTTAGATAAAAATATTAACGAAAATAAGTCACACGGTCCTTCCTTAAGCCTCACTGGCCACTTAAAAAAACAATACATTTGGCAACGCTGGATCAAACAAGTGTGCATTTATCATGTTTATAACTGCTACATCATCCGCTGGAGGTGTTGCATACACCTTTTCTTTTACAAACGAGCGTGCGTCGTTGACAATTCTATTTTCATTAAAAGAATGCTTCTATGATGTTATAAAATTGTAAAAATAACCGATTTATTAACCATTTACATCAATGGAATTATACACGTGTCTAATTGATTGTTAATGCTATTGATTTTTTACAAAATATTTAAAAAACAATACTAATTTATAGTCACATATTTAAAATTCCGAAGACCTCGTGAGCTTCAATGAAGAACCATACAACATTTTTTTATTTGGATTTTCTATTAAAAATTAATTAATGAATTGAGTTACCTCAAGGTTTTCACTCATTTTCTGTACACCTTGTATATGCACATCTTTATTAATAATGATAATAATTACATGTAGGTGTTAGTTTGCTTAGCTATGGGTCAGATATCAATATTATTTCATCCTTAAAATGACCTAATACTAATTTCTAATAATACCATATTAGATAATCACATTCGTGGATTAGCAAACTTTTTTTATTTATATACGAATAAATATTCATGCATAAGTAAAGCTCTAATTTGAAATATATAGCATAGTGAAAGGAGCATTTAATAATTTTATTAATTCTCAATCCTTACCACCGCAATGAATGCAATTTATACTCGTACATACATAAAACCGTTATATCACGAATGCTAATTTGTAACAGCGCAATTAAAATTGCGCGGGAAATGGAAACGGAATTTCATTTTCTATCAAGCGGATTTGCTGAAAATAAATAAATAGATAGAACTCTTGTATGAAAATAAATGGCGACAAAAACCGTTGTTAAAGATTTTTATTTCAATATTCGATATTTTTTTATTTATTTATTTACGGAATCCCTATTTTACATTTTTTATAAATAATTTACAAACTTCAAAATATAAAATAATAATAATAAGAAGAAATATGTTATGTGCATAACTAAAAGATTAGAACCAATATAACTATAATGTTACTTATAATTACGTAATTACAATATACATTTAATTTACAAAAAACTAATAAATAAAATTCAAAATCTAATTGACATAAAAGAAATCTTAATTTTACCTTTAAGAGTTTCACAATTTATTGTAGATAACAATTTCAATTTCAATTTACTTTATTAACGGAATCTCCATTTCCAAATTACAATTATAATTACATATTAAAAATTTTATAAGAAAAGTGTGACGCTCTAAAAACATTATGTATAAAACACACAGTGAAATAAAATTGTAGACCAAAATGCTACAATATATATTTAATATATTTATATTATTTTATCTCCTTTTAATTCATAAAATGTTCAACCATCATTTATCTGGCTTGTGAATAACTGGTGATGGCCAATTCGATCTTAATTTAATCACAAACCAGCATCTGTTAATCTGTTCAGACCTTGCATATGGAGCACACTTGTCTAATGATATCTAAGGATAATTATTGCGTATTGCTTAAATTCCCTATTTTATATTAGAAATGAAAATTGAAACATGAAACTAAATTGTTAGTTAATGAATGTGAAGTTGTTTGAATGTAGAGTTTATCCTTGAACTTTTCTTTTCACACTTTTTCATTGTAGAAACCCTACACCCATATGGGTAGATAGGGTCATTGAATATATATACATATATATATATATTTTATTGTAGGAATTATAGATCGAAAATTGACATAAATATAACCCGTTTTCATTATTTTTTAGAATTGCGTTTCTGAAAAACTAATTAATAAAATTGTTTTTAATTTATCTGTCGAAATTCTTGGGTGTTTCAAGACTTCTTTAATGTACAAAAAAAATATTGTTATAATATATTTTATATAAGATAAAGCTGTACTCACGAGGAATAAATCCCGAGACACTTGTATACAGATGGCCTTTTATACATAGTTAATTATTGTTGTTAGTGTAAAATATTTTTGAATCAAAAACGTTGCTTTATCAACATTGCTGAGATAAAATGACAAATATCTATTATGTAATTCAATGTCGAGCGTGGGTATTTGCCCTAGACCAGAAGTAGTTGTTTCTCTTTAATCTTTAATTGCAGAGCAAGTAGAGTGAAAATAATTAATTAATTAAATAAAATAAAACAAAGATGATTCACACATTTGCAATTATTTAAATTGCAATGAAATTAATCAAGGAAAATTTCTGGCAATCATCAATAAAATTAGTTGTTTCAATAGATTTTTGTAAGTTGGAAAAAGGGATTGTTCGAATTTTATTGATCATTGCCAGAAATTGTCCTTGTTTAATTTCATTGTAATTAATTAAATACTTTATCTTTTTTACTTTTACATCAATGATTTTTTTGCAGTTGGAAAAAGGGATTGTTCGAATTTTATTGATCATTGCCAGAAATTTTCCTTGTTTAATTTCATTCTAATTAATTAATTACTTTATCTTTTTTACTTTTACATCAATGTAACATGAATTAGTGACTACAAATAAATACCTTTAATTAATTAATTCTTTATTTACGGAAAATCACCTTTTATAATTAATGACAATTTGTAATTACAAAATACAACAATATATTCAATTGATTTGATAAAATTTGGACTAATAACTCCTTGATCAAGTATAACCATTGAGTTTTCCAATCATAATCCATAAACACAATAACAATAATGATGCGCACCGTGAATAAATCTATAAGTAAATCAAATACACATAAAATATTTTACAAAAAATAGTTACAAATTGCAAAAATTGAATTAAAATAAGCAATACATATAAATAAACAAGTAAATAGAAGTAAACCTTACAAAAATAATGAAAATAATATAATTATACACATGAATATTCGGTAGCAAAGCAAATGGTAAAAAAAGATAATGTACATATCATTTAAAAGTACACAAAAATAAATAGTAAAAATATATAACTTATTCATTATTCCATTGTAAACTCACGATTAAATATTATAAGCTCTATAATATAAACAGTTATACAATACAGTTAATTAATTATAAATATATATTACATCTTTATTCCTTACAAGTATGGTTAAACAAATAGTTTTTTTAACATTTTTAACAATTTATTTAAACTCTAAACAAATTTTCTTGTAGGAATTAGCTATCGACTGGAAGCCTTTTAACCTAATTAATTATAATATTCTAAGTTTAAAACTATTTTTATCTCAAAATAAAAATTATTGCTTCTTTACTTTCAATCTAAAAATCCTGTTTATGAAAAAAAAAATGCTTTTCCTGTCTTAACTCGATCAACTAAAGAATTCAATTTTAAAGATGTAATATTCAAGCAAAAAAATTATTTTCTTTTCTTTTTTTGGATATACAAATTACATAATTACTGAAATCTAGCTCGGTTTGTATTTTTTTTATGCTAATATGTGAGTGTGTAAAAAAGCCGGACTTTCTAATCCGTTTATTTTTTACGTGTAGTTTGTGCATACGAGTGATCGATTATTTAAGAATGTGTAAATGACTTCAATCAAATTTGGTTCAAATTATGTAACAATGCGTTACTTCCTAGAATGTAAGTTTTAAATATTCGCTTTAAGAATTCTCAGATACACTGAATTAAATTCATCGAGGATTTAATTAAATAGAACAAATATTATTTAATCCCACCCATATCCCAGCGTATATTTGCCTTAAGCAAAAAAATTGCCAATAATTCTGATAATCTACCCCTTCTTACAAAATTCTGTATTCCCCGTAACCCTAATATCCTTCCTAAATACAAACATCCTACAATCACCATTCATCAATTCATTTGTGCAAGTCATCAAGACGGTTCAGCTAGCTAGCATAGATTTTTCTTTAGCTTCATCATAAATTCACGACAGGGCAGAAAGACCTCTGGTCGATAGCCCAGACAGACTAACACCTACACGTATTGTTATTATTTATATTGTTATATTGTTAAAATTATCTATATAGTCTGAATAAAGATATATATATATATATATATATATATATATATATTATTTAATTAAATACTCGATGAATTCAGTAAATCTAGATAAATTCTAGATATATTTCATGTGCAATGCCCTATACCTAAATTAAATAAAAATAATTAATTATTTATTCCCTCTTTAGCTATTGTGATATTTTGTTACTATTATATCCTATACCTATCTCCACATGTTTCGGAAATATTAAGACTTGACTTTACAGTCGCTGTTATTGCCTAAATTCGATTGTATTGTCACTTTGTGCCATCGTTACAGCCTGTTTTTGCTTAATTTGTAACTAATTGCATAACTGTATTTATTAATTATTACAAAACGTAACTTAAAATAAACGTAATTTATTTGTGTTGATAATCATTCAAATTCTTATTTTCTATTAAAAAATATATTCTTTATGGTAATTTTATAAGTAAGAAACCAATTTAAGATCTTTTTTTATCCACACTAAATCCACACTGAATTTATTAATTATTACAAAATGTAACTTAAAATAAACGTAATTTATTTGTGTTGATAATCATTCAAATTCTTATTTTTTATTTTAAAAAAATAATATATTCTTTATGGTAATTTTATAAGTAAGAAAACAATTTAAGATCTTTTTTTATTCACACTAAATTCCCTTTCAATTCTACTATTAATACGGCAACCAATAATCACTTAATAAAATTATATTAGTCAATTACTTTTTGCGCGAGAGTAGAAATTTCGACAAAAAAGGACTTTGAATGTCTAATTTCACACTTTCATCCGCATAGGACAACCAAGATCGATTCCACAACGGGCAGCGAAGAGAGAAAGAGAAAAGGACGTTCACAATGAAACGCAATTTTAGTCGAGATGAAAGAGAAAACGCATCGACGTTCATATTCGAGCTGAACTATGAACTTACATAAATAATATTTAGTGTGAGATTAGCATTTACTGCCGAGTCGTTTGTAATTGCGATTTATTGTGGGTGTTGGAATATTGCAAGTGTTGTATTTAGCAAATTTTCAATACAAATATATTAAAATTGACGAAGATAAAAAGAAGAAATTGAATTCATTTAATACTACTAACAAATTTTTATTACTTAAGAATTTACATGTAATATATTATTCAGGATGATTTAATTGAAATTAAAGCACTTGGTTTGTTTCACTTATTTATTAAATCCGTTAATTTATTAATAAATAAGTGAATCAAACCAAGTGTTTTAATTTCAATTAAATCATCCTGAATTAATTCAAAAATGTTTCACTATGGGTTAAGTGAAAAACTAATTAAACATAATTATATTATATACAACTTATCATATGTATTAAGAATTTAATGTAATTATATTATTCAGGATGATTTAATTGAAATTAAAACACTTGGTTTGTTTCACTTATTTATTAAATCCGTTAATTTATTAATAAATAAGTGAAACAAACCAAGTGTTTTAATTTCAATTAAATCATCCTGAATTAATTCAAAAATGTTTCACCACGGGTTAAGTGAGAAATTAATTAAACATAATTATATTATATACAACTTATGATATGTAAGTACAAACTTTACTTTACTTAAGTAAGTGCTATCGACCAAAAGTCTTAAGAATTTACATGTAATTATATTATATATAACTTATGATATGTATGTACAAACTTTACTTTATTTAAGTAAGGGCTATCGACCAAAAGTCTTTCTGTCCTCATTTAATAATTTCTTTCTTAATTAATAAATGCATTTTGAATAAGCTGTTGAAGTCTTTTAAAACCACAGCTTCATAGTGGAGAACTTGTTCTCAGAATTTGTTTGAACGTATTTAACTTAAAGTCCCATGTTATAAAAAAAGTAACACCTTATCTTCTCGGATAAAATCTGTTCCAATCCAATTTCTTAAAACCTATATTATTGGCGTACTCCCTGAAGCTCTGGCGGCATAAATTCAGCCCTTATTTGCGGATCAAACCATGCCTGTTGGAGCACGATCGGCAGGAATTATATCCCTGGCCGTATTTGCGTGAATGATGATAATTTGGAAACCCATTTTGCGATGATAGCAGCAGAAAACGAAAAAGCTGCAAAATTGCATTAACTATTTCAAAAAAAGCAATACTTTTTTGTTTCTTTTCTTTAGAACTCGTACTTTTCTGTTTCACTCATTATAAAAAACTTAAGAGGTGATGTTATCCAGATTTAGTTTTGTCTGCTTCGTAAGAAAGGAAAAGTTGTTATAACCCTCGTATCAATCAATATTTTGAAATTCATGTCTTAAGTGTAATAATTTTGGCAGTTAATACTTTAAATATAATTCATTACTATTGAATGAATTGATAATTACTATTGAATAATTGAAATGTTTCTTAATAGATCATTTATCTGCTGTTGAACAATGCACATAATTATTCACTCCTCTTTTTTTGTAGCTAATTTTTCCCGTGCCATTCACCACTATTAGTCCCGTCTGGCTAAAATCACTTCCTGCAGTAATCCAAACGATTGTTAAAGGTAATTGATTGTTCGTGCGATTTTCCACCGTTTTGGATCGGCTGCTCGCAGTTTGAGCAAGCGAGCGAAATTAACGAAAGTGAAGGTGGCGGCGACGGCGGCGTTTCGTTTCAAAAATCTAATCGGATTTGACTGACTCTCTGTGTGTAATTGAAAATCTGCGGTAAATCAGTGCGGCCACAATCGCCGGCAATTTTATGAAAGTCTTAGCCACTCGGTCCGAACGGAACTTTTCGCAAGGACGCTCGTCGACGGTGCAAAGGCTCTTTGTTTACCGCACGCCAATTATCTCACTTTATTTGCGGCGAATAAAGGACAATACGTATGTGTTGTTATTAATAATATTCAGTCCTTTTAGAAGCATGACAGCAACGCGTAAACGTTGGCGAAAGAAAATATTTTTTAATATGTTGGTATTTATACTAAACCAAAAATGCCTCTTGTCGTAGAAAATAATAAAAAAATACATTTAAAATATTAAAAAGAAATAACCAATTAACAAATAAATTATTTATTTGATTTTATATCTTTCATTATATATTTTGTACATATCTATATATAATCTTTATTAATGATTATATATATAAGAAAAAACTCCAACAAGATGCATTTTGTTACAAAGTATACATTTATAAAGAGAAAACTTTATATTTATTTTTGGTTATCCATACGATAGTTGAATGGTGGTTGAACAACAAACATCCAAACATCTTTATTCAGACAATTCTTTACAAATATTTATATTTACAATACATATTGATGGGTTAGTAGTCTGTCGTGGGCTATCGACCGGAGGTCTTTCTGCCCTTGGTTGAACATTGTATTAAATTATTTTAGTATAAAGAAATGAATATAACAATTATTTTTTAATACGTAAATAATTTAATAAAATGCGTATGGGTAACTGCTGCTACATGAAATTCGGCAATAGATGGTGCTTGCGTTTTCTTGCAATTATTATAGTTTATAACATAATTATTAACTTTTTTGTGCGACTGAGTTCTATTTTATTATTTACTAAACGGTAAGTAAAATTAATTCAGATTTCATTCAGATTTCCATCAACCTGGTGATAAAAATCTGGATTGTTTTTACTTAATTTATTTATTTATTTTTTTAAACAAAACGTGCATTCATTGTTAGAAACGAATTTCTTTATACATAATGTATGTCTATGAAAAGCATCATGAATTCGAGATACTATTACGTTCCTAAAAAATCGACATATTTTTCATACACATACATTATGTATAAATAAATGCGCTTCCATCAAGATGGATCATAATAATAATTTATTTCTCAACAAGCAGAGCCTAATTACAGAGAAATATATATGTATAAACTAAACTAAATATAGTTGTACAGTGTGAGTACAGGTATAAAATGAATTCAAAATACACATTCGCTAATGTCAAAAACAAATTGTTTTATACAGGGTGTAAAAATATCGACAAAACATTGGATTTCATGATAATTCCGTATCATTTTATATATTATGGTATTATAACGCAGAAAGCACGTAGCGAGGCGTCAAAAACACTAGCGAATGACTTTTATATACTACATGGTTCATATATGTAGTATAAAAGTATATATATGTGACATTCAGTCGCGTACGTTAATTGCTAAACTCAACTAAACAACAAAGGTTTATGAAGAACCTCTGCAAAAATATGCGCACCATATTGTAACCCTTCAAACATTTTTTAAAACAATATTCTCTGTTTCGTTGAAAAGTCACATCCCCTTGTAATCATTTTTAAGTTCGTTGTGGAGAATTTTAATTATTTAAATAAAAATAGTTGTTCTTTCTCCTACTTATTATAAGGACAATCATTTTTATTCAAATGTAATTAGGCATTTATTCATTTATATATGCGAACCTTTTGCTCATTTATCTGCAGATATTAGATAGCGTAAGACTGACTTTCATTAATCTAAGCAAGGCACATTATTATCATCTAGCGGTGCCAATTAGTTTTTATTGTTGTTGTTATTATTTCTTTATTTTTGTTCTACAATCCACTATACATAATTATTATTAATTATATTGTAGATTTGTAAAAAGGTAAATCCGTTAAATAAATAAATAGCATCCCCTAGCATTGACATTTTTTTGTGAATATATAATATAACTTACATGTGGTCTCCTTTGGGCCAAAACGGCCGTGGCCGAAATGACCAGAATGAGGATGGTCAGCCTCATGGCGAACCGTTTTTTATTTTTTACGAAAACCGCGCACGCACTTCGATAAAAGTTCACAGAAAATCACCGAAATTTATTTGTTACTAATCCCATCAAAGTCACTCAACAAGTCCGAAAGTTGGTTGGTTACTGCAATTCTAAACAGACGATCAGCAAATTCCTTGAAGCCTGCAAAAAGAAGAAACAAAAAAATAAATACGATTATTATAAATCTTAATTAAATAAATAAGAAAAAATGAACAGACTGATACGATGTATAACAATGTTTGTTTTTTATTCAACTTACTTTCATTCACTTGTGACTATTTTTTTATGATTTGTTGATTTTTGAGGCATTCATTTGATTATATTATATATTTTTAATCTTAATGAAGAATACGTTTATAAAATAATTAATGACGCAATTAAACAAAAAAATATGAAACTACATTTTTACATTAATTGTTCAATAGTGGATTAGATGTGTGTTTTCTTAAAAAAAATCGCAATATTTTGGCAGTGATTTTGTATATATTTTGAATTGTTTATCTTGAAAAGAAAGTAAGTCGTATTCTTATTTTGAAAAATTCGGTTTTATGAAATATATGCTAATATTGAAGGAACGACTCCATTTTGAAAGTGTATTTGTCACTATTGTTGAATTAAATACTTTTGCAAATTATAACTGGGTCTACATGATGATTAAAAATTTAATATGCTAAATATATTTCTAAATATTTTGAATGTATTAAATAAAATACTTTTAACTTTATTTGTATAACTTGTTATTTTATTTAAACCAAATAACAAGTTACACAAATAAAGTTAAAAGTGTTTTATTTAACAAATTTTCCCAATCATTCTCATGTACCACGAAATTAACTCCTTAGTTTTAAGTTTTAATAGTTTTTAATGGCCACCGTCATTATTAAATTCGTTAAAATAAAATTAAACTAGTGTGACAGAAAAAGCAAAGATGAATGAATACAATTCCATCTCACCCAGCTTTCTCGTTTTAAAACTATTTTGTGGACATTTTTTTCATGTTTTCCGAAACAACAGCCGATAGAACAATCGATATTGTTTGTAAATGTAGCGTAAACTTTCTAAAACTCTAATTTTAAACTTGTATATTTGGAAATAATTTCTATAAGCCTTAGGCTTAAGTGGGAGAATTCGGTTTGAAGGACACATTCATGGATATAATGTCGTCACCAGAGTTCTAATTTGTGAATTACAAATACTCATTACTACACAAGAAATAACAAGTAGATCGATTAGGTAATTTTGTTTTAATCTTATTAAATCAACTAAACTAATTTTGAAATTTAATTAAAGACAGCTTAACCGACATTATTAATTAAGTAGAATGATTAAAATACTTTAATCCCGACGTTTAATGTATTTTAATCATTCACTCATTCCGACGTGATCCAGGAAATCTTCATGAAATACAGTTGTCGTATAATACAATAATGTTACAAATACTTTAAATACAAAAAAATTCCGCTTCATCAAATAAACGATTCAAAATAAATAAAATTATTAGAGATGGGCAAAGTCGATATTTTCGATTTTTTTAGTTACCGTAAAATTAAGTATATGACGCTGTTACTAATGAAACATATTTTATTACTATTCTATTACTATAAGTAATAGCTCCCTTTTTATTGAAAAACATCAATTTATTGTTAGTTATTGATTGTATTTTATTTAAATTGTTCATTTAGAAATACTCAATTATTAATATTACTCGATTTTGTTCATCACGAAAAATGTTAAATTGTGTGTTAAAAGAATAATTAATGAATAAAATAATTATTACATACATACATACATAAACATCTTTATTTCTGAGATTGGAATATACAATTACAATACAATATCTAACAATACACTAACACAATATGTTTCCAGCTCTGAAACTGGCTATCGACCAATGGTCTTTCAGCCTATTAATTATTATTTTTATTCAAAATACACAATATTGCTCAACGGTTCACATTAATTACAAACTAAGTAAAAAAAATAATTAGAATAATAATGCAGCATATATAATAAAAAATAATCATATAGAAAAGCCCAAAATTTCTATACTAAAAAATCCCTATTTTTAATTCCAAAATGTTCATTGCAATCACGAGTTGATCTTTCTCAATGTAGTTAAGTTTATAAAAATAGCTAGAATGATTAAAACCACAATAAGTAATTAATAAATCATTTCCTCTTTAGCTACAGTGACATTATCACTTATATAAGTGCTTTAAACAAATGTTCAATAATGGACATTTATATTTGTTTAAATGATTTATTAATTAATTAATAATAATACATTTATTTACGGAATCTCCTTTATAGAAAACATATGCTAATTATTTTCAAATTTCTTTTTATTTAATTTATTTAAATAGCTGTGACCAAGTGAATATATCCTTTTTTTTCTTCTATGATTAAAAGCACTGTAAACTGTTCTTCACTAGTTCATTTTTTAATATCTAACTTTACAATGCAACCACAAGGTGGTCATTTTAAATGGAGTACACTTGCAATAATTAAATTAAATAAAAAAAAATAAAAATATTCAATAAATTATTCCCAGTGACATTTTGACTGGCATTACGTAATCATTTGAAAACAAATGTACAATAAAACAACTACTTTTCGGGCCTTCTTTTTATTTAATCTAATTTAAATATCTGTGACTATGTGAGTGAATCCTTTTTTTCTATAGTTATAATATTTATCGCCCAACAGGAAACTAGCTCCCAATGACAACACAATTTAGTACGAAAGCTTATAAACAAATTCTTCGGACGGAATAGCGCTGAATATTTTAGTTTTTATATATATATTTTAAATGTAGCAACTATTTTTAAATTTTATAGAAATAGTTATTTCATGATTTAGCTTGTAAACTATATAAAAGCAATAAATTACTATTTCTACTAGATGTATTTTTGTGAGTTATGTGAAGAGATAAATTACATAGAAATTAAAAAAAAACTATTTGTATTCCTTTCTTCACTTGCATCAAGCTTTCGTACTAAATTGTGTTGTCATTGGGAGTTAGTTTCCTGTTGGGCGTTAAATATTATAACTATTCATTTGCATCAAGTGAATAAAATAATTCAAAATATTTTTTTTATATTTCTACTAACAAAAGTTCAAGATAATTCATCAATACATAAATATTTTAAGAATATCTGTATATACTAAAAGAGTTCAAAATAATTCATCAGTATATATGTAAATATTTTAAAAATATCTGTGTATACTAAAGAATTCAGGACTTTTTCGCACGTCAAAAATAAATTAAATCTAACGTAACCTATTAACTTCACAATTTAAGTACGCATATCGTCGCGTACATTCATGTTGTTCTATTGCTAATTTTTTTACGCGGCATTCTCTCCCTCCAGGGGTGATAAGACTATAAAACTCGCTAAGATTGTGAAGAAAAATAATAACCTATATACAGAATGTTTTACAGTTATCTGAGGAACATCACAGCAAGTTCAGTTCAAGTTGAGAAGTTGCCCTTCAACTTTAATTTCCAATAATACACATAACAAGGAGATTTCCTCAAAAATTCGGACGAAGTGAAATTCAACACAAAACTTGTAAAATAATTGAAATAGTAGATTATTTATAAAGACGGTTTAAATGTTTCACAATGCAGTCTTAATTGGATTAAAAGTAAAAAATTTGAAAATGATTAATTAATTAATTATTCTCTTTCAATGTCCGATGTGGGTATTTGCACGAGAAGTAGTTGTTTCAATAGATATTTGTATTTTCATTTTAATTTCTTTAAATGCGGAACAATTAGATAGAAAATAATTAATTAATTATTTTAAAATTCTTTTCTTTTAATTTAGTAGATTATTTAATGAAGGAAACAATAATTTGAACTTAACAATTAAAATAATATCACATCATTTTAATTGTTAAGTTCTAAGTATTGCGTCCTTCATCGACTCGATATTCAAGTATTTTACATTATCGAGTTTTATACAGGTAGTATATCCAATATGCAACTCGATAGTTTAAAATACTTGTTATTTTTAGTGAAATAGTTCCTATGAAAATCTGGAAACTAATACAACTTTTACGCAACTGATAATTATCGAATTATATACAGGTAGAGTATCCTGTATACAACTCGAGAATAATTTAAAGATATTTCTGTATTGTGGAGGCTTCTACTTCGTTATATGTTAATTTCACAATAAAACACTTATTACTTTGTTTGTATAACACTTGTTATATAAAAAGTAAACAAAGTAATAAGTGTTTTATTGTTAAATAAAGATATTTGTATATTATACAACAAGATGAATTAAGTATTGCCTGCAATAGGTAATCTAAAATACTCGATACTCAACATGATCAAGTATTTTAGATTACCTAATTGAACGGGGCAATATAATTGAGTATCATCTTGTGGAATATTATACAATTAGTTATAATTAAATTATAATCCGAAAACTAAAGTTCATAATTATGTATGCAATAATTACTCGCACACTTTATGGATTCTTGTGAAATTAACTATAAAATTTTAAATGACGTTGTTAAAAGAATATCACAAATTAATTTGTATTGCCTACAAATTAGAATTCATAAACATTTCCGTTGCGTAAACATTGTATTAGTTTCCGGATTTTCCAAGGAACTATTTCACTACGCCGGATTGCAATAGAAAGTTCTAGTTTTATGATCCATCACAAAATCTTTAGTACGTGAATATTTTTTTGAATTAAATGTACTATATAAGCAAGAAAATAAAAACAGATTTATAATGATTTCGTAAGTTACTGTTGCAATGGCTAAAGAAAAAATTATTATGTTTTATTAATTCCAAATTATTAATGGTTTTAATATTTTTAGACATTGGTAGTTCATATTGTATGAAATAAATATGAATAAATTATTAAAAATCAACCAATAAAACAATTAAACACAGATTAGATTGAATAACTTTAAATTCTCAACTAGTTTCGGTTTTTTTTTTCTTTTGAAAATGGTCTAATAACCTGAAACTAGTCGAGAATTTAAAGTTATTCAATCTAATCTGTGTTTTATTGGTTGATTTTTAATAATTTGTTCATATTCCAAATCATTTTCGCGTTTCAACGTCTTGTGATGCTCACAAAAAACGACATTAAATTTCAATTTAAACGTATACATACTTTTGTTATATTACTCATACTATCATTGAGGTTCAATTTTAACGTATACGTACTTTTATTATATTACTCATACTATTATTGAGAGAGGATGCATTTTGTTTTCTTTGGTACTATGCATAATTTGACTAATTCATTTTTTTATACTTATAGTTGCCTTGTAATAAGGCTGTTTCCTCTTGGATAATAAATATTTATTCACGTAACGTAAGCCAAAATATCACAGAGCTAGAAGTGGAAATAATTTATTAATTATTTTCAAATCATTCTTATTTAAATTAAATACTTATTTATTTAATTAACTAACTAAGTAACCATCTTTATTCAAATGTGTATATGTATGTATAATAATATACAAAAATTAGAATTATATTCTGTAGATGAATCGGCTATCAACCGGAGGTCTTTCAGCCTGTTATTTAATTATTTATTTCAATTTTTAATTTATTGATTCTTTATTAACACCCCGACACCAATTTGTAAAAAGGGACATCGATTATATATATATATATATATATATATATATATATATATGCTTTATTAACTTCTTACTTTATACAATTTCGAAATTGTTTAGACGTCACGACGCATTAACACTGCATCCAACAACCAGACAAAATTAATTAGCTGGTATAAACATAACATGTTAATATTTTCTCTAGATATGAGCAAAATCGATTATTTCAATAATCGAATGCGAAATAATCGATTATTTTTGAAAATCGAATGATAATTTTATCTTTTCTGTGAAATATATGATTTAAAACTCAAACAAAATTATTATAACTACTGTTTTTAAAACAGTTTGAGGTACTTTTTTTAATAACATTCTCACTTTTCACTTAGTGAAATATTTTGAACTAATAATATTTAAAAAATAAATTAAAACACTTGGTTTGTTTCACTATTCACAATTTATGTGCGTGGGGTTATTAGTGTTTCAGGGTCCGAGCAAATTCACAATGGTGTTTTAATGACTTTCATTAATCTAAGCAAGGCACATTATTATCATCTAGCGGCGCCAATTAGTTTTTTTGTTGTTGTTATTATTTCTTTATTTTTGTTCTACCATCCACTATACATAAATATTATTAATTATATTGTAGATTTGTAAAAAGGTAAATCCTTAACGGATTTACGAATTTATCCTTTAAATATTATTAGTTCAAAATATTTCACGAAGTGAAAAGTGAGAGTGTTATTAAAAAAGTACCTCAAACTGTCTTAAAAACAGTAGTTATAATAATTTTGTAGGTACTTTGAAAATAAACTTTCACTTACTTTTGTATTTTTTATACAAAAAGATTCTCCAAATAATCGAATTTGTCTGTCATTAATTTGCTCGGACCCTGAAACACCAATAATCCCACGCGCATAAATGATAAACGGTTTGTCCCTAATTATCATTCCATCTTTTATATTTAGGTGGTATATTAAGTAATCCGCACGAAAAGATATAAGCTTCGTAATGGACATGGTGCGCTGAGCTTCGTGTCTGCACCACGTACAGATCGTGATATTACGCACGATGATCGTTTTAATTTTTTTATTTCTATCTTAGCAATTTGTGCAAGTAATTGAAATAGTGAAAATTAATGTTATTTACTTTTTCCACACATAAATTAAAATTACATAATATAGCATTTAAGGCTAATAAAGTCCAAAAATAATTTTCTATAATCCATGGTTGAGGTGTTTACTTGACGAAATGTATCATGAAGTTTCAATATAACGATAAAAATCATGAAACTATACAAGAATTAATCATAAAAAATGAGAGTTGCATCGTCTCTCATTTTTTATGATTAATCTTTATACTAATTTCATGTGGTAAGTGACAGCATCAAACAGCGTAAAAAATAAACCTCTATATTAATAAAAATGCTTTACGAAGTGATCAGTAAAAAAACAAATTAATCATATTTTAATTATATTAAAATTATTTGTATTTAATTTATATTTATGCCTTATTACAGTAAACTATTTTAATATTCTATTTTATCATTCAGCTGTCGTTGTAAGAAAACGGAAACAAAAATATAGAAACCTCGTTACGCGTTACAAAAGCAGATTTTATTGTGATCCATAATGATGCCCGCGTTATATAAAAAAAGTAGAATAAATAAAACGTGAAAGAAGACAATCGTGTGTGCTGGTTTAATGTTTTGGAAAATTTTAATTTTTATGCACGGTTTCTCCAACGTACATATACATATGTCTCAACACAACAATGTTTTTGTGTTTATTGTCAGATCGCAAAAAGTTTTAAATTGTTTTAGATATTATTTGAAAATATTTGTATTTCATAGTTAATTTCTTTAAAAAAAATATTGAAGACTATTTCAACGTTATTGAAACGTCACAAACTAAGCTAGTTTGATTAATAATTAATTATTTTCAAATTCTTTTTATTTAATTTAGTTTTCTTAATATAAATATATAAACATAAACAAAATTAAATATACAAATATGATGTATTGAAAATCAGATAAAGATAAATTATTAAATTAAATCAATTAATTTTATTTAAAATGTTGTTTAAGCGAATTAAATCAAAATTTAAATTTAAAAGATTAATCCAATTTTTATATATTGCTTCTAACAATTGTGGTGAATTTAGGTTTTTTTTTTTAATTTTGAATTGTTTAAGGAAAATTTATATCCAAGTATGATTACACGATTTACAATTACGTATTTTTTCTTGCTTTTTTAATTTGCCTTTTTTTTATACATATGTTTTATAATCTTTTTAGAGCATCACACTTTTCTTATAAAATTTTTAATATGTAATTATAATTGTAATTTGGAAATGGAGATTCCGTTAATAAAGTAAATTGAAATTGAATAATATATGTGTTGTTTGAATCTAGTTTCTAATTTTCTTTTTTTTGTTTTGTTCAATGTAAAATAAAGAATGAAATATTTGCAACAATTTAATATATTCATGTATATGGAGTCTGTTAAATTGTTGCAAATACTTTTTTACTCCTTAGACGTCACAAACTAAACTACCTAAATAAATTAAATTAAAATTTAAAAAATCAATATATCTATTTAAGTAAATATCCATGGAAATTTTAATTTAAAAAAAATAAATTATGTGGAAAATGGGCTAATAACCCGAAACTAGTTGAGAATTTAAAGTTATTCAATCTAATCTGTGTTTTAGTATTTATTATTTATTTATTTATAATAATTTGTTTCATAAATAAAAGTGGTAAAAAACTTAAATGTTTTCTTTAAATCAATATTGAAAATGTACAACGAAGCGAACGCCTCCAAGATCCAAGAACTAACAACTAAATTGCATGGTTGTGACCAAGCTTAAACCATAATTGACAAACAAATATAACTTCTGATAAAAAAGAATAATTTAAATGAAATAATAAGAATTTGAAAATAATTATTAATCAATCATTTTCCTTTCACGTAAGTACTTAAAACAAATGCACATTAAAACAACTACTTCTCGGATCTATACCTCTTCAGACATTTAATTTAATAATGTACATTTGCTGTAGCATATCCCGAGAAGTATTGTTTTAATGTGCATTTGTTTTAAGTATTTACGTAACTTAAATGAAAAAGTCACTGTAGCTTGATTAATAATTCATTATTTTCAAAATATTTTTATATATAAAAAAACATCTTTATTCAGACAATATGACAACAAAATTTAAAAAAAATATTATAACAATATGTACAATTGTGTTAGTAGTCTGTCATGAGCTATCGAAAATATTTTTATTTAATTAAATTTTCGCCATCAACACATCATTTTAAAAGATGCTTGAAACTTATATCTCTGTCCAAATTATCAATTAATTATTTTTTTAATCTAATGTTATAGTAAAGTCCGTTGATTGTTTCTGTCTGTAATTATTGTAAGCGTAGTAAGCTCTATATAACTGTTATTTTTACATTAGTATTTATTAGATTTATGCTGTAAACTTTATGTAAACATTTGTTAAAAGGTGTATACCGTAAATAAATAAATAAATAAATTTAAATAACTGTAGCCATGTGAACAAATGCTTTTTTTCTGTTATTATGAAAAACTTATTATTAGTGTATAAGTAAGTAAGTGATCACTAAAATTGAATCATTCATATTTTCAACACTACAATAAAGTGAATGTGAATGATCGAATTTTAGTGATAATTAACAGTATTTTTTTTTTTCTTATATATAGAAACATCTTTATTTGTGAAATTGAAACAGCATATACACAATACGTTAGGAAACCATTACATTACTATATTATACATAATAAATTTCACAAATTGGCTATCGACCAGTGGTCTTTCAGCCTGTCTCTGTCCAGTCTTTGTCATTTCTTTTTTCTTATTTTTTTTTTTTCTTATTTTATATTAAAATGATAAAATGAATGAAAATACTTTTAAATTTGTTTTTATAACTGAAATTTTAATCTTACAAATAAAATTGAAATTAATGAAAATACGTTTTATTTTTTTATATCTGAAATTTCAGTAATACAAATAAATTTAAAATTGTTTCCATTAGTTGAATACTGATGAATAATGAAGTAGAATCATTAATAATTAAAAAAGCAATAAAATAATTTTAAAATAAAATTTATAAAACAAAAAAATACAAACCACATGTTATAAAATAATCCTTATTTTCTTAAAAAAGTCGAAGATCGGAAAAAAAGTCAAAGGCACTCACTATACTGACATGACACCACGAGAGAGAAAAAAAAAACAACGTGTGTTCCGGTGTGATGTGAAACACACCGAACAGAGGACTGAATGAGGAGGAGAACCTGATAAGGTTTGAGGCCGCAAAATCCAAGAAGTAAAAGACGAAAAAAAACTATATCACCTTCCCTCTCACCTGGAATACGCGCGTTGCCGGTGTCCTTTCTCCTTCGGCGATAACGCCAAAATGGGGGGACGGCGGCCGAGAGGAAGGGGGGCTCTTGTGCATTCACATTCTCACGACTCGGACACGGGAAAAATGGTCAGCGCAAGAGAAACTAAGGTCGTAATGTTGTTCAAGAAAAATAAATTGAAGGTGTATGAGGTATTTCGCAGGAAATTGGTTTATTTCAGTGCCTACTAAAGACAGATGTCTTTAGTGCCTACTAAAGACACATCTGTCTTTAGTTGGCACTGTTTATTTTGAGATGATTTCAAAAATTAAGATCAACAATTTTACTAATTTAAAGATGCAGCAATAAATAAATCGAATAGTAGAGATTTCTATTACTTTCCCCGGACCCCTGTCCAAGGGAAAGTATTGTGATCGTAAAAATTTTCGAACCGCCAATTTCAACAAATATGCACGTTTTGAGGTCCCCTGAGTCCATTCCATCGAGTTTTGAAAAATGTCTGTGTGTGTGTCTGTGTGTGTGTCTGTGTGTCTGTGTGTCTGTGTGTTTCCGCGATAGCGCCTAAACGGCTAAATGGATTAAGCCCAAACTTTATATCTAAGCTTTATATAACAGTGGAATGATCTGAAAAGCTTTTGGTTAGAATCAAAACTCATTAAGTGCAACTTTACTCTTAGCAATTTTTCATTTTTTAATTCGGATAGAAAAATGTTTCAAATAAAAGTTTTAGATCTTGGAAAATAAATAATTTCTGTTATAAAACTTTTATTGTAGGACCTCCGGTTTTCATTTTATAAGCATTTATCTGATAAATTCCCTTAGAGATTTTAATTATTGAAATAATTATTTTAATGACAAATAAAACGTCAAAGTGCCGTCAAATTCAACTTATCATTCGCAAACGCCTCCAGTTTGCAAAAATGAAGAAGAGTGTGGAGGAATTATTTTAACCTATTGTAAGGTAAGAAATAACACATTTAATTACAATATTCTTCTAAATACTCGGCTTTAACTTTAAAAGATAACAATCAATTTTTTCTATTAATCATTTTGCTTCCCAATTAAATTTTCTATCAGAAACTTATTTGACCGTATTCACCGGGGAAAGTGCCATGATGGACACATCACCATTTTTTTTTCTTATTATCATTTCCTTCTTACAACTTATGAATCTAAAAATAAAGCCGCTAAAATGGAATATGAATTATCTATAGAAAATGGAGATATAGGTACAGATGGAATGCTTCAGAGGGCTTGAACGGGGGTAAGGCCACAATAACTATCAATTAGGTTTTCTCATAATATTAGATTTGCGGTTCTTTCTTCCTATTTCTTCCTTAAATCTGTCATTTCATGTTTTTTTTTTGGTTTCACTCAGTAATTTCTTCGTTGGTATATAGTTTCATATACCCTTCTTGTTGTTTCATCTTTCTTCAAGGAGACCCTCGCGCATGAAGTCAATCACCACCCTGCTTCATTAGAAAATCCGGGATAGCGTGGTTCCCCGATAATATTTTCCTGGACCGGCTGGAATTGGAGGCTTCCTCAATCTTGTTGCAGAAAGTTCTCCAAGAGGATCTCTGCCTTTTTGAAGGCTATTTGTACAGGGACCATTCACTGGTTCGTTTTGGTCTGTTCAATACTCTATTGCACTCCTTTCTTAAGGAGGAGATCTCCTAGTTACACCATTTAGGCTTCTTTTTTTCACTAGGGATTTTTCCAGGATAAGCTGCGTCTATTACAGGCATCTGTGAGAGTAGTTACCAAGCCGTCCAAATCCTCCTCATTGGAAGGTTTGCGTGGTATGCTAGGTAAAACCTCAGTTAGAACGGTTCTACAGGTGTCCCAGTTCGTTAGTCTTTTGTTGGTGATTATAGGCTTCACCGGGATTGGCAAATCCATCTGAAACTCTATATGCCTAAGATCGGAGAAGGAGTGTTCAACACTAACCCTCCAGTTGTATTTTTTTTGTGCGCTTAATCCGATACAAATGTTATGTCTAAAACATCGCACCTATTAGAAGTAATAAAAATGGTTTCACAACCAATATTATATATGGAAAGGCCAGAATAAAATCAAGAGGCAACTCAGCTGTGTCATTTGTATCAGAGCTCCACCATATAGAGGATTCCCTTGTCATGGGCCATGAAGGAGAAGGCTACCTAAAGTTGGTGAGAGCCACTCTCCATTGACTGTGTCGCCATCCATGAAACAAAGAAGTAAGAAAGCAGAGTGCCTTTTATTATTCTTGGTTTACCTACCCCTTGTTTGTAGTAGACCTTGAAGTCAATAGACCCCAGTCCGCAAACTCAATCTCCTACGATCCATGGTTCAAGGCGGCATCGTAATCATTCCTTGTTTGATGAAGGATAAGTGCATGCCTTGTAGTGATCCAGGTTAACATGAATCACCTTCGCAGTCCAACAGCTTTAGAAGTTGTCGTTATATTATGAAAGATTTTTATAAAAGAATTGAAAGTTAATGAGATATATTAAAGAAAGAACCAAATCAACTTTCAGTTTTTTCAAAGTTGCTGCAAACGAATTTTTACTAGCACAACTGAGAGAACTTAACACGTTACCACGCTTCACGATCTATATCTTGACATGGATAGATATGGAAAAGTCATCACCCTTACTTTCTCCATAAGATAAAGGATAACTTAATTATCGCCAATTTCGTTACCTAACAGTTGGAAATAGATGAGAATGAGCTCACACTTTTTTCTCTAAATTGTCGCGTCTAGGAATCGACATATTTTTTTAAGTAAATTGACTAAGCTGGAACAGTGGATCACCTGAATATAAAAAGTTAATAGCTTTTATTGCACTTGTGGAGCATTTATTCTCTGCATTTATGTACCAATGTAAAAAAAACATACTACATTATTAAACTCCTGAAAATCAAGTCTTGTCCATTACTTATCATGTCACGCATGAAAATTATGCAGACTTCAGTATAATTGTGTTAAAGATATTTATTGGTGAGAACGTGAAGTTTTCTTAATATTAATATTTATATGTTATCATTTTCTTGATTTAAATACTTTTAAAATACTATATGTTCATTTTGAGCACAATGTGCTCTTTATCAATAGTTTTTTTTTTTATATAAAAATAAATAAACATAAACAAAATTAAATATACAAATATATAGCATTGAAAATCAGACAAAGATAGATTATTAAATCAAATCAATTAATTTTAATTAAAACGTTGTTTAAGCGAATTAAATCAAAGTTTAAATTTGAAAGGTTAATCCAATTTTTATATATTGCTTCTAACAATTGTGGAGAATATAGTTTTTTTTAATTTTTGAATTGTTTAAAGAAAATGTATGTCCAACCAAGTATGATTATACGATTCAATTGTGGAGAATTTTTTTTTAAATTTTTGAGTTGTTTAAAGAAAATGTATGTCCAAGTATGATTATACGATTGAATTGTGGAGAATTTATTTAAAATTTTTGAGTTGTTTAAAGAAAATGTATGTCCAAGTATGATTGTACGATTCAATTGTGGAGAATTTTTTTTTAATTTTTGAGTTGTTTAAAGAAAATGTATGTCCAAGTATGATTATACGATTCAATTGTGGAGAATTTATTTAAAATTTTTAAGTTGTTTAAAGAAAATGTATGTCCAAGTATGATTATACGATTCAATTGTGGAGAATTTATTTTTTTTAATTTTTGAGTTGTTTAAAGAAAATGTATGTCCAAGTATGATTATACGATTCAATTGTGGAGAATTTTTTTTTAATTTTGAGTTGTTTAAAGAAAATGTATGTCCAAGTATGATTATACGATTCAATTGTGAAGAATTTATTTAAAATTTTTGAGTTGTTTAAAGAAAATGTATGTCCAAGTATGATTATACGATTCAATTGTGGAGAATTTATTTAAAATTTTTGAGTTGTTTAAAGAAAATGTATGTCCAAGTATGATTACACGATTCAATTGTGGAGAATTTTTTTAAAATTTTTGAGTTGTTTAAAGAAAATGTATGTCCAAGTATGATTATACGATTCAATTGTGGAGATTTTTTTTTAATTTTTGAGTTGTTTAAAGAAAATGTATGTCCAAGTATGATTATACGATTCAATTGTGGAGAATTTTGTTCTTTTTTTTAAATTTTTATATTGTTTAAAGAAAATGTATGTCCAAGTATGATTATACGATTCAATTGTGGAGAATTTAGTTTTATTTTTTAATTTTTGAATTGTTTAAAGAAAATGTATGTCCATGTATGATTATACGATTCAATTGTGGAGAATTTTTTTTTAAATTTTTGAGTTGTTTGAAGAAAATTTATGTCCAAGTATGATTATACGATTCAATTGTGGAGATTTTTTTTTTAAATTTTGAGTTGTTTGAAGAAAATGTATGTTCAAGTATGATTATACGATTCAATTGTGGAGAATTTTTTTTTTTTAATTTTTGAGTTGTTTAAAGAAAATGTATGTCCAAGTATGATTATACGATTCAATTGTGGAGAATTTTTTTTTTAATTTTTGAATTGTTTAAAGAAAATGTATGTCCAAGTATGATTATACGATTCAATTGTGGAGAATTTTTTTAAGATTTTTGAGTTGTTTGAAGAAAATGTATGTCCAAGTATGATTATACGATTCAATTGTGGAGAATTTAGTTTTATTTTTTAATTTTTGAATTGTTTAAAGAAAATGTATGTCCATGTATGATTATACGATTCAATTGTGGAGAATTTTTTTTTAAATTTTTGAGTTGTTTGAAGAAAATTTATGTCCAAGTATGATTATACGATTCAATTGTGGAGATTTTTTTTTTAAATTTTGAGTTGTTTGAAGAAAATGTATGTTCAAGTATGATTATACGATTCAATTGTGGAGAATTTTTTTTTTTTAATTTTTGAGTTGTTTAAAGAAAATGTATGTCCAAGTATGATTATACGATTCAATTGTGGAGAATTTTTTTTTTAATTTTTGAATTGTTTAAAGAAAATGTATGTCCAAGTATGATTATACGATTCAATTGTGGAGAATTTTTTTAAGATTTTTGAGTTGTTTGAAGAAAATGTATGTCCAAGTATGATTATACGATTCAATTGTGGAGAATTTAGTTTTATTTTTTAATTTTTGAATTGTTTAAAGAATACGATTTACAATTACGGATTTTTTCTTGCTTTTTTTATTTTTGAATAATATATGTGTTCTTTGAATCTAGTTTCTAATTTTCTTTTTTCTTTTTGTTTTGTTCAATATGAAATAAAGAATGAAATATTTGCAACAATTTAATATATTTATATATATATATATGGAGTTTGATAAATTGTTGCAAATACTTTTTTACTCCTTAGACACTCGAAGCAAGCAATTTAAACATTTAAAACGAATTAATTTCCTATAATCGCTCACTTACTCACACTAAACAGTCCTCAATTCGCTCCATTACATAATTTTATCAAACGCGATTGGTTCCGCTTTCTATTTCCCCGTAATTGATGTATAGACATGTATGTGCGCGGTCTTGTCCGGTCTCGTCTGGAAACATCTAAAAAATTCTCAATTCCAGAAGTGATTGATTTTAATTGGCACGGGAATAGCGTCACGAAACGGAGAGTCGAATTCCTGGCGCGTGTATTTTTTTTTTCCTCCTCTTTATTATTAATTAAAATTGCTCAAGAGCGGCGGTCGGGCGCATTGGTTTTACGTAAACTCTATAATCGGGTTTAATGGACGATTTTGAGTGTAAATTCGAACGTCTCGGCGGAACACTTTCCCATGGCGTCTGGCATGTGGGTGTGCCTAATGGAAATTTATTGATTTTTTTTTCTCAAAATTTTGAAAAAAAAATAGTCTTGATTTATATTAGTGCAAAAAAAAACATGTCTCAATGAAAGTAATTATTTTTTATATAAATCAAATAATTAAAATTGTACTTCCTGTTCATTTCTTTTGACTCCTTCTTTAGGTTTAATCCACTTTTTTTTTAGAATCCCCCATGTAACAATACCAGCCTAGACCTCCTGGTGAGACAAGTGCAGATAGGATTACTTAAGACTCAAATTTTTGACGATTTCACTTGAAATTAGACAAAAGCGCCTGAAACAACATTCAACTCAATTAGAATTTGAACTACTTGTGAAAATTATCTCTGATATTATTCATGGAATTTCACAGATTAATTGAATTAAAATTAAATTGAACATAAGACTATGTTCAATAAATTAAAATCCTCACATTCATGATTTCATTTCATCATTTCATGACTTTGGTGATCACGACGAGTAAATTCATTTCATAAGACAATGGACGACATTAGCGATCAAAACCTTTTTGACACAGCAACTGACAAGGACAGACGCCTACAAAATCAGGCGCAAAGACCAACGGTCGATAGCCAATTGGCAGAAAAAATTATTTTTATGTTAGTTATTTATTGTATTTATTTATAATTATTACTTTGTTAAAAATAATCTGCCAATAAAGATTTATATATATATATATAAAATCCTCACTATGCATGTGTAATGTATTTGATTGTTAATTTTTAAATGAGCCATAGGGAATTCCACATGACAAGCAAATGCGTCGCAAAGTAAAAAAAAAACGTATAGTTCAAGTAAAAAAATATTTCCTGTATGTATTTTCCTGTTTTTATTGTTTGCTAGAAATTATTTGAAAAAAAGTTTATTAAGGTTGCAGTTTTATTTTTATGCATACTTTTTGAAATAATAAACTACAGAAGAATGAGCAAAAAATCAGTGAAACAAACCAAGTAATTTAATCAAAGTGTATTAAAAAAATAATGGTTGAAATTTCTTACGCAATGAATTAGAATTTGACTGAAATAATGTAAAAAAAATCTAAACGTACGTAAATAAATTAATTATTGTTTTACAACTTCCTTTAGGAAATTACAAGTGTAATAAATGTAAACATAAAACTGACAATAAATAAATAAATACGTGCTCGTAAAACAAAAAGTTAATCAAATACGGGTATTGATATGAAACTTACAAATCAATACGATTATATAGAAATTTCAAATGCGGTAATAGTTCCAATAAAATGTGATTTATATTATCTTAAAACCTTCAAATTAATTATTCCCCGTAGTTATAAAACTGCAAAATTGATTATCTACACTATTTTATGTAGTATGTCAGAAAATAAACTTTTATTTTATATTAAAGAAATATTTCCAGCGAAACTAAATTAGATATAAGAAAAATAAAAATAAATTAAATAAAATGAAACAAAGATGATTCACACATTTGCAGTTATTTAAATTACATTGAAATTAAAGAAGGAACATTTCTGGCAATGATCAATAAAATTTGATCAATCTCTTTTTCCAACTGCAAAAATTACACTGTAAGTTTTTGACAAACATCCATTGAAACAACCACTTCCCGAGCATTGACCGCGCCGAAGATTGGATTACTCACTATATATTTGTTTGTTGCATACCAATACTACTCGTTATAATGCACGATTTGATTTGAAAATATTTAATGAAAGGAAACCATAAATAACAATTATAAGATTATCTGTAGACACGTGTTTTGGGATTCATCCCTCATCAGTACAACTTTGCCCTGTAAGCTCTTAGTTGTTATATAATTTTTAATTAATTTTTACGCACTTTCATCTGAGATCATTACAAATATAAAACTAATTTTAGAAAATATAATGATTAGTATATTTTCTAAAGCCATCCGACACTTGAAATTATTTTATAGTTCTGATTTTCAGTTTGAATTTTCTCAAGACTTAATATTATTTTAAAATGAATTTAAGAAGTTCGAAAATAAAATTTAAAAAACATATATCGTTACTGTATTACTGTTCTTAGATGCATATAATTAATTTAATGATCAAATTATAATTTCTAAAATATTAAACATAAAGTCTCAATAAAAATTAACGATTTATATATTTTTTATTATTTCTTTCTTGATCGCTAGTAAAACAAATTTAATTGGTAAAACATGTTTAAAACAATAAAACTTTAATGAATGTAAATTATAATGTAAAAACTTATAATAACGTTTAAGACAAGAATATTGATAATTTCTCTAAATCGATTAACCTAGTCTCTATTTCATGAAAGGGAATTGATAGATATGTTGAAATTATATTTATTGCTTTGTGTATTCTACAGCATATGCAATCCAAATAGCATTGACGTGAAGTTACAGAACTAAAAAAGTATCAATAAAATTCGTTTTAGCGGATGTTTTAGTTTATTGGTATATTTTAATGACTTTTTAAAATTCTATGCTACTTTTGTGTAACAGTAAAGTTTTGATAATAATGTCTAATAATTCAGATATAAATAATAGAATTTTCTACGATGTATTTATTTTTATTAAATAAAATGATCAAATGAACTTCAATCCATAATGTGACATACATAATACTAAATTGATTTTGTTCGCAAATGTATTTAGGGGATAAATTAATAAGGGTAGATGTATGTGTAGTTTGCAATATTTCTACTAATAACCCGGCACCTTGAACGTGAACAAATATATTTAATGTTATTTTATTTCTTTATTACGGTATCTAAATTTTACAATATACATTTAATTTACAAAAAAGTAATAAATAAAATCCAAAATCTAATTAATGCATTGAATCCCAAAATAGACTAATAAAACCTAATGAATTTCTTTATTATTTATTATCCAACTTCATAAAATCTAATATCAGGATAAATTAGAAAAATACAATTATAGTGCAATATAATATAATCACAATAAGTTCATAATATATAATGTAACAATGGATATACTTTACAATACAACGACATTAAAATAACTTAAAAAAAATAGTATGAAATTAAATGAAAACATGAAGTAGCGTAGTTGATATCTAGAGTACCGATAACCACAGCTAAGGAAATTTGAATATATTTTTATGTGTTATTAATTATGTAATACGATGTCAAATAAGCAGTGAGCTATTAATATTAAGATCGTTTGTTATAATGAAATCACTTGCTTTGTTTTACTAAAATATTTTAGTAAAACAAAACCAATATGTTTTACCAAGTTATAAATGAGAAAAAAGTATACAATATAAAATTAAGATATTAATTTTCAAGCGGATGTATACCGATTTTTCATACAGTCTCAACAATATTCCATTATAATTATATATTACAATCGATGAATTGTAGAAATTTCAATGTACAATATTGAGGTATAATTGAAATTAAATATAATTTAAAAGGAATATCAATTTAATCTAATTAGTACAATCGATGTTATATATTTTGAATATAGTAATAATCGGAATTTTCAATTTCAAGGAGCCGCTATTACTTTCAAGAAAATGCTCGTCGGTGGATTGTCTAGGTATAATATATAGTTGAAAATATAGACATTTCGACTGTATTTTATATCGAGAAGATTTAATTAAGACTAGTTTCACTCTACTTAGATATGTATCGTGTATCGAATTTTGCACCAGGCTTAGAAAATTTGAAAAAAATCAATCATGCAATTAAATCTTCATTGATAGATCCCGAAACACATATCTGCAGATAGCATTATTTAACCTAGTTTTGTTGCTCTCTTTTTTTATTCGTTACATTAAATATTCTCGAATCATTTTTACATTATGCAATATGTTATTGATATGCAACAACAAGTGTCTATTATGTAATGTAATATCTATCGGGGCATTTGCCCGAGAAGTAGTTATTTTAAAACACATTTGTTTTAAAGTATTTACGTAACGTAAGTCAAAATGCCACAGATGCAAAAGATGAAATAGTTTATTAATTACTTTCAAATTTTTTTTTTAATTTATTTAAATAGCAGTGACCAAGTGAATGAATACTCTTTCCTATTGATAGTTATTGCTGGCTGTTCCCCATAACTTGAAGTTAGTTTCTTTGAATTTGGATATGTACCTTTGATTGATTATGTCCTTGGAAAATAAATAATGTTTGCTTAAAGTTGCTTATGTTTCCAATAATAAACAGGAAAATTCTGGGCCTGTATTCCTGAAATTGGTCGAAAGTTTCAGTCGTAAGAAGTCTGTCATTTAGATAGGAATTTACAAATGAATTTGTCAGTTGCGTACGAACTAAACGACGTGCGATTAATTTCAGGAAAAAGGCTCCTGGGCAAGTATTCCTGAAATTGTTCGAACGTTTCGGTCGTATGAAATCTGTCATTTAGATAAGAATTTATATATGAATTTGGCAGTTATATTCGAATGATTTCAGGATGTTAAAGCCCCTGTTATGAGTAGCGAACAACCTTATTCAGTTACTCACAAGATCGTCAACTGTGATTTCTCTACCTCTGTGGATTCTACTTCCATGTAGTAGGTAAATAAAGTTGCATACTATACAAAATTAGACGGTATGCATAATATTCAATTAGAATTTCTAACAGCATATTTCATTTAATAACATTCTTAAATAACAGCAATAATAAATAAGTTTTTAACTTCAATATTATTATTATTGAATTATGTTTCAATGTTTAAGGAATTTCAATGTTATTTTATAAAATATAAAATATTTTCAATATTGTATTGATAAATAAAGCACTAATAACCTTTCTTCACACTTTATTTGTTTTACCAAATGTACATTTCGGACACAAAGTGACCATTATCAATGGATTTAACACTGACATTTGGTAAAACAAATAAAGTTGTAAAGAAAGGTTATTAGTGCTTTATTTATCAATACAATTTGATCTTCACGTAACTCAATCAATCAATTTATTTTCAATATTATTTTATAAAATATGAAATATATCTGTATGAAAATCTTTTGGATTTATAACAAAAAACGCAGATGAATCACACTTTTACAATAATTTAAATTGAAATTAAAAAAGGAAATATAAGGTTGAAAGACCTTTGGCCGATAGCTGATTAATATTTCGATTTTAGAATATATTTTTGTAAATGAATCTACATATGTTAAGTTAAATGATAAAGATTTTTAGTTAAGGAAAAATATTAAATATGATCAATAAAAAAATCTAGTCCCCCTTTCAACACTACAAAAAAATACTTACACTCTATGTTTTTTTTTTACAAAGATTCAATAAAAAAAAATATTTCTCGGGAAAATACAGTGCCGGAAATTATATTTTTATTAAATAAAATAAAACAAAGATGATTCACACATTTGCAGCTATTTAAATTACAATGGAATTAAACCGGCGGGGCAAATGCTCGGGAAGTAGTTGTTTCAATAGATGTTTGTAAAACTTAAAGTGTAAGTATTTTTTGCAGTTGGAAAAAGGGATTGATCGAATTTTATTGATCATTGCCAGAAATTTTCCTTGTTTAATTTCATTGTATATTTTTATTATATCTTCACGAAACTGCCACAGAAAAAATCTTAGAAAGAAATCATATTTATTCATATTCGTGAATTAATTAATTTTTGGCTCATAATTTCGTTATTCAATTTCATATAAATTTAACTGATCATAACTCAGACATCCTTGAAAGTATACGCATTTATTCTCCAGACAAAACACCGATAATCATTTAACGATTGTATTATTTTTTTGCTTTATCGTTTATAACGCATAAGAAATCGTTAAATAATTACACTTTCCGGGAGTTTTTTGCGCACGTACGAAATCCAATTATTCCCACGAGAGATAAATTTGTGTTTGCCGCCATCTCCGGCTAGAGCCCTTAAAATAAATTAGATTTTTCTCATTCGTTACTTACACGCAGTGCCAGAGATAAATTGCAACCGAGATCACTAAGTGGAATTTATTGTAATATGAATTGTGTGTGCATAGACTTCGCGGAGTTTAATAAACTTTTGTGTTACAAAAAAAATAACTAAATTTAGATATTTGAAGTTTAAAATTTACAATTATTCGAAATATTGTTATAAAATAATATAACCTCAGCTATTGAACCGTAAACAGTAATGGGGGATACTGTTTACTGTTTCAGATTCAGATTATCCCATTCTCATATTATATATATTTCAAAATGTTTCCTTATTAAATGAATTATCTTCCTTTCCCTTATTCTGTCTTCATGAATACACATTCTCATTATTATTTTTTATTTCCTATACATACTGTCTTTTTTTAGATACAATCAATCCATATAAATTGAAATAATTATATGTGGTTAAATTATATTTATACAATGTGCAATAGCACGAGTCGGCATGCGATTATAATTATACTACAATGTTTATGTTGTACCTCGCTGTAAATAACCAAATCATAATTTTAGAATTTATATTTAAAGTGGCACAAGGTCGGCCATGTTTTTATAATTAACTCGCCTGCCTCAATTAGTTCCTGTTACACAAAACGCGGAGCGGTCCAGTGGATTTAATGCAACTTAAAAATTCGCTTCATATTATGTAAAGCCAACAAAAAATGTATAAAAAAAAAACTCATTTGTTTACTTATTTATTTATTATTAATATTTTAAAGTTTTTTTTTTAAATTAAACACACTTTCAAAATATAAATTTGTCCTTTTTTCGCGATAATAGTTTCGCATAATTTTGCGGCTTCTTCGCAGGAAGAATAAAAGACAAATTCATATTTTGAAAGTGTGTTTAATTAAAAAAAAACTTAAACGTTAACAAGTATGGACTTTCAAAAATTAACAGCATCAACAATTAAATTATTTATTATTATTTACAACTAACGGAAATATAATCCTGTAACAGATTTTTTTTAAATAATTTCATTAAATGAATTTCGTTAAAAGTTTAAGGATAATAAATCCTTAAACTTTTCTGTTAAAAATATAATCTTGTAACAGATTTTTTTAAATCATTTCATTAAATGAATTTCGTGACTGTAATGATAAAATAATGTTAAAAGAATAATTAATATTCTTTTTATAATAGCACCGATTTACTCAACAGAAAATTAACACATTATTTTAGAGAAAAGTTTAAGGATTTATTATCCTTAAACTTTTCTGTTGAGTAAATCGATGCTATTCTAAAAAGAATATTAATTGTTCTTTTAACTTTATTTTTATATTACAGTCTAAGCAGCTTCTGTAATAGATAACTTCACATTTCATACATAGAATGAGAAATTATGTAATAACGTATACGTTAAACTAACATTTCCCGTAGAAAATAGCCAAAATTCGTAATTATATATATATATATATTTATAATACATAAATATATATATATATATCTACCAATCTTGGGGAATAGCCCCTATTAAATATTAAATACATTTAAAAGGTTATTTCTAATTATAATTAATTAATCAATCAAAAGTGACATTCATTTTAAGTCAAACTACAAATTTTCAGTTTTTCTCGTTTTCTTAAACACACAACAATCAAGGTGAGTCCCATTAAACCCCAACAAAATAAATTACTCCGTCTGGGCATAACAAAGAAAGTTGTTTACACCGGCGGGCAATTTCTTTCTCATCTCAGATGCGGTGAACTTCTATGGAGGAAACTCGTCGCGGGATCAACAGGAAATACACACCTTTTCATGTAAGTGCTCGTAATTTTATTACCTTAGGAAATGCACGCCTTTTTTTTTTCGCAATGCGCTTTTGTTGTTTCGCTGAAGAAGGTCACTCAACCAACGGAGCAACCCTTTTTAATTTGCGCTCGGCAGTCTGACCCTACAAGGTCGCAGGTTCGAAACCCGGGGTCGTTGGTTCGAGTGCGTGGGTATTGACTCGGCCGCGTCTCGATTGAATTCCGCCGAAAAGGGTCGTGGGCCGAAGACAATAAAAAAATTGGCGGCTTTAAGATATATTGTAAAGGAGTTCTGGAAAAACATTAAGTGCTTATATTTGCGGGAAATGATTAATTCCAATAATTTTAACAACTAGCAAAGCTAATAAATTATTTCTATTTTACACCCTATGAACGGCATTTGTTTTGGATTTAACTGTGCGAATACCACGCTGTCTATCATGAACAAGTGAACATATTTTTACAGCATCAGATGTCCTCATAAAAATCATTAAATTTTTGTCCGAAATATTTTTTGTACGATGCATATTTGTCGAGATATTCCACTGTATGAATTAAAATGGACCCTGTATACATGAAGGAAGTCAAGCAAGTTTAATTAATAAATTAATGCTGAATTTTCAACGATAAGGGAGATTATTATTATATTATATATTCTCAATATAACAAAAAATAAATAATTTCAATTTATTTCAATTTAGGTAATTTTAATTACGAAGAATATATTGAATATTACAAAATACAAAGTTTCAACATTTTTTGACGTATACAAAAAAAAAGTATGGTTATGTTTAGTAATTGTTATAACGACGGTTATCGCTATTACCATATCTATTATTATCATATCTATCCCTATTGTACTGGTAGTAACTTCCCTGGCCTCTATTTCTTCTGCCTATTAATTTTGGCCGACCATACCACGGGCACATAATCGGAGGCGGTGGAAGTTCCGAGTCGTAAATTTCCATATAATCTCCCTTATCGTTGAAAATTCAACATTAATTTATAAAGAATGTTATATACAGTCCGTCTTCCATCAATTTATGAAAATGCAAAAATTTTCAACGATCATGGAGATTATTCAATTTTTGTTATATTCTTAATAAAGAATGTTATATACAGGGTGGGTCACCGTAGTGATCGAAGCCGGGCACTTTGATGACTCACCCTGTATATAACATTCTTTATTAAGAATATAACAAAAATTAAATAATCTTTCTTATCGTTGAAAATTATTTTTGGCTGAAACTTTCTACAAACACTAGAGAGCACAGTGTGAAACAGTCTAAACAAATGGAAAAATATGCCTATTTCTCTTTAAATTTAAGTTCTTTATGAACTTTTATAAATTTAAAAGAAAATGCCTAGAATGGTCTGTTTCTAGGCATTTTCTGAACATAAACCTATTAAACACATTGATCTGTCCTTCATTAGTGGAACACCGTACGTTCTTAAAATTTATTAATAAAACTTGCTTGAAAATGTTTGCATTTTCATAAATATTTTTAAAGATTTTGATTACCTTTTTAAAATGTGTTCCTAAAAAAACAACGCTTGAAAGTGTTTTCATTATCAAAATTATTATTTAGAATGAAGTTCTACTTCATCCATAATAGAAAATTGTTAATGCTGTTAATTTATGATTGCGTAAATAAATGTATGCACACATGAAGGTAAATCGAATGATTTTATTATAAGGAAAATATAAAAATTCTCCACTTTATTCCTTTTAATGATGTTAATTTGTAATTGCATAAATAAATTCATACGCAAATTAAAAGTAATTTGAATAATTAATATTATTGTACAAAATAGTCGGTCGATCACGTTCATAAATCCTGATGGTTGGGGCGACCTTGACTTAATGAGTATGATGAAACGAAGAAAACACAGTTTATTGTTCAATAAATTTATTGTTGCGTCGATGTTTTCATGATGAGTTTTTTTACGACCTTGGTGGGTTTGTGAGAGGATGCAGGTGAATCCGGATGCCAAATATGTATTAATAAAAAGAAATGCATTAATAACAAGTAAAGGAAAACAATAAAAATGAACGAAAAGAAAAATAACTTTTGCTTTAAATATATTGATTGAATACATGTTGATTTATTATATATATATATATATATATATATAGGGTGGGTCACGAATAACGGCCATTAAAAGTTTTCAGGGTTCCCGACAGAGACAAAATTTGGAAAAATCTATATTTCCATTCAATCGTGTGAATGCGACCACCTCATGGAAAATATTTTGACTTTCACTTCCGGTTGCACCGGAAATGGCTACCAACATTGTTATTTTAAATTTTTCGGATTCCCCATTCAATTTCCTAACCATTAATATAGATTTATGTCTACATAACTCTTACAGTTTTTGAGATACAAATTTATTTAGCAAATTTTAACCTCAACTAACAATAAATGATAAAACGTATAAGTGGAACCAAAGTAAAGGACTAGAGGAAAGCGAGACCCATAATAAGCCAACAAAAAGACAACAAGTGCTACGAAACAGGACAAATACAAGAAACAAGAAAAGAGAAATACAAAAAAGATGGACAAAAGCAAAATTTGAACATAAGAGGAATAAGCGGGAAAGAAGAGGAGCTAATGATAGAAATGGAGAAGGCAAAATTAGAAATACTCTCTATAACGGAAACAAGGAAGAAGGGGCAAGGAACTAACCCTAGATGAAGGATATATGTTATTTTATAGCGGAGTGAAGGAAACTGAAAACGCAAGGGCGGGAGTAGGAATATTGCTGGCGGAGGATAAAAAACAAACAATGGAAGTAAAAGAATGGAAATGCATATTAGAGAGAATTATGATGATAGAACTGGAAAATAAACAGAAAAATAATATACGGAATAAATGAAGATGACAGTAAAGAAAATAGAGATATGTTCTGGAAAGAACTAGAACAGACCACGGAGGAAAGTAGAGGGCAGATAATAATAGCAGATTTTAACAGTAGAGTGGGAAATAAAACGGAAGGCTATGAAGGAATCCTAGGAAGGCACGGAGAAGAAGCTATAAACAGCAATGGGAAAATAATGCTAGGCTTCTGCTTAATGAACAACATGGCTATTGAAAATACTAGATTTAAACACAAAGATTTACACGAATTCACGAGAGAAGTGAGAAGCAGAAATGAAAAGTCAATAATAGACTACATACTCGTGGAGACAGAAAATAGCAAAAATGTCACTGATGCAAGACTGAAAAGAGGAGCAGAGATCGAAAGTGACCACTACCTGCTAATCAACAGATAGAAAACAAACAAAATGATGGAATCAAAAGATCAAAGAAGAAGTAGTAAAAAGAAAGAAATATGGAAACAATATCTGCAGACTGGAACCGAACAGAATTATGAGCTATACAGAAAACAGAGGAAGAAAGTAAAAGAAGAAATAGAAAGTGCCAAATCAAAATCCTGGGAAGAATTTGGGGAAAAGATCGAAGAAAATAGCCAAGAAAAACAGAAACTTTTCTTTAAAGTTTCAGCATTAATTTATAAAGAGTACTAAAAAACGTAAGAACAGAAAATAAAAGCCAACTGAGACAATTAAAGGACAAAAAGGGTGAGGTACTTTCGGAAGAAGAGGAAATAATGGCCAGATGGAAAGAGCACTTGAAAGAACTACTAGGAGAGGAAGATGAAAGAATAAACGGACCGTAGCAAGAAACAAGAAAAGAGATATGGAATAAAAGACAACTAGAAGAAATAAATTGTGAAATAATAACTGAAACAGAATTAATAAAAGCAATAGGAAAGGCGGCAGGACATGATGGTATAACTCCCAAAGAAATAAAATACATGGAATAAAAAGGACAACAACTACTATTAAGATCTTTAGACAAGGATGAAAACAGAAAAAAATATCCAGAGACTGGAAAGTAGCAGTAATCATTCCAGTACATAAAAAAAGAGACAGTAGACAATGCAGCAATTACAGAGGAATATCACTGCTCAGTGTATCCGGGAAAGTGTATGAGCGAATACTTGAGACGAAGCTAAGGGAGAAAATAAAAACAAGCTATTTGATTCTCAGAGTGTGTTCAGACGGGAACATATTGCACAAATCTTCACGATACGACAAATAATAGAAAAAAACACGGGAGTTCAATAAGGAGGGATATCTATTCTTTATAGGGACGGAAAAACATCTCAATCAGAATATAAAAATATGGCAAGAGGATCTAAATAAAAGAAAGCTAAAAATAAACAAAAACAAGACTAAAGTAATGGCAATATCCAAGGAGAACAAGATAATGAATATACAAGTAAATGGAGAAAAACTGGAACAATTACAGGAATTTAAATATCTGGGATCAATAATAGACAGCCAGGGAAAGTACGACAGCGACATCAACAACAGAGTTTTGACAGCGGGGAGAACGTATAGTGCTCTAAGAAGATCTTTCATAAATAAGAGAGAAATATTGAAAAAAAAAATGGCAGTCTTTAGAACGATATACATACCAATACTGACGTACAGAAGATGGGTGATGAACACAAGACAAAAATCCAAGGTACAGGTGTCAGAAATGAAATACCTGAGAAGAGTGGAGAGGGTTACAATAGAGACAGAATACGGAATGTAGATATAAGGGAAAGTTTAGGAAGCACATCCATAAAGAAGAAAATAGAAGAAGGACAACTAAGATGGTTTAGGCGCATAAATAGAATGAGCGAGTGAAACACTTGTAGGAGGCAAGGGCAAATGGAAAGAAAACAAGAGGAAGACTAAAAGAGACCTGGAATGATAGATTAAGAAAGCGCTAAAACAAACAGGAATGAGAAGGGCACAAGCAAAGGAACTATCAACGAATAGAAAGGAGTGGATACAATTCTATAAGGGATAGAACCAAAACTCGACACCCAATACGGGTAAAAAGGATAAGATTAAGAAAGAGAAAAAAGTTTAGGTAGGGTTGTTAAAAAGAAAAATATTTGTTTTTTAATTCTGTTTGAAATAATATAAAAATATACAGGTGTTTCAATTTTAAATGAGAAAAATAAAATACATTCAAGTTTGAAAAGTTTGACACTAAATTTTGGACACCCTGTATAATTCATATCAATAAAATTTGACTATTAGGATTGTTAGGCCTTATTTAACAAGTACCCTGTATAATTTTATTCACAACATCCTATATCATTTTTTATTAATTTTTTAAACTAATGGCGCAAAATCATTTTTTTCCTACTTTAATCTTTTTGTTGGTATTACTAAACCGATTTCAATAAAACTTTAGGGGCAATTTAAATAAATATATCATCATGCCGTAACTCTTTTTTGGGACACCCTGTATAATCAAAAATATTTTCCTGAATTACGTCCTAGGACCCAAGTAAAGTTTCAAAGATGTCAAAGTTCTAACTTAATTAGTAACTTAGCTATCGACGACGAAAGCTGTGATGCAGGACCCTGTATATGAAAATAATTTTGTATTATGCGTCTTTAGAAGTCAAGCAAGTTGTATTAATAAATTAATGCTGAATTTCTATCAAGGGAGATATCGAAGACGGGCACTTCGGTGACTCACTCTGTATATAAAAATGTTTGAACTAATAAAAAAAAAACACATGCTTGAATCATACAAAAATGCAATGAAGACCGCCAATTGACGATGGTCTTCATAGCCTTCTTCCGGCATGGTTGTTCCGTTCATCGTCTTGAGGCATCAGCTGTTGAAGAAATTATGTGCTTTTAGTGAATCCTAGCTGTACGATATTAAACTTAATTTCATCTTTTAATAAATGTAATATATGAAATGGATAAATAAAATCTACACATTTTAAAAAATGTAAAAAAATTACGAGAGCATTGGATTTCTTTTTTTATCTTTTATTTGTGTTACAAATCTAAAATTCTCTACTTTCTCAATTTATGGGGATAATCATTTAACGTCCGAAATTAAGAACCTGGGGAATACGTGAAAAGGGGCATTAAGCGAGTATACAAACAACAAAACAAAAAGGGCGACCTTCCAGCACGTGTCTGGCCCCCAATGATCCTGCCCCCTCCCTCACACTCCACGCTATCGATCTCGGCGAAGGGTGGTGGAGGCGGCTGGATGCACTTTCGACGCCCAGCAGAGCCACCGAAAACAATCGGACCGGCCAAACAAACCCGCCGAAATCCTGCAAACGACGGAAAAGCCCAGATCCGGTCGTCCGAAATCGAAAATTATTCCTGCGAGCTTCCAGCCCCGCTCCCACCACCCCGGCGCGACGGTGGGGAGCATCAGCTGTGCAGCACAGCTGATTTCCACAACAAACAGTCGTAGCAGGATAACCGTGTGTGCTGCGCGTTTGAAATACACGGTCAGTTTACGTTTTCCGCGGAGAAAAAATTATACGCGTAAAGGACCGTCGTGTTGAATAATTCATACCCAAATATTTTATTTTTTTTAACTATTATGACTTTTGTGTGACGTTCACTTTTTCTGCTTAATTTGGATTACCGTCAGATGTTTGAGGATTTGTTATGTAAGTTGAGATTGTACCGTAGTTTGTGTTGAGTTCTTTGTGTTCGCCGAGGTGGATTGGGTCGAGCGCTTCCGGGTACGCTCGTGCATAATCCTGCTGTTGCTTTTACAAATAGAAAAAAAAAACAACAGAAAAATTAATGAAAATTGAATGTACTTTTTTATGTAATCCAGAAAAATACACCTGTGCGGATCGATGTGGATTGCATTAGTCATACAGGTCATGCCATTGTTGAATCATAACAATGGTAATCATTATGTGATTTTTTTAAATCTGATGTGCTATCAAAAAGTAATGATAATTGCCACTTGTATAACAAGATTGTATAAAATCATCATTAAGGAAAAGCAATTTTAAGTAATTTTCTACCTGCGGCTAAAGCGCTCGAGGGACGCGATAGACATTTATTATTATAAAATAATTATATAGTTTTTTATAAATTTAGCTCTGGACAAAGTCTATCTTCTTAATATTTATAAATAATTTTATTACATATATAGAAAATCTTTATTTCAGAGAGTTACATTAAATTACATCACAATATGCGGTATGCTAATAAATTAGAGAATGATATCAATTTTGTTTTATTCACTAATTCATTTGCAACTTTTAAATTTCGTTCGCTTCGCATCAATTTTTCCGATGTCATTTCTTGGTGTTAATGTTAATTGTTAATTTTTAATTCTTTGTGTTAATTTTTAAATTAGGTTATATGATTTGTTTACTTTTACCTGGTCTGTGATTTCATCTGTGATATTATTATTTAAATCATTACATATACTTGTTTGCTAATTTATTCAGGTATTGATTTGTTTATTTAGTAATTATTTTATTTTTTATTTTATCAATATTTATTTATAATTTATCTATTTAGTTCAATTTTATGGCATAATTTATTTGTTTAATGTCACTGAGATTACCGTTTTTTGATATTTCAATTATTTTTTCATCGCTAGAGTCGACCACTTGGGTTAATTTTTATTTTGCAGTTTCCGCTACTGATATTAAAATGTTATATATGTAAAATTGTATTATTCTGTTTATATGTGTTTTACAGTCATGCTATTTATCTAAACATTATTATATTGTTATTATTCTGTATAAAGGTGATTTGCCGTAAATAAATGAATTGAATTGAATATTTACATCATTGCAATCATTTAGATAATGACCATCAACCATCGGACTTTCTGTCTAATTTTATTATTTTTCCGAATATAAAGGCTACTGTAAATTTAATCAAAGTTTCGAACACATATACAAAATCTAGTTGCCATGGAAAAAAAATCAACTAATTACTATTACAGACTTTAAAATTGTAAATATATTCATATTTTGCGTTAGATATTGCTTTGAGGATCCTTTTATTATATTTTGCAATTATTATATGTACAGGTTATCTCTAAATTAACTGCGCACCATTGCTAACTTTGTCATTAGTTGAGCTAGAGAGTCGGTTAAATTAGCAGAGTAGTAGTAAATTTTCCTGGGATTACAGAGGTGAAATCAGAAAAACAAAAGAACATCGCGTTTTAAATATATTAACTTTTTTTAAATGGAACACCCTATATATTTTATCACCATTTGATAAATAAGGTATTTTAATCACAAAAAGTTATAATAGACTATTATAAAAAATCAAAAATAACGAAGTTATTAGCATTTTAATATTCTGTTTTCAATTTAATCTAGTTGCTATAAAAAACAAAACACTAACAAATAATTATAAAATCATTTATTATAAGTTACCACCTATTTAATTTAATAGATTTAAACTTCAATTATCGTGTATTGAATAAAAAATATATGAATTCAAGATCGAATGTCACAGCTTTGCACTAACAATGTACGTCACTAACATAATACACATTTTATATCGAAAAACGAATAATTTCTTACCCACGGCGCGGTGGAAATTATTTTTTTTGGGTGAAGTGGGGTCCGAAACGTTTTTTTGACTTTTGATTATGAAAGTACACTTATTAATGATAAGAATAAGCATTTTTATTTAGTTATGGCTCTCTGCGGAAATTGTGAAAAATCGACATTTATATCGATGTAAACGGTCTCCGCGAGGCGTGGGGGAAATTATTTTTTGGGGATGAAGTGGAGATCGAAACGTTTTTTTGACTTTTGATTATGAAAGTACACTTATCAATGATAAGAATAAGCATTTTTATTTAGTTATGGCTCTCTGCGGAAATTGTGAAAAATCGACATTTATATCGATGTAAACGGTTTCCGCAAGGCGTGGGGGAAATTATTTTTTTGGGGGATGAAATCGGGTCCGAAACGTTTCTTTGACTTTTGATTATGAAAGTACACTTATCAATGATAAGAATACGCATTTTTATTTAGTTATGGCTCTCTGTGGAAATTGTGAAAAACCGACATTCATATCAATATGTATGGTGTCTGCGAGGCGCGAGATAAATTATTTTTTTAGGGGATGAAGTGGGGTTCAAAACGTTTTTTTTGATTTTTGATTATGAAAGTATGCTTATTAGTGATAAGAATGGGAATTTTTTATTCAATTATGGTAAATTGCAGAAACTTTAATAAATACGGCTGCATTTAATTCGATAATTTATGGTTTATAGGGGTAGTTACTAGTTTTGGGGTTGGTTTTAACCATATACTTATTTGATTACATATTTAAAGCTAGTGTGACCAAATAATGATGTTAACAAACAGTTTTTAACAATATGCTGATAACTGAGGCCTCGGGGTAAAAAAATGTTTTAGGGGTGAACGAGTTGGCGAAACGTTTTTTTTTATTTCTGATATTGAAAGAGCGTGGGATGAAGATAATTTTGAGATAAAAAAGAACTTTATGGAAAATTACGAACTTGGAGAAAAAACATAATCTTTTTTTTTTTTTGATGGGGATGAAAAAATATAAGGGGTGAAAATTAGGGATTGATATTGAAAGAGCGTGGGATGAAGATAATTTTGAGATAAAAAAGAACTTTATGGAAAATTGCGAACTTGGAGAAAAAAACATAATCTTTTTTTTGATGGAGATGAAAAAATATAAGGGGTGAAAATTAGGGGTTGATATTTTCTGTGGTGTTAATTTAGACCTTTCTTAATTGTATGTTTAAAACATTTTTCGATTTGCTTTTTTTTTCTCCGAGATATTAATTTTTGAAATTTATGGCTGGATCTATTGCTAACTTCACACCCGTTAATTTCTTCGATTAATTTCTCATCCGGCACTTGGTGAAACATATTACACTATGTAAACTAATTTGTGAAACAATACCAAGTGTCTTTTCTTTAAATTATTTTACATCGAAAAACTAATTTTGTTGTTGTAATACATCAATAGACAAGGTTTATATCGATTAAGTAAATAGTGATTTAACTGACAGATTGAGAAAAAAAAATGTTTTCATGATTAGTTGCTATTTTGTTAGTTACAAGAACTGAAAACACAATATTAATATGCGAATAACTTTTTTATTTGTGATTTTTTGTGATGGTGAATTAAAACTCTTTTTTAAAAAAGTATCTTCTCTATAAAATTATAATAAAGTATATAGGGTGTTCCATTAAAAAAATCTTTTGTTAATATCTTTAGAACGCGATGTTCTTTTGTTTTTTTTTATGATTTAACCTCTGCAATCTCCGAATTTTAATTTAATATTACTTTACTAATATAATCTACTCGCTGGATTAACTAATAACAAAGTTAGCAATGGTGCGCATTTAATTTAGAACAACCTGAATATCTAAAATGACGCACCGCCAACTTCGAGATATATCTCGAAAGTGGTAAAAGATAGATCCATTTAGCTTAGGTTCTTGATTTCGGTTTAGAAATTGGCGAAACCGGCTTTTTGAAATAGTATTTGAACCTATTTCAAAAGCCGGCTTTCGAGTGAATCAAATTGCATTCAAAAGAGGATCGTTTGTACACGCTTGTACCACCTTTATTTTCGTTCGTACCTCAAAGGGTTTACTAGTAAAAATAAACTATCTTCTAAAAAGTAGCATTTTTCCTGTTTTTTATTTTTCAAGATTTTTGAATAAAACAAATTTTATACGTCCGAATCGTGTGGTAAATTAATAATGTCAGTCTGCCGATCTGTCGGTGTATTTGAATTAGCGTAATACCAAAAAATGAAGAAATAATAAAATGTTCAACCACCATTCATCTAGCGCATGGATAACAAGTGATGGCCATTTCGGTTTTCCGAACCACATTAGACTAGTGTATTCCATGTTCAATGCCCTGATGAAAGCGATTGAACGGATCTTGTGTTGCGGTTATATACCCGATATGAATCATAATAAATGGAAGACGACGCAAGCGCCATCATTGACGAGGCCACATGAAATTAGGCAAAATATGGCGCTTGCGTCGTCTTCCATTTATTATAAATTTAAAAAAATGCTTAATCATAAAAAAAATAGAATTATAGAGTGAAACAAATATATTTACAATATCACAATAGGATAGCGTCGTTTAAACTTGTGTATAAACTAGAAGACTTATAATTAATGGTTTTAATATTTAGACATTGGTAGTTCATATTGTATGAAATACATATGAATAAATTATTAATTATTAATTAATCTGTGTTTTATTAGTTGATTTTTAATAATTTATTCATATTTATTTCATAGAAGACTTTACTTTTATTTATTTCGTCGTATTTCTGCCAGGTACCATTTATTCGTTTATAATACGTTATGTAGTTGCCCATTTCATTATTAATTACTTCACCTACGTATTCTACAGCAGCTACAAATTTATATAAAATATTATTAAATTTTATTAAGGAAGGAATTTCTGAGACAGTAATATGGCCATTCCATTCTTTGCACATTCACAATAAATAAACAAATTGGACCCAGATGATATATTTATGTTTATATTGGATTGACTGCATTGGTTACATTTACTTGAAATTTGGGAAACAGTTTAGTTTGTAGCTTCTTCTAATCCTCTCATACCTAATTCGTATATTGGATGAGTATATTAACTACAGGAACTGAACATTCGTTCGTCCATTTACAACCAAAACACTCTATGGCAATTTCGTATGAAGGCACATCTATCATTATTCGATCCAATAACGTACTAATGTTAGAGGCACAATTCTTTACTTCAAAATAAATAGATAAAAGAGAATCTCCCTGCTTATAGATTTTTTGTAATGTACCATGCACGGAAACCATACTAATAAAATAAAAAAAAATCACTATAATACGTTTTAACGGAGGAATCATTAATATTTCAGCCAATCTCGATAGTTTGGCTGAAATACTATGATTCCAATCTCGATAGCAAGCAAGACATGGACAATGAAATCAAAATCACAGGTATTTAAAACCTTTATTTGGTGACGTGCAGTTAATTGTGGTCCTAAATTATTGCCATTGTGTAATAGGACTATTTCATTTGTAAATTTAGGTCTATTATGGGTACTGCTAACATTAGGGAACAAACAAAGTTTTTTTGAATGCGATTTATTTCATTCGAATATCTTGAAAAATAAAAACTTTGAAAAAAGTGCGATTTTCAAAAACAAAATTATTTTTTCTAGCGAACCCTTCGATGTACAAAGGAAAATAAATAAGAAATATTTGTTTGGTATTTCCAAAAAAATGTACGAATTAACCCCACCTTCTAAAATTAAAATTCTTTAATTTGCTTATTTGGTTATTTATTTACTGAATCTCCATTTTACAATGAAATGTATCATTTTTTTATAATATACACTTTTAATAGATACCATTTTCATCGTGATATACTAATTACAAATTTAATAATACATAATTTCTTTTTTTATGTAATTAACACCATCTTCAAAAATCCCAAAAACAAAATCTAATAAATAAAATCCTAAGTCTAATTAACTTTATTTTGAAAGTTATTAAAACCCGATAGCAATTATCTATAGTGTTAGGCAAAATCGAGTAATATCAGTAATCGAGTATTACTAAACGAACAATTTTAAATAAATAAAATGAATAAATAATAATAAATTGATGTTTTTTTAATAAATACGAAAATGTTCTGTTCGAGTTAGACAAGGAATTTTTATTATTTCTCAAAAATTACTGTCCTTGTGTCGAAACTAGTACAATGAAAAGGGACGCATTTTATTTATGCGTGGACACGACTTTGGCCAGCGTGGATTGACCAGATGGGGTGCAGTTCACGGAATTAGCCAACCCGAGGAAGAGGAGAGCATCTTCCCCCACTTTATTGTATATATTTTTTCTTTCTTTGTAAATAGTTGTATTTTTCTGTAGTCATTAAGCTTAGAACTGTATTACAGTGAAGTAGAAATAAAAAGGCAAAGTGGTACAAAATTTATTTTTATATCTTCGAACAACCAAATCCGAAAGTCGTTACAATCGTCGCCTTACAAACGACACCGTCTTTCAAGACAACTCAACAGTTACTTTTATTAATAGAATATATTGCATTAATAAAATTACCATATACTTAATATAATTAATGGTTTTAATATTTAGACATTGGTAGTTCATATTGTATGAAAAATTCTCTTGAAAATGAGCTAATAACCCGAAACTAGTCGAGAATTTAAAGTTATTCAATCTAATCTGTGTTTTATTGGTTGATTTTTATATATATAATCTTATATCCTTCTACCACATATTGGTGTAGGATATTGGTTGATTTTTAATAATTTATTCATATTTATTTCATACCATATACTTAATTTTTCAGTAACAAAAAGATCAACTATCAGTAATTATTTTTATTATTATTAACAAAAATAAATATAAACAATAATTTTTGTGGATTTAACTATTTTGGAAAGACCTCGTCATTTAACGTAATCGCTAGAGAAAGTTGCCATCGCCCACTCGACGATTCTTGTGCAGTTCTAATTTTGGATGCCGTTCGTGAATTCCATTTTGTTATTTGCCTTCGGAAACTTACCGCTTTCCTAGAACATTTTGTTATGCTTGTGTGTATTTTTTCTCACCTTGAACTTCCTCGCGTGTTTACTACTATTAAACACTTCTTTGTTGACTTTAGGCTGCGTCGTAGTCTTCTGTTTTGATGCTGGAACATGTTCATAATTTAAGTGAATATAATCTTGTAGTTATTTAAAGATTAAAAATGAGATCTAAATTTTAAGTTAATCAATTACTTATTTATTCAGTGTAATAATAAAATACAAAGAACAGGATAGAAACAGGGATCGGATTAAGAATGAGGTTTCAATTTGTTTAGAGTTAAGTTATCTTATTACTATTTTAAATTAATTATTTAAAAAACAATAATTAATAGATTTAAATTTTATTTTATTTATTGAAGGTTTATGTTTTTTTATTTAATTTATTTTTAGGATTAGGACTCGGTGATACTAGTTTTTAAGCATAATGGTCTGTCATATTCAAGTATTCTTTATTATACAATAATTACATATTACATATATAAATAACCATATTGTAAAATGTTAGGCGAGTTTTCCTTCCCTTCTTCTACACCACGGAATTTGTTGGCTTAGCTTCCCATCTCGGACTAATGATATTCAGGATTGTCTGGATTGATTCAATTTACAATCGCAATAGACGGGATCGACTCATTCGGAAACGAGCCCGATAACTTTTTTGGTACTCGGTTTTTCTTCAGCCAATAACGTATATTACGGTTTAACCGATATGTTGTGAGTTACATGGAAAGATTAGACCAATTAAAAATTAAAAAATTGTGTATTTCTATCTTCGCTTGTTGAAAATAATCTTCCTACTTATGGTACGATTTTTGTGTAGTGGTACTTTTAATAAATAATATCGAAAGTTTAATTTTCAGGGCGGCTGCAGAAAAATGTTTTATATGTCTCATATATGGTAAAAAATAAAGAAATTTTAGAATAAAACAAATACATCTAATTTGGTGTATTTATTTAATTTAATTTATTTTACGGAAATCTCCTTTCTACAAAATGATAAGCATTTACATAAATCATCACAAATAATAAATACACAAATAAGTTAACTTTATCCCAAGTGGTTCGACAGTTTAAAATTAAGAGTGGTACGGTAATCTCAGTGGTACTTACAATAAGAAAGACGTGCTAAATAAAAAAAAATATTAAACTAAAGTTTTCGTCTTATAATTATTTTTATGTATCACAAAATTTATTTTATCTTAAGGTTGCGGTTTAGTGGAAAGAGATAGCTATATAGTAAAATGGAAATAATCGTTTGAAAATAGAGCTATTCTTTTGGATTTCATAATATGAATGTATATTTACATTTTTTTATCTACTAAGTATAAAGTATCAGTCTAAATAAAAAATAAATCGTTAATTTTCGTGTATTACGTCAATTTACCAGTTTAAGTTAGAAAAGAAAATTGTAAGATATAATGAAATTAATAGGTCATGCCTGCTAAGTTATTTAAATGCAGAATTTAGTGCAATCCTTTAAATTTTCATTGCACAAGTTTTTATTAGCAAAAATTTAATTTAAAATTTGCTATAAATTTGACCAATTTTCATTGTTTTTCATAATTATTTTTCACAAAAACTAAACATTAAAATAATTTTTAATTTATCTGATGAAATTCCTACTTATTTTAAGATTATTTTAATGTATAATACAATATTGTTCATTGATCACAACAACAATCTAACTCAAATTAGTGATTGCCCATATTTGTATAGCTATCTCTTTCTTCTAAACCGCACCCTTAATACGTATTGTAAACATCTACGAAAAATTGCAAGAACTGTGCTAAACACAATGACTAAATTCATGCGCGCAATTTATTCGAATTACGTTTATATTAGTGATGGGCAAAATCGATTAATATTAGTAATCGAGTATTACTAAATGTGTCATTTTAAGTATTTAAAACAAAAAAGTGACTTCAAATTTATATTTATTAATAAATAATAAGTAATTCTTGATATTTTTATAACAAGAACCATTCATAAAATGATAATATACTTAATTTAGCAGTAATAAAAGATCGACTTTGCCCATCACTAGTTTATATAAAAAGAAAACATGCTCGCAAATTACTCGAAGTATTTTAATTATTTTTATGCGTTTCGGTGTTTTCCTCATTTATTTTCAAAAAGCAATTACTTATAAACATTTAAATAATTATTGTAAACACAATGACGCGACGCAAATGCAGCAAAATAAACATTGACCGACACGTGGGTAAACTATTCGAAGGTGAACACTCGTATAGATTAACGACGCAAAAGAGACCGATAACGATTCGCACATAAACGCAACAAATTATTGATAAAATGCAACGTAAACAAAAGTTAAAAGGATTGCTGCTTGTTTATGAAACGATTCAGTGAAATTAATGTAAAAGTTATTTATCATTTTGATAATCTTATTTATGTTGGTTGTGGAGACTTTAATTATTTAAATAATGGTTATCCTTTCTCCTACTTATTTGCATAATTAAAATTATGTAACTAATTACAAAAAAACTGTTGTAATACTTATTAATACAAAAAATATTTTTTTCTTAATTTTATACAATTTAATTTCTTTATTTGCGAAATATCATCTTTTTACAATATAATAACATTATTAAATTACAAAATGTTATTTTTTTTTCATTTAAATTTTAATTTACTTTATTAACGGAATCTCCATTTCCAAATTACAATTATAATTACATATTAAAAATTTTATAAGAAAAGTGTGACGCTCTAAAAAGATTACAAAACATATGTATAAAAAAGGGCAAATTACCAATCACAAATTACGACAAAATACAAAATAATTAATTGCTTTAACAAAAAATAACAATGTTATTAAACAAAAATGTATACACACACACATACAGCGAAATATGCGTGTAATATTGATAAGTTTTGTAATAGTAGAAAAGCCGGAGATGCGTTGCAGCAACACCGTAATGGCTATGACCTGGATTTTTACGTGATTTATACATGAATTGTGGAACGTTTAGCATTTCCCATATTTTCCCCTCGATTATTGCACCCATGCCAACATAATTGGAAGATATGACGATTAAAACGCACATTACAGTTTAAATGATTTATATTCGCATTTAAATTTATTTATTTACTTATTTATAAACACATATTTTGTGAAATTTAATATTCTTTTTATATATTTTTTTAATTAATTATCACTTGAAGATAGGAATAAGCCGGTTGCATTTTGTTTTCACAATGAACTATTTGGGATTGATAAATAAATATGTTGATGCGTATTATTTTTATTTTGTATTTTATCGTAATTTGTGATTGGTAATTTGCCTTTTTTTTATACATATGTTTTGTAATCTTTTTAGAGCGTCACACTTTTCTTATAAAATGTTTAATATGTAATTATAATTGTAATTTGGAAATGGAGATTCCTTTAATAAAGTAAATTGAAATTGAAAAAAAATATGTACTTAAATAATCTTTATTGTCAATACATATTACATGTGTTACAGAGGCAATAATAAAAAATAATAATAAATATATAATATGCATAATATATAATATTCTGTCCAATTTATTTATTTACTTATTTTTTTTATATATATTTACAAACATCTTTACTATTAAAATCAAATAATACACAACAATACATTAGAATTATAAATTTCACAAATTGGATATCAACCAGTGGTCTTTCAGCCTATTTATTTTTATTTTTACAATATTGCAATAATAAAACATAAGGTTTGCTAAATGAACGCAAATTAAATTTATATAAAAAACATACTATTTAGCGATACAAGATTTAATAAATGGTTTGAATTTTTACAACTTATGATATGTTCCATCACAAACATCGTAGGATTTTGATTGCGTAGACTTTTATTTATCAGCAATATGTATAGTCTGGTAACTGCTACTAAATAAATTTTCTATGGTAACGAATTTAGTTAGTAGCATTTAGCAGACTAAGCATATGGTTGTACGTTCATTTTTTAACACCCACACCCCACCCATTTAATATTCCATTGCATTTTGTCTCATTTTTTGCAATTTTTGGTCAGGCCGTCCATTAAAGCGAGTATCTTCCTTTTGAATTTCAATATTTACTTGATTAATTTCCCGGAGAATTTTACCCCTAATCGTCAAATAGAGAATACATTCAAAATTCTTCACAATATACAACAAATAAGCTGCCTCATACTTTCCTTCCCGAGCATGAGAAATTTCTTTAACTACTTTTTTCAAAAAATAATTAAAATGAGTTCTTCCTAAAAGAATCCGTAAAATTCGCAATGGGATTACCAAAATATATTTTCGTGAATCTCATTAACCGGAATGTTGGTTATTGGAAAAATGCAAATCGGTAATCGTGCCACAAAGAACAGTCTAAACCCTCTGCGAAGGAATCAAGGTACAAATCCGGGGAAATGATCCACTAGAAGCCAGAAAGTAACCACCGTCTGTGCTACCTGCCTCTCGATTGCTGTTATTTATCAAACCGTTTATTTTTTTATAAATGTTTATTTTGTGTATAAACAATTAGTTTTAGATTAGACCAATAGTTTTGGGTTAGTTGAACCACCCGTTCTTCCTGGGCTAGAGTCATTCGAAGGAGTACCTTCCATCCTTTAACATTTTTAATTGGAAGTTAAATTATATTTGGCAAGTAGGGAAATTTAATTTTAAAAGTTTCCTTGACTAGTCTGAGGATAATCTATGATGAGGTCGCTAGGGGTTTCATTAGACAATTTGTTGATGTATCTATATTAACGAAATTTATAATATAAATATTATAAATTTGTGACCTTATACCACTTCCAAGTATCTGAACGATCCTCCCTAAGAACCCTCACTAAACTCCGGCATCCCAAAACCCACTCCATAATCCCTCTAACGAATTCCTTTACGAATCCACTCTAATAACTCCCATATCCCAGCGTATACTTACCCTCTCCACAAAATTTGCTCAAAACCTTCATAATGCGAAATATTCCGCATCTGTTCGTGTTTTGCGTCACGCCAAGCTTTTAAATTTTGACTTTTTTAATGGAAGTTTTTCATTGTTAAAGCGCCTTTTAAAAGAAATGTAATATTATTGTATTGTTTAGTTTTAAGTTCAGTGTTTGTATCTATTATGTATTTTTGTATTGCATATTGTATTATTCATGTAAATGGCACGCCGTTGAAATAAATAAATAAACAAAAATATTGCATTCCTCGCAACCCTAATATTCCTCCCAGGGTTTTTGATGTATATATCAATAAATTGTCTAACGAAACCTCTAGCGACCTCATCATAGATTGTTCAGCATCCATAATAATATGTAGAATCTATATAATATATTTGACTATTATTAACTCAACTTAATAATGTTCATATATATCTATATATATATATTTTATTTTTTTCATCCCAAATACATTATACGTTTCGGTGCCGGTTTAATATTTATATTTTTTTTATTTTTTTCATTTATTTAATGATTCACCATTTCTACATTCAAAATATGTTTATATATATTTATATTAATATTTTATATTTAAATTTTCAATTCTATTCGTCATTTTTTCATAAATTTCATGATTTCGTTTTTCTGATATTAAATTCAGTGCAAAAAAACCTTCCCCTTTTCTCAAATTCAAAACATCCTAAATGGAAATCTATGAGGCGGAATGTTTATTCTCCCCCGGTGGCGCTTTCATACGTTGAGAATAATAAAATGGTTATTTTACGGACGTCAACTCGGTTACAATTGGGCCACACAGGGCATCGATTTTCAGCCGGGAAATTCCATTTGGACTCCGGGTCGTATCCCGTTTTGCCCCACTGTTAAATTCAAAGGTCGGCGAAATTCAATTATGCACATAAAAACTAAAGAACTGGAAAAAATGAAGCATTCCTTTTTTGTCTTTGATTCACGCAGATATCTTTTAGTGTAATGGATATTAAGATCGTGTGGAGAATTGCAAAAATAAATGCTGAGAATTTAATGAATGTAAACAAATCTGGAATGTAATATTGTGAAATAAAAAAGTTAAGAAAGGAATAAAATAATTTAATAATAAATATTACATTCCAGATATGTTCAGCGCTTATTTCTACAATTCTCCACATGATGTTAATGTCCACATTACTAAAAGACATCTGCATGTATCTAAGACAAGAATAATCGTCTAATACTACGTACTCTTTTTTTTACTATGCACTCTTTTTTATATAGTTTTGTAATTATGATAAATAAATAACCATAAATAAAAAATACACAAAGTTATATATACAAAAAAAATTATTCAATAATTTAATTTTTGAGGCTGTTAATTTTTGAAAGTCAACAAGTATGGACTTTCAAAAATTAACAGCATCAACAATTAAATTATTGAATAAAGATGTTTATATTTATATATATATAAATTTGTGTATTTTTTTTTAAGATTTATATATATATATATATATATATATATACATTGAAAGTGTGTTTAATTAAAAAAAAACACTTGGTCACATCCATTTAAATATATTAAATAAAAATGATTTGAAAATAATTAATAAATCATTTTCACATTTGGCTATGTGACCTTTGACTTGCGTTACGTAAGTACGTTAAACAAATGCACATTATTTGCCCGGGAAGTAGTTGTTTTAATGTGCATCTGTTTAACATACTTACGTAACGTAAGTCAAAGGTCACACAGCTAAATGTGAAAATGATTTATTAATTATTTTCAAATAATTTTTATTTAAAAAAAAATTAAAATGTTAATCTTTATTCAGGCAATACGATAACAAACATTTATAATAACAATATGTACAGTTATGTTAGTAGTCTGTCATGGACCATCGATCATAGGTCTTTCTGCCCTGTATGAATTTATGGTGATTTGCAAATTAAAACTATGCTAATTAATAATATAATAATTAATTGGTGGATAGTGACAGAGGGGTTGTTATATTTGGGGGGAATATTAGGGTTTCGAAGAATGCAATATTTTGTAAGAAGGGATAGATTGTGAGGCTTTTGAGCAAATTTTGGAGAGGGTAAGTACACGCTGGGATATGGGAGTTATTTGGGTGGATTCGTAAAAGAATTCGTTACAGGAATTATGGAGTGGGTTATGAGGATGCCAGAGTTTAGTAAGGGTTCGCAGAGAGAATCATTCAGATACTTGGAGGTGGTATAAGGTCACAAATTTATAATATTTATATATTGGATGGTTGAAGCCATTTCTTTGTGATACATGTTTAAATGAATAAGGTAATTTTTGAAATTAAACACTTTGCTTGTATCACGTGTACGTAATTTCAAAAAATACCTTATTATAATATTTATATTTTATTGCCTTCTTTACCTCCCTTCGGCGATAAAAATGTATCATTTCCCCGAAAAACTACGCAGTGTGTTGATAATAATTCAAACACATCGATTGTGGATCAAGAAAACTTGACGTACTCACCAACAAATATCTTCGATAATTAATTTAATTATAATATTTAATAAATATAACATATCATCTTTCCTTTATTAATAAGTTATCTACACAAGCATAACCCATTTCATAAGATTAAATTTTTGCACACACAAACGTTCATTCTTATCAAATCCGAACGATTTCCTTATCTGATTAAATTTATTTATTTAGAAAACACAGTGAATTCATTGTTTCCATAAAAACATCTAAATGATTAATTTAACAATCTTGCGTGACTCAAATAACTGAAAACAAGTCTGGTCCGAGGTGCTGCTCTTCTTTGTTACGGTCTTAGGTGGTGCCTTGGACAACCAACCAGTTTCTCTGTGACTCACGCGATTCCAAGGCGCGATCAATTAAGAACGAACGTATTATCCGTTTTATTTTCACTCGATACAAAAAATACGTCTTCTGCGCTCGAAATCTACTAAAACACTTTTTTTAGTGCATTCTTTTAAGCATAACACTTTTTTTAATGTATATGATCAAGAGCTGGCTTTGGTTGGAGTAAGCAGAACTCTCGTTTCGTGTTTGAATGTTTGTATGTGAGATAATTTTATGCATGGACTGGGTTCGATGACTTTAATGTTTTGCGTTTATAAACACGTCTTTTAAACTGCATTGCGTTTCGTAGAATTTTATTAAAGACGCCTTTTTGGGAGATGAAATATAAACTACAATTTAATCTTGATACGAATTTATTAGGGTTTCATTATCGTCACTTCAAATGCAAGGCCATTAATTTCGCACAAGAAGAAGAAGGTTTTGATTGCGATGATAAAGGAAAGGGAGATGCATTTTATTTGTGTTTATGCAAATTCGTCACTTAGCGAATCAGGTCTAATTACTATCGCTGATTGATAGTAATTTACCTTGCCGGACATTGGATTACAATCAAAATGTCGTAGAATATGGAATGGAAATAATTTATTAATTATTTTCAAATAAGTTTATTTAATTTAAATATATTATAATTAATGTCACTTTTTATAAAAAATATCCAGAATAAGTTTGCATTTATTAATAAACATAAATTTGAAATCAATTCTTCGGTTGAAATACTTAAAATGACACATTTAGTAATACTCGATTACTAATATTATTTGATTTTGCCCAACACTAATAAAAATGTTTATATATATACAGAGAGCTTTTTTTATCAGTATACATTTCCCCTATGTATACCTGCAAACTACGCGAGTCAAACGCATTGAACCGATTAATGCGTGTAGGTTTAGTTGCCTATAACACGCAACTGAACACACATACTCCAAGTAATTAACTAAAAATACACACATTAATCGGTTCAATGCGTTTGATTCGCGTTTTTTTTTTTTGCATGTATACTGATAAAAAATCTCTCTGTATATATATATATATATATATATATATAATCGATGTCCCCTTTTACCAATTGGTGTCGGGGTTATAAAAATGTTTATGAGTTTTTTAATTAAAAAAGGAGAGTTTATTTATTTGTTATTTCCATAAAGTTAAAATAGATTTTCAATATCCTAAATATACAACCATTAACAACCACTAATTCATTTGCAATGAACAACTACCGCAACGTGATAATAAACATCTGACTGCATTAACCCCGACATGCAAAACCTCTCCGTCCATCAAACTTCAATCAACATCAACGCCGGCCAATCTCTGACCTACTCCACCTTCCGCAAATAAACATTTTTAGCATCCTCCTGTTCTTATGTCAGGTCACGATGCGGCGCGTTATCCAACTCCTATTTGCGGAGAAAATTCCTCGCTTCCAGCTGATCCACTTCGGGGCTAATTTTAGAAAAGCTCTCTTTTCGGGAGAGGGATGTGGGCCAGCCGGCGCTCTCCTCTCTCGCATTCACTAGAGAAACGGGTTAAGGTTGGGAAAAATTGCAAAAAAACTGCTCGCGAACACACAAGCGCGCACGTGTTTAGTTTCGCAACAACACGGACCGACTGACATTCATGGGGCCGGAGCCAAAACGCACTTGAAAATGCTATTGCACCCAATTCACCTACATACGAAAATATGTGGAAGGAAAAACAATACTCTTGAAGGGATATTTTCAATTTGTTATCTTGGAAGGTTTATTAAAATTAAATTAAAAAAAACAATTGTTGATTTTCAGAGAAGGTTTTGAGATTAAATTATTATATCTTTTAAATTATATTTATACCTACGAATTGTAGAAATTTCAATATACAATGTTAAGGTTGCGGTTTAGTGGAAAGAGATAGCTATATAGTAAAATGGAAATAATCGTTTGAAAATAGAGCTATTCTTTTGGATTTCATAATATGAATGTGTATAAACATTTTTTATCTACGAAGTATAAAGTATCAGTCTAAATAAAAAATAAATCGTTAATTTTCGTGTATTACGTCAATTTACTAGTTCAAGTTAGAAAAGAAAATTGTAAGATAAAATGAAATTAATAGGTCATGTCTGCTAAGTTATTTGAATGCATAATTTAGTGAAATCCTTGAAATTTTCATTGCACAAGTTTTTATTAGCAAAAATTTAATTTAAAATTTGCTATAAATTTGATCAATTTTCATTGTTTTTCATAATTATTTTTCACAGAAACTAAACATTAAAATAATTTTTAATTTATCTGATGAAATTCCTGCTTATTTTAAGATTATTTTAATGTATAATACAATATTGTTCATTGATCACAACAACAATCTAACTCAAATTAGTGATTGCCCATATTTGTATAACTATCTCTTTCTTCTAAACCGCACCCTTAAGGTATAATTTAAATTAATTAAATATAAGTGGAAAAGAAACATCTCTGATGGAGACATATCTCAATGTTGTACAATGAAATTTCTGCAATTCAAAGGTTTTGAGAAATTATTATAAGCTGAGGTAGTTTTCGAGTAAGAGTATATAGTGATGGATAAAATCAATTATTTTAATAATAGAAAATTTACATTCGAATGACATAAACCGCCTTAATATAAATTATAATAAATATATGTGATCAGCCTAAATAATCGATTTATTCGAATACTCATTCGAATCTTCACAATTGGAATGTTATTTCGAATATTCATGATTCCAAGTATGTTCAGATTTGCTAAAACTATCAATAATTTAAATCAATACTATCAATACGATAATAATATCAATAATTTTGTGATTCCTCCACAGATAGCAATGAAATATTTTTTTGTATAGAATTATGTGCTTGTTGGGATTATTTTTTAATAGTTTTTCTTTATAAATTTCATTCCCTTATTTAATGTGTAATAAAACATAATGATCAATCTCAAATTCCTATACGTTCCAGCTAAAATTAATAGAATATGGGTGGGAGGGTAAAATTGACTAAAGTTGTTACAAAGGTGCCAACAACAGGTACGAATTAATTGGCAGTAACTATAAATCTGACGGAGAATAAAATAATTAAATTGGTCGGAGAAATGTATTATAATTCACTCCAGTCTTAATTAGTTTAATCCCATCAGTAGTAGCAATCTTCCTTGCTTTTCTACTGAAAAAGGTATATTGACACATCATCAAACTTCACTACGACATAAATCATATAAAATAACACTCATGCTCTCACACATACATACAGTATATCGACTAATCCGAATTATTTCAAGCATCTTCCACATAACCCACCGAAGCTAAATTCAGATCCTTGGCATGCCAACAGCCAACCATCATGATTTAGTTCATTCGCCCACGGAAACGCCTTCTTCTGAATCACAAATGGTTCTATATTTAATAATATTCCGTGAAAGATGGCGCTGGTGTCGTCTTTCATTTATTATGATTAATGGTTTTATACATATCACAACTTACGTAGCATACAAATAGTCGGTAATTTTGGACAAAACAAAATTTCTACTTTTCAACATGAGGCCGAGCGTTTTCATGTTGTAGAATCACTTTTTTGCATGCAATCGCTTGGACATGGCTTGGCAGGTAACTCCTAATGCTGAAGCAAGCTCTTTTTGCATTTGGCACGGATCCTTATCGATCAATGTGAAGGTTTTCGACCTTCCTTCACGCGAACGGTCGTCAACATCGAAATCACCATCTTTGAAGCGACGGAATCAATCACAGCACATTGTTTCACTTAGGCCTTGTTTATAGTGGAGAGTCAAGAGCCTAGAGCCTAAATGCTTTAATCCACATTTTTGGTGTGATCGAACGATCACCGTCCGCTCGGCTCGATGTCATCTTGAGAAATAAAATGTCGTTGTTCTCTCTCCAACAGCGGAGTGACTTTTCGGCGCGCTCATTTTTAACGCGCTTTACCGCTTTATAATGATTGTTACATTATCAACAGTACTAATCATCGCGTATGCGTGCACACTCAAAAGCATCTAGGCTCTAGGCTCTTGACTCTCCACTATAAACAAGGCCTTAGAGCAGCATCTCCGTTTTGGAGTTCTCGATGCGCTTCAGCCGCCGTTTTCTTCGAATGAAAGAAGAAAAGCAACACATCCCGCAATTGACGTTTATTTGCCACGAAATCAGACATTTTCACAAGTATATGATCCACCAACAAAATCACTAATGTGTCGAAGCGCTTTGTTTACTATATGTCTAAACTTGGTTCATGACGTTTTGGTTATGTCACAATCGAGCAGCACTTACTACTGTAGCCACTTCTTGAAAAAACAGCACTTAGTTGCGCACCTAATATATACTAAATGTTAGTATTATCTGAAAATAGATGTTTATTTATATGTACAAAAAAGAAAAGTACTCAAATAAGTAAATGTAAGTATTTTATAATTTATTTCGACTTATAAAAAAACACCTAAAACATATTGAGCTGGTTAGGAGTAGAATAAACAAATATCCTCTGTGATTTACAGCAATAATTTAATTCAATTACCGAATTGTCAAATATCCATGCATATTTTTGATACTTCGGTATTTCTAAATCAATCCATCATGATAAATATAAATATAAAAACGTATCTTTCATTGGCAAAAAAATAATCAAGAAAAATTATATGAAATAAATATGAATAGATTATTAAAAATCAACCAATATATAATTTAATAATCTATTCATATTTATTTTATACAATATGAACTACCAATGTCTAAATATTAAAACCATTAAGAAAAATTATGTTACACATCCTGGAAAAAATAAGAAAATCGTTTAATTAAATATCTATATGGAAAAAAGTTCAACCTCGTTTGGTTAGCAACAGTTGACAGAATAATTGCCGATTAATTTCCGCGTTGGTTGATTGCGCCCAAAATTTCGCCCCGTTACATAAACGCTGTCACTTCAAATGCATTGCGCAACGATGAAATGGTTGAACGGTCCTCGTATTTGTGTAATAAATGTAACTTACCGCGTCGGGCCAATTTGACTAAATAATTACAGCAATCAATTTAATTGCAAGGATTCAGGATATACTCATGTATGCATGTTTATGTTTACACCATATCTCTCTAATTAATAATAAATGATATAACTTGATTTAATGTTAATGGAGATTTGATATAAATAGTAGTTATTGTTGGGGGCGAGGGTGGGTTAGGGCGGTTAAGGTATCAAAAATCGATTTTTTATTACTTATTAGAAGCCTTATTTATATACAAGAGTGTGCTGAAATAAATTTGTTAATATATTAAATAAAAATGATTTGAAAATAATTAATAAATTATTTCCACATTTAGCTCTGTGACTATTGACTTACATACGTAAGTTCTTTAAACAAATGCACATTAAAACAACTACTTCCCGGGCAAATACCCACGCCGGACATTAAATTACATAATGTACACCTGCTGTTGCATATCAATAAAATATTGCATAATGCAACAAGTTTTTGATCCGAGAAAAATTTAATGTAAAAACAACAAAGGAACGTTACTCAACATAAGGCCATCTGCAGACACGTGTTTCGGGATCTATCCCTGAATATTGTTTTCTATTTATATTGTTTTCTATTTATAAATTTGTTAATATATAAAGTATTTTGTAAGTTATAGTCAGTTGATTGAAAAAATGCCCAGGCATTGCTAGTCCTAATTATTGTAAAAACAAGCCGTAGGAAGTAAATTGACACCTAATTTAAACTACATACATATACATGTATTTCATTTATATTTTGCAATAATTAAGTTTTCATAATTCCATGTACTTTATTAAACCAATTATCTCAATTTTCTTATTCCTCGAACGGTTTCATTGCAATTCTCATTCTTTTCCTTTATTTTTTTTCGTTCGAGGTGATACAATTCCTTTTTTATCTTGTAAATTTATTGTAATTGTAGTTTGTTGTGGCGAAGTGAAAGTGTTAAACAGGAAATGGCACATCATTTTGCAATTAAGATAAATAAATGGACGCTATGTGTGTGCATGGCATAATTGGGAAATAACCGATTGTCGGATCTGAACGTAAGTGAAATCTGCTTTTCGCGCTTGATTACCCGCCGATTTGATCATGCCGGCGTTCGATTGATTGCTCGTTTAATTATTTCCGAAACGACACGTTTTGTAATTTAAATGGGACAATTATTAAATATCAGACAATTGGAATGTGTAATCTTTTGATATTGCGGATTAGCGAAAATTATGAAAATAAAAATAAAGTTTTAATGCAATACTTATTAGATTGGGTCTATTCTGCAAAGAAAATGTTAATAATTTCCATATTCTATTACAAAAAGCTTTTATGATAAAAAATAACATGCATGTTAAATTTATCATTTAACGTATGGAATAGGCATTATTGTTACACAGATTCAATGATTTTACATGTAAGTGATTTTAAGAATATATATAAAAAGAGTTGGGGTACATTTATAAATACAAATATCTTTATTCAAACAATTTCTTATAAAATTTTTAATATGTAATTATAATTGTAATTTGGAAATGGAGATTCCGTTAATAAAGTAAATTGAAATTGAAATTACATTTTTACAAACATTGAGTATAATGAAAGTTTGTCTGTCCTGGGCTATGGCGTCTTTCTGGTACACTTATTTTTCAATTCACTGCAAAATTTAAAAAAAGTTAATTTTATTACCAGATTTGATTTATTAACAATCAATTTTTATTTAAATAAATTCTAATAATAGTATTTGGTGGTTATTGATATACCAGCACATAGTCGAAAAATAAAACAAAAAGATTAAACAATAAATATATCCAACAAAGACGAATACTGTGCTTAGAACAATAATAATACACCAACACATTGTTTAGAGTTGCCCATCAAATTGTGATTAATTAAAACACATTTTTAATGATATTTCAGAATTAATTAAATAATTTCATGTATATCATGTCATAATAGAATTGTTATAGATAAAACGTACAAGAGTGTGAAATTAAGTAATGTGAATATTAGAGGTTGCGTTTTGAAAGAGAATGTCATCCAGGCCGATCTGAGTCGAACTCTTTGTTCTTGGCAACAAAGGCGAAATGTCACCGTGTCGCGAAAACTGCCGTTACAATGGCGATCGTCAACTGACGCACGTGGGCATCCTTCTCTTTCTTTCTGCTATTAAGCAAATGACTGCTTATTCAGAGCTACTATCCTTTACGTGTTGTTCTACTCGCACACACAGATTCAATGTCTCTTTTTCTAGCCCGCACAAATTGTACTGTTGTCTGTCTCTGTTGATTCTCCAAAGCCAAGCGCATTATTCATCTTTCCTTATTCGTCGCAGCTTGCGTCTATATAAGAATTTTTGCAAGGTGTTGCAATTTGAAATTCTCTTTCCTTATTTTTCCTCCATTAGGTGTAAATTAATAATACCATATTTGTGTGGTGTTTTAATCACCTTTAAAAAAAAATGCAACTAAATGATTCATTTTAAATGAAACTATTAAGTTTATTATTAATTTTATTATTTGAAAATCCATGATAACTTTAAATGAAGCTATTCATTTTTAAAAATAAAAAAAATCATGGATTTTCAAATATATTCATATTTATCAAAACTTCAACTACTGAAGATGGATTATCTTATGCTTGAAGCACAACAAATGGACGAGACTGTAACTCTTTTTCGATTTCCCTCTTATTCTCTCCGCTCCTCTGGCTTTACGATATGATAGTTTCCGAAACATATCTAGTTCAATAAAAAAATAATAAGTAGGAAAAAGGACAACCATTTTTATTTAAATAATTAAAGTCTCCACAACCAACATAACGAAAGTTATTTATTTACTCAACTAGTTTTGGTTTTTACAGCATTTTCAAGGTGTAAGTTATAAAAAGCGAAACTAGTTGAGTAAATAAAGAATTCTTAGAAAATTGAAAGTGTTTTTACTATTCCCTTAAATATAATTTTAATATTGATAATTAAATAAAAGTCACTTGGTTTGTTTCACTACTATTTTTTATTCTCTCCGACTAGTTTCGACTTATCGTGAAACAAACCAAGTGACTTTTATTTAATTATCAATATTGTAAACATATATTAAATAAAAATGATTGAAAATAATTAATAAATTATTTCCACATTTAGCTCTGCGACTATTGACTTACTTACGTAAGTACGTTAAACAAATGCACATTAAAACAACTACTTCCCGGGCAAATACCCACGCCGGACATTGAATTACATAATGTACACCTGCCGCTGCATATCAACAAATATTGAATAATGCAACAATATTTTTGATCCGAGAAAAATTTTATGTAAAAACAACAAAAATTAACGTTACTTAATATAAGGCCATCTGCAGACACGTGTTTCGGGATCTATCCCTCGTCAGTACAGCTATGCCTTACACAATTTAAAGATGTTAAAAATATCAATTAAATTAATTCAAATACAATTTATTAATTATTTTCAATCATTTTTATTTAATATATTTAAATAACTGTGACCAAGTGGAATGAATACTTGTTTTCTATTTATATTGTAAACATATTTCATCAAGTGATTAATGAGAACCTAATTGAAGATATAATTTTAATAATGTTTCACCAAGTGATAATTGAGAAAGTAATTCAAGAAGAATTCCTTTGATAAAGATAAGTGAGAAATTAATTAAATATATATAAAGAAAACAAATTTGTGTACATATTGTATCGTGTCTATTATTACTTTTACTATTTAGGCATAGTTTATGCCTCCTCTTTCCGTTTCACTCATTTTAAAATAACTATTTCTCTAAATCTCGAACGAAACTAATTCTGAAATTCTGAAACGTGCCCGTTCTGTGCAGAAATTGCGTCGGCAGTTTGAAACGCTGCAAATAATTGCCCATCTGGTCGGGTGTCTGTTGGTTGTAATAATCATCTATCTCTGAAAGGCCGACGATACAATTGTCCGTGACGGGGAACTTAATTAGCCGCGAGGAAAACATGGGAATTACCAACGGTTCATCATTTATTATTATAATCTGCGAAAATGGAAATTATCTCGAGGGTTGTCTCCGGGATGTATAATTAATATTGCGTTTTCAAAATAATATGTTCATCACAAACAAACGGGTTAATTTGCAAGTTTTTATTTGCAGTTTTATAATTAGTCATTATATTAACTAACGAGAATTCTCAATTTAAGTAAATATTTTTATAAACACAAAAATGGCTGGCAAAATATAGGTTTTTGTGTTTATAAAAATATTTACTTTTATTAAAAAAAAATCTAATAGACAATTTCCGTTATTTAACATAATGACTAATTATAAAAGACAGCAAATCTTGTCTTGGTAAAGGTGAATAATCTAGTTCAGTCATCTCTGTTTTATATTAAATAAAAATGATTTGAAAATAATTAATAAAATTATTTCCACATTTAGCTCTGCGACTTTTGACTTACGTACGTTAAACAAATGCACATTAAAACATTTATTTCTCGGGCAAATACCCACACCGTACATTGAATTACATAATGTACACCTGCTGTTGCACATCAATAAAATATTGCATAATGCAACAAATTTTGATCCGAGAAAAATTTTAATGTAAAAACAACAAAAGGAACGTTACTTAATATAAGGCCATCTGCAGACACGTGTTTCGGGATCTATCTCTCGTCAGTACAGCTATGCCTTACATAATTTAAAGATGTTAAAATAAATCAATTAATTATAATTGTAATTTGGAAATGGAGATTCCGTTAATAAAGTAAATTGAAATTGAAAATTAATTCAAATACAATCAGCAAAATTAAATCAATTATATTAAATCAAATTAAACTAAATCAATTTAAATTAAATAAACCAAATTAATTCATTTTAAATCAAAACCGAATAAAATTAAACGAAAAGAATTGAATCAAAAAAATTTTATTAATTATTTTCAAATCATTTTATATTTAATATAATTAAATAACTGTGACCAAGTGAATGAATAAATACTCTTTTCTATTTATATCTCTGTTTTAATCGACTTCAAATGTATACTACTTGTCACATTGTACTTACCATTCTTTAGAGATTTTCTGTTTGTTTTTTTTAATTTTTTTAGTTGAAAATGCGCTCCAGATCCATTACACTTGATAAATTTACTTTCCACTTAACGATCTATGAAGTTTATCAAGATGAAAAAAAAAACAGACGGTTTTCATTTCAGCACCGAATCGAGATTATTCCCGCCTAATTTAACAATAATTTAATTGCTCAATTAATTCCTCGTTTAATCGGTCGTCTTCCACCTACGTGCTTCCCAGTGTCAATAACGCACACGCCTGGTATTTCATTAAAACGATTGATTATTCAAAACACGGAATGCGAAATTGCTCCTTTAAATATTTTAAACGATAATTCACCGGTTTGATGGAAGCGAATTGGAAAATTGTGCGCAATTTGGCGATCCGGCATGCAAATTAAGTTTTCTTTACGATCAATTATTCAATGTTATTTTATTTGTTTACAACTCGTTGGAACGAATGCGTTTTGTCTTTTTTAAGAAAAAATGTAATCTTATAGGTTTTTTTTTCTGATTTGTGTTTAGAAGTGTATAAATTGTATAGGGTAAGACTATCATGCTATCGATATACATATAATAATCTTTAATATATAATTTGTATCCTACACCAATATGTGGTAGAAGGATATAAGATTATATATACATATAGGTTTTTTTATCAGTATACATTTCCCCTAGTATACCTGCAAAAAACGCGAGTCAAACGCATTGAACCGATTAATGTGTGTATGTTTAGTTGCTTATTTGGCATATGTGTGTTCAGTTGCGTGTTATAGGCAACTAAACACACATACGTTAATGCATTTGACTCGCGTATTTTGCAGGTATACATAGGGGAAATGTATACTGATAAAAAAGCTCTCTGTATAATATATAATTTGTCCATAGTTTTATGTTGTTGTTTTTTTCAGATTTTGCCTTTTTTAAATTATAATTGTAAAATAGTGAAATTAATAACAACAGAAATTGGAGCCAACTGGAATCAACAAAATACAATCAAATATATATATATATATATATTAATTCACAACCATATTGATTGTTCCGATATTTTGAAACACATTAATTTTCATACTTCTTCTTTCAGTAGCAGAAATAAATCAACATTTTATGTCAATTTCAATAGAACAATGTCGAGTTTAAAATCACCTATAAACGTTATGTCTAACGTATTCAATGGAATTAATTCAACCTGCGATTTATTTAATGATAACTTTTCCTCAATTGTCGCTTTATGTTAATTTCATTTGTAATTTAATTTGTATATTTTATTTCTTATTACTATTGTTTATTTATGTTTTATATTTATATTGTCCTGTAATTGGATCTTTTCTTTCCTGTTGGGCAATAAAATTTATTTATTTATTAAAAAAATATTACAATTTTGATTCAATCAATACATGTAACAAAGGAAGGCTAGATTTTTTTGTAGTTAATTATTGTGAATTTTACGAATTATTTAAATTGCTAAAGGATATTACAAAGTTACAATACGCAATAAATATACGTATTTTTGTGTTAATTTAAATAAATAATTTACACAAAACATTTTTTCCTTCAAGTTGATCCAGTTTGTAAAATGATAATTATTACCTGACACACGAATTACACTTCTAAATTTATTTCGAATATTTCTTTTTTTTGTTCAATTAGCAGGCGACCTTGTTAAGAATTTCACATAAAGACCGTTACGTGAGCGCAAACAAAAACACACTTGTTAACAATTCCCACAATGCTTTGTGCGACAACGAGAATATAAGTAAATGAGATAAAATTTGGCAATTCTATTGAATTAATTAAATTGCTTGCGCAATTTACTAAACATCGCGGATTAAATTTATTTAAATTAAAATGGATTTTTTTTTAAGATCGTTTCAATAATAGGTTATGAATGTTCATAATTTCTATTGTTTTTCACTTTTATTCTTACCAGGGCTATTTAAACCCAATTTTACAAATCTCATGTAACGTTACTTTTGATTTTTTCATTCGGTTGGCAGCACTATCTTATTGATAATCAAATGGAGAGAATCAGAGACATTAACTTTTATTCCGCGAATACGTTACTTACGCCTTATTTGCGGATTGTAAAATTGGGCCTTAGTCGTTGGATTGAGCAATTGACTCCGACTCTAAACTGAAAAAAAAAATGAAACCACTTCACGACTCCGACTCAGAAATTAATATATATATATATAATCTAAAATCCCCATCTACCTTAATGGTGGTGTAGGGGTCTCAGAAATTAGTAATCTATTTAATTTCGGAATCGGATTCGTGGAATCGATATCTAGATGATGAATTGAAATAGCACGAATATTATGCTGAATTTGTATTATCCTTTTAATATATAGAGAATTTTATCTAACACCGAACATGCTAGAATGTATTCAATGTAAATTTTCCTATGTCTCTCTCTGTATAAATATTTTTTGAAGGTAATAATAATGCAAATATTGCGTTTGAAATTAAACGGGGATTCGTAGAAATATGCTCGTTAGCAAAATTGATATGAAATATCCTTTCTGATTTGTAAATTAATTCTAGTATTAAATCATCTAATATTTTATTGTACCATGCTGCAAGTCATTCAAAAAAAAATATTTCCAACTCCTTCATTTCTCTTTAAATAAAACAATAATAATCATCATGAATAATTTTCAACTATGTTTTGTGTATAAACATAGTTAAAAATTATTCACGATTATTTACGAAAATTATCATGGATTTTAAAAAATTAAGTGCCTCAAGTATTTATGATATTTTTCGTTTCTGCCTCACTTTTTGTAAAAACTTAAAAGTAACCCTCGTACTATATTGGCCACAAATAAAATAAATAAGTACATGTGTAATTCGTTTGTAATTTTAGCACTAGTTCCTACGAGGATTTTATTTCATTAAACATTTAATAAAACGTTCTCATAAACAGGACAAGTTCGCCTTCCTTCAGTGGACGAAACATGATTCTCGGTCGTCTACCTTGTAGACCCAAATCGTTGACGATGCCACATGAAATTAGGCGAAAGATGGCGCTTGCGTCGTCTTTCATTTTTTATGATTTTCATTAAACATAGTCCATACTAGGCTATGTTAAGAGAAAAAAAATCACTGTATAATCACACCAAAAAGTCTCTAAATAATTGCGTTTATTTTTAATTAAGAAATTTTAAAACAACGTCGACGAAGGAAAAATTATCTCAAATCAAAAAAAAAACATGTGTACACATTTTATGTCAACAGGTTCTGCTTGTAATAAATCTGATAAGCGGGTTGATTTATGGAAAAACCTGCATTTTATGATGTAAAAGCTGAAGGAAAATCAGATAAACGCCCAGCAACAGTTTTCCAACGACGGCTGGGATATAGGCGTAAGATTAAAAGCGGAACTGTCAAGGCCGTGGAAAATTATTTATGGGGAGCAATCAATAACACTTGAGAATCGAAACGGAATGACGTAGTTGTAAGGATTATATTGAGAAATAACGAGGGATTTGGCTACTTTAGCAGTCATATATTGGAACTGGTGGAAGATAAAATTAACAATAGAGAAATATACGTCTCAGAATTAGGTAGTTTAGATTGATCTCTAATATTATTAATTCCCACAAGTTGTTAAGAATTTACCAAGTATAATAAAAATTCGATCACGTTTGATTTTAGTGTCTACTAGTCGAACATGCAGTTTGTAAGATCAATGAGACGAGTTATAATTCAAAACTTGTGTTGTATTTTTACTTCCCAAAAGAATCACTAATTTTTTTTATTTCTATGGCGACGTTAATTTCCTAAAAACGCATCCGCCTTAAGTTCATTATTCAAATCCCGAAAATGACTTATTTTTATTTAGTATATAATAATAATAATATTTATTGCCCAACAAGAAACAAAGATTTCCCAATTACAAGACAATATACAAGATAATAACAATATTGCGTATTTTAACATTATTAAGAAAATAATATATAAAGAAAACAAAATTACTTTTTTATACCACTTGGATTTTTATTAATCGTGACTAGTTTCGATTATACGGTAATCATTTTCAAACAATAATAGTTTTATTTATTTTTTTAATTCTTTACATCCATGTAAGACATCCTCCGTTGGGAGGGTATTCAGCATATTGATGCTGAAAATGAGACAACCTGTGTATAGGAAATTAGCATTAATACTTAAATAAACTGCACATTAATATGGTATTAGCATACCTTGGTAAACAAGTACGTAATGTCAAGTGCTTCATTTATAAACTGATTTATTTTATCTGTGGTGAGAATACCTGGCCTTTTTTTGTTTAGTAACCACTCGATTTCTGCTTTAAAAACGCTCGAAGTTTACAAAAATAAGAAGTATCCACATTTTCTTTTATGATTATAGTAATTCGTAGCATAGAGTAAGTAATATATATATAATATAAAAATTACTAAACATATAATTCCCACTTGAATTAATCGCTTAGTTTCTTTATATTCCCACTTGTAATTCCATCCAGCTCTCGCACATTTATCTCTAGGCACGTCGATTTTCCCGGCTGTGTAATGGATTATCCCACATAATAGATCTCTATCTTCCTCCTCTCCTCCCCACAGGTGGTGTTGGGATAATCTGTAAAATAATTTATTACTTTCACGGCGGAAATAGGTCGACGCCGACGAAACAAACCGCGCTTTTCAATCGATTTGGGTCAGTTACAACGGGCTTTAAAAACGTCTCGGGCTTAAATGCGCTTCACTACTCGGTTTTCTTATCGATTTATGTAATTCAATAATGGAAATGGTGAGTGTAATATAAAAGTTACCGCAAGATAAAAGTGTGGTGTTTATTGTATTATTATAATAATGTGATGTGTGTTGTAAAACTTTGATGCGGTTTGATATTGTCGAAATAAAATATAAGACCTCCCCTTAGAATTTATTTTGAACTAAATATTTTTTGTCGTAAATTAAATAAAAATTATATGAAAATAATTAATAAATTATATGAAATAAATATGAGTAGGTTATTAAAAATCAATCAATAAAACACAGATTAGATTGAATAACTTTAAATTTTAAATTATCTTGAAAATGGGCTAATACCCCGAAACTAGTCGTGAATTTAAAGTTATTCAATCTAATCTGTGTTTTATTCGTTGATTTTTAATAATCTATTAGTATTTATTTCATACTATATGAACTACAAATGTCTAAATATTAAAACCATTAATTAAATTATTTCCACATTTAGCTCTGTGACAAATTGACTTACATTACGCAAGTACTTTAGTCAAATGCACATTAAAACAACTATTTCACGGGCAAATACCTCGCCAGACATCAACAACATATTGCGCCATGCAACAATATTTTGTTCCGAGAAAAAATCAATGTAAAGACCAAAAAAAAAGAACGGTACTTAATTTAAGGCCAGACATTAACAACATATTGCACCATGCAACATTTTTTTATTCCAAGAAAAATTCAATGTAAAGACCAAAAAAAGAACGTCACTTAATATAAGGCCACCTGCAGACACGTGTTTCGGGATCTATCCCTCGTTAGTACAGCTCTTCCTTACATAATTTAAAGATATTAATTATGCAGCAGTAGGTGTATATTATGTAATTCTTTGGAAAATTGCTATTTCCTCCAGAATCATCCTGTTTAGTTGTGAGACCTATTTTAATTGAAAAATGCTTCTGAGTAAGTTATAAAATTGAATTTTCTTTTTTTTGTAATATATCTCATTGGAATATTAAAAACACATTTTAAGTTTTATTTAATTATTAAAAATATTTACAGAATATTATAAATTTCTTAATAGATATATAATATTTTAACAGCCTCAAGAGACGTTATGAACAATTAAATATTAAATTGTTCATAACGTCTCTTGAGGCTGTTAAAATATTAAATATCTATCCAATATGTATTCAAAATTAATCAACAAATCGCTGCATTTGAAAATTATCACATTATTTTTTGGCCATCATGTATATAGAAAACCTACTCTGAGAGTGTATTGCGTTTATACGACCAATAAATCCTTCCTCTCATGTGTTCCAGACTTTTTTTACACCCTGCATAACCTAAAAAACCTGCCTGCTAAAATAAAACCATACAAAATCAAAACATATTCAGCATTCAACCTCCCACATAAAATCCCTCGATATCTCCAATACCTCCCCCGTTTGAATATATTTATATATTTTCAACATTTCGTGGAAGTGTATTTCATTTTTCGCGGGACTCGTTTCGTTTTTATTTCTAGTTCTTTGTAGGGACACACATGCGAATAGAAATTCATAGATTAAATGTAGTCTAGACGCCGTATTTTATCTCTGGAAAAGCGATTTTAATGCATAACTCAACAATAATGGCTACACAGCGTACATATTTTACATAATAACTCGGCCATCAGCCTTGAGTTTCACCAACTTGTATGTGGAAAAGGGGAAACGCAATATGCAGATCCGTTTTCCGCAAATGATAAGGCGCGTTATTAAAATTCTTATGGAAATCGAAGTTATGTGTGGTGCGGAATGAATTTAAAAAAAAAATGTGTATGGTAATTCGTTAAAATTTGTTAAATGGTGTTCAATTAATGTCTTATTTGATTTGAGAAAGAATATTTTGAAATTAATTCCGAATAAAAAAATAAATTGGTGAAACATTTTGAATCATACTTTAAATACAAACTACGGTCAACTTTTTTAATTAAAATATTTCTTGAAATATTTTATAATTATGATCTTAATTAATTATCTGAATTCCGAAACGCGTGGTTGCAGATAGCCTTGTAATTGTTATTTATGGTTTCTTTTCATTAAATATATTCGACTAAAACTGTTGCAATTCACAGTGGTACTGGTAGACAACAAACAAACGTCTATTGTGTCCGGCGGGGTATATTCTTGGGAAGTAGTTGATTCAATAGATATTTGCGCATTAAAGATGTAAAAAGTAATTTCGATCCTGCCAGGATTCGAACCTGGAATCTTCTGATCCGTAGTCAGACGCGTTATCCGTTGCGCCACAGGACCTTGATATTTGCTAATAAAATAGCTTAATTTCGAGCAGTTCAAACTTGTCATCGTTTTAATTAATTCTCATTAATATTCGATCACGTTTTGCATTATGCAAAATTAATTAGTACAACCAAATTGGCCGCTGGCAATAAATACATAATAGAATGAATATGCACACATAATTAATAATATTTCAATCACGATTAATTACGAAACGTAACGAACTTTTTTAGCTTGTATTCCAAATACAAGCTAAAAAACTTCGTTAATGGTTAGTGTTGAGATAATAATAGCGAGTTTTAATCCATTTTATAAATAAAAAAATATTTTTAAAATCGTTTTAATGCAATCAACAATAAGATGAGAAAATAAAATTTAATCACAATAATAGAAAAAAAAATATTTTTATACAACAATAAATGTCCATTATTGAATATTTGTTTAAAGTACTTATTTAACATAAGTCAAAATGTCACAGTAGCTAAAGAGGAAATAATTTATTAATTAATTATTTTCATTCTTTTTTAATTTAATTGAATCACAATTACCACTAACTATTATCGTTCAGCTCCGCCATTCACTGCAGACTGACTATTAATTGCTTGCGTAAAGTAAGTTAGCGATGACGTTCTATCAATAGTTTCAGACGTTTCCATACTCGCGACAAGTTCATTCACCACAGTTTTCGTGACATCAATACCATAGCTTCTTAAAATCGTTCAGCTCTGCCATTCACCGCAAACTGACTATTTATTGCTTGCATAAAGTAAGTTAGTGATGATATTCTATCAATAGTTTCAGACGTTTCCATACTCGCGACTATTCCATTTACAACAATTTTCGTTACATCAGTAATATATATCCTTAAAATCGTTCAGCTCTGCCATTCACCGCAGACTGACTATTTATTGCTTGCATGAAGTAAGTTAGCGATGATATTCTAGCAATTGTTTCAGACGTTTCTATACTCGCGACAACTCCATTCACCACAGTTTTCGTGACATCAATACTATAGCTTCTTAAAATCGTTCAGCTCTGCCATTCACCGCAAACTCACTATTTATTGCTTGCGTGAAGTAAATTAGCGATGATATTCTATCAATAGTTTCAGACGTTTCCATACTCGCGACTATTCCATTTACAACAATTTTCGTTACATCAATAATATATATCCTTAAAATCGTTCAGCTCTGCCATTCATCGCAGACTGACTATTTATTGCTTGCATGAAGTAAGTTAGCGATGATATTTTATCAATTATTTCAGACGTTTCCATACTCGCGACAATTCCATTCACCACAGTTTTCGTGACAACATTACTATAGCCTCTTAAAATCGATAAATGAAAACGTAACAAATTATATAATTTATTTATTTCTCATTTACAACTTCGTAATGGTTATTTATGTAACAAGTTCCGAAAGTGGTATTTTATGGGATGAGTAGGAAGTTTACATCCTGTTATCTTGCGAGTCCCGTAAAATCACTTATGGATCGTGTCACGTACAATATTTTTTTCTGCAGCCCTTTTGTATGTTAACAAGAATACATTATGTATGAACATTATATTAGACAACTGAAATATTACTTATGTACGTGAATTATACAATTATAACAACTACTTATATTAATTGTATTAGGGATATTAACAGAAATGGCAGTATTGAAATTAGTATTAGGCATAGCACTTCTACTAGATTTCGAGATATTAATTTCCTTACGGCCGTTTTCAATCTACGAAGCTATGTGATTTTGTTTCTTAAAGAATTCTTTATATATATTTCTCTGCCACATTGATTGACGTGCCTCTTCAAATTGGTTATACTACCACCACCAATCAAGTAAAGTGACAGAGCTTCTTCGTAAACATTTTCACTACTGATGTCAATTTTTTTTTTTGGAATGAAAAAAAAGCACGTACGAATGTTATATCACAAGCACTGACAAAATTTAATAAAAAGATGATGTTTATCTCAAGGCTTCGTACATGGATATCTAAAATTGTCCCCAAAATAAATAAATCGTCCCAAAAAAATCGTCCCGAAAATCCTACTCTCGGTACGATTTTTGTAAAGTGATACATTCGATTTAATAAATAATACCGAAAGTTTCATTTTCGAGGCGGCTGCAGAAATGTTACCAATAAAATCTAAAAGGGATATCGAAATTGAATATAATATTCCTCATATAAATTCTGCATCACACGTACAGTTGCGGTGACATTGAGATTATTTGATTGCGATTGCGGCCTGACAATGTTTATAAACATTGATGCCTGGTCCGACCTTGACAGTCAGATAAATTGAAACGCTGTGATAATGAATAAATTCGATTTGAATAATTTATCTTTATTTCCGCAATGAGATTTTTTTCTGCGCATATTAATAAAAAGTTGACCAAACCATAAACAAACAACTAAAGCCGAATAAAATAAATTTGAATATATTTACGTTGTTGAAAAATTACCTCTGTGACAACTTTTTATATTGTATTTGCGATGTTCTTTGTTTGATTTTGCAAAAATTTCGATCATCACACCAAGTTAGCGAAATATCAGTCGAATTCTTAATATAATTAATTAATTAATAACAGCATCTATTCAACCCGGAAAATCTTTGATTTTCCCTCTTATAAGAAGGGATAAGAGAGAAAATCAAAGATCTTCCGGGTTGAATAGATGCTGTTGGGTTAATCATGGGGTTGTTTCCATTAACTACACCATGGACTGTTGTAAGCAGTCTAGTTTAGCACTTTCGGGATGAAATAAATTTCAACTGTTTTTTTTTTATTTTATATTATATTAGAGATCTGTTCTCTACAACGTCTGTACAACAAATACTTAAAACTAGAAACTAAACTACATATTTACAAAAATCTCTCGCCCGGGGTGCAACGGACGCAATTTATTATCCCTTCAAATTAGGAGCGCATCCGGTCAACACCATAGGTGTGTTTGCACTTCTTGAAAGGTCGGTGAAAGCGACCTTGAGGGATGCAAACACCTGTATCTTCTATTTTGATGTATTTTTCAAACTCCGTACAAACTGTAACGTTACTTCTTGATTCACCAATTTATCTTTGCTAACAGAACGTGCTCATTTCATTTAATTTCTTTTATTTGATTTTGAGGAGTCTTTGATAAACGTAACATGAATTCGAAGAAGATTTTGTTAACTGGTGTCTACTATTTTAAGGTTTGAGATTGTCTGACCCAAAAAGGTAAAGTTGGCGATTGTATCGAGGAACTAAAACAACCCCTCCCTTTTGGCGATAAGAATATATTAAAATCTAAACATAACGCGCGTATTTATGGAACTGTGGCGCTGTAGCGCTTTACGAAAGCGGTGTCGCTGAACGGTACCGCTTTATGTGTGCCGCTGCAGCGCTTTATCAAGCGGTAAAGCATATATTTTTTCCGCTGGATCGCTCTTTAAGCCGTGCAGCTGTAAACAAAATCGCCATATTTTCAGTACAAACAACTACAATTTGTCCGTTCCGGGAACATCAAGCGCTTTACGCTAAATACTTTACTAATATGTCTATTACCCTAGTATTAGGCTAATTTATAAATGGACCGCCGTATAATGAATAAATAAATAAATTGCAATATTATGTAATCATTATTTTCAAAACATGTAAAAGCATGCCAGACAGTCCTATTGCAATTAATAATTATACTAATTCACACCTTTGCTGGGACAATTAATTGTTTATGATTTACGATGTCTGTTGTGTGTGTGGTTCTATTCTTTGGTGGATTTCTTTCCTTTTTTTTGCAAGACCTCGACTTTCTTGTCCGCTGTTCGTCTGGCGAGCTCGCGCCGCGTTGCGAAAGAAAAATCACGAAGCGAAGGCCGAAACGTGGAAATAGAATGGTTCTGTTTCGCAATAGAAACGCGTGCCTTCGGTGTGTATGCTACGAAATTAACCACATACTAAAATATTTGCTCACTTATTATTTTTTTGCAGATTATCAGTGAAATTACTTAAATAAAACACTGATATACAATGGTAAATATATGAACTGGTACAATTATATAACATTCAATAAAAATAATTAGCCCTTCTTGGGCGTTTGGAATAACTTTCTACATAATCAGAATTTCAGAATGCAGAATTAAGCAAAAAGGTGTTGATGAAAAAAATAGTGCATTGTCATTTATACATGTACCAGTTCAATTTACTTGAACCATTTTTTTTGTATATATTATTTATTTTTATTTAAACGTAAACAATAATCTATATTTAGGGTTATTCCGTACCAGAAATGTTAAATATAACGTTTTTTTTTTGTTTGTCGTTTTTAAACCAAACCGCTGAAATTTTCAAAAGATTGAATAATCCTCTCGTTAATCTGTCAAACAAGATATAGATTTAGAATACACGCCGCTTTTCAAAATTCTGTATTATTATTATTTAATTCGCGGGGCTGAAGTGGCACTTCGATCTAAAAATCTTTTGTGCCCCCCTCTTAGGCAAAATAATTTAATTTGTTACCTCACAAAATATACTTATCGTTTTGAGGTACCATAAAAGGTTTTTAATCTTGAAATATTTTAGTTCGTCAAGAGTGAAGAAGTAATTCTCCGAGAACCTTTATCTTAAAAGAACTAAAGACTCGCATTCTGTTAGGAGATGGATAACTGTCTCCCTTTCATAAAACAGAATCTACATGTTTCATCAGCGACTATTTCCATATTTTTCGGGTGGCCCTTTACTAAGACATGTCCTGTTAGAATTCCTGTAAGTAGTTTGAGGTCTATCCTATTAAGTTGCCAGAAATCCCTATTGACAGCGGAGTGTGACCTCCCTGTGAGGATTTTTGCTGTCTCAGCTCTTCTATACTCCTCCAAGTAGCGTTATTTCTCTCTAGCCTCAATGTTCCTTATTTTTGCCTTTTGAAATTGTTTGGCAAGGGGATAGATGGGTTCAGAGCCTATTGGAACTAGGTCAGCCCCCTTTTTCGCAAGGGCATCTGCCCTCTATTCCCTCATGCCCTGACACCCACATTAGGCTTAATCTTTTGCCTTTTGCCAGTTGCATCAGTAAATTATGGTAAACTAATTCCTAACCTCATTCTAATTTTTTCCTGTATAAATGTAACTTTTTTTTAATTTGTGTCACTTCATAATGACTGCCAAAACGAAACAGAAGTCGTGAATTTATATATTTATTTATGAATATATATAATAAGTAATTGTGGTATAAATATAGCGATTATAAATTATTCATTTAAATCATTGATTTTTTTATTTACTTAAAATTATTTGAATAAATAATGCATGTTATAAAATTTTAAAGCCCACGAGAGTTTCCATATTTTCCATCAAAAGCATGCCGTAATGAGAAACAATGTTGTGTTTAGAAAGGGGATTGTTGTGTACAATGGCGTGAGGCGTAAAGGCAATTTTCGCCGCTATCGTTTACTCGCTTATTAATGGCCGTCGGGCGTCCTGGTTTTGCGAAAATTGCGATAATTTAACGAGATATTTTGCAACTAGCTCGAGCACCTCCATTAAATCCGAACACCGAATTTATCACACACTAATAGTTACAAAAGATAGTCCGCAGCATCCCCGGTCACGTATTAAAATTTATACACGTAACTATGGATGTTGGGTACTATGTAATGAACCTGAATTATGGAAGTGAATGCGCAACCGGGAAATTATTCTCTTAGGTCGGTTCAATTCTGAACCAGTGCTCATAAATTGTGTTTTATAAATGATGCAGAAGAAGATGTAATTGTATATCCTGTTTGTGATGAATTTTGTACAAAGAAATGATTTTTGAAAAATAATACATATGTTTTCCTGAAATTGGCAAGAAAGTCACGGTGAAATGAAGCAATGAATTCGTGAAGGGAATATAAATGTATTTCTCTCAATAACAATATTTGTGTATTTATTTAAATCATGTTACATTTTGATATTGGTGCAACGATACTTGTAAACATATTATTCAGTGGGTAGACATTTTCCCTATGAGATGAATGGAAAGATTCATTGCTCCTTCTATATAAATAGACAATAAGAGAACCAGATCCATGTATTCGGCGGGAAACGGGAAACCAGAGCTCAAGTCGACAACTATTTCCTAAATAAATAGAAAAGAGTATTTACTCACTTGGTCACATTTTATTTAACTATTTCCTAAATTTCACACTTTTATAAAATTGTTGAAGTTAGGTTCGTATACCAATTATGAAATAACTAACAGCGGGATTTTTCAATATTTTTACATTTATTATTTCTATTTTTTTTTAAAATACCCTTTTGTACCGATTTTACTTTAAGGTCTCCTTAGTTAAGGGTTCCTTAAAAGTTAAGGAAATAATAGCAGAGATTGGAAATTCACCGCTCATATAAAATCTTATATTCCCTTATTTGAGGAAAAATCTAGGGGAATGTCAGTGCCTAACTTTATGTCGTCTACAAAAGCGTATTATTTTCGCTTTCTAACCTTGAAATCATAGAAAATTATTATTAATTTTAGAAACATACAATTATTTGAAGTAATTATTATCGTTATAAACATTATAATAATCAGAAAAAAGTTAAACAATATATTTATTTAAGAAAGTATAAATTTGGGCATTTTATTTATAACATTTTTGGTTTGCTTTCTCTACTTTAATCGTTATGTACAAATTTGTAATGCATGGGTTAGAATCAGTCGCAAGTCACTGCTAAAGAACCCTTAGTGAAATTAAGCCGCCAAAATCGACCGCTTATATTTAAGGAGACTTAAAACGTCGTGTGTGCGCAGTAAAAAAACAAATGTCGTGAGTTAAGGATTACTTAGCATTAAGGAGTATTAAACAAGGCGGTGCAAACGGGCATCAGATGCATAACATTATGAATTCCATTTCTTAAAATATATACATAAATTTCAGTTGAAAAAAACACATTTCATAAACTTAAATATTGTGGATTCAAATCTATGTTAAGTACAAATTCTCAAAGTAATTTTTATTGGGCTGACAGAAAATTATGTAAAAATTATAAGTTACACAGAAAACAATGAAAGAGTGCTTCTAAAATATTTTTTGAGAATTAAAGAAAAACAAGCAAAGCTGCAAAGAATAACTTACCAGGTATGGCTTATTCTGGTAGTAAAACGTGGAGTAATTTCTGACAAATACAAGATGACTGATTAATAATCCATGTGACGTACATACTTCAATCAAATTATGACAAAATGTATCCTTATTTAGAATATCGATAATTATAATAAAACACTTTTTTAACTTTGTTTGTATAACAGAATTCTGTTATACAAACAAAGTTAAAAAAAGTGTTTTATTATAATCTTATACAATGTATAACGAAGTAGAAGCCTCAGTGATCAGTAATATCGATAATGTTTAAATAAAAATATAAATATTTAAGATATACACCTTACAGTACGGCAAAATGCATGGATATTTAATAAATTTTAAGAAAAAAACTCAAAATTAAAATATATTAAATTTTCCACTTGAGACTACAGCGCCTCCAGTGCTCAAGTGGACAACTGTTTCCCAATGTCAAACATTATCCGACACAACCCCCCTCCCGGCTCCTTCATACGAAATGTTACCCTCCAAATTTTAATTCCCTACAAGGTTTAACTCTACCGCCAGTATTATATTACAAAAGTATGTATTTTTTATTGTTTTTTTATTATTTTCCTTGCAGAATAAAAAATTCCAATCATGCCATCCCTACTGGAAGCCTTGGAACAAAAGTACGGCAACGAAAGTTCGACAGAATCCGAGACTTCAGAAGAAGAACTATGCGTCTCAATCTTCGTACCCGCCAAACCGCCGAGGGCGATCGTGCCCTCCCTTTTGGTCCTCAACGACTGCGACATCACGACAGCAGGGGAGAGAGAAGCGCTGGTCGACAAATGCGCGGCTGTTGAGGAACTGGATCTTGCCAAAAACAAACTTAACTGCTGGCCAGAGGTAAAGAAAAATTTAAAAAAACAAAACATATTCACAATTATTAGTAGTGTGTAAATTACCAACATTATTTTAGGTTCGTTAAAACGAGAATCCTCAAAGATGGGAAGCATTTTTTTTTTGCTTGTACGGTGCAGTCAATACAAATAATTGGTATTGTGCAATATTTTTGAGTCTAATTAAGACATCCAGCTAGATTACTTAGCTCTCAAGAGGATTTTAATATTTTTTTTTTCGATTTTTTTCAAATTTCATTCCAATTTGTCGAACTAAGAGGAAATATCCGAAATTAATAGTGCCGTGGGACGTTGTACGGTGCAGCCAATACAATCAATTCATATTGTGTAATAGTTTGGAGTCTAATTAAGACATCCAGCTAGGTTAATTAGCTCTCGAGAGGTTTTTAATATTTTTTTCGATTTTTTTTTTTAATTTCAGTCCAATCTGTCAAACTAAGAGAAAATAACCGAAATTAATAGTGCCGTGGAGGGGTTGTACGGTGAAGCCAGTACAAATAATTGCTATTGCAAAATAGTTTGGAGTCTAATTAAGACATCCAGTTAGGTTACTTAGCTCTCAAGAGTATTTTAATATTTTTTTCGATTTTTTTTTTAAATTTCAGTCCAATCTGTCGATCTAAGAGAAAATAACCGAAATTAATAGTGCCGTGGAGGGGTTGTACGGTGCAACCAGTACAAATAATTGGTATTGCATAATAGTTTGGAGTCTAAGTAAGACATCCAGCTAGGTTACTTAGCTCTCAAGAGGATTTTAATATTTTTTTCGATTTTTTTTTTAATTTCAGTCCAATCTGTCGAACTAAGAGAAAATAACCGAAATTAATAGTGCCGTGGAGGGGTTGTACGGTGCAGCCAGTACAAATAATTGCTATTGCATAATAGTTTGGAGTCTAAATAAGACATCCAGCTAGGTTACTTAGCTCTCAAGAGGATTTTAATATTTTTTTCGATTTTTTTTTAATTTCAGTCCAATCTGTCGAACTAAAAGAAAATACCGTTGTACGGTGCAGGCAGAACAAACAATTCATATTGTGTAATAGTTTGGAGTCTAATTTAGACATCCATCTAGGTTAATTAGCTCTCAAGAGGATTTTAATATATTTTATTTATTTAATTGACCAACAATTAACAGGGAAATATAAACTGCAAAACTTCATGTAAACTAGAGACAGTATGGGCCGTGTCCTATCAAAACCTTCTTTATCATATTTCCCATCACACTCTCTCATATTGGGTCTTAAAAACGTCTCTGACATCCCACAATAGCGCGCTGAAGTCAAGGTAGCAATGGAAGCTCCTTTTTCAAAAAATAACCAATTACGAAAATTTTGCTTGTTTATTGTGACACATTATATGAACATTATTTCAATTTTCGTTGCAATGAAAAAGTGGAAAGTGTTTCATTGTTCGTGTGAACGCTGATGGTGGTGGGCTCACGGGGATGGTTCTCAAGAAGTGCAGAAGAGTAACAACAACACGTTTTATTTTAACTTACACAGAATGTTTCAATAAGGTAGTCGAGGAGCTAATGCCGATGCTCGCGGTACACCCCCTCATCCACCCTACACAATGAATTGGCGTCAGGGGTGGCGCATGAGCTTTAAAAGTTCGTGTATGTAACGTATAATACTATTAATATAAACAATTATTATTCTTGCAATTTTACATATACCAGTTATTTCTTAGCATAGGGCTAAGACAGTTTCCAATCATTATTCGTGCAATTTTACATATACCAATTATATCCAGCACAATGACTAAGACAGTTTATTATATTACAGGTTTTTGGTATACTCCAACAAATGCCCCGCTTGAAATTCGTCAACCTCTCCTTCAACCAACTCTCGATGCCCCTCATCGAAAAGCAAAACTTCAAATGGACGAACCTGAAGAACCTCGTGCTGAACTCCACCGGCATCGACTGGGCCAGCGTCCAAAAAATCCTCGAGTACTCCCCCACCCTGGAAGAACTCCACCTCAGCATGAACGAATACAAGAACGTCAACCTCTGCGACCCGAAAAACCTCGACCCCAAGGACTGCGACTGCCAAACGGAGACCGCCGCCCCGAAACAGGACTCCGAGGCCAACGAGGAGGAGACTTGTTCGTGTTCCTGTTCCCATTCGTCCTTCGATTACAAGAAGAAGCATAAGCATCTGGGCGTGAAAAAGTTGCACTTCACCGGCAATCACGTGAATAAATGGCAGGAGGTCTGCAAGTTGGGCTTCGCGTTTCCGAATTTGGAGTATTTGGTGCTGGCGGATTGTCCGATTGAAACGCTGGATTTGGAGAACGCGAATGAGGTTATTAAGGAGGATCCTTATGGGAATGGGAGGACTGAGAGTGAGTGCGAGTCGGAATCGGGGAGGGAGAGTCCTCACGATGGTTTTAAGCATTTGAAGTTTTTGAATTTGAATTCGACTGAGTTGTCCACGTGGGATGAGCTGGATAGGCTGGCTAAATTTCCCACTTTACAGTGCCTCAGACTACAAGTAAGTTAAGAAGTGTTAGCTCATTTTTTATATACTTCTATTGTATACAATCCCCAATTTAGAATACAGTTTAAATAATTCTAGAGAATAATGATCATGCAAAAAAGTCTGATTCCATTTAACTTGTCTTATCGTGATATGTGAATCGAATCAATTAGCACAGTAATAAGCAAAATGTAAAATAAAAGCCGTTTTCTGTCAAAATTGGTTAGACTGGATAAGAAATATCATTAATTCAAAATTAGCCTATTTAAGTGTAAGCTAACTATATACATTTTTTTAGTTTAACGAAAAAAATATTATGTTCTAAAAAATGTCATAACATATGTCAGCAGATGATCCCAGATTTTCTTGAATGTTATTTTTGCAATACTCGATAGTGTTCTTAACTTATCTAATGTTTAAACGTTGACTAATGCTTTATATTTGTGAGCTAAAGATGAATTATGAAACGAATTAGCACTAGTTAATAGATAAGTTACTCGAAGGTTAGGTTAGGTTAGGTTAGGTATTGATGGCAATAGCACTGAGACTGTCTCTTGAATTCTTGCGAGGTTGTCAGCAATTGAGTTTCCCTTGATATCACTGTAACTCGGTACCCAAATGAGTCCTACATCATAGCTATTTATTGGACAGATTTCTGCAGTCCTTGACCACGACCCAATGGCGGCAATCAAGAAAATACTAAAACTTGAAAAAGTAACAATGGTTGATTAATCCTAGGCAAAGACGAAGTACAATAAATCAAGTATCAGTAGAAATTGAAAAAATCGTGCTACCAGAGGTTTAAACTAGGTTTCGACATTCAGGTTAACCATATTAGGTTCATCATGAGGCCATCCGTGATGAACCTAATATGGTTAACCACGAGGCCATCCGTGATGAACCTAATAATATGGTTAACCTGAAGGTCGAAACCTAGTTTAAACCTCTGGTAGCAATTTCTAGATATGTGGTAGAATTTAAAAAGAAAACTTATACTTGATTTATTGTACTTCGTCTTTTCCTAGGATTAATCAACCAATTGTTACTTTTTCAAGTTTTAGTATTTTCTTGATTGTGTAAGAATTTTTATATATTTATAAATAATTGTTTGCAAGTAATTTTAAAAATAGTAAAAATGTAATGTATCATTTAGGGATGTCCTTTGTGGGAAAGCAGTGAGTTTACTGAGCACGAAAGGAGGCAATTAGTGATAGCTCGCCTGCCGAATGTGGAAATGCTGAACGGAGGAGGAGTAATTGATCACGACGAGAGGGAAGACGCCGAAAGAGCCTTCATCCGTCATTACATGGACAAACCTGAAAGTGATAGACCAGAAAGGTGAGCGAGGTTTCAATGATATAATATACAATATGTATGAGTACGCAACTTTTTTAAAATATATTATGTTAGCTATTTATTTTATTATACTTAGACCAGGTTTTTCAATTGCAGCTTAAAATATTAAAGTAACGCTTAATTAAATAAAGCAATTAAGCATGACTTTAATACTTTTTTATCGATTATTTTCAAATGAAACAATAGTCAATATATTTTTACAATAATATATTTTTTACAATACAATATATTTTTTCTTTAAAGACATTCATGTATCTAAACAAAGCTGAAGATAAAGTCTCAATTATCTTTTGTTTTAAATAATATACTTTGGCCTAGTTTAAGCATAATATTTGAAAAAATGACATGTACGACAACGGCATTTAGCCCAAGATAGAACTAAATTCCCGAGGCGAGGACAGAGAAGGAAACGACTTCTGCAAATGTTTATTTATATAATAAATGAATTGTATTAAACAAATTTGTAGATAAATAAATTAAGAATTTAATTTAATTTTTGAGTATTCGCGAAATAAATAAAAACATCGAAAATTCCTGCAAATTTTCTTATCAAGTTGATCAAGAGATCAATTATGCTAAGCCAAAAAAAGTAGTTAACGCTATAATATTTGAGTTTATATTGGGTATGAAACGTTATTCGTTCTGTCCCTTTGTTTTTGCTTCAAAAGTATATTTAATGTAACGACAAAATAAATTAGTACATTATAAAAAGTAATCAGTTACATAGAGGATGAATATATGGGTGTATGTAAGCAAAATTATTAGATGTCTGGAAGGGAGGAGGAGTGTAACGGCAGCTGATATGAAAATCTTGTCGAGATTGGGGTTTGAAGGAAAAGATGGAAGGAAAGAGGAAGGGAATAATACAAATGCACAACGAAAGACAAATTATTATTTATTTCCTTCGTCTTTCCTTCCTTTTTTATTTTAAGTATTGGCCATCACACAATACTTTTTCCCATATTTTGGGCTATTCATGGTTTCCATCATGGAAAAGGCATTCATCAATTAAAGCAAAAAATTGATCAAGATCATTTTTGATATTCGGGGCTTTTCCGTATGAATAACGTTCAAAATAACATCTGTGAAGATTATCTGTGAAGTATCATAGTTCAAGTGAATTTTGTATAAATTATAATATATATGCTTAGACTGCGATCATGAACATAACAGTAACGTTATGTACGTTCTCTCTTACAGAATAGCTCCGATTATATTCTGAAGTAAAGCGAATTTCATTTACCGCATTGGCTATTTTAACACATTCATTTACATCATCGTGATATACTGCCTGCCTCGACGCTAGCGCGCGCTTATATAGCGTGCATGTTTCTAGAAGTTTCCAAAACTTTCCATGACGCCACGTGTACCGTCGCGCGCTCGGTGGAATATTTCAGAGTGTTATTTCTAGTTGTTTATTTCACTTTCGTTGCAAGACTGTACTCCTTTATTTTTTAGAATCTTGTTCACTTTTTAACAGTTGTTCGTTGCTATTTGGTGAATTATATGCAGTTCTCGATTGAAATCGCCTTCACTGAGATGGATGTTGGCCACACGATGAATATATAAATTCAAAGCGGGGGATTTGATTTGTGTTGATTGTAGTAATGTTGATAAAATGATTGCAGGAACACAATCGTTTCTTACATGTGGCATATTTTGGTTAATTGGTTTTATTGAAATCTAATAATTATTTTTTATAGTTAATAGAAACATTCAATTCAATTTAGAATTTTCAAAAATATATCTAACTCCCTATCTGTTCTGTCGTTCCATATTCAGAAAATGTCATCAGCATATCTGCATCTGTATTGTATGTTTTTCGTTGACGTATTCTCATAAAATTCTTTTTTTATATAAAAAAAATCACCACGAAAAGTGGTGAAATTGAACGACTGTCAATTTTACCACTCTTCGCGGAAATATTCATGAGTGATTTTGTAGAAAAATAATTGCTGAATGGCGGAAAGACCATGGGTCGATAACCTCTTCAAACAAGCAAAAAAGAAACAAAGATACCATTATTTATAGCGTGCTTGTTTCTCGAATATTCCAGAACTTTCCATGACGCCACTTTTTCCGTCGTGCGCTCGGTGGAACATTCCAGAGTGTTCTTTCTAGTTGCTTCATTCAATTTCATTACAGGACTTTACTCCTTTATGTTTTAGGATCTTGTTCACTTATTTTTTTAACAGATGTTCGATGCTATTTGGTGAATTGTATGCAGTTCTCGATTGAAATCGTCTTCACTGAGATGGATGTTGACCAGACAATGAATATATGTAAAAGATGTTGAAGCCAAATTAGTTTTTGTTTAGACACACATTTATTAAACTGATCAGTTCTGTCGTCTTACAAGTGGATGATTAAATCAGTACGAGTGGTTTAATTTATTTGATTCGTGTAAATATACATTTAAGCGCGTTTTAAAGAAACATGTACTTCTTGTGTAATATAATATTAGAGTTAATTTAGAATTTAAGGTAATAAGTAAAATATTTTTGTAAACAGTTTTTGTAAAAAGGGGTTTTCCCGTAAATAAATAAAATAAAATATTCAACACTTTGTAATACCCAAACAGTATTCCTTTACTGCTAAGAAAACGTAGCTTATTTATAAAGTATTTTATAAAGTACGTACGACATGCACAAATTGTTTTTTTGTTTGTTTTTCATTATGATTATTATTAATATATATTTATGTCGTATGAATAATTTTCTTTCAGGTACTTCGAATTGGTGTCCATACACGGAAAACTCGATCCCCTGGTAAATGTCGATCTGAGACCGGAGAAGCGGGTCAAAGTCACGTTCACTTGCGGATCGAATAGCGAGGTTAGATCAGTGGACGTCTACAGGACTGTCCAAGATTTAAAGAGCAAGTTAGAACAGTTCGCGGGATTCTCCGCTGGTAAAATGCGCCTCTTCTACGTCGATCAATATCTGCGCGATATTCAGGTGAGACTCGATTAAAAAAAAAACACACCAATAATTACATCGACAAAAAAAAATATTGTTAGACATTCAATTATCTGACTGTCGATATTTTTGTTGAGAATCTAAAAATTTGTATCATTGAGAGACAATAATTTATTTTTGAACAAGCAGAGCCTAATTACAGAGAAATATATATAAACTAAATTAAATGTAGATTTACAGTGTGAGTTCAAATATAATTTGATTAATACATTCAGAATGTTAGCGACTGCGTTAACATCAGATATGATAAAATATGAACTAATTTAAATAGAAATCATTTCTATTTAATTTATGAAGTAATTGTAGCAAAACGTGTTTTAATTATTTCATAGAAATTACAGAATAATTAATACTGAAAATTCTAAGTTCATAGATTTTGTATCTCATGAAATCTAAAGAATCCTTCAAAGTATAACATGTTTTTCCGTTTTTTTGCACCACGGGTTAAGTGAGAACTTAATTAATAATAAATATCCTGCTCTCACAATTTACCAATTCATTACTTGAACTGTTGAATGAAAAATTAATAATATTAATTAAAAATTATTTTCAATCAACGATTTGCAATTTGGTGTAGTTTATAAAGAAATTCATTTGAAGGTGCGTAACTCAATTCTATATATTTTTAATTATCTTTTCATGTAGGGTCCTGAAGAAATGAGGTATCCCCACAAGCAGCTCTACAGCTACAACATAAGCTCCGGTGACGAGATCATCATCGACTGCAAGAAGAAGCCTTCGGAGAGCAGGGCGTAATTTAATTATTTTTTACCATTAACATTGTACTATACATAATAACGGAAACAAAAGAAAGAAAGAAAAATAAAACCTTCACTATATAAACTGCCAACTATATACATACATAAACGATATACAAGAGTGTATGGAAACAAGAACTGATTATTAAATCACGAGGGAACACGAGAAGAAACTGATTTTAACAAAAAGCTAGAAGTATTATAGGTAGGTTGCAAGGGGAAATAAATGAGTAAAAATTATACATTGAGGTAATTTTTGTAATTTGAACTTTTTTTGTAAGCAAATGCATCTAATGGATTTGAAAAGTATGAACTTTATGAGTAGATTCATTTTCTTCTGTAAATTTTATTTTTACTAAAAATGAATCAGTAATTTTAAAAATGTTAATATATTTTATTTCGATAAATGTAAACTTAAACATAATCACTACTGACTGGAGAATAATTAAATTTATTACCATAAGAAAAATATAATTTATCTCCTAAGTTTAATCAATTCATGTATTATTTAAACATTTTGAATATTGTTATTGTTCTGTATAAAGGTACAGTTACAGAAAGTTGGATACACTAAAGCCATACAAAAAATATGACACAAAAAAAGAGGATATCAAAAAAAATGTGTCAATTGTATTTCAGTATTTGTCAAATTTTATATGGTAACAAATTTAGTTAGTATAGATAGAATAGAATATGTTTTTGTTTAAATATAATTTCAGTTCATTCAAAGAAGCATTTTCAATTTAAATTATCAAAAAAAAAGAACATAATTCAGCCTTATAAATCACCACATTCAAGCAATAATAATTATAAACATCTTCAAAAAAAAAATAACATAGTGATCAGTTTCTTATTATTTCTTACTCCATATTTATATTGGCAGCTCTTTATTTTAGTTTCAATTTTAAATCCTTTATTTTCTTATTAAAAAAAACACAAAATGGAATTTTAAAAATAATTAAGAGCGAAAGATGAAGAAAAATAACATCTATATTATAAATGTTAGCGTTGATTATTTATGTTTTTAGCACTATTTGTTATATTGCACTCGATCACATTTTTGTTTTGTTGTTTCTAATGTAAACTGTATTTTTAAGAGTCCTGTGTGTATCGGAATTAAATAAATTGTAAAAGGTTCATAACATGTCGAAAAAGCGAAGATTTGATATATAAGTGATCAATGAGAAACAAATTATTCATAAACATTTTGCTTTCTTTTTTTAGAGTTCTTAACATTTTACATTATTTTATCCATTTACCGATACATACACACTGGCCTCTTAATGTTTATTTTTTAATTATACATCTTCTCGTGTTAGACAGAAGTTTATAATTGGAAATACAATTTTAAAAAAAAGTCAAATCACAGAAAGAGGGACATTTATAAATTTCTCTTATTTAAAATCAAATGTTTCTTTTTTGCATGTTGTTTTCGTTTTTTTTTTTTTAAATCTTATTGTTAATTAATTTCTTTTTTGCTTACTTCTATTGTTTCAAACTTTTGCCGTATCGTTTGGAATATAATTTTTGTATAGATTGTTATTAGAAGTTGAAAGTAAATGTGATAATGTCATATATTATGGCTAGGATTATTATTATTATATACATAATGTAATATGTATAAAGTACTAAAAGATTTGTACTAACTTATATATTGAATCTGTATTTGTTTTCTCTATAACTAAGTTCAGCCTATAAATAGGCCTTAATATTAATTATTTTCTTTATAATAAAAAGATATATATATATGAATAATTTATAATGAATTAATAAATATTGTCGATTAATTATGTGTATATTACCTCACCTTAAATTACACCCAAATATTTTCATTAGATTTTCTAATTATATGTATCTGTTGAATTATAATTATACTTTTCAATTATATTTAATTATAATGCTTTATTGTCCAACCGGATAATTTATACTGGAGCTCAAAAGTAATGCAACACCCCTTATATGTGGTTTAATCTAGCAACAAATACTGCTTGATTTCAATTTTTTGTGAACGATTTTTCATTTATCTGAAAAATCTTAATAACCAGTCACCTGTTCTACTTTGATCCTTTCTGAGCTCTTCAGTATATCAAAAAACCTTGCTGCCAAAATGCCTAAAATTCGTGTACCCCGTCGATTTCATCAATTAAGTGATTTTCAAAAAGGTCCCATTGTTGGTATGAAAGAGTACATGTAAACATATAAAACCATTCAATGTTTATAGATTTATTCAAATATATGCACAAATATATAAAAATAAATAAATGAAAATGGAACCATTGTTTTAACAAGACAGTATACACACCACACTGAATTTCAGTACCTCCTAAAATTCATCAACACTAATTACAATTAAAAAAAGAAGAAATGTCGCATTTCTTCCCCCTTTTCCTTTCAAACCTGCATCGAAAGAGAACACTGAATAAATGGATGAGCGATTATAAAATGAACCCCCAGAAATTTTTACATCAATTTAAATAAAAAGTAAATTGGATTTGTTTTTATTTAAAGTTAATAACAAGAAAATAATTTACTTTTCCGATTTGAATTAAAATAATTAGCGTTTTTAATAGAGACTTTTTAATTGCATTTCATTTTATACGAAATACTATTCCCGTTTTTTTCTAAAATACATTTCCAATTCAAATCCTTTTATGGTTATTTGATAATGTGAAATGTATTTAAGATATAGTGAATCGCATTTAATCAATAAGGAAATACAATCGAAAAACTCTGTGAATTAAATGTGGTTATATGAAAACACTTTGCACACTTTTCTTCACTTATTTTATTTTTTAACAAATGTACATTTCAATCAACATTACTTCATTATGAATAATCAAGTAATGTAAAACACTTGTTATCTTCCATAATTTTATTTGTAGTTGACTGACATATGTTTCGATCCGTAACAATCATCAAAGTTAAAACAGAGTTTTAACATTTTCAAAGCTAAACTGAGTTTTAACTTTGATAATAATTGTAACGGATCAAAAGTTAACCAAGTTTTAACATTATCAAAGTTAAAACTCAGTTTTAAACTTAATAATGTTAAAACTCAGTTTAGCTTTGATAATGTTAAAACTTGGTTAACTTGTAACGGATCAGAGTTAAACCAAGTTTTAAGATTATAAAAGCTAATTATGAAACATAATAAGTGTTTTACTTTACCTAATTTGAAAATCTGGATCGATACTTGTTTTGCTACTTTTTTCATGAAAAATAGCAAAACAAGTATCGAATATATTATCAATAATATCTGTTGATAAATAAAATAAGTGAAGAAACGTGTACAAAGTGTTTTCATATATCAATCAAATCTTCATAAAACTCACATTTAATTAAAAATTAATTATGGTTGTTAAATACCACAAAATCAAGGAAATTTAATATTTTTTTCTTTTTTGTTTGTGAAAAAACAGTAACTGATATTACACAGTATCTCCCAGTGAACTAATACTAATAATGTACATTGACTTGAAATTAAGTTTAAGACTTGCGTTGTTATCAAAACGGACGTTTTTGTTGTGTTGTAATGCGCAAGCACCGTAAACTTAATTAAAATTTTGGAAAATTAAATAAAAAAAATGTTCTCGATATTTTCCCATATTATTTTTTAATTCAATTTCAGATCGAATTGATAGGCTATTTTCAAATAGGAAAATAAATTATCAATCTTTAACTGAATCAAACATAATTAAACACTGTGCATTCCTCAAGAACATATAAATTAATTTTAATAAATTTTTCCAAATTTAGACATCAAAAAATATATATATTTCTGTTATAATTTTTAATTTGCAATTATTTAAAGAAACACAATATTTCCTTCTTTGACTTGTAAAAATGTTAGTTAGTCTGTAGCCCATACAGTGCGATATTGCTGAAATATTCTGCGCTTATTTCAGCAATATTGCACTATATTTCTGCAATCTGTCTGTATGGAAATAAAATTAGTTGGCAGACTATGAATATATTCAACAATATTGTTTTTATTTTTCTTTTGGGAAAACTTTATCAAAATTAATTCAACAGTGTAATACAAAACAACAAGTAATAAATATTTTGAACACTCTGCAAACCGTTGTGTGTCATAATCTGTACTCAGATTTTAGTGCTCATTCTGTGCAGTAACAAATCAATTAAACCAACATTGTCAGATTTACTATCATTTCAAATAATTTTAAACAACAAATTAGAACTTAAAAAATTCTTTAGAAATTAGGCGAAAGATGGAGCATGCATCGTCTTTCATTTATTATGATTCAAATACCATGTTCTCAAATTATAATGTCACATCAAAATCTAAAATGTATTGGTTCATCATTTTTTGCAGCAATTTTAAAGTGAGTACAGATTGAATATTAAAAAAAATAATCGATTTAAAAATTAAATTTTATAACTGGTAAGAGTCACTGCACAGAGCATGATATAAAAGGAAACATTTTAACAAAAATAAATACTGGAAATCCGAAACCTAAATTGCGCTTTAAATCAAATAAATATAAAAAGATTTAAATTAGTTCAAAAAAAAAAAATGCCTATCACATAGATTCCGACAGAAAGTCTTTCAATCAACGACAAAAAAATAATTTAACTAATGCCTGTTTACACCACTTTAATGTGAAATACTTAGGATTTCATAGAATACAGATTTCAGTCATGATATTAATATTATTATTATATGAAAATTTAGTAAAAATCAATTTTTGCAGCATTCGGCTTGTAATTAAAATAAATAATGAATCTTTAAAGGCTTTTCCAAGAAAACCTTTTCTTTTTAATTTTGGTATTCTTTGGTAATCATGCAAGACTTGATCATTTATACTTTTAAAATAAACGATGTATTTCAAATTAAAGTAATGTAATCAGGCCTGAAAAGCCCCGAACTTATAATTCAGAATGCTTTTCACCAGAATGTTCTTCACTCTTGTCACTCTCCGTTGGCTCTATCGTCTCCTCCTTCTTCTCAGCATCTGCACCACGAGTCTCCTCTTCCGCAGCAATTTCCTCCTCCTTAGTTTCAGTCTCACTTTCTGTTTCGTTTTTCTCTTCAACAGGTTTCTCTTCTACCTTCTTCGGTTTCCACGTCTTGATTTTATTTACTAAATACTTCATTTCCCGGTCAATGGCGTTCATTTTTTCAGCCAACGATTTTACAGTTAACTTCACATCCTCGTGTTTGGCGAGCTTGTTCTGTTCCTCGACCTTTTTATCCCTCCAAGCTTCCGTTTCCGTGATCAGCTTCTGCAACGCTTCGATTTCTGCATCGGTGTAAACGTCCTTGTCGGGGTTTGTTGTTTTTGTTAAATTTTTAGCGGATTCGTAGAAAGTTTTCGACCCGTTCAGCATGTCTTTCAGGGCTTTCAAGGCTTCTGGGCGTTCTCTGTGTTCCATAACCCTTTTGAATAAATCCCAGGTTAAGGTTTTTAGTTTTTCTAATTTGGCTTCATAGGTGGCAGCATCCGCGTCACTTCCTTCGTCGTAAAGCCATTCGGATGCTTCTGAACAAGCGGCTCTGATTTTGTCAGCTTCTTCTGGTTTAGCGGCTTCCGTAAATTCGTTTTCATCCAGTTTTGTTTGCACGTCGATTACAAAACTTTCCAATGCATTCAGCGCGCTGGCTCGTCTGTGTAAATCGCGCTCGATTTCGTGTAACTTCTTAAGTTTTTCGAACGACTCCTCCAATTGCTTTTTGTTCATTTTACCAATTGAAAGGAACTTTTCAATTGATTGTATTTGTTCTTTGACAGTCACTATTTTCGGTTTGACTTCCTTTTTCTCCTCCTCGGTTTTCGTTTTATTAGAATCAGCCGTTTTGTTTTCGGCTTTCGGTGGTTGTTCTTTCTTCTCATCCTCCTTTTTCTCGGGTTCTTCATGAACCGGCTTCACGTCATCGTTTCCACTGAATAATTTACTAATCTTATTGCCGATGTTGAAAAATCCACCTTGTTCATCTCCCTCGCCGGTTTCCGCCTTTTCAAAAACAATCTCGACGTTTTGTAGTTTTAAAACTCCAGATTCATCCATTTGGAAATGTGCTTTGATGCCCTTTGTTTCAACGTCCGGACCTTGATTTTTTTCCAACGCCTCCGAAACACCTTTAAATTCAACATGGCTTATATTCAAACCGCCAATGTTTAAAATTTCATCATTCGATAAATAATCTAATTCGCCGTAATTTAAATTAATCGAGAAATCCTCGGTGTGTTTACTGAAGGTTATAATTTTCTTCTGCGGATAATGATTCATTAAACCAAACAAGGTACGCTTCATTTGCCTGTTATCCCTTTCAAAAGTGGCTAAAATCGGGAATAATACAGCATCTTTCGTGATGAATTTCTTTACTTGGAAACCAGTGCTTAAATCGGCTGCTTTGTAGACTGCGCCCATGGTAGCTGCTTCATCCGTGTTTAAATTTTTGGCCAGTTCCATTTTCACAATTTTTTGTAATTTTTCCTGGACTTTCGGCACCCTAGTTCCAGCACCGACCAAAACAACCTGGTTGATTATATCCATTGTGATTCCAGCTGTTTTTAATGCTTGTTCCACGGGATAGCCCACTCGATCGAAAACATCGGAATTCAAGTTTTCGAAATCCTCCCTTGTTACAAGCAGACGGAAATCGATTTCATCTAACAAACCCTCGACTTGCGCATAATGTTCAGAATTTGCTGATAAAACATTCTTCAATCGACCTGCTTCTTTAAATAATTTGGCTAACGCACGTGGGTTTTTGAAAACATCATTAGGAGTTTTCTTTAATTCATTAAATTTCGTTGCTAAATAATCTCTTAAACGGAGTTGCATTTCTAAACCGCCTAACGTGCGATCGTAGCCAATGCCGATTACAGAAATTTGAGGGACGGTTTCAACATATCCTCGTTCTTTTGTTTTTACATTTTGCAGGCTAACGATTGATGCAGTCGTCGAGGATGCACCCATATCATAAAACATAACATATTGAGCGGTATCGTTAAAATCCTTAGTACGGAAAATCCCATAATTAAGAGCAACTGCCATGTAATCGTTGATTAACTGAAGAACCTTAATATCGGCTAATTGTGCGGCTTGCAACAACGCTTTACGCTCGATTTGATTGAAATAACCGGGAACGGTTATAACACACTCCTTAATCGGTTGCCTTGCACTTTCCTCGGCGTACTGCTTAGCCCTGAACAAAAGTTGCGCAATCAACTCCTCCGGACTGAAAACCGTTTCATCGTCATGTTTGAACAGAATCGTTCCCCTTTCTTTGTCCTCGACAATCTCGTAGTACGGGAATCTCTTCTGGTACAGTTTCACGAGTGGATGGTTGATGTCCTTCCCGAGCAGTTCCAGGAGGTAGGAGTAAGCGTTTTTGGGGAAACGCACTCCCATTGTGGCAGCATCTTCTCCTATCGTCCTCACCCCGTCCCGGAAACTGATGACGGTCGGTGTTTTGCGCTTCGATTCCGTGTTGAGGGCTATTTCCATAGGCACGCCAGGTGAAACTATTCCTACTTTCATCCATTCGCTGCCGAAATCGACAGACATCACCGCCAAGCCATTTGCTTGTTGTAAGGTGAACAAGGTTAGGATTAATGAGGCTATGCTTAATAACCACCTCATTATTGTATCTACAAAAAAAAAAAGATTTATTTTAACCTCACAATTAATAGTGCTCATTATATTAATAATTTTTAATTGTAATAATAAATAATAAATATTCAATACAGGAAGAAAATCATAGATTTATTTATTTATTTAGTCTTATATAACATCATTATATGTTCCTCTCTACTTCTCAGTGTGAGGTGAAATCATAGATACAAAATTTATTTTTATTAGTTAAATCAAAAACATTCGATTTTGCATAAACATTTAGGTGTGGCAAAGATTTGTTCCAGATTGATTCCGGATACGTTAACACAAACACACAAAAAAATCATATTGATTGATGAAATGATAAAAAGAATTAATCGAGGAAAAAAATCGACATTGTTATAAGAGACGAAACTTGAATATATTCATATGAATCTGAAAGCAAGTAGCATGTTTAGGTGTTTGACGATTAACCAAATCACACCATGTTCTTTTGGTCATGAAATAAACAACTTTCCAAAGTTCAAAGAAAATTATCTTTTGTCTCTTCGGATACTTTTTGACATGTTGAAACCATTCCTTTAGAGGATCGAAGAATTATTAATATTGATTCCTATACAATTTGTTTGCTAAGGGTTTTCGATGAAATAATGAAAGTGGAATTTTGATACAAGTGTGAATGTTGCACAAGAGATGGAGCTCAGAGCTGTAATCACGTGAGAACATGAAAAAACACTTTCATATGAATTTTCTGCATTATTTTTCCCAAAAATCAAAATAAATTAAAAATTATTTTTTACCTAAGCGTGTGATTTTTGAAGAAGTTAATTTTATTCCTTATTTTACACCTCATTTATAATGTTTATAGAGTTGAGGTGCATATTTTCACCACCATATTATTTTTTGTATCAATTAAATAGTTTTGAATTAAAAATTATGAAGTGAAACAATAAATCTGCTTCGTATTAAAATTATAATCTCTCAAATAAACACAAATTGCCTTGGTCAACTAGCATGACAGCCATGACAATTGATATTCATTTTAATGAAATCATAACAAAAAAAAAAGAAATTCTGGCCAACAGAGCAAAACTGCTAGAGCCATTTAAACCACGCAAGAAGCAGAAGAATAACCAAAAATTAAATTTTGTGAAATAGGAATTTTCGTGGAAATGGAAGGACATTCCCAAAGAAGGCTAAAATGTTCTGTCGTTTCCAAGATGTGACGTTTTGATAATTTCGACTTTTCATGACAGCCTTGCGATTTTTTACAGTTTAAAAAAATGCAACAATTTAAAAAAACGAATGGATTTTGACATTGTGTGCAATTGTCAATTTTTTGTTCAGCATAATTTGAATTAAACAATCGGGGCTATTCAATACAGAAAATGATAACTTTAACGTGAAAGTTATTAATTATCTTTACATTCAAAAACAAAAGCTACTTAGACTGTGAAGATATATATAATGTACACATTAAACTTAACATTTCTCTTACAGAATAGTCTCGAATGATATAAATTGATTGCATATTTAGAATAATAATTTGTTAACAGCTGCTTGTTAATTAATATGTATTTTATTCAAGCAAAAATTAATAACTAATTTTGTTTAAGTCAAAAAAGCATGACTTTCTTTATCACTAAATTCAAGCACACACATGTAGTCTCTTTAAAAAAAAATCTACATATGTATGTCACACAAAACCACCGTTCAACCAAAACAAACTCGCATACACCATTCGAATGAATCGAACCCCCCACAGAATAACATCCCCAGTCCACCGCCCCGCAAAGCATCCCCTGTAACCCTGGCTACCGGTCACGCAAGTGAAAAACAAGCCCCAAGTATAATTTAAGTGAGGTTATGCCCAACGTATGTCCGAGATATATTCCGCAATAATCCGTGACTTACCTGTGGTTCCCTTCTTGGCAGAAAAGTGGAGGTCTTTTGGCCGGCGGCCAGGGATTTATTACAGTCTTTCCGTCGGTTTTGCCACGGCTGATCGAAGATACACGTCAGTGGTGCATGTGTCTGGAAACAGCTGGTTTGACAGATGCCGGTCGCGTAGCCGATGGTCAGGTGTGGCGAGAAATGATTGGTTGCTTTCTGGCCAATTACAGGACGCTGCAGCTCCAGTTTAAGTTAATTATTAGTTGATCGCAATAGATGGCGCACAATTTTATTTTACACATCTAAATTAATTAAATTTGAAAAAAATAGTGTATTCAATAAGTAAGGACGTTTAATTTAATTAATAAGAGCTACTCCATATGGGAAATGTTAAGTGTAACGTTTACGTTATTAATTTAATTCACATTCTTTGTATATATATATATATATATATATATATATATATATATATATATTAGCAAAGCTGCTTAAAATGTGATGATAAAATTGAGGCTATTCCGTGAAATTTTAAATGTAACTTACATGTTATTCGTTTTTCGGGGCTATTCCGTGCGGGAAATGTTAAGTTTAACATATACATTACTAAATAATGCACTTTCTATGAATATATATCTATTACAAAAGCTGCCAAAACTGTAATTTTAAAAGTTAACGTTTACGTTAAACTCGACATTTCTCCTACATAATAGCACGATTATCACAATCTAAGCGAGTTTTTAAGTGATATGTATTCTTAGAATGCTAGGTTGTAATAAATATACACACATTAAAATTATTTATTAAATTTTAATACAAATCTTTTAATCGCTACTTTCGGATCTATTCCGTAAGAGAAATAATAGAGCCGATTCTGTAAAATAATTATTGAGTTTAACTTATACATTAATTTTTATCATCACAGTTTAAACAGCGTTTGTAATAGATAAACAATTATTTCATAGAATGTGAATTTAATTAATAACGTACACCTTAAATTCCGCCGATGGTATACAGAAAGTTTGTAAAACCCTTCCAAGGCGATTATGCGTATCTTTTTCTTTTTTATATATAAAAGAAAATGTATTTTTATGAAAAAATAAAAATGTACAAATACAATATCTATGAATGAAGTTCAACAACAAATAAAGAGATGGCGCAAAAATTGAATAGTAAAAAGGGACCTGTAATTATTTAAATCAACGTGTTTGAAATGGAAAATTCAAAAAGGAAATTTTTATTATAAAATTAAATTCTATAAACTTAATTATCATTATATTTGTAACGGTATTATCATAGCTAACCACTTTTATTAATGATTTGTATTTCCATAATAATTTTGTTATAAAATTAAAATACAAGTTAACTATTTCAATTCCATCGAATATAATCATCTAATTTTGTGCCGTATTAAAAATCTACAAATAACAGTAAAATCTCCAAGAATTTAGTCGAAGCACGTAATTATGACTTCGAAATAATTAAATTAGTTTCCACTGTATCTTCATAAATCACTCGGTATAACATGATTGAATATGTAAATTTGATAGTCTTCATTTTTCAAACCTTTTATATATTTAAAATTTATTATTACTAATTACGTAGAGAATACAAAGTTTTAAGAGTTATTTAGAAGAAAGTTTTAATCATCAAGAGGGGTTTGTTCTAAAATTTTAAATCAACACAAATTCATTTCATTTCTTGAATAATCTTTATTTGGAAGGGAAGTTGATACACACAAAATAAAACACGCTGCTTTAAATTTAATAAACATTCATATTTTTTTTAAGTCATCATTGGAATGTATATTTACTGTACAATAAAATCTCGTGATATATAACTATAACAAACATGTTCGCTTAAATTTTTTTCTTCTCTTCTTCTCATCTCATCAGAAAGTTTTCTTCTCATCTATTTCTCGTTTTGTTTCACTTTAGAAATATGGATATGAAGTAAAGCGATGCGAGTTTTTGCTGCTATACGGTTTGCGCGTCCATCAAAAAAGAGACAAATAATAAACAATAGGTAAAATTTATAACAAATCTACAAAACAGGGTTTGTATTTAATAAAATAACTAAAAAAAAAAACGAATTATTTTAAATAACATTAAAACCGGTTTAATGGTAACATTAGAAATAAGCAACAATTTTAAATTAGTTTATTAATTTTAACTTTTTTTAGCAAATACAGTATTTCCAAATACATTTTTAAAATTTTCAAAACTATTAACAAAACTATTAATTTATAATATTCGAACAACGATGTATAACGACGTAAAAGCCTCAACAATTAATAATTAATATATTAAATATCAATTATAAAAAATAACAACGTGTTACTTATAATAATAATTTACTCAATGATGTTATTATTAAACCGGTTTTTTTTATACATTTAATCAATAAAATTGTAAATAACAATATATGTTTTTTTATTAAATAAACAAAAAACATAACGATTGGACTTTGATAGGCCTATTAAATGAACCTTATTACGTGGTACATTTCATCTTCTTGTTGCATTCATCAAAACAAATAATTAGTTTACAACTGAGAAACATGAAGCGCTCTTAATAATCACCGTACTTAATGGATTTCACCTTCAATCCTCGGTTATAAAGAGTTAAAAGTTAAATAGAATACAAATATAATAATAATTTATATAAATTTAAGAATCTCTCTTTACAATAATAAATTTGTAATTAAAAAAGTAATTCAAAAAGTTTCTTTATTTTATACAACAATCTTCTTTATCTATGATTTTTTTTACAATAATAATTAAAATTACGAGTTTATTGTTTTATTTATTTTACTTTGTATCAGGAGCTGGGCGAAATAGTTCTCATTACCATTTTTTTTTTGTCTGCTTACAATTGAAAATTACACAACCTATATCTTTTCACATTTGCCTAATTTTCTCTCTTACGTTCACATCGAATTATCTTTTTTTTTTGGTTTAAAGTTAGGAAAGTTTACAACGAATACATCGCAATTTTTTTTTGTTCAATTTTTTTTTCTTGGTTTTGTTTTAAATTAAAGGACGACATGGAGGGATGAGCACGATGATGGTGATTGGTGACTCGAGCTGGTCGTTTCGGGAAAAGAAATATGGTTGTCGGGTTGTTTTTTTTTTAAGTCATGTTGGTGGTAGTTTCGATGATGATGAGGGATGGATGGCTCTTACTTGCTAATTTGGTTAAGTTGCTTTAGGAAAGGCATTTGGCGAGTCGCTGTCTGGGGATTGCGCGTCATCCTAAAATAAATAAAGAAACAATGAAATGAGTTTGAAATTACTACAGAAATATTCTTATATATAAAAAAACAGTTAAATGGTTTAGTAATAATATTACTTATCTCCACTACTATATTATTATGTCTATTATGTATGTGAAATATTTAATTACGTTTAAAACGTGCACGATTTTATTTTTATCACAATCAAAGCGTTTTGGTATTTGTTATATGAGGTCATTGATATCAATCTCGACCGTAATCTATTTGTATAGCTCCCAAATCCACACACCACCCCAAACTATACCTCTAAATACCTCAGAATCCTTTTTTTATTTCAAACTCTCCTTTAAACTGCCCGCCCTATTAATCAAGAGTGAAATCAAAACAACTTCACCGAATTTTCGATTTTTAACATTTAAAAAAAAAAAACAAGGTATAACAATACAAAATCGCACATCTATAAGCAATCTTTCTTAGATTTTGGTTCAATCCTCTTTACCACTCAATGTTGCACTTCCACACTTCATCACTTTCTAGTGGCCAAAAGATTCGTACTCGTACTATCACTAAAATCTTTATAATCCACCTAATTAATTATTATATGGAATAACTAAAACAATCCATTTAACCCAAAGTACAGTAGATGCCCTAGGTAAACACTCCAGAAATGTATTTAACATACCCATCATCCACAAGTATTGTATCCTACGCAACCCAGATCCTACCCAAATTCAAACATCTGATAATAACCATACAACGATTAATTAGTTCGCATAGCTGTATAGAAAATGACATTAACTATCGAGTTAAGCTGTATAAAAAATGACGTTAACTATCGAGTAAACGTTAACTATCGAGTTAAAGTCATTATCTATACAGCTTTTGATTTTTTAGAAAAGGGAAAAAATACCAAAAAACTTTTAAAAATTAAAATAATATTTTTTTGTTGGTGAAACGTTTTAGTTACAGTAAAATAAAATAACACAAAAAATAATGTGATCGATAGCTCAGATAAGATCATACAACCGAAAAAAAAAACAAGTTTTAAATAAAAGTTTCTTAGATAAAAATAAGCATACAATAATTCATTGTGTTTTTAATATACATAATATTCACTTTACTAAGATATTTTCTTTTAAATTGCGATTGTTAAATGAAACACATTTTTACACTCTTTAATTCTAAGAACTTTCTGTAGGAATATTTTTTTACAAATGCATTATTATTAAGTTATAAGCAATTCATAATTGTACAGGATTAAATTTATTTCGTTATTATAAAAAAAACATATTTTTTATTTGTTATGCATTTTGTTCAAATAAATATATTCGAATAAATGAATTAAAAAGAATTTATTATTTATCAATTATTTTCCCTTTCGCTGCCGTATTTTTTTTTACTTAAGTTACCTTAGTACTTTATAAAATGTACATTAAAACAACTACTTCTCGGCCCTATATCCCACCAGATACTGAATTATATAATGAGCATAGCAATAACATATTGTATAATGCAACAACTATTGTTTCGAGCATGAAATATTCTGAAGTTTAATAATTTAAAATATATGTATTCTACAAAAAATATTCAAAAAAAACTTAGCATTAAAACATGTGTTTATATACAAGGTGTTTTATTTAAAGAAAGGGAAGTTATATTGTCAATATTTTTATTGCAAATTGATCATGAGGCCTTATTGGAACGATTTAAGCGAGGCCTGCCGATTGGCCGTTGGTTGATCCGAGATTTAGAGAAAAGGTAGGACAGGTTTTCGGCATTGCATTCATAAAGAAAGCAGCAACATCAACCCGAAAGACTATTTTCCTGGCACGTCTGTATCAAATTTAAAGATCTAGAAAATTTACTCTTCAACCGCGACTGAAAGAATATTTAATGTAACTGCAATTAAGTCTATTATTAATTTTCTGTTATTAAAAGTTAAATGACTTTTGATACATTGTTTAAAAATCCCTTATGATTTATAACTGCTATAATGCTTTCAAAAAGAAAAATATAATACGTTAATTTGTTCCTAAAGGCGCTTCCCAGCACATTGTTGTGAAGTTTTGGTTCGATATTTAGTTCTGAATATTCATTAAATAGATTAATTATTTATTTTGTAACTTAAAAATTATATAAACAGAAAACAGTATTCATTCACTTGGTCACAGTTATTTAAATATATTAAATAAAAATGATTTGAAAATAATTAACGTTCCTTTTGTTGTTTTCACATTAAATTTTTCTCGGATCAAAATTTGTTGCATTATGCAATATTTTATTGATATGCAACAGCAGGTGTACATTATGTAATTCAATGCCCGGCGTGGGTATTTGCCCGGGAAGTAGTTGTTAATTATTTTCAAATCATTTTTATTTAATATATTAAAAATTATATATAAAAATTTCATAAAAATATATTCTAATAAAATGTTGTTAGAAATAATCTATTTTTTTTAATGTGTAGGGTGTTTCATTAAAAAAAATCAATTATATAAATAAATTGAACACTCTATATATTCAAAATATATTTAATGATAGCTTTAATATATGTATTTATATATATATATATATTTATTGAATGATCCATATGGGTGTATGGTTAAGCTCCAATATACTATTATTTAAAACGTATTTTTAGATTTGTAACTGTTTAAGAATTGTTTATGTGTTCCAGTAATTTTAAAAAACCCTGCAAAGAAAATATTTATAACGTCTGTACAGGGTGATGCATGTTGGTAGTGCTATATGTAAAAGTTCGTTTCTCCTCAAGGCGATGGAAAAGATTGTGAACTACCACATACGGTACGGCCCTTTAAAAAGATGCCCGCTACAAAGACAGCAGTATGCCTATCAACCAGGAAAGTCTACGTGGACACTCTACACGAGCTGACAGCTACGGTAAAAGCAGCCTTGTAAGTCAACGAAACTGCACTGCGAATCTTTATTGACACTTAAGTTACCTTAGTACTTTATAAAATGTTCATTAAAACAACTACTTCTCGGCCCTATATCCCGCCAGATACTGAATTACATATAATAAGAAATAAATATAATAATAAAAGATAAAGAATGCATCTACGCCACTACGGATTGGGTGCAAGATATTCTAACCGGACGGAGTATAACCGCGACGTTGGGGGAATTGTCCCAAACAGTACCCTCGCAGGGTGGGATACTATCACCTCTGATATGGTGTCTGGTGGTCGACGATCTCCTTAACAAGTTAACAGAGAACGAGATCCAGACGGTTGGGTATGCAGACGATGTAGCAGTAATTATAAAGGGAGGGTTCGAAAGTTCAACCAGGAACCCTTAACATAATTAGTCGATGATACAAAATGGACGGGCTGAGTATAATCCTCAGCAAGACCCACGTGGTTCCTTTTACTAGGAAAAGGAAGTTAACCTTATTATCAACAACGCTAAATAAAATATGTGCTTGAGTTATCCGAAGAGGTTAAGTACTCAGGACAAAAAAATCACGTGGAACTCACGCCTGGACTGAATTATCGAAAGAGCGGCCTTCTGGATAAATGGTACTGTGGTTGTACCTTACCTTGAAGTCAACACAAAATGCCTTGAAACCCTGTTTATAATATTTTTTAATTTTAATTATAACTGAGTTATTGGCACTATCAATAAATGACTCGTCATCAACTTCCTGTTATAACCTGGAGACGGTTTAAGATAGATCATTTTTTCTTCGCCATTGTTTTTATCATTAAAAATTGGCCTAGGGTTGCGAAAACGTTGTTACTGCTTTGTTTCAATGTTTTGTTTTGTTAATAACTAGTCACTTGTTCTACTTTGATCCTTTCTGAGCTCTTCAGTATATGAAAAACCTTGCTAAATTGCCTAAAATTCGTCCATCACGTCGATTTCAGCAATTAAGTGATTTTCAAAAGGGTCGCATTGTTGGTATGAAAGAGACGGGTTTAAGTTTGAGGGAAATAGCCCGAATACTCGAAATTACACCCTCAACTGTAATGCGAGTATGGAGAAGATGGTCTGAAGAAAATGACTATCAGCGACAGAGACGTTCTGGTAAGTCTAGGATTGTGATCAAGAAGGGTACGCAATCGTCACGACATTTTTCCCTTTGTTGCATTCGGTAGACACTGAAGAAAACGTCCAGGTCTACTGACGAGAGGAATATAAATAAAAAAAATCACACAGCTAAATGTGGAAATAATTTATCAATTATTTTCAAATCATTTTTATTGAATATAAATAAAATTATTTCCAAAATTGCAAATTCGTTTAATACAGCAATGAAACATTCTTGATAATGTACTAAATGAAATCATTTTCATATTGTTGTAAACGTCATGACATTTTGCCTTCGTTGCATTCGATAGACACTTTGAAGAAAACGTCCAGATCTACTGACGAGAATATAAATAAAATTATTTCCAAAATTGCATATTCGTTTAATACGGCAATTAAACATTCTTGATACTAAATGAAATCATTTTCATATTGTTTCGTAAAATTCTCACGATCAATTCATCCAAGAGTGAGCTAACAATTTTAAGAAATCATAAAATAAATTGTAATTACGACTCACTTACCTGGGATATAATACTAGACCTATTGCTTGATATTCCGAGATCACTCGTGAAGGGCGTCCTTAGGGAGTGGTCGATCCCGTTGGCATCTGGATGGTCGACAGTCGTGCTCAGATCTACCGAAGAATCGCTACAAATCAATTTCAAATGATCTCTTTAAAAATAAATCTACGCTCATGCAGCAATCACCTAGATTTCGAAAATGGAAATTATTAATTCGCAGTAATTGTAAATTATTTAACCAACATGCAAATAATCTGTTAGAAAAATATTTAATGCATTCCGAAAGAGATGCACAAGCAAATGAATTAATTGTATAATAATTGACTTTTAAGTTAGTTTCTATAGATTTGTATAATTGAAGTCAGCGTGGATTTGCTCTTTTAAATTTGTTATAGAACTTTTTTATGGGAAAATTAAATAATATATATTATATATATTCAATGAACCTTTCTACCCAAATGGGTGTAGGGTTAAAATTAAATAATAAGTAGTTAAATTTTAGATTTCTTACCAATTGTTAATTATTGTTTTATCTTTATACCCCTACACCACCATTATGGTAGATGGGGATTTTAGATTATATATATTTATCTTTATCAAACGTTAATATTTAACAAAGTTCAAGATTCAATAAAATAATAAGAGATAGTCTTGTTTTTGACAAAAAATGTTAATGCATTACTGTAAATTCTTGAAAGTATGATTTTTTTTATTTTTGAATAAGAAAGTTATTCAAAAAAATAATTAAAAACTGAAACATACCACTCTGTTAAGATGCTTAAGGCTGAAATATCTATAAATGCATAAACGTATCAAGATCAATCTTCAGTATTAAATAGGAGTGGGAACAAATATTTCAGTACTATTAGGGCCGCTTCTACAATTGATAATAATAGCTTTGGCAAAGTAGACCTTCGGTATTATGCATTCTAATTTAACCGATTGGTAAACAACCTTCCGCTTCTGCATTAGTTTCAAATTTAACACTCAGTTGGCATAAATGCGCGTGCGCACAGCTCGTGAGCTGGTGTCAAAACAAAGTGAATTGAATAACAATGAGAAACGATAACCTGGAATTTATAAAAAATGGCAAACTTTGACGTGAAATTCGGGCCTATTCCATACGCGAAATCTTAGGTTTAACGCGTATGTTTTTAACTAAATTTACATTCTATGAATTCTATTAATAAAACTGCTTAGACTGTGATGATAAAAATTAACGTACACGAATGAATGATCTGTACGTTAAATTTAATATTTCTCTTACAGAATAACCCCGTGTGTTTGATCCGATTGTAATTCGGAGCAGGGTAGGTTCACTCTAGAAAACGGCAAACTCGACGCGACGATCTCAAGAAGGTGCAAAACACAATTTTTAATCTTCCCGCTACTAAATACTAAAAGCCTCTAAAGGCGTCATACTACAGCTGAAAACTTTTTAATTTTCTATGTCTCACATTAGGTTTGTCTCATGCTCCGAGCACGGGCTAAACTGCCGGAGCGGTAACACTCCGTTCGTCCCAGTATGTTTTACCTCACAATTGTAGAATCACCGCCCAAAGTTTGAGCCTTGGGTTAAATTACCAAAGGTGTAACTATCAATTGTAGAAGCGGGTCTTAGAGGTTCTAATAGTGGCTGCACGCACTATATTACCCTTGCCAGGATGTTCCAGATGTACCAGTAATTTCATATGTTGCTTTTTAGTTATTTTTTTTTAGTTCTAGTATTTTGTGATTGTTACTAATGTAAAACGATATAAAACCATCATTAAAAGTAATGCTAAATAAAATAATTCTGTGATTATGATTTAATATTTGAATTCTTTTTTTTTTAGATCTCGAATTTTTAATATAATGTATATATTTGTTTAAGGAAATTTTATAAATATAAAATGATAATTATATGCACAGCATAATCAAAAATTGTCTTTTATTTTCTTCTTAACTTCTTAATTAAATAGCTAATTAAATTTATAGATATGTTTTGTAATCTTTTTAGAGCGTCACACTTTCCTTATAAAATTTTTAATATGTAATTATAATTGTAATTTGGAAATGGAGATTCCGTTAATAAAGTAAATTGAAATTGAAATTCAAAATAATGATTATATAAAAAATACATTCACAAATAATATCTATTTTCTCTCATCATAACATTTTCCTCCCACCTAAATTTGAGTAGAAATATCTCGTTTTTTTTAACTAGATATCCCTTAATATACTCCCAAAGCTGTTTGCTCGACTGGGCAAATCGTTTTATGAATTTTTATTGCGCCACTTTTCCGACTTTGACGACGTCCGTCGCCGAACTCGGAAAAGTGAAAATTATATAGACGCCTTATGTTTTTTTATTTATTTCTTCCACCCCCGTTTTCCGCTAATCATGTACAGTTCCTTGGTCCCGGCAAAGTTTTCATGCACTTTAATTAAATAGGATAAGGTTTCGCGAAAGCGTTTTCTGAAATGTTTATTGGAAAACTTATTTTTTTTTTTCAAATTAAAAAGAAAAATTGTGGGGGAATCGGGGTGGCAGACAGAAAAGCGTCTGTCCTCGAGTTTAAATTGAAAAAAAGTATTGTATAAAAAATAAATAGTTAACGAACAAAAATTAATGGAATTAGTAATGGGCAAAATCGATTGTTTCAATAATCGAATACGAAATAATCGATTATTTTTAGTAATCGAATGATAATTTTATCATTTATTCATTACATTTGCGTTAGCGGATATTTTCACGATATTTTGTTCCGAATACAACTGGAATGTCTAAGCTTCAAAATAAATCACAAAATAATATGATAAGATTGGTTTTTTTTTTTTATTTTATAAATCGATTTTTAAAATAATCGATTTTGCCACATCACTTCCTCGACCCATTTTATGTAACCTAAGCTTCTTTAGTAACGTCGCTTTTCTAGCTTCAACGACTTATCGTGAGATGTACTACAATTTTTCACTTGCTTTAACTCGCTTGAAGACATTAATAAAATTATGTCAGCTTTCACGTTTTGATTGTTCTTATCTAAAGCTTCTAAACCAGTCATATTTCCACCATCATCGTTAGTATAAATTGAGAAAAAATGAATATTCTTTAAAGTATATTCGAACATACATAATTCATAAAAATGGTGATGTTTTCATCGTATTAATTTCCCCACCATTTCATATGCGGATGCTTTTTTTCCAAATTGTGTAAAAACTGAGAACTTTAGGACAAAATGTTTGTTTTTCAATTCAATCCAAGTTTTGTTTAAAATATTTTTTATGAAAGAAATAACAGAAAACCGAAAGATTCATTAAGAGTAAAGTGCCAAGAACTAATTCTACATATTATAACGAAAGTGAAAGATACTGGAAAGAACACTGGAATGTTCCGCCGAGCGCACAACGGTAAACATGGCGCCTTGGAAAGTTCTGGAAAATTCGAGAAACAAGCACGCTATATAAGCGCGCGCCAGCGGCGAGGCAAGCATTCTATCGAGAACGTCCGAGTGCTCAATATCTAGTTAGAAATAAATAGTGACAGTGTGATGTTAATGTGTTGAGTGTACTGTAAATAAATAAATAGACGTTGTTTTACTTATTTCCGAGTCTGATTAAATCCGATTTCGTAACAATATATTTGAAACTACTAGTATAGGCATCCCAATATATCAGTTTGGAAATAATAACAATACTACGTTTTATAGAATACTGTTGAAATAATCAATAAAATAATAATTTAGAATTTGAATGCATAACAAGAATGCCCTTTTTTCATATTGAACAAATATGCGTGAATGCACTCACGTTCTTTAAACATACATAAAATTACATTGTATTGGTGTATAAACTTATATAAAAACACTTAGAATTTTTTCTTCAATACTTTATTTTTTACATGTGGTAACAAATAAAGTAGTGAATAGAGGATTCTAAATGTTTTTATTCAAATTATTATCATCTTCACGTAACTCACTCAACCCTAATGGGGTTGTATAAAATTATAACTTTAATTTAATTTTTTTGTTTTTGTTTCTTCTTATTAAAATCAAATATTTTTAATGCAACAACAGAGTGTGCAAAATATTTTGAAAAATCCAAATTCTGTAATGCTTTCGGAAACTAAATTACAAATCTGTTTTTGAACGCCCATAAACATTTCGATTATTCCCAGAGGTACAACTGATACGTATTTTACAGACGTTTCAAGTTCGTTTTCAATTTTAAATATTTGTTTTTATTTCTTGTTATCAAAATCAAATATTTTACATTGTAGCAACAGAAAATATTACGCTACGGTTTTTAAAACGTAATAAAATAAAGTTCATACTTTCATAATTAAAATAATTTTGATTAATAAGAGTATAAATATAAAATGACGATTAAGTTCTTGTTACCAAATGGGAAATTGAAGAAATTTATACAAGTATTTGTTGCTACTATTATAATTAAATATACTTAATCGGGGCTATTCCGAACGAGAAATGTTTAGTTTAACTTTTACGTTATTAATTTAATTCACACTCTATACATATATGTCTATCTATTGCAAAAGCTGCTTAGACTGTGATGATTCAAAATAACATTCAACCTAAAATTTCCCTTACAGAATAATTGAGAATATCACCGAGACTAATCACTAATAAAAAGTTCAGTTGTATAAACGAAGCAATAGCAATAATGTTTTATTGTTCTGGATTACTATTTATTATAAAACAAAGTAGAAGTCGTAATAATTAAGCAGCTAATTTTAAAGCAGAAAATAAGATTTTAAATATAAAATAACTTTCAAATATTTCCATTTAATTATTTTATGTATGTTCGTAATTAATAAATAGATTTTATTTTATGGTGCACTGGGGTGGTTCGTGGGTTAATTTCAGTGATGCTCTACTTTTAAAAAATCTCAATTATTCATTACTTAATGGATTTATTTTTTTATGTGAAGGTGTGTAGAAATAAGAGCCGATTATTAAAATCTCGTTTATTTCTAAAATAAAAATATATATTCGGCCATAAAAATTTAACCTCTCCTTACATAAATAAAGTGTCTACAAACACATTTTACAATAAATACTCTGCCCTTAGTTTACGTGAATAATTCGTATACAAGTATTCCATGTTGATATGTGATATGAAAATGAGTACTTCGTTTAATATTTTTTTTGTAATTTTTTTAAAAATTGATGCAACTACAACACCTAATCAATACAAATTCTACTCTGATGAGAAAATATGGATCGGCGAAGAAATTGACAACAATATATTAATTAATAGAACTTATAGTTAGAAGGAGTAATAGCTCAGATAAGTTAGGATATTTAATAGAAATGTTTCGATTTATATTACAAACATGTACACAATAATAAATATATACACTAGAAATTCTTTGTATGACAAACGATTTTGAGAATATGGTGAACTAATATTCTAATTCGCTGTGACTTTTTAAATCGCTCTCTATTTTGAAGTCAGTTTGAAATTATCAACCTTACGACACAGTTAAAGAGTGCCATAAGGTCAAAAATCATTAAATTCTTAACCTTATGGTACTATTAAAGATTGTTGACTCATCAAACACATGGTGAAACATCTTTACACATTGAATATTAGGTTCGTAGAAAAAAAAGCCCTTGGTTTTGTTTCACAAATTCAATATTTTATTTTCAGAGTAGTTTCAGCCGATCGATGTGATTTACAAGGATTACAACCACATTGATAATATCTAACCGAAACTAGTCTGGAAATAAAATATTGAATTTGTAAAACAAAACCAAGTTTTTTTATTATATAAATCTTATATTCAACGGGAATTTTACACTTGGCGAGTCTATTAACGTCGCTATACCAATCTTAATGGAACAAAGAAATAAATTTCAAGCTACTTGTTTGGGTATTGGGTAATATTTTTTAAACATCCCGCTTCCCGTATACACACACTTTATAAAAGGTTTTCAAGGTCGTAATATAAAAAAATTAACTGTGTTCTTTATTAATATGACCACTTAATCTCTGCAACTTTTTACCATATAGAATAAAAAAAACAGTATTCATTCACTTGGTCACAGTTATTTAATTTACTCAAAATATTAGTTTATTGAAGCTAAAATCGATTTACTTGAATTATTAATATTATATTAAATAAAAATGATTTGAAAATAATTAATAAATTATTCTTACATTTAGCTCTGTGACTTTTGACTTACGTTACGTAAGTACGTCAAACAAATGCACATTAAAACAACTACTTCCCGGGCAAATATTTTATTAATATTATTGTAATAATTGGAAAGACAACGCAAAAGCCATCTATTGCCTTATTTCAAGTGGCATCGACAACAATTTGTGTCTACAAGGTAGGCGAGAATCGTTGTTTCATCCACTAAACGAAGGCAAACTTGTTCTGTTTATGAGAAAAGGGAACCAAATTAGATCTCAATATATATATATTATTGTTTTTGGTACTGTAGATTAATAAATAAAATAAATTTCATTTTCTTCATTACTTAGTTAAAATGTATACAGTTCTTTAATTTAATTAATGTCTATTAATTAATATGTTGTTATTTACGTTTATTGTTTCTTTTCTATTTTTTTTAGAGGGCGAAAGAGAGAAGCAATTTCCTTTAAATATAAAAGAACTAAAGTATAAAATCTAACCACAATAAAATAATGAACAAAACTAACCTAACAATACTCCTCCGATCCAAAATGGTGACGTCCAGCTTCATCCGCTCGATCGGCGGAGGAGGCTCCTCGCCGGGGTCGTCCTCCAGCAGAGGCAGCTCATCCTCCCTAACAACCTCCTGCTCCGGGTCATCGGCAGGCTGAGGCGGCGGCACTGAAGGGCGTTCATGGCACTCACACTTGCAATCCTCTGGATTTACATACGTATAGATAACATTCTCCTGTAATACTGGTTCCGGCACCTCGATGTTGCTCCTGGAAGGTATCGTCTGGATCCGCTTGGGCGGTTTCCGCCGCTCCGGGATCTCCTCGAAGTTGATCCACTCTTTTTGGATGCCTTTCGGCGGCAAAGGGGGAGGAGGGGGTTCGGCCTCTTGTTGTTGCGTCAGCTTGGAGAAATCGAACCAGTTCCCGCTGCCGGTCCTCCGGGGCGAGCGCGATTTCGGCTTCTCCTCGTCTTTTGGAAGGCTTATTTTCAATTTTTCGATATTCTTCGCCGTTTTGACCTCCTCGCAGTAGTCTTCAAGGCAAGTGGGGTGGATGGGCGTGGTGGATCTGGGGCGTTCTATGGGGCATGTTTTCATTTCGAAAGTGGAGCGCTGTTTGATCGGTACTATCGGGACAGCCATCGAGCGTTCTTGGGGAAGCGTGGTTGGGATGTAAGGTAATTCATCTTCGAAACTATCCTGCTGCAAAACTAATCCCTTGCGCTCCGGTTCGTTTTCGCTATGATCTGTTAATATGGGGAAATCCTTTTTATCAATTTCAGAATCTGAGGAATACCTGGAATCGTCATCCCTGAAATCCTTCAAGTCCTTAATATCTTTAATAGGCAGTGGTTCTATTTTCTCCTCGGATTTCATTTTAATTCCGTTTTGTAACGGCTTATCGAAATCGAATACTTCCTTCTTTTTAAAACTCTCGCGTCTTGACTTCAATTCAGTTTTCATCGGCGACGATTGTTTGGTTTCTGAAACAGCATGCTTCACCTCGATCACCTCGCATTTTTGTTCTATAGAAACCAGCATTGGTTTAACCGGTTTTTCCTCAGCTCTGTGGACAATCTTAGTTTTAGCCACTAAAATTTCATCAACCGGCGTTGTTTCAGCTTCAGCTACCGCTTCCATTTCAAAATCCAATTCCTCTTCATCCCTTACTTCCGTTACCAAACTCTCCACTTCTTCAGGTGTATTCAACTTACTACTAATACTCTCCTCTTCTTTAATAAGATCTCGTTGTGCGCCACTGCTACTCTCAACAATAGCCGTAACAACCTCATCGTTCTTCTTCAAAAACTTCTCCTTGGGCAGTTTAGTGGTGAACAATTCGTTAGTACTGCCTAAGCGCGTGGAAAAAACTAAATTCTCACTACTCGTGCTACTCTGTCTACTCGAATAATCCCTATGATTTTGTACTGTAGCCACAGTTACCGTTGAAATCGCCTCCACTTTCCCCTCATTCGTCTTAACCTCAATAACCGTCTCCTGAGAATCCTGACTCGAGGTCTTGAATTCCTGCAGCAGGTTCTTCTGGTCGTAATAAGTGGGAGAGTGTAGAGGTATCCTGATGCTATCCCCCTCGAGGGGCGTTTCGTGGTACTTCAAGTTCTTACCGCGTTTCGGAGCGGGCTCGTTAAATTTAAACTCCACGTTGACCAAATTTTCTAAATTCGGCAGTTCTGGAGAGGCAGTGTCCGAGTCTCGTTTCTTCTTAAATATGGAAAACACCGATTTTTGCCTTCCTTTGCTGTCGATGCTCTCGGTTGAGGACGGGCCCATCGAGCTGCGGTCCCTGCTTTTCGACCGGCTCCTTCTTCGGTCTACGTTTTTCCGCCGGTGGGAGGTGGTTGGGGATTCGGGGCTGATTGTTTCCCGGCTCTTGAAAATCGAAGCGAAACTGCTTTTTCGGGAGAGTGAAGGTGACGGGCTTTTGCTTACATTCAAATGTTTAGATTTCTTCGGGGAGATTAGCTGGGGTGATTCGGTGCGATACGACATGATTTGCTCGAAGGTTTGCGGGGGTTTTCTAGGGGAATCGTTTAGATCTAATGAGTCGGGCTTTTGCAGTTCCGGCCTAGAGGGTTTCTCATTATCATCATACATATGATCTGGTTTCAGTTTAATTCTAATATATTTAGGCTCCTCGTTCGAAGCATGCCTGCTTGTTACAGGAGAAGGTGATGCTGATTTCGATTTCTGCTTCGTAGCTTCCTTAACTGTAGGTTTCAATGTTAAACTAGCTGATTTAGTTTCGCGCACTTTTTGCTTCCCGATTGTTCCATTTGAAGTCGACGGGACATCCTCAGGCATAGGTCCTTTCAAAGGAATATAGATATACTCAATCCCACTTTGAGAAATTATATGTTTTGGCAGTTTAGGTGTTAGTATGTCATTTGTTGGTTTATCCACGCGTATTGTAGGAGCCGGTGTTTTCACCCTCTCGACTTTCTCCACCTTCTCAACCTTCTCAATTTTCTCAACCCTCTCTATTTTCCTCACGGGCTTCTCCGGTAATTTGGGAGTTTCTACTGTGATTCCCTCTGCTATTAAAGCTTGCGTGGGGTCGTGTTTCCTTTTCAGCAACACTTTTTCTATATCATCCTTGGTCCCCTCATCCTTTTCAATTGAGGCCGCATTTTTCTGCGCTTTAGTCCCACAAAAGCTGGTTTCCAGCAACATCTTGTGCGGAGACGGTGAGCGTGAAGCACCTGATTGCCCTGAAATCACTGATAAGTGGCTGGCGTTTGAAACCCTACTGTGCGCCGATCCTTGGCTTCCAATGCTTGATAATCTGGAAGTCCTCCCTGATATACACAGCAACCCTACTTCGGAACTTTGCGAGTCTTTTCTGTTATGGCTATGATACGACTCATCGTGTATCGTGGGCGATACAGCTCTGACCCTCTTCTCCTTTTCCTTCTCTTGGAAATCCAACTCCTCGGTGGACGTCCTCAATTCCGCCGTGCCCTCTTCCCTAAAACCCAATCCGATTTTTTCAGTACCACCTTCCCCCCTTTCGGGGCTGCTGTCCTTGCTGTCGTGATGGGAGCTGCTGGAGGCGCGGGAAATGTCGATTCTAGGTGCGCTCGGTGTCAGCCTGGCGCCTCCAGGTTGAGTTGGGGTGAATGCCATCGGGGGAGCTGTAACCACGGTGGGGGTCGATGGTGCTCCTATCAGACTGATTCCCGTGTAAATAAATTCGGCTTTTATTTGGCTTTGGGGCATCGGCGAGCACGGTGTGACATCTTCGCGAATTCCCGGTAGTCGGACCACAGAACCTGATGTATTCTTGTCCTCTGGACTATCAAGCTGTAACAAAAAATATATTCTTTAATAGACTTACTAAATTTACTGAATATTTATATAAAATATAATTTGGCAAAAATAAATACTTGCTATTACATTTACAATTTAATTACACATGCTCGCGAAATTGAACTCTCGCGAAAACTGCTATTCCTTGTAAATGTAACATTAAATGTTTTATTATTTATATTTTAGTAAATTGGTTATAGTTCAACAGCTTATTAGTTTCCTGTTATGATACTTTTGACTATTTTGAAAACATTTTTACTAATTCTAAAACTCCAATTTTTCTGGATAAGCCTTTGGAAAACTTGTGAAACTTATAAAATTTAAATGTGGAAGTAGTTCTGGGGGCGGGAGAGAAACATTACCCACTTCATCACCTCCTTGTCCCCGCAAGGAATATTATTCATTCTTTGACAATAAAATTATTTATAACTTTTATAATATTACATCAAACCTATGAAAACAGAAAGAGAAGAAGAAGATAAGCAATCCACCTCAGAAAATGGATTAAAAAATACGCTAAAGCGTAGCCATAATTACATGACAATTGATGATGGTGATAATATTATATAAAGTGATCAAACTTTAGTTTTTATAGTAAGTTTATTTAACAATCATTTGAATTGTTTCTAATTTAACAGTCACTCATGTAAGTGTTTTTCTTTTCTTTTGCATTGCAAACAAATCTTTCTATTCTAGATATGGATTACGATTTTATTTTTCTCAAAATAGACAGACTTCCACAACACAAGCAGTATCTCTCAAACATATAAAATCGTTTCATTTTGACATTATCAAATATTGAATCAAAATGTTCATCTTTGTTTTTCAATTGCTGTTCTTTAAACTTATGTATTTTCTAAGTTTAAAGAACAGCAATTGAAAAACAAAGATGAACATCTTGATTCAATATTTGATAATGTCAAAATGAAACAGTTCAAAAATTTAATAACTTGATGAAAGAATAAATAATTTCTTTGAAGATTACTTTAATTTGCATCAAGGGATCAAATTGTTATTATAATTTAAGACTCCTTCATACAATCAGTCTCTAAATACAATCACTATACAACTGTGTTTATTTCCTTTTGTTTGACACACAAATCTTTCTAACCTAAATGTGGATATCGATTTCAATTTTCTCTACCAACTTTCTTGCTCATATCCATTATCTTTTATTTTTCCTCGTTTATTACTTTTTTGTGGACTTTCCGTTTGTATCGTGATACGTTTACGTTTATGATTTCCGCAATAAAACAGCCCCGTTATTTCAATAACTTTTTTTGTATTTTTTTCTAATCTAATCGAAATGCAAAATATTTTTTTACGATGCCATCAGTGATTTGTTATATACTTAATGAATTTCACTAATATTTTAATGAACTCTGTGAAGTTTCACTAATATTGTACTTTTTTCTTAAGTGACTCTCACCAAATTGAATTATTCAATTGCCAAATTCGTGAAGTGTCTGTAAATATTCATTCATGAATATATTTCAATTATTCAAAAATAGGATTTTTTTTGTATGTTCAAATATTTCAATATTCAAATATTAAAAAAAACGCAATTTGTTGATAAACGTGTTTAGCCAAAAGTGGATTGACAACTAGCTAATGAAATATTAAATTAAATTAATTTTTTAATAAAAATGCTGATTCACTTTGTTTGTATAACTTTAATTTTATTTTAGTGACTATAGTTTCAACAATTTTCACTTGTCATTATCAAACTAAGAATTAAAGTTATACAAACAAAGTGAATCAGCGTTTTTATTAAAACTTAAAACAATGTATAATGATGTAGAAGCCTCTGTTATCAATAATTAAATTAATTATTATTTATATTTTGTCTTCTTTCAATCTCGGTAAGATGTTAAGAAAATATAAGTCGGCTATTTAAAAAGGTAATTTTATATTTTGAAGTGAAATTAACAAAAGCTGGCAATTGATTTAGCAATGAATCCATCAGCAATTTTTTAAAACTAGGCTATTTTCTCATTATCTTTCAAACATTGTTTATTGATAAAAATCAAAGAATAAAAAATAATTAAAGAAAATAGATAAACCATCTGTTTTGGAAAATAAGGCCTCAGTTAAATAATTAGTGTAAGATAATAAAAAATAAATAGCCCCATTTGGAATATCGACTTATGGTGGATTCGCCGGGATTAATCACTAGATTCATTGTTATTAATTTATGTTATCTTGACGTTGTGTACAATGTTGTTATAACAAATACTTAAATAAATACATTATATTATAATTTCGTTGTCTATCATTCATCTTCCTATTTATGACATTATTTACTTCTAAATAAAATAATTTCATGCGAAATTAAATGCCATAAAACAGCATCAGAGCCTACTAAATATACTGGCCTAAATATTGGAGTGGGGAGTTCGAAATCTCGGAGCCCACTAGGAGACTACACGATAAATACTTGTTATTTCATTTCCGATTTCCTTACACATTTTTCCATTCGTGCTCTCGAAATTGCAATCACCCGGAAAAATGCTATTCCTGCAATCGCATTGTAAATGTAACATTAATGGACGTTGTTTTATTATTTAAATTTAGGTAAATTTGTTCTAGTTCAGCAACTTATTAGTTTCCTGTGATGTATTGGAGTGTGGAGTCTCGGAGTCCATACGGAAAAATTCATTCTCAAACTATTGTGATTGAAAAATCTATTTCACAATCATTTCTTTGCTTAATTAGGAATTATATTTTCATCTAAATCAAACAGTTTTAATTAATGATCATATCATAATTTTTTAATAGAAAATTGAAATATTTGTTGTTAACACTACATGCGAAAATAATTGTTACAATTTAATCCGCAGTGCGCGAGACGAACAAACGCTCCAATCGTATGCATCTTGAAGTCCTCCCCACTCCGATATTCCGGAATGTATATTTAGTAGGTTCAAAAACCCAATGTTCATAATTTATAAAAATAATTTTAATTTTATTTATATTAATTGAAGAAAAATTGATTTAATTTCACTAAAAAAGTTAAAAAAAAAACTGAGCAATTTAAAATATACATGTATTTATTTAATTAGAAAATGTTTTTATAATTCAAATGATTATTTCAACAATTAATTTATAAACATGTGTTGATATATTATATTTATTTTTATCTATTCACTTTCTATGTGAATCTCACTTTGTAAATAATAATGATCCTTTATTTCAGAAATAATATTAACAAATTACATTGTTGAATGTATGTGAATAAAATTAATAATAATAATAATTAAGCATCATAATAATCATAGCCTATTAAGCAACATTTAATTAAATATGTTATTATTTATACCGTAGCTTATAAATCAATAATAATTGTTGTTATAACATTGCATTAACTGTAATTAATTTAGATCGCCAGTGTTCTGAATTAGTTTGCGGTAACGAAACATTATATTCTGTTCTGAAATGAGGTGGAGTTTAATATCGCAACATGTATGTACATATAGTACTGTATGCCATGGATGTTGACTAAAGACAAAAGATTTGGGTCGCTTATTTCACAATCTGGTGCATTACATTAGTGTAGTCCAGTGTGCATTGTTTCATTCTATTTTTTTTTTAAATAAAATTACCCAACAAAAAAAAAACGAAAACGGTGCTTTTATTTTGGAAGAGATAAAAATAGGGTGACAACTATGTTATGCCATACATGTAAAAGGCCGATTATGTAAAATGAATTCAGTTTTAATTTGTGAAAAGTGTACTACTATTAATTATTACAATTATTATATCCGCTTTCTGGTCATCAGTTTACCTTATATTTTTTAAATATTCTGTCATTGGTTTCGCATAAAATAAAATTTATTAATAGAAAAGAGTATTGATTCAATTGGTCACAGTTATTTAAATAAATTAAATTAAAAGGAACATGAAAGTATTTAATAAATTATTTCATCTTTTGCATCTGACATTTTGACTTACGTTACGTAAGTACTTTAACAAATGTAGATTAAAACAACTACTTCTCGGGTAATTTTTTTAAATTCTTTTTTATTTAATTAAATTTATATTTTACTACCCTTTTTTAGTCGTCAAATTGATTATCTTTATGTCGCATTCAATTAAAATTAAACTATCCTGTTCCACTTGTCAAATTGTTTTTTTTTATGTAAGATTATTTTTGTTTCTTACCTCATCGGATAGATCCTCAAATGAGGCAAAGGGTGCGGGGCCCATGCGTTTCTGGCGTCTGCCCGGGGCGCTTGCGGGGGCTCCAGGTGACGACATGACGGCTCTACTGGGATCACTGGCAAGCAATACATGGTTTAAATAGATTAGGAAGGCGCTAGATTAGATTCATGAATAAGACACAGCCACTTAATTAACGGCACAAAGAGGGCAAAATATATAGGGGGGTAGATAACGGCCGGAATGCGGATGAAGGGAGTGAGGGAGGACGCCGGGTGTCGGGGTGGTAGCGATTTAATGGGCGGCTCGATAAGCTGGCTCCCCCGTCGCGGCTACCTATGCAATCGAGTTACTTTCTGTTTACGGGAAATTTGCATTTGAATTAGTTAATTAGCGTCCGTCTGCGGTGTTTGCGTCTTGTTGGAATTTCATTCCGGTTAATCAGATTTTGTTGCAAAATTCGTAATTTAAGATTCTTTTAATTATTGCCTTGAAATAAAACCAAATTAAATATAATAATTAATGAATTATATTTATATACAAATTTTTGAAACTGAAATTAATGTCATATTAAGAAGCAATATTAAACAATTAACTAAAGACAGAAAAACACGGAAAAAAACATAGAAACACCATTAAATATTGTCCTTACACCTAACACTAGAAAGGAAAAATATTAAAAAAGCAATATCTGCATAAAGGACTAATTTTAAACCGATTATTCTTAAATTTCAAGAAAAAAAAGAGTTTGAATTCGCTCAGTAAATGAAATAATATAATATTATAAAATGAGAGCAGAAAGACCTATGGTCGATAGCCCATGTCAGACTACTAACGCAACTGTACATATTGTTATTTTAAATTTTATTATCATATTATTATCTGAATAAAGTTCTTTGAATATATATATAGTATGGAATTAAAGAAGCGTATTAATCATGAAAATGAAGTTTACGGAACGAGCCACAGGCGAGTCAAGTAAATCATTCCAATGATTAATAGCCATTATACGCGAGTAAAATATTATATTTTATCCGCAGTTAAAAAAATATTTATTTTTTCTTACAATAAAAAAACAACACCATTATTTAAATAATTTGACTTATTTACTCAAATAAACATAAAAGAGTGAACTATTTCATAGAATTAATAATAATTATGACATTAGAACAATTTTTACACGTTAATTACTATTTACCAAAATTAATTAAACATAACAGAGGGCATTGAAAAAAGATTTATATTTAGATCTGAAAAATCGAATTGTGCGTCGGTGAAGTAGCTGTTATATTTGTAACTCATTGTTTGTGCTTGTTTCTATAAATATTTGTCTAAAACTTATAGTGTAAGGAATGTTTGCAGGATTGATCGAATTTATTGATCATTGTAAGAAATGTTCCTTGTTTAATTTCACTGTAAGTTAAATTTGTGTTTAACGATTCTACCGAACGCACAATTTTTCTGGTCGATTATTTTCTATTTTCCGCCGAATCGTTTATATAGTCTTCTGCAGCTGTAGTTGACTTCCATTCCTGTGAAATTTTAAGGCACTAATATTTCCACCAGCAACAAGCGAAATGGTGGCAGAAGTTCTCCTACAACTATTGAATTGCTCAGGATTTCGTAGTTAAAAAAAAACTGGCAATATAATAATAATATCTATTTTTGTTTTCCTGAACAGCACCAAAATACAAAAACAAAGACTTGACTTACGTTACGTAAGTACGTTAAACAAATGCACATTAGTAGTTGTTTTAATGTGCATTTGTTTAACGTACTTACGTAACGTAATCATTTTTTATAATAACAAGCTACAGCATAGAGTAACTTAGTATTTCATCCTCTTTGGCTACAGTCTTTTGTCGAATAAAATAATGAAGTAAAACACAGAAAAATAAATATTTTTTCTTATTTTTTTTTTCTCAAAGCAGAAAACAAGACGTATTCATAAAATAACGTTGTACGTAGTGTAAATTCCGGCTGCATGATTTGATTTTAAACTTTGGGTGGGCTTTTCATGCGTTGAGTGAATATTAAATAGGCCGCTGAAAGATTCACTAAATCAGCGGCAAACGCGATTTTCCCGGATGTGAAAAGTTGAATAAATAGGCGGGCGTTTATGGATTTGCATTTTGTGTTTTGCATTATTTCCCATTCGCACGTGACATAAAATAATGTCGCGGGTGCCGCATATAAATTTCGTTGAACCCCCGACGTCGCGTGCAACAAACGCTAAAGTCAATTACGTACAGACTAGACTGCATGTTTTCGTTTTTATCAATTTAAATTTTATACACTGTCTTTTCCGTTTCTTAATTAAATAATCGCATTAATGAATATTATGCAAACCACTTGAATTTAAATAAAATGTGTTTAATACATTTTGAGCAATTGTAATACTACAATAACATCCCAGAACTTTAAAAACTGTGGCGCCCTCTGAAATATTACCGTAAACTGTATAATATATAGTTTAGGAATGCTTAACTGATTATATAGAAATATGTAAATTATTGTATAATGTAATCAATTATAAAGGAGAATTCCGTAAAATAAAGTTAAAGTAAAGTAAAATTAAATGCAAGAAGATTGGATATCTTAGTGATATTTAATAAATTAATACAATCACCGAATAAACACTTACTATGTTTATTATCACAATTAAAATAAATACATAACTAAAGTTTCGATTTTTTTAGTCATTATCAAGGGACACAAATTGCAAAAAAGTTACATTTATTACAGGGAAAAATTAGGGTGATGTTAGGGTGAACAGGTAAATAGATTGAAATATTACGGAATTTCGAAAAGCTGCGTGTAGACTAAATCTGATTGCCCATTTAACAGATTAGAGAGGATTATTCATTCGTTTGAAGGTTAAGCTTTGTACCTTTCGTACAAACACATTTTAATATAAATAGCGAAAAATAAAATGCATTGCTTACACATCGCTATTTTTTTATTTATATATTTATTTATTAACGGTGGTCTACCATAGAATATTACAATAAAATATAATAAAATAGTAATAATAAACACATTAAACATTTTTCCGTGGATTTAACAATATTATTGTAACTATTCATTGTATCATGTATGTATGTTATTGTATTTAATAGCCTCCGTTAATTAAATAAATAAATAAATATATTGGTACGCGGAATAGAAAGTCAAAAAAATCTGTTCTGGCGTATATTAAAAGGGACCTGAAAGAAAATTTGAGAAACAATCTCTGAACAGTTAAGGTTATTATATAATATGTTATACAGAAAGGTGAGTAAATACACTTTTCAAAATGATTTGAAAATGATTAATAAATTATTTCCACATAAAGCTCTCTTTTCTATTTATATGTAACAAACGACAAAGCGAAGTGAAAAAAACAATATTGCTAAGCTTTGTGAATATACCTTGTTAGGATGATATTTTTATTGATAATCATGAAAGTAAAGTCTATTTTTTTATATAACCTAACAATTCTGGCATTAATTTATTAACGTGAATACAATTTACAACATAGCTTTGAAAGTACTTACATTTTTATATGTATTAAACTTTACAACATAGTATTTTATATTTATTTACGGTATCTCCTTTTTACAAAACATATGCAATTGTAGTATTGAAAGTACTTACATTTTTTATGTATTAAACTTTTTCTTCACCGATTAAACATTTTTTAATGATATATTCTCATACAAAGTGAAGAATTTAAATTTAAATTCAATTTTATATTATGAAATATCGAAAATGAAAAAGGAACAAGTTCGCTGCGAAGCGAAGTTGGCCACAAAAACACGCTCACATTTTGAATACGTTCAACTTTTTCCACACGGACTGAAAATTGCGAATGATGTATCGTCAACAAACACAATATTTCCCGACCAAACACGTTACGTCAATTAAATTTGTTTTTGTGTGTGTGTAACCTTGATTGCGTCAGTGGTAGATTCATTGAATCACTCAATTGGTTTTAGAAACCTGATTTTTAAAATTATAATTGTCAGGAGCAAGAATAATGACATGCCATCTTTTGTTATGGTTGTAATAAACGTAACAAGCGTGAAACTTAAATGATAATAATAATATTAATAGTGCAATATTTTCTAATATTATAATATATAAAATGTGAGTGCAAATATTGTAAAATAAATTGCGAATACATATAAATTATAATATTGATGGATTCTGCCTTCAATTGCTAAAGTAGCTGATTAATTACAAATGAATTACTTAATTTCTTTCTTTCTTAATCTTATCATCTTTTACCCGTATTGGGTGTCGAAGACTTAATTTATTTATTTTTGTTATTTTTACTGTAAGAATTAAATACAAATATATTCTCTCAATAACTCTGACTTCGTTTCGACTTAATACAATGAACTTGAAATGTTAAAAACTTTGACATTTTGAAAAAAAAAAATAGATTTTATTTGTATTTACTTTAAAGGTTTCTTAGCTTGTGTACCTCAATATGGTATTCATCCCAAGTTGCATACGAATTAATTCACACCCAACGAAGCGATTTTGCATTTCAAAATGGTTAATATTCTAATCCTAATTGAGTTCTACTCATAGAAAAATCTATCACCGCAAGTTGTGTCGGTTACCAAATTCGTTGCCAAATTCATGATAAAATACCAGCACTGTTTTTTAAAAATGATTTTTTTTCAAATAGAAACGTAGCGTAAGTCAAAAGTCACAGAGCTAAATGTGGAAATAATTTATTAATTATTTTCAAATCATTTTTATTTAATATTTTATTTAATGATTTTTTTCAATATGTACAACACTTAAGAATTTATTTGATTCCTCTCTCAAGGATTGTATTTTATCACCTATTTGGAATCATAGCTTCGTTAGGGCAATTTATAAAAGTGGTGATAGGAAAAATGTCGTCATTTACAAAGGAGTTTCCATACAGTCTAAAATACCAAAAATTGTCGATAAAATTATTCCTGATCAATTGATGTTCACCTGTAATCAATGTCATTTTTAAGGAGCAGCACGGTTTTTGTCCTGGGCGATCTACAATATCAAATCTCTTGGTATACCAATCATATATAATTAACTCATTTGAAAATAATTTATAATTTGATGCAGTTTAAACTGCCTGTCCCAAGGCCTTTCACCATGTTTCTCATAGTATTTTGATAGGAAATAGATAAAATGGGGTTCGGATCCAATATTACCAGGTAGATGAAACGTTTTCAGCGGGATAGATTACAATTTGTTATAATTAACAATTATATCTCTAAACCTATTCTCGTAATATCAGGTATCCCACAAGGAACCCATTGGGGGCCAATACCGTTTTTATTCTTTATCAATCAATGACTTAAATCAATACATTAAAAATTGCAACTTCCTCCGCTTTGTAGATGATTTAAAAATCTAGAGTCATTAGGAGTAACGTTGATGTCACATGTTTACAGGACAATTTGTTAATTCTATTATTTTATTATTGTAACTATTCATTTTATCATGTATGTATGTATGTAATGGTCTCCGTTAATTAAATAAATAAATAAATTTAAATAATGTTTATAGATGGTGTATGGATAATAATCTGTTTTTAAATCTCAGTAAATGTTCCTCAATATCGATTTTATAAAAATGTGTATTCTGTTAATGGAAGTGATTTGCCAGTAGATAGACATAGATAAGTCCTTGGTGTGCATTTTGATTGCAAATTATCATTTTCTAAGCACATTGACACTATTTGCTGCAAAGGATTATAAACTTTTGGTTTTATCAATCGATTTTCTAAAGGTTTTTCCATAATTACTAAAATAACATATATTTATTACTCTAGTTCGCACACAACATGATTGAGTTCTAATCGTAGAAAAATCTACCAACAGTGGATAACATAGGCCCAGTTGACTGCTGTCATTGATTTAAACTCCAAGTAATTTCTAGTTAACAAATTATTAAACCAAGGATAATAATAATAATAATAATAATATTTATTTCCCAACAGACATACATCCAATTACAGGAAATTTTAACAATGAAATAAACAATAATGCATGAAAACATATATAACCTAATAATTAACATACAAATGCAATTACAGATATTTTCAAATTACAACAACAATGAAAATAAGAAACCAGAAAGTATCATAAATTTGTTAATTTCATCAAAATTATATTTTTAGAATTCGAGAAAATGTCAAAATCCGAATTTACACTAAGATTATTAATAAGTTGAATACTCCTATTCAATTGCGAATTTTGAAGCGCACGTGACCTGGATTGGGCATTATAAAATGTAGAAATATTCAACATACTTAAAATGTTTGGATCATCTACATTATTACAAAGTACACCATGGATAAACAGTATAGATGCAACATTTCGGCGATGTTCTAAAGAGTCTATATTAAAAATTGACAAGAGATTTTCGAATGTAACAGAAATAGATGGATATTGACGGAATGATTTGAAATACAACATATTCAAGAATTTTTTCTGAATTATCTCGAGTTTACTAATATAGGCGTAATATTGAGGTGACCATATAATAGATGCGAACTCGAGATTGGAGCGTATGTACGAAAAGTATAGTTTTTTAATAACATTAACATTATTGAAATCTTTACAGGTACGGTTAAGAATAATGAATAATGCTTGTGATGATTGAAATTATTAGATTTTGAAAAAAAAAGAGATTTTTTTTCGAAACTTTTATTACTTTTTAAATATTAATTTCCATTTGAAAATTATTAATTTATTTGCGAATGTACTTAATATGTCACATACCCCACAACCTGCAAATCACCACAGAGGCTTAATAAATTAAACCGGTACAACTATATCAATTTGTGTGGATTGCGGGAAAATATAAACATGCACATTGTTATAATTGGAATAATTAGAAGTGAGCTGCACGAACCGCCACGCCCGTCCGTCCACATTTTTAATGGCGGCGTTAAAATATTAGTGCCGATAAAATTTACAACTTCCGGCCGAGCGGAACTGCAAATAATAAACCGCAATTTTAAAACGAACCGACTCTAATTATTAATTTAGTATGGCGCGAGCGGTAATTTACATGCCACCTGTTAAAAGAATTTTAGCGTGGATTACAATATCCAGGTTGATCAAAGAAAATTAAAAAAAAAACGTATTATTTAAGGTGGATTAACAGAACAGACATAATCTCCGCGTCGAGAGGTAGGGGTTCAAAAGAAAAGGGGGATTTAATTAGATTCTTAATTTAGGAATAATTAAATATTTAAGTGAAGAATATTTCAAGCGTATAAATGTTTTTGATAAAGAAATTTGTTCTTAGCAAAAAAATCAGTTGTGTTTTAAAAAAAGTGGATCAAAAAACATGGCAGTGAAAGCAAATATATTTTCATATATTTATTCAATACATGCAATCAACTTGTATGTATACACACACGTAGGGGGGAATCTTTAGAAATTCAAACAATATATACATAATTATAATTATTTGTAAAAATACGCGCTTTACATAGGTAGGCTGGCCTACCATGCTTACGGAAGTAGTCGTTGCAGATATTCAGCAAATAATAGATGTTAGTCCGAATAAATCTCTCCGTGTTCTACGCTCGGAACATGCCTGTAAAAATTTTTATATTGTGGAAGAAAATTCGAAAATCCGGTCAAAAATTACTTTTTTATTTTGCAGACATTTCATCACATATTGGTTAAGATGTGAAATACTAGTATATTACTTTCTTTTTCAAAATTATGTTTATTTTCTGCACTGATGAAAACGTATTTCTTAAGTCTGTGTTCATGTGATAATTAAAACAACAATTTTGTAATTATTTACACTCCTGTTACTATTTTCTCATTTATCACTTGGTAAAACATTATGAATACAGAAAGACCCATGGTCGATAGCCCATGACAGATTACTAAAACAATTGTACATTTTGTTATAATATATTTCGTAAATTTTTGTTGTCATATTGTCTGAATAATGATGTTTGTGTATATAGAGAGCTTTTTTAACAGTATATATTTCCCCTATGTATACCTGCAAAATACGCTAGTCAAACGCATTGATGTGTGTGTTTAGTTGCCTATAACCGCAATTGAACACATATATGCCAAATAAGCCACTTAACATACACACATTGCGTTTGACTCGCGTTTTTTTGCAGTTATACATTTCCCATAATGTATACTGTTAAAAAAACCTCTATGTATAATTATTACTTGGTTTTGTTTTACATAATTGTATTTGTTCGACCAGTTTCTTGATAATGGCATCTAGCCGTAACTAGTCAAACAAATGTACAATTAAGTAAAACAAAACCAAGTGATAATTATATATACAAACATCTTTATTCAGACAATATGACAGCAAACATTTACAAAATATATTATAACAAAATGTACAATTGTGTTAGTAATCTGTCATGGGCTATCGACCATAGGTCTTTCTGCCGTAGTGATAATTATTTAACATCTTTGATTATTCTTTACATATTGAAGAAAAAACAACACGTTCTGAAAATGTGGTATTTTTTTTTTCTTTTGTTTACTGGCATAGGTTTAAACATTCACTCACTCGTGACGATCATTAAAATAAATTAGTTTCAAATAAATTATCCTTCCAACTGCACTTATTGATTCGTAATATGGACCTTATCGAATATGTGCAAACAATTTAGTGGAACTGAAAGGGAAAAATCAATAATCGATAACGGAATGTATATTTGTGAGAATGCAGTATCACGGAGGGGTTATTGACACCCCGGCACTAATACTCTCCCCTATAAATAATTCATGTGGCTCCGTTATTCTCAATTGTTTTCCCGTTTGTTTGTTTTTTCAGGCAGAAGAAAATCATATATTTAGATGTGTTTTATTTAAAGTGTAACGTTATGAAAAATGGTGATTGTCAAACGAATGATGAATTAGTTAAATAGGAGTGAATTTTTAAAGCTATTAATAAAATTAATTATAACTAATCATAAACATATTTAAATTAATAATAAACTAAGAAAAAATAATAAGAGGAGAAATTATGTTATCGAAATTGCTAAAAAAATAATTATTTAACACATACGGTATAATTTAACTTCACAGTCTATGTATAACATATCAATTGTGAAACTCGCTAGGACTCTGATTAGGGCTGTCCAAAGATCAAAAAGAGTGCAGGCCAAAACAGAAGCAAAAGTAAATGGACAAAGCACAAGGTACTGGAGTACAAAAGGATATACAGAAAGCTTCAACAAGAAGTAAATGATATGCTAAAGCAGGTCAATGAGCAGGAGTGGCAGCAAAAAAATTAACAACCCAACGAAGACAAAACAATTTTGGAGGCTTCTAAAATACTGCAAACACCAGAATAATCCCAACGCCCCGGTGAACCACCTTGGGAAATTGATATACGAGGACAAAGAAAAAACTGAGGATTTCGTCGAAGTAATGGCTGAGAACTTTGGTAATACGAAAAGAAGTAACAGCCAGATGGAAACAGCCGTGGCCAAAACTTTAAGGGATATTAGGAATGTGTAAAAAACCACTTCCGATTACAGAAGGCAACATTATTTAAAAAAATCGCGTCTAATAAAGCACGGTATCTGCAATAAAGCGCTTTAACTGATGAGAAAGGGAGAGCCTTTGCTTCCTCACTCACACTATCAATAACATTACATTAACACCAACACTATCAATGACATTAGGAGGCTCATCCATTTTCCGAATAGCTAGAAAACTGCAACGATTGTAATGATGCCAAACCATGGGAAAGACCTAACAATTATTGAAAATAGAAGCCAATATATCTCCTCTCATCATTCGCTAAACTCGCTGAGATTATCTTAAAGGAGGAAATAGTGGAAATTGTCATGGAGAAAAAAGTGATTCCTTCAAACAAATTCGGATTCAGGAGAAGACTAATCTCCTTGTGCTTCAATCAGCATGTCACTAGAAGAGGCGGGCTAGCAAGAAAAATAATTAGGATGTTGCATAACATTCTAAGCCATCATAGCAAGATTTTTAACATAAATAGACAGTCAATCGTGAAAGTAATTCTGGAGCCAATCTTGGAATACGGGCAGGAGAAGGCCATTAGGGAGTCGATAAATACAAAAAAGAGAATCAGAACAAATGAATTTATTAAATAAAAATGATTTCAAAATAATTAATAAATTATTTCCACATTTGGCTCCGTGACTTTTGACTTACGTTACGAAAGTACGTTAAACAAATGCACATTAAAACAACTACTTCCCGGGCAAATACCCACGCCGGACATTGAATTACATAATGTACACCTGCTTTTGCATATCAATAAAATTTTGCATAATGCAACAAATTTTGATCCGAGGAAAATTTAATGTAAAAACAACAAAAGGAACAAATGAATTCATCATCACAAGAAGATCAATGGGAATATCCAATAAGAAAATCCGAGAAGAACTAAATAAATATCGAAGACCCTGGAGAAAAGCCAGAGAGAAGAAGAACGAAGATGATCAACGACTTAATTGAATAGATAGCCACGATTAAGGCTACTTTGGAATGATCTAACAAGATCAACTCCACCCCCGTCAACGGAAGAGAATTGTACGTCAGACTTCGACCACAGATCGAAGCTGGCAATAGGAGGGGATAGGATGTCATAGTCTTTCATTCTAAAACATTCAAATTCAGGGAGAAAAAAATGATATGTCTGTGGCTATTCCACCCCTGAAGAAGATCTTGAGTTCTTGCACATATATTATCTTCCATGTATCTTTGTAATTCGGCAATGTCTCTGCTTTTTGTTGTTTTCGTAGTTATTTTTCAATAATCTTTATTCACAGTAGAATCAATCAGACCAAATAGATAATTCCGGCTGTGAAGTCAAATTTGCATCGCGAAAATCTTCTTCTTATTCATCAATATATTCGATTGGATATTACGCTTCTTGGATAAAGAATAAATTGTGTATTTTATTCTTTCGACAGCATTCTTATTTCTAAACATGTATGATTTAAATCTTGGGTCAAGTAAAGTGCACTTTACCAACTCAGATTAATTAAGAATTAAAAAATGGTTAAATTTTGGCAAAATTGTGCCCATTTGTTTTGCAAGCATTTATAAATAACTGGCAGTCCTTTTTTATTTACTTTCAATGATTCTTCTTAAATATATCAATTAAATCCCACCCCTACTCCGGAGCAGTTACAGGTGCGTTCACCAGGAACTGTTCCGACCCGATCCGCAAAAATCACAGTTTGTATCATCCCTCCTTCGTAGCTCTATGCATACATTGAAAAATTCAACATTAAAAACTGGTTGGTGTATATACCAATTGGGAATTTGACCGTGTTGAATTATTACGACAGTAGAAAACATTAGCACTGCTTGTTAGTTACATTAAAGACTTAAAATGGTATAAAGGGTTGATAGAAGAGCAAATGTTATCGATAGCGAGCCCTGTAGCCTCAGAGAACAACGGCGATCATCATAATGTAACTTAACTTAACCCACATAATCCAACTTAACCTAACCTACATAATAAATTTAATAATTTCAGAACAACAAAGGTTTGAAGATATCTCAATATTTTAATATATCAATTTACGGTATCTCCTTTTTACAAAACAATATTACAAGTAAATATATATATATATATATATATATATAGAGAGAGAGAGAGAGAGAGAGAGAAAGAGAGAGAGGGAGAGAGAGAGTATTTTATAAATAACATTTACTTCATTGTTGGACTTTTTTTCAATTATTCACGTATTATTGAATCCCATAATTTTTTTAACAACATCGACCACCATAACGTAACTTAATTTAACCGACATAATCCAGCTTAACCTACATGAATAATTTAATATTTTCAAAACTTGTGTGTTGAAGATGTCAACAATATACGCAGAGTATTAATATAAATAACATTTACTGCATTGTTGGACTTTTTTTTTAATTATTCATGTATTATTGAATCCCATATAAGTAAAAAGATTTATTAAATTGTTTTTATAATAGTAGATTTAATGATTAATTACGTCCAAGCATCTACATTTCTTTTAATATTCATTTTTTTGTTCATCGTTCTACATTCCTTGCATATTTTTTATTATCCACATTTTTTCATTTCCTCTTCCCCTTTTATTTATTTTCTTTTTTTCCATTTGTTTGTAGGGTTTGAGTGCGCCTCTATACCAGAGCTGCGGCGTGTGCATTGAACTAGGTCAGAAATTGCGGACGGCGTAACTGGAAGCACGTTACGCGAGAGCCCCTTTCAAATTAAATTTCAGGCCATTAAGTGAAAATTGCGATCCGTGTAAAAGGGAATTATGCCCTCCACTACGTATATACACAATATTGATTCGACGTCGACGCCAGCCCTCCACACAGCCTCCGACACCATCCACCCCCCGACGTCATCGCTATTGTAACTGTCGCCGATTGTTTAAACATCCAGCCCCCCACATGGTTATCGATTCACACCAACTGTGGGATATCAACGTGATTGTTTCGAAATGGAAATGAACTAAAGGGTATCAATTGCATAAAAAGTTGAATACAAACAATTTGAGTTTGATATTTATAAAAATATGATTTTATCACAGGTTAAATTTATGTAAATAATATTATGGATCGGAGTTTATTGAGTACTTACTAATTTTATTTTATAAAGCAAAATTATATTTAAAATTGATTTTTAATAAACCAATATTTTATATTTCAATTTTTTATATTTCATTTTAAATTTCTTGTTTAATTTTATTGTGAATTTCGTTTAATTATAATTAATGATTTTAATATTTAGACATTGGTAGTTCATATTGTATGAAATAAATATGAATAGATTATTCATATTTTCAAAAGAATTTAAAATTTTAAATTCCCTTGAAAATGGGCTAATAACCCGAAACTAGTCGAGAATTTAAAGTTATTCAATCTAATCTGTGTTTTATTGGTTGATTTTTAATAATCTATTAATATTTATTTTATGCAATATGAACTAACAATGTTTAAATATTAAAACCATTAATTATAATTAAACGAAATTCACAATAACATTAAACAAGAAATTTAAAATGAAATATAAAAAATTAAAATATTGATTTATTGATTTTTAATAATCTATTCATATTTATTTCATTCGTTTATTTATTTAAATATATTGTAACGAAAGTGAAAGAAGAAACTAGAAACATCAGATACGCGGCGTCATCGAAAGTTTCGGAAAGTTCGAGAAACAAGCACGCTATATAAGCGAGCGCTAGCGGCGCTGCAGGCGGTCAGTCTATCACGAACGTCCGAATGCTCAACATCTCGTTGTGAATAAATAGTGAAAGTGTGTTTTAAATAAATGTGTTAAGTGTACTGTAAATAAATAAATCGACATTGTGTTACTTATTTCCGAGTCAGATTAAACCCGATTTTGTAACAATAATATAATTTTAAATTCACTCGAGTTAGTTAAGTAAGCGACCACCTAGGTGGCGCGTTTCGCGGTTTCACGTGTGACAAGGAGAGTTGGACTTCTCTAACTATCTCTTATCTATGGGTGAATGAATTATCCAGGGCCTACTAAATATACTGTCCAGAATGTTGGAGTGGGAAAGACTCCCAGATGCATACATATACCTGCCCTTGAAGCGCTGCTCGTCTTACATACTACTCCAACGCAAGCGTGTTAAATTGTAACAATTATTTTTGCATGAAGTTATAATAATAAATATTTAAATTTTGTATTAAAAAAATTAATGACATGGTAATTAATTGAAATTATTTTCACATTTAATGAAACGTTGACGATGCCACTTAAAATTAAGCAAAAGGTGGCGCTTGCGTCGTCTTTAATTTATTATGAAATTATTTTATTTAGATGAAAATAAAATTCCAAATTAGGCAAATAAATGATTGTGAACAGGAGATGTTTCCATCACGATGATTCGTAGGCGAATGAATTCTCTCGCGTGGAGATTTCGTTTTCCACACTTCGACCTGTATATTTTATAAGCATTGAAATATCCTATGTAGACTCCGAGTATACTCCAACATTTTGAACTCCCCCCCTTCATATTCCGCATGTATATTTAGTAGGCTCTAGAGGAGTTCAACCGAGCGAAAATCAATAGTTACTGAAAGTTGTTCAAGGACAGCCTTAGAATCTTTAAAAAAGCAATGGGACAAACAAAAAAGCTTCATGGAGGAAATTCTGTAATGAGTTAGAAAACACCTCGGTGACAAACAGGTTCAATAAGGTGCTAATGGACGATGCGACTATCCCAGGTCGGAAGATGGACTCCATCATGCAAACAAACCTTGGCGGCGCTGATCGACACCCTCATCCCACTCCCAAAATAGAATAACCTATACACATTTCTTTGTCAACTTTAATCTGAAAAGAAATTATGCATATTAATTTCGTGTATGCAACAAACGCAACAACGGAATTAATTTCGCATTTCCACAAACTAATCGCGAGCGTGTTTTTCCGGGAAAACTGTTTTAGTGTGCAGACCTCGTTAAAGCACTTAAGCCGCACATTAATTATCTTGATTGTTGTGCACAGCAAAACTGTATTACTATGAGTAGGGAAGTGCCGGGCTGTATCCGAACTATAAATCACCGACATGTGGAAACTTTAAACCTTTCATTATTCACCGGGAATAATGAACTATTTCACTTGCACTGAGATAATTTGTCAATGTTAATTTTAACTTAATTGTTGTCTAAATCACCGTAATGGTTTGTTTTGATATAATAAAATCGATTCAATAAAAATTAAACTTGAACGAGTTTGTGTCGATAATTCTTCAAAGTAAAGTTTCACGTAATACGTTCAGATTTATTTAATAAAATGTCCAACCACCATTCATCTAGCGTATGGACAACTAGTGATATATTGAACATTTTATTAAATGAATTTCTTTTCCTGTTCTCATAAACAGGACAAGTTCGCCTTCCTTTAGTCGACGTAACAGCGATTCACGGTCGTCTACCTTGTAGGTCCAAATCATTGACGATGCCACATGAAATTAGACAATAGATGGCGCTTGCGTTATGTTCCATTTATTACGTTTAGATTTATTAATAATGATAATACATAACATAATATAATAATACAGACTCTTCGGAAATAACGAAAAAATATTGTATAGAAAATTAAATTTTAACGAAAATTACACAACGATGATACCTCCAAAAGAAGAGGATATTACAAGATTTTGGAAAACAATGTGTTCCACGCCAAAATATTATAATAAGAAAGCTAAATGCCTTATATATCCATTTAGCATTTGAAAACGAGAAAAATTATAACGAACAAGAATATTATACACTAAATGTTTTGTTGAGTTATGTGGAGTATTTAATCACAAAATAAAACACTTTACTTCACAAGTGAAGTAAGAAATAACAGTGTTTTATGTTGTAAGAATATTATAATTTGACAATCGAAGAACTTAAAACAATAATTAATAAAACACACAATTGGAAATCACCTGGAATAGACCAAATACAAAATGTTTGGTACAAAAGATTTACATCTCTTTATGAGCAATTAACTCGACAAATAAATGTAATTATTACAAAACCTGAAAGAAGCCTTTTATTTTTGTTTGGAGGAATAACATACATAAAACCAAAATATGATGACACCCAAAATCCTGCTAATTACAGACCCATAAATGTTTATCTACGATTTACAAAATTATAACATCTACTATATACATGAAAATAGAATCACATTTATCTGCAAATAACATAATAACAGAGGAAAAGAAAGGATGTAAGAAAAATAGTCTTGGATGTAAAGAACAGTTAGTAATAGACACTGTTATAATGAAGCAAGCAGAAAAACAGCAAAAAAAATTACTGTTACATAGACTATGAAAAGGCATATGACTCTGTTCCTCACGATTGGATTATTTAGGTCTTAAAAAATTACAAAATAAATCCAAAAATATGCAGTTTCCTTAAATTTGTTATGCAACATTGTAATACAAGAATATGTTTAAACACCCAAATTATTAAAACAGATCCAATTAAAATTAATTTTAGAATTTCGTAAGGATATACGTTAAGTCCTTTTTTTCTGTCTAGCATTTAATCCTTTCCCAAACACCCTAGATGCAACCAATTTAGGATTTAATATTAAACAAGGAAATATTATAAAATACAAAATTAATCATTTATTATATATTATACTCCTACCACACAACAGATTAAATATCTCCTTAAATGTACTGAAACAGTTACAAAACGATATATGTATGGAATTTGGCATTACAAAATGCTCCACAATGAAAAAGGAAAATGGAAGGAAAATAATTTGGAAGGGCTGAAAGACCTCCGGTGGATAGCCGATTCATCATCATCTATAATTCTAATTTTTGTATATTATTCTACATACATATACACATTTGAATAAAGATGGTTAGTTAGTTAATTCAGAAGACATATTAAATAATACAAAAATTGGGACAATGGGTAAAGATGATTTATATAAATATCTAGGATTTCAGCAAAATACAAATTCAAAAAACAAAGCAAATTTTACAACTGCAATATGTTAATCGTTTGAAACATAATTTGAAATCAAAATCATATTTTGCCTAATTTCAAGTGGCATCATCAACGATTTGGGGCTACAAGGTAGACGACCGAGAATTATTGTTTCGTCCACCAAAGAAAGGCGAATTTGTCCTGTTTATGAGAACGCTAGATAAATGGTGGCTGAACATTTCATTAAATGATATTATTATGTTTAATTATATTAAGATTATAAATATTTAAATCTTTAAAGGCACATGTGCGTTAGTATGAACATTCTGGAATCACCGGCACGAACGCTGCCTAACATATTGTTACGGAATATAAATTTCCATCCAAATTGAGCGGAATTACATTAACAATGCACATTTATAATTTCATCAATAATTCAAATGAATCCGCTCGGAAATAATTCAATTCAGTTCAATTTTTAATAGAAAATGAAAAGCAAAATCCATAATAAACGTATATATATATATATATATATATATAAATCCACGTTCCAGATATTCGCATATAATTAAATTATCGATCTACGGAATGAGAGTGGTGAAATCAAACGTTATATAGGATTAAAGCGAATAATCTCGTTTGCCAGCGCTCGTTTGCCCTATATAAAATATGGAGCGGGCTTACTTATTAATGCGGGACGGAGAGCTGAAAGTGGGATGAAGTGTCCCATTTTGAAAGGAATACCAATGTGTACGTCTCCCAAATAGGGATGGAATGTAAACAGCTTTCAAAGGGCAAATATTGACCACATGTTCGCGGCTTTTTTCCGTGTCAAGTTCAATAAACTGGTGGAATGGATTATTTATTTTTTATAACTAATTCATCTGAATATATTGGTGTTTTTTTTATTTAAGGTTACGGTTTAGTGGAATGTAAAGTATATATGTATGTACTATTTGGCACAAATAAATGATTTGATTTGGGTCGTTAATTTGCATGATATAATTATAAAAAAACAAAACAAAAAAATAACTAAACTATCAAAATCCAAATAGTGTTTTGCTACTTTGGTCATTCTTGTAGTTGATGCTATGATGAGCACTCGGCACTGAGCCAGGTAAATTTTAAATCAATGCTTAGGTTTTAGTATTTGATAATTTTTATGCTTTCGGTTTTATTTTTGCAGATTTTCACTTTATTGAAAAGCTTATTATTATTAAATTGATTTTTTAATCGTCTGATGACAACCTTTGTACATTAAGGTACTATTAAAACATTTAAGATTACCTTAATGTACAACACAATTGTTTATTGACCAGGATGTCAATATAACATGAACTAATGCTAATAACTGTATACCAATCTATTTTTACTAAAGCACACCCTTAATCTACTGAAACATTATAATGAAATTAAAGTTAAAGACGTTTATTTAAACAAATTACGTTACATATATATATATATATATATATAGATAAAATACTTATTATTTATATATACATATACAAATATATATACACATAATAATATAGGTCAAAATAAACTTTAAAGTGAAGTAAGGCATTTTTATTTTTACCTATATTATTATACACTTCATTATACTCAACCTAAGTTATACACACACAAATTTGTCTCCCAATTTCTTCATCTCGAGGTCGTGGGTATTACTTCCCATCTCAGGCTATTAATATTAAGGGATGGTATTTTGGTTCCATTTTTTGTCGCCCGCTCGTATATTATAATTCAATATAATTATTGAATAATAAATACTTAATTTTTTATTTAAAGGCTTACGGTTATAATTTTGTGGGAGTTTTTAGCTCACCCATAATGGATTTTCTGCTGAATTTTAGCGCTGGGAAATTTCCAAGGATATGCTCCAAACAGCACCCTCTATAATCTGGTGATTCTACAATCTGTGAAGGTGTGCTCTCTAAGTCTACAGTGTCTAGTCGGAATATAAAGGATATATAGATAAGATTTTTTAAGTATGTATGAAATTTTGATAGCCTCAATAATTAATTAGAAAGATTATAAATCATACAAAATACATTCCACTTTTTCTTGGAATTATTGTCCCACGTTATGTAAAAGTCAATACTTGCATCATTATGTTAATATCGGATTTTTTGTTTTTATTGTATTTTGTATTTGTAATTATTATTTTCTTGTAATTCATTTGTTACCTCGTTTATAATTCATTCTGAGTACATAAAATTTATATTATTTTAGTTGTAAACATTAATTGTAAAATGGTAAATTCCGTAAATAAATAAATTAAATTAAATTAAACAAATCGAATTATAATTGCACAACGAGATATTAAAAAGCATAATTTTTATATTTATTATTACTACCGAATTTACGATTACAATAATTATTATTTTACTGCTGTCATAAAAATTGATATAAAGAATATTATTTATATTACTCTTATCAATTGTAAATTACTATTTATTACAGCAATTAAGTAAGTGAGTAAATTAATAATTATTTAATAATTAAAGCAATTCAAGATAAAATTTTTAGAATTCAAGCGGGGAATGCTAAATAAAACGATTAAGGATTGTAAATTCATTGGGCGATTAACGAAATGTTTAAAACGGGAACGTTCTGGGATAAAAGGGGTCGTTCCTATAAAAGTTCGTTCGAGAGATTAAATGGTGGATTGTAGGGATTCCGGATTTTGGGGAGAATATGTATAGAGAGGGGCGTTCTGTTATCGGAATATTATGTAGGAAACGCGTGTGGGGGAATAAATGGATGGAGAGCCGTATAATCCAGTATCTGAGGGGTATTTTGTTTTATAGATTCCAGTGATCGCGGATATATCTCTGCCCTTGATTTTAATTGTTAACATTTTTTGATAATGATAGGTTATCTTTAAAGTAATTCAGGATGATTTAATTGAAATTAAAACACTTGGTTTGTTTTCACTTACTAAGTGAAACAAACCAAGTGTAATTCAGGATGATTTAATTGAAATTAAAACACTTGGTTTGTTTTCACTTACTGTGAAACAAACCAAGTGTTTTAATTTCAATAAATCAAAAATGTTTCACCACGGGTTAAGTGAGAAATTAATTAAACATATCTTTAAAGTATTAAGGAAATTAATTTAAAATTAATAAATAACCATAAATTTAATCAATTTGTAAAATATTTAACTCATAATAATTAAAAATGGTAGACTACTTGTAAATAAAACATTTTTTTTTAGAAGTTTTAGAAAAATTTGTATTGTAGAAACATTACTACATAATGACGCTACCATCAGGCAAATGATTAATCATTTGCTAACCACTATAATGGAGAAAAAATTGTTGCAGTGTCTCTACGATAACAATCGCTTTTTTCATGCAGTTCTAAAACGTTGTTTACATTACCTATAATATATGACCATTAATTAGTCCCTGAAGAGATTAAACCTGTTTTATGTGAAGCTATAAAACTGAGTTACCGCTTTTAGGGACAAATTAATAGTAATCGATGAGCAAGCATATTTATTTTATCAAATACTTAATTGGCTGTTACTCGTCTCGATTGTAATTAAAATTGCTTTGGTATCTGTTAAATACTGAACGTCTATTGATTATTGAATATCATCGAACTCATTTCAATGAAGTAAACCGAAATATTATTTATAAAAATAACGTATTTGAACCATTATTAATGATAGATTTGTATACAAGATGTCTAGAAAACGTGTGAAAATCTTAAGGTGGAGTGATTCATTGGTTAATTTCTAATAGAAAATTTAATTAAACAAATATTGAAATCTTTATAATACCTTTATTTCTCCCAATTCAATTCATTTATTTACGGTAAATCACCTTTATACAGAATAATAACATATTTTAATATCAGTAGCGGAAACTGCAAAATAAAAATTAACCCAAGTGGTCGACTCTAGCGATGAAAAAAATAATTGAAATATCAAAAACCGTAATCTCAGTGAACAACAAACAAATAAATTATGCCATAAAATTGAACTAAATAGATAAATTATAAATAAATATTGATAAAATAAATAATAAATAAAGGTAATATTGCAGAACAAAAATTTTATGACAGAATATGAGAAAAAATACATATAAATAAATGAAGAATTAAATAAAAAATAAATAAAAACACTACGAAAAAAATGAACTATGAAAAAAAAAAAACGCTGGTGAACGCTATAATACATTGGAACGCACGGATGATAATTTAAATGTTGAGAATCGTGTAGGTTTTACAGGGACATTAAAAAGAACCCTGGCGAGAATTTTAAGGCAGTCGATTTTTCCACCTAAAAGTTACACATCGCAGTTTTTTTCTGATGGCGAGGGACTCAATTTGGTGACGCTGAAGAAGATCATCTCAAGAGATTCCAATTGGTGGATAAGAACGGTCAAGTTTAAATGAGAGATATTTTAAGAATCGACGATGAATGCGATCCAATAAAGCCACGAATTTATATTATAAGAAATCGAAAGAGAGTTACTGAATGGAACAGCGCGTCACGAATTTAATAATATGGCGTATTCATAACAACAGTAGAATACATTTCCATAAATCCATAACGATTCATTAATTATGGAAATTATTCTCAAACTTAGTTTAACTGTAATCAAACTCAGTAATCGAAACTAATCATTTTAGAATACGATTTAAGTTAATAATAGAGAAGTGTTTGTGCATTTGATTGCTGTTATTGCAATGAATTAAATAGGACTGAAAGACCTAAGGTCGATGGCCCAGACTTTTATATTGTCTTGTACTATATGTATAATTTGAATAAATATGTGTTTATATATAAACTATGGTCGCGCGGGCAAAAATGACATTTCGGGACCCGAAAAATTTTAAAATTTCAATATTTTTTTTTAAATACTTACCATTCTCTAATCGCGGCGGGAGTCAATTTCCCAGAAATGCGGCATATAGCACTATGAGTTGGCAAAATAAAAATGTAAAAAAGTCAAAAGATGTGGATTTCTATTCACGATTAGGATGCGTTCACAGCCACCTTTAATCTATACGCGAGTTATAATTATATATATAAGGATTAGGATTAAATAAAAAAAGAAAATTGAAAATAATTATAAATAGAAAAGAGTACAGGCTGAAAGACCTCTGGTCGATACCAGATTCATTTACAGAATATAATTCTCTTTTCTAACTAACTAACGATATTTATTCTAATGTGTATATGTATATAGAATAATATATACATAATATACACATTAGAATAAATATCGTTAGTTAGTTAGAAAAGAGTATTTAATTTAAATGTGGAAATAATTTATTAATTATTTTCAAATCACTTTTATTTAATTTAGAAAATAATTAATTTTGGGAAAAACTTTGTAATATTAGGAATCGAGTATTTCTTGAATGGTGAAACATTTTGAACTATTAGTAATGAAGGTTTAGATTAAATTACACTTTGTTTGTTTCACAATTTTACTCGACTAGTTTCGCTTTTTAAGGCACTATAAAAAGTAAGTTAGAAAACAAACTGACAAGCTGACAACTAATAACTGACAAGTTAAAATATATAAACAGGTAATACGAGATTTTAAGATCCGGGAATTTCAAATCTCCTCATTGTCGTTGAAGAGGTGTTTCCCAGCTTTTATTGTCATGTCTATTCTAGGCCCTCCCTGAGATTCGAGTAAATAGAGAAAAATTGTGAAACAAACCAAATGTAATTTAATTGAAAGCTTCATCAGTAATTAGCAATCGAATTTTAAAAAATGAGCCATTTTAAGTAGTTAATATTAATAATTTACTTCAGGATGGTTTAATTGAAATTAAAACACTTGGTTTGTTTCACATATTTATATTTTCTCCAACTAGTTTCGACCATTATTAGTCTTCAAGGAGGAATGACCAATGGTCGAAACTAGTTGGAGAAAATATAAATAAGTGAAACAAACCAAGTGTTTTAATTTCAATTAAATCATCCTGAATTAATTCAAAAATGTTTCACCACGGGTTAAGTGAGAAATTAATTAAACATTTAATAATTTACAAGAAATTTGATAAAGATGAATAAATAAAGATGTTGAGTGATTTTAAGAGAATTAATAAAGTTACAGTATAATTAATTTATCAATTAAATAAAATAACTTTGCCGACAGAAAAAAAATAATAATTTGAGAAAATTGTAATTATGAAATTTCAATTACAATCCCAATAGAAATTGTTATACCATGTTAAACCCATCAATATTTTCATCGAACATAATTGCTTATTTCACACCGCCCACAACAAGCAACCAATTTTCCGCACTTACAATCTCTCGACATTGCTCTATTTCACGCCTCGTTGATTTCACTTCGCCGACCAAGAAAGACATTTTTGGCCGATAACATTTCTCCGGCTGTCAATTCGAGGACAGGTCTTTGTGCGAGCTCCGGCGTTTTACTGAAACGTTAAACGGGAGCAAACAGGAACCGTTCACCAAGAAGGGGAAGAACGTAATGGGGTTTTAAAATATTAAGGCCAACATATGATTAAGCGATCGATAGTACGAAGAGAGCCATCGCTGAAAATAAATTATGTAGTTGAAAATAGGTCTGCCAGCCGCTATTAATATCACGAGGCGTACAAGAGGAAATCTCCATATTTATTATGAGAACTTAATTGCACATTTAAAGTGATGTTTTAATAGAGTAATAGATTAACATTTTGTAATAACTAGAATATTAAACGCATGCAGGTTTTTTTTTACTGGATGAAAACTATTTCAAATACATGACTCCGGTTGCTGATAAATCATTCAGAAAAAGGTTTTGAGCTTTTTTTATAGGGACAAAAGTACAAATCTTTCTTTAATATTATTCTTATGGACTCGAGCGAAATTCATACTTGTTGAAATAACGTAAGGATTCATTCGAATGCTCATCAATTTAATTTCTAACTTGTAAGATATTCTCTTCTGTTCTTGCTCGCTTTACCTTTTTCAAAGGTTTCAAATCCATAACAGATCCCCTGTTGTAATGTTTTGTCACCCATCTTCTAATTGTCTTACGAGAAAGAATGCTCCTCAATTGAATTTCTAACTTGTAAGATATTCTAAATAAACGGAAGATAACACAAGCGCCTAATTATTGCTGGTTAAATATATATATATATATATATATATATATATCTTTATTCAGACTATATAGATAATTTTAACAATATATATATATATATATATATATATATATATATATATGTCTGGGCTATCGATCAAAGGTCTTTCTGCCCTGGTTAAATATTTTATTAAATAATTTTTATGTATATATATGATAAATTACAATTTTGTAACAACTTTATTAACCCAAATGAAGGAACAACAAATTGTCCTATTATCAACTCCCCAGCGGGTCGTTTATCTTCATCTGGTAAATAAATAGAATCGTGACCCGTTATCCGCGCCGGGGATGAATTTATCGGTTTTACAGTCCGTCTTTCGAGTGTAATGGAAAAGCTCGCGATGCAAGTCGCACTTATCGATTCGAGGGGGGCGCCGTGAATTATTCAGGGCGGAAAGGGACGTTTACTTAATAATTTCAAACTGGGAGAAAGCGGGACGAGCAAATACCCCCGGTTGCATTCAAACTGGTGGGCCTGTTTTACCTTCGGCGCGTTTGAAGGGAGTCTAACGACATCACTGCCTACATTACATTCGCTAAAATACTTATAGCGAGTGCTCGAGGGTGTTATCTATATAAACACAACATCAAACAAAGATTATTAAATGGGAGCAGATGCGAAACGGCGGTTTTTGGAAATAACAGGCTCGCTGATGCAGCTTTATATGAACGTTAATGAAAAGATTATTTCCGTTAATGGATCTTTTGTTACAACTTACCTGTATAAGCTATGCGATAGTCCTTTTTTTGAGTTTGCTTAATGAAGAGATAATGAATATGTGAACAACTCTAGCAGTTGCCCGGCGCTTACACCATAAATAAATCAACCATTTCCAAATAGTAACAGTAATCAAACACATGATTTATTATTTCTTGAACTTTTTTTATTAACATGTTCTTCTTAAATTTAATGCAACATAACTTAAATTTCAAGAAACCACTGCAATATACAATAAAATTGCTCCATTATTAAAAGAATTTATAATTTATTATGCATATTTGCGGTTAATTAAAAACAAAACCCGTTTAGCCGAAAAATTTGCCTCAAAACCTATCAATTACAATCTCCTACACCCTTTGTGCATTCCCCGAAACCAAAATATCACTCCCAAACGTAAACATTTCACCATCACCATTCATGATTTCATTTCATGACTTTAGTGATCACGACGAGTAAATTCATTTCATAAGACAATGGACGACATTAGCGATCAAAACCTTTTTGACACAGCAACTGATAAGGACAGACGCCTACAAAATCAGGCGGAAAGACCAACAGTCGATAGCCAATTGGCAGAAGAATTTATTTTTATGTTAGTTATTTATTGTATTTATTTATTATTATTACTTTGTTAAAAATAATCTGCCAATAAACATTTATATATATATATATATATATATATAAACAAAAAGAAATTTGTATACTTTAACTCTCTGGAAATTAAATAAAAGAAATCGTATACGCTACCAGGGGGTGTTGGTATCGACGCGGCAAAATATCTAAAGATTCGGGTAAAAAGAGACAAATCTTAATTGGAACAACAAACAAAATGAGAATATCTTTCGGGATAAAAATACAAAAATAATATTTATTAATCATTCTAAAAGTTTCATGAATTATTCCAATGGTCAGCCGAATTGAACAGAACGCACGTTTTCCGTTGAAAAATTCAATTATTCGAAGAGTAGCGAATTCCTCCGCCCTTCGATTAGACTCAGCTTTATTTTCAAAAGGTATCAAGTTCGGTATGTGGCCCTCTGAGGAATACCCGGCGCCTTTTCGGAGAATTCCTCCACTCGGGAACTTTTCTCGCCTCCGGATTTTTATTACCTTCCCGCTTTCCGTTCGCTGTTCAAGAATTTATCAGGTAATTGGCCCCTTTATCCCTCCCTGCTGTTCGCCGATTTCGCAAAAGAAGAGGAATTAAAATTGATACCGTCAGGAGACTGAAATTAAATTCATAACGTAAACTTGAGTATCTTTAAGAGCACAACAAAATTTATTTTATTAATCATTATTTCAAATTTCATAAAATATGATTTTATTATTGTTTCAAATTTAATTTAGAAAACACTTTTAAACAAAATGAGGAGGTGCACCATCATGTTGAAACCACATTTTAACTCTGTTCAGAAGTGGAACATCTGTTAATCCTGACAACTCTTTTTGTACAAAATGTAAATAATGAATGTATTATTCTATTTTGAAATAAATAAATTGAATATATTAAATAAAAATGATTTGAAAATAATTAGTAAATTATTTTCACATTTAGCTCTGTGACTTATGACTTACGTTACGTAAATACGTTAAAGAAATGCACATTAAAACAACTACTTCCCGGGCAAATACCCACGCCGGACATTGAATTACATATGGTACACAGAGTGACAGAGCTAAATGTGAAAATATTTTTTTAATTATTTTGAAATCATTTTTATTTAATATATTTAAATAACTGTGACCAAGTGAAAGAATAAATACTTTTTCTATTTATAAATAAATTGAATTGAATTGAATTCCGATGTTAAACGCTTTGAAGTATGAATGGCCTAATTAGCTGGTTGTTCAGAACACAACACGAAACATTCACCGAAAAGCGATGTTAATAAATGGTGATGTGTCCATCCTGGTACTTTCCTTGGTGAATTCGGTCAAATACGTTTTTAAATAAACATTTAATTGTAAAGAAAAAAATAATATTTAAAAAAATATATATTTTTTATTAATTAATTCATTTATTTACGGAAATCTCCTTTCTACAAAAACTGTAAATATTTGTTGTCTTTTAAAGTTAAAACCGAGTATATATAAGAATAATTTGTTATTTCTTATATTACAATGGCTCAACAATATTTTTTCAGACTAAAATATACATAATTTTGCATTTGCGAAAAATTATGGGATTTTGATGTTTCATTTGACATAAAAATAATTATTTCAATAATTAAAGTCTCCACAGCCAACATAAATAAGATTATAAAAAATACAATCACCATTCATCAATTCATTTGCGCAAATCATCAGGACAGTTCAGCTAGCTAGCATAGATTTTTCTTTAACTTCATCATAAATTCACGACAGGGCAGAAAGACCTCTGGTCGATAGCCCAGACAGACTAACACCTACATGTATTGTTATTATTTATATTGTTATATTATTAAAATTATCTATATAATAAAGATATATATATATAATATCTGCCTAAATCTATTAGAAATTTTAGTGTTGCATAAATAATGTAAATGGTTGTGTGAAATCTAAATAAATGTATGTTACGAAAAAATACAATAATTCTAATATAATACAATAATTTATAATTACAGCAACATAACACGCGTACTATTTTAATTAATCAACAACAAAAAATATAATTCCTCCTCGTATACTATTTGATAATACACGCGATGAGTAAACAAGGGAAGTTAAAATAAAACGAACGTACTCCATACGAAATCAGGTCGGTGGCTTCGAGTACTTTATCGATCCCCTCGGCACTCGGAAAGTCTTCCGTGTTTGGGGTAGGAATGGCCGTGACAGGCGTGGTTGTTGGCCATCCTGCATTTGGCGTTAACTGGTGAAGTGTGTTTGTCCGTCGTATTAATATTCATAAGTGTGAACGCAATTTACGATCGTACAAATTAAATATTTAGGGAGGATTTAAATAATGAGCTCCGCAGGCATTCAATGCGGAAAGCATTATTTTTAAAATTTGTTTACAAAATGTTTCGAAGAAATTGTTTAAATTTATATTATTTTAATATTAATAAGATTTTATTGGACCATTTTGAGATACAATGCGCCAATAAGATTTTGGATTTTATTTATTAGTTTGTTTACTTTCACCGAACCTCTTTCCAAGGGAAAGTATTGTGTTCGTAAAAATTTTCGAATCGCTAATTTCAACGAATATGCACGTTTTAAGTCCATTCCATCGAATTTTGAATAATATATGTGTATTCCGTGAAAGCGGCTAAACGGCTAAATGGATTAAACCCAAACTTTATATCTAAGCTTTTTTTATCACAGTGGAATGATCGGAAAAGCTTTTTGCTAGAATCAAAACTTATTAAGTGAAAATTTACTCTTAGCGATTTTTCATTTTTTAATTCAGATTAAAACATGTTTCAAATAACAGTTTTTTTAGTAGATTTGTAAAAAATGAATTATTTTTGTTATAAAACTTTTATTGTACAGTTTTTATTTTATAAGCGAAATAATTTCATCTACCTGCTAAATTCCTTTAGAAATAAATAATTATTTTTATAATCTTCTTTATGTTTAAATTAATTTGTTGCTTTCATTGTGGACGGACTGTATATTAATAATATTCTACAAACAAACAGAATATATTAAATATTTATAAAGTATTAAAATATTTAATAATAATAAAAGTTGCCAAAATGGAATAACCGACAAATATATATAATTTATTATTATTTCATTCAACGAAATTTGTATACAAAATAAAACATTCAATGCAAATATTAAAAGCTAATAACATACCCACTATAAATTTACAATAATTTTAACAAAGCATTGAAATATTTGTGTACTTCAATCTAGTAAGGAAAAAATAGCTGAATTGTAAATTATAAAATCAACGATTTTAAAACAGAATTCTATATAAACTTACAAATAATTTCATATGAGATATTTATATCTCTGCAAATATATACCCTCTCTATACGGTAAAAATTATTTTTAATTCAGATATTTTAAATCTGAACCTCTAATGTTGATTTCTAGTTGCTCCAAAAGATTCACTTTAATACTTTTGCAAAGAGTTTACACTCCGTGACTAACATTTTTAACCACATAGGTTTTTATTCATCATTCTCTGTCGTATTTCACGATTTTCACCATTGTATTTTGTTGCAAATGTGAATTTTTTTAGTAAACATTTATTTTCCCAACAGCTTATACATACATATATATATATATATATATAACAAAAAATATAAATTAAAGCAAAATAAACGCTTATCCTAGGATTATTGTTTAGTAGTTTAGTAGTTCTCGAAGCTATTAGCTTGTAGAGAAAGAGGAAACATCCGATTTAATTATTTCCTATTTATTAACTAATAACAAAATTAGTGTAAAATTGAAAGAAAGTAAAGACAATACAGAAAAAGTATAAAAATGAAAAAAAAATATTTAGATTATCTTAATATACTAATATATAAATAGATAACAGTAAAATTAAACGAAGTATTACTTTTCCCTTCGCAAAATATTTTAAGCAACATCAGAATGATTTTATAATTAAATTAGTGATTTTCTGTTATAAACACAATATTTTAATTAAAAATTTTGCAATTATATAAGCTGTACTGATGACTCATCCCTCATCAATGTCTGTCAACACGTATCTGCAGATAGCCTTATATTATATACGTTTTTTGTTTTGTTTTTTGCATTCAATATTTTCGATTCAAATTTATATAATATGTTATCGTTATGCAACAGCAAATGTCTATTATTTGACATAAGTTGATTTGTAGTAACCATGTTACTTTTGTTGTAGTTGTAATGTAAACCCTGTAATTGGACATTGTCTGTTGGGTTTTTGAATAAATAAATAAATAATTTTTTTAAAGTACTTATGTAACATAAGTCATATATCACAATATCTAAATGGAAAATAATTTATTAATTATTTAAAAATTATTTTCATTTAATGTATTCTGTGCATATACTGAGCTTTTAAATTACATTCCACTTTATATCAAATTCATTTCCCTTTACCTCAAATATACAGGATGTCCCGTTAATATTGGAAATGTCTTAACCTCAAGTTCTTAGCATTGAAATAGCGAACTTATCTCTATTTAATTGTTTAATATATCACAATATCTAAATGGAAAATAATTTATTAATTATTTTAAAATCATTTTCATTTAATTTATTTAAACATACTTCATTAAAATTACTTTAAAACTCTGAAATATTTAACAAAATATACGCTGTTTCGTCGCAAAGCGTCTAATAGTTCGGGATGAGCGTATTTAATGTAACAAGTATTCTGGAACTATAAGTGAGCACTTGAAGTTTACGCTTACGGAATACCGAGAGCGCCATCGCTTAGGGGTAAATATCCCGAAAGAGTTTTGTACGTGTAGTCATCAGACTAAATCTTTGGGACACTCAGCGAATATAAAATGGATACTCTAAAATTCATTTTGTTAAATGCACCATTTACACATTTTCGTTTTTATACCTGATGAGAGTGAGGGTTTAAATTCTTAATTTGAAATGAGGAATATTAATTTTTTTTTCTGTGATTTCCGTTGGAAATAATTGACGGACAGAATTGCTACGCGCAATCTCGATCTACGGCAAAAATATTTTCAATTCAGATTTAAAATACAGCCTCTATTATTAATTTCCAGTTGCTTCAAAATATTCACTTTAATACTATTGTTGTGAATGTGAAGGATTTTGTCTGAGGAAGAGGAAAATAGGAAAATCCGTTTACGGACGTTGTGCCGGACTCCCGGATTTTGTCCAGGAGACTACCGACTAAAAACCCCTGCAATTAAATTTTTCTGCTTTTAATTTCTGGATGTTACAGAAATAAATTGTACTTATTAAAAATTGTTTGCAGATTTGTTTCATTGTCTTTTTGGAATTATCAATAGTAATTGCAGAGGTGTATTGGAAATTATCAGAAAAAAGTAATTTCCAATACACTTCTGCAATTACTATTGATAATTCCAAAAAGACAATGACACAAATCTGCAAACAATTTTTAATAAGCACAATTTATTTCTGTAACATCCAGAAATTAAAAGCAGCAGAATTTAATCTTTGCATTTTTCATTCCTCTTAATATTGTGAACAAATAAAAGAAAAAGCATTCCTTTGTTTACATCTAAGACAAACGTGAATTCTGATTAAAAGGACGCGGACGCGGGGTTAAATTTGAATTGAACATGGCCTGCCTCTCTTTGCACGGTCAGGATTGTTGTTTTGTACGCGGGCTGCCTGCGACAAATTGATCCCCGGGGCACGACAGCGCGAATATAATTTACCTGCATGAGAAAGCGCCGATCGATCTATCAAAATTACACACAACACACACATCAGCAACACATGACTGTTATCTAATCGACGTTTTATTAAAACTGAGCTTTACGGGATTGGCTTTCAGCTCTTACAAAAATGAGGAGAGAGTAAATATAGGTTCGGAATATTTATGAATTATTCCATCGTAGGTTTTAATATAAAATTAATGAAATATTTATATAATTTATAATCATATGGAAATTACAATGAAATTAAACAAGGAAAATTTCTGGCAATGATCAATAAAATTCGATCAATCCCTTTGTTTCATTTTATTTAATCATATGGAAATTGTTTTGCTTGTATAAAGTGTTTTTAATTTTGACATTCTCGTTTAACCTTTGTGTGTGTATAGAAATAGATCTATATATATAGTTAACTTTTCTCATAAAGAAATCGCGTTTTTAAAAAAAAGTCTTATTTATTTAAATACACAATTTAGTTATGACGTTAACAATATGAATTAAAAATGGATTAAAAATGAATTAAGAATAATTTTCTCGTGCGGAACGAACTGCGGGGCTGCCGTGTAGCTTGGTCAGCATTTTGGGGTAGTCTTGGAGTGGTAACAATATATATATATATATATATATATATATATATATCTTTATTCAGACTATATAGATAATTTTAACAATATAACAATATAAATAATTACAATACATGTAGGTGTTAGTCTGTCTGGGCTATCGACCAGAGGTCTTTCTGCCTAGATCCATATATTTTGTAATGCTTAATTAATTATGTATCGCAAAATAATGAAATGATGCCTTACTTTCATGAGGGAAGAGGGCTATATTTACATATACATCTTTTACGTGTTTTACAGACGCGTTTCGTGAACTTTCCCTCACCAGGACAGCTTTGGTCGGCGCGTTTCATGACTCTCCCCTCATCAATATTATTTTATAGGCTATATTTCCGTCATCTATACAGCTGTGTAGGTGCTTTTCATAATTAATTTCTCATTGGCACAGTTATGTGTGACATCCATAGATTCTCAAATGTTTAATTAATAATGTAACACAAAGTAATGAAGTAATGCCTCACTTTCAGGAGAGAATATTTACATATTCATTTTTACACGTTTTACAGACGCGTTTCGTGAATGTTACCTCACGAGGATGGCTTTGACCAGCGCGTTTCATAACTCTACCCCCATTAATAACATTAATATATATATTATCAAAAAAAACCTTTATACCCATGAGAGTGTAGGGTAATAACATGAATAACATTTCATAACATTACCCTAATCGATACAGCTGTGTAGACGCTTTTCGTAATTTATGTCTTATTGACACTGCTATGTGTATATGCTTTGTAATGTATACCAAATAAATATGGTTTTGTAGGCATATTTCATAGGTGTAAAACTCATCAATAATATCCAGTTTTGTAGCGTGAAATAAAATACGATTTTGTAGAAAGAATAATTATAATATTTATAATTGAGGATTGAAGCCATTACTTTGTGATGGACTTTTATACATTTTTAACTAATATAAAAAAAGATAGGAAGAAAAAGGTCGAAACCTTTGTTACGGAATAAAAAACAAGTGTATGTTACGAGAAATATGTTTAATATTAAACCTATATAATTATATATTCCATTATGTTTGGAAACTTTACTTCATCTTTCTGGCAACTTCATGATTCCGCGCTCATAAAATATCTGGTCCTTATCATAAAAAAATTCTGAACCAAGTGAGATTTCAGGTCAACATCATTAGTATACTTATTTCGAAATAACTATTAACTAAATGGCGCCAAGTCAGTATTTTATGAGGGATGTAACAACACTTCTCAGCCAAGCTCCAGTAATTTCTCACATGTTATCAAATATGTAAAGGAATAATGTTCCATCATGATAATGAGGCCTTGCACCTAGTGGAACATTTTTCTTTTACATATATGGTAACTTGTAGGAATTTACTGTTCTACCATGAGAATAGTTGGAACATTATTTCTTAACATATTTAATGAAACGTTCAGTCACCATTCATCTAGCGTATGGATAACTAGTGATGATACGATAGATGAATGGTGACAAGTTCGCCATCCTTTAGTGGACGAAACAATGATTCTCGGTCATCTACCTTATAGACCCAAATCGTTGACAATGCCACTTGAAATTAAGCAAAAGGTGGCGCTTGCGTCGTCTTTAATTTATTTCTTAACATATTTGATAACTTGTGGGAAATTAATGCAGCTTAACTGAGAATTGTGATTTGATAATCCTAGCCGTTTTCTTTGATTACTTCGTCTAATTTCATCAGTTGTTCATGTGTTGCTGATTCATCACGTTTGAACCATGATCGTTTTCTAATAATGTTGCTGTACATAGATCATTTTTTTATAAAAAAATATTGAAAAATTGTATTAAATGCACTTATTTCAATTCATGTAGAACTCAGATATCGTCTTTCTTAATCAGCAAAACATTTTGCTTCTCTGGAATCTTACGGGCAGTTATATGACGATCCTCTTTAATTATGGTATTTATCTGATCATCGTACTCCTTACACCTAACAGTAGAAAGGAAAAAGATTAAAAAAGAAAAATCTGATCATCGTCAACTTTACTTAGAACTTTACTTAAAGATTGTCAACGTTCTAATCTCTCTAAAATGGATTTTTAAACAAATTTAGCACATGCGTTCTCTTATGTAATAAACACCACCCATCCGGGTGTGCTTGAAATGGTTATAGGTTGATATGTAGCTAGTTGTTCATGTTCAGGCGCCAAATATTTATTACTGCGACACTATATTTAAACTTCATACTTAATAGTTTACAATCAACACAACTTCATTCATTTAAAATCTAAATCAAATTTCAATCAAGCGACTTTTTGTTACTCATGGAAATAAATTAAAATTCACAGCCCGTCCTAATTAGAAACATAAACGGCCGGCGCGTATTACAACGCTGCAAACTTAATCACAAATTGCGCGTTTATAAAAGGAAAGAGAATAATGGACCTAATTGAGTCGTTATTTTTTTGTTCAGTTAAACGAATAATCTTGAGAAACGTTTTTGTTTTTCCTCGTTGGCGCATTTCTTGCCCCAAAGCGCCCCTCCGTCCAGAACGAAAGCCATTCCGGCGGGATGCACATAAACGCCGAGATTTTATGGACTATATAAAATCAAACGTCTGACAGCAATTACAAAAAAAAATGTATACATAAAACCCGTATGTGCACTTGAAAGTTTTCGCCGTAAAATTCACCGCGGTATCAAATTCACGCGTTCGATACCGCAATTTAAATCTGTTTTAGAGTAAAATAAATCTATGGCTTTCAAACTAGTTTCTAAGTTAAAAAAAGGTATATATTTAAATGTATTCAATGGATGTACAGAGTTTTTCAATTGTATTTCACTTTCTATCAAATTCATTTCCCTTTACCTCAAATATACACGGTGTCCCGTTAATATTGGGAAATGTCTTAACCTCAAATTCTTAGCATTGAAATATGATCATTGAAGCGAACATATATATACTTAATTGTTATGCCGAAATTCATCTTAATAATAATAAATATATACATAATCTTTATTGACGAACGTAATACAACACCTACATATAACATGTGTAAGGGAAAAAATATAATTAAAGAAACAAACAAAAAATACAATTTAGAAACGGTGATCCAGAAATCATGGCAGAATTGAATGATCGTATTATAGAAAAAAATAAATCTTTTTATTTAATTTAGTATATAAAGTTTTGTCTTCAAATTCAAAAAAGTAAATTAAGCACATTTTGAATACTTACATTTCTTAAACAATATTATTTTTTTAATACTAAAAGAATTATAATATTAATATTAATCGATTTGTATGATTAATATTAATATTATAATTCTTTTAGTATTAAAAAAATAATATTGTTTAAAAAATGTAAGTATTCAAAATGTGCTTAATTTACTTTTTTTAAATCAGTTCCCTCTCAAAGCTCTGCCGTTTCCAGTACTCATAATTTCCATTAAATCTTCCATTCTAGATTTTAATTTTACTAATGGAATGCCTTAATTATTGCGCTTTAAGAAGATTTAATTTAATTAAAAACTCTAAATATTATTATACAAAACGCTTATAAAAATATACAGATTTCTGAAATAATAATGTAAAGTGGATGTATATTCTATTCAATTAATAATAAACTAATTAATTTAAAACAACAACTTAATATAAGGCCATCTGCAGACACGTGTTTCGGGATCTATCCCTCGTCAGTACAGCTCAGTCAAAAGTCAACTAAATGTGGAAATAATTTGTTAATTATTTTCAACTCATTTTTATTTAATATATTTAAGTTAATACTTGTTATGCTACACTCTTGATGGAAACAGATATTAATATTAGGTAAAGAATGACACTTTTCTTTTCAGTTACCTGACACATGTTTCAGAGCTCGAAGACTGAAAAAACAAGTATCATTCTTCACCTAATTATTGAGATACCTACTACGTTAAGAATAAGAATAGAGGAATCTATGTGTAATGACATTACTTTCAAAATGTCACGAATATAATTTGTAATTTTAATATAAATAAATATTAAAATTATAAAACTTTCAAAATTTCAGGAATATAATTTGTAAATTAAATAAAAATTATTTGAAAATAATTAATAAATTATTTCCACATTTAGCTCTTGTGACAAAAGTCACACATTTCCTTAGCTCTCGTGACAAAAGTCACAAAGCTAAATGTGGAAGTAATTTATTAATTATATTCAAATCATTTTTATTTAATTTATTTAAATAACTCTGACCAACTGAGTAAATACTCTTTTCTTAATAAATTAAAGACGACGCAAGCGCCACCTTTTGCCTAATTTCAAGTATGCCACTTGAAATTAGGCAAAAGGTCAACGATTTAATGAACGTTTCATTAAATGTGAAATACTCTTCTCTATTTATAATTTTAATATAAATATTAAAATTATAAATTATATTCATAATATTTTGGAAGTAATGCCATTATTCATATATTATTGTAATCTTATTCTAAGAATAATAATTAGAAGAAGAAAGTGTACTATTTTAAATTTAAAATACGATGAATATTAAATAAAAAATATACATATTTATGTGATAAAAGAGTTATAATCCATAATTAATCAATTAATCTTTTGTATTAGTTTTCAAATAATCATAATTTGAGCATTATCGAGAAACAATTTTCTGGAAAGAAAAATAATGATAAATCGCGCGGGATTAAATCGTCGTTAGAAATTGTATCCAATGAAAGTACAAATCATTTATAAAAATTGATTTCTTGCCATTAGCGCTCTTCCACTAGATTGAATCGCAGCAATTTCTTAAAGGAAAGCGCTATTAAATATGGAGGAGATGCCATCAATGCGATAACGGTTTTCTTTTCGACTTTACTTCAATCGGTTTTTTATTTGTGTTCATCGTTGATATTCCGACGGAATTGATGGATGCAGCAAATTACATCCAAATAAAAAAAATGTGTGTTAAACAAATTGATATGAATTATAATTATGGGTATTGAAAAGTCATTGATTGAAAATATATGGTTTACATAAATAAAAGGACAAATATTATCTCTCCGAAATGTGGAGACATTATTATTGTTTATAAATATGTTATACTATTTATAAATAATAATGATGCCACCATATTTGTGTGGGAAAAATGTCCTTTTCGGGAGATCCTACTCAGAACAAGGCTTCAAGCACTTTAGTTTAACGTTTTCGGTGGGGAATAGGGCCGAATATCCATTGAATTTAAAGCCGAATGCAACAGCATTTTCCTCAATCCAAAGATAAAGTAAAATTCTGGACATACATCTTCTTAAAATTTACGTCTGAAACTCCATTCGAAGTTTCCTCCTTAAATACGAATTTAGATTTTATAAAATATACCCTCCCAGAGCATTTTAAATGTAAGTGTTAATATTTTTGATAAAATTAAAATGATTAAATTTATTTATTTACTTCAATTAATCTGAAGGTGAGGAAAACCTCAACGAAAAGAATTCTATTAAATGTAATTTGTTGACTTTAATTAATTTAAAAGTGAGGTAAAAACATAAAACTGAATTTTATGAGAATATATTTTTTCAGAGTAGAGTATAAAAATGTGCTTAATTAAAAAACTCCATTTATTTTTAAAGCCCTTATATTTTAAGTGTTCGTTGTGCAAAATATGATCATAAATTATTCTACTTTAGATTTTCCAAAAGCATAAAAAACATGTGATGTATATCTCCAAAAATTGATATCTGGAGCTTGACGAGGAAATTCATTCCTTAAAGCCGTTGAACAAACATCACTGATATTTTATAAATATTGGAAAAACGATTCAAAGTAAATATTACGTAAACCGTATTAGCTCAATTTTTAAAATGCATAAATTTATATTTAATTAGAAAGACCTAAGGTCGATAGCTATTTATAAGTTTATATCAAATATATTGTATAATATATGTATATGTAAATACTACAATAAAGATGATTATATATATACAGGGTGGTGCAAGATTACGATGAAGTCCAATATCTCAGTTATAATGAAATATACAAAAAAATGTTACTTACATTATTAGTAGTTACTGTCAAAATTCACATTTTAAAATTAGTTTCATATATACAGGGTGTCCAATAATCACGTGACGTATCAAACATATGATTTTTTAAATGGAATGATATATTTTTTATGAAGATTTTCGATTCTACGTTTAAAAATAATCATTTTTTATATAAGATTTAATAGGTCAATTTTTCATAGTTTAAAAGTTATAAACAAATGAATGTTGAAATCGATAGATGTTTAGAGCCTAATATTTCAATAATGAAAAATGAAATAAACATTCTGTCAACGCCATACAAATGCAAAAATACTTAATAATAAAATAAATACTCTTTTTTTCTCTTAAACAAATTTTTATATACAAGGTGAAGCAATACGCAAAATGATTTTTTTTCTCTTTTTACTTAAATGGGACACCCTATATTTTTTATGCTATTTTAATAGAAAATTAATCACTCTTCATTTTTTATATAACATATTAAATAGCTACCGTTTACCGTTTTTGAGATATTTAATCTCAAATACAAATTTGGTATAGAATTTTTAAGCAAAGTAGGCCGTGCCAGAACAACTAATTTATTTAGTTGTGAAAGTTACGCGAACACAAATATAAAATAATTTAGTGAAACGAATAATCAAGTGTATTAATTAAAATACATCATAATTCATACATATTTTTTTACCACGGGATAAATGAGAATTTAATAAAAAAAAAGTAAATAAATATTAAGCTGTAATTATTTTAATACACGATAATATTGAAAATACAACAATTTAAATAGGTACGTTCTTGGCTGTGCGCCAGGATCCAGGTACAACGAATCTTATTATCTCAGGAATGCGTTCTCGGAGTGAGTCGTCGATCGTTTTTTTCTTCTTGATTTGCGATAATTGCGCTCTTGTATTTCGATTCAGTCGTCCGAAAACGCGCAGTGTTCACTATTCCGGTTTAATTTTTAACGTTAGAAATTATTAATAATTAAAAACGCGATTTATTTTTGTTTATGAACAAGTGGTAATTAGTGAGTGGTGGAGGTGAGTTGGTTTTCGATTCACCAGGAATGGGTTGGAAGTTATTTTTTCTATTAAGGTATGTTAATATTAATAATTTATTTTTAAACGGATTTTACGATTCCTATTATTATCATCAATTTATTCTCCAAAATTGCATTTATCAATAAATTACTTTCGCAATAAACAAATGCGATTTTCGCAAGACTAAAGTAGGTATACATTAGTTCTAAATTCATTAATGAAGATTTGCTGGTTTGTTTTGCGATTCCTATTCTTTTAAATCGTCCACATCGCAAAAATTATGTTTAACAATAAATTAATTTTGCAACAAAGAAAACATTTTTTTCGTAATTACGTTATATTTTGTAACACTGGTGCAGTTAAACATACTTCTTCAATAAATGATTAATTTATTTGTTAAAAACTAACAACAACTATATTTTTTGGTTATTATTCGAAAAATATTTAAAATACTCCTATATGCTTCTTAAATTGATTTATTTAAACAATTCATGTTGACTGAAAAACCGAAAATAGATATTAAGTGAAATAATAAAATATTTATATCATTATATTTTGTTAACATTTTTATGTATTTATTTCACACATTCACATTTTTTTTAATTCAATAGCATTCAAACATTTTACAATTTTTTTCTTAAAAAATATGTTCCAATAACCATTATAACTCGCTAAATAATCGTTGAGCAACTATTTTCTTTATATTTTGCATGCGCCTTTAAATATCGATTGTCATTTGAATATCCTTTTAGGTATGCATTTGTTTTAATTATAGCCTACTTAAATTATAGATTATAAGCGAAACTTATAATTTTGTACTTTGAATTGAAATTGTTAAAAAATGGTAACAGATAGGGATATAGTTTATTAAACAAAAATTACAGAACAATCAATTTTCTATCGAAATAGTGTAAAAAATATTGGATGTTCCATTTAAGTGAAAAAAGAAAAAATCATTTTGCGTATTGTTTCACCCTGTATACAACATTTGCTTTATGGTAACAAACGATTATTCCCAATATTATTAAGCATTTTTTCAATTAAATTGCGTTAACAGAAAGTTTACATCGTTTTTCATTTTTGAAAAATAAGGCCCCAATCTTCCATTGATTTCAACCTTAAATTGTTTATAACTTTTAAAATATTAAAAACTGACCTAATAAACCTTATGTCAAAACTGATTAGTTTTAAGCGTAGAATCTAAAATCGACATAAAAAATATAGCATTCCTTTTAAAAAATCATATGTTTGATACGTCACGTGATTATTGGACACCCTGTATATATGAAACTAATTTTAAAATGTGAAGTTTTACAGTGGCTACAAATTATGTCAGTAATATCTTTTTGTAAATTTCTAAATAACTGAGATATTGGACTTCATCGGAATCTTGCGCCACCCTGTATATTCAATTATTTTTTATAATATAGTATAAGAATAATATTGTTAATTTATTGTATATAAAATTGTCTACAGAAATATATATATATATATATATATATAACAGAAATGTAATTAATTGTTTTTATATTTAAACATTGGAAGTTCTTATTGTAATAATAAATATGAATGGATTATTGAAAATCTACCAATAAAATAAATAAAACACAGATTAAATTGAATAACTTTAAATTCTCGACTAAACTAAATTTTGAATTCTCTTGAAAATGGGATGATAACCCGAATCTATTCGAGAATTTAAAGTTATTCAATTTAATCCGTGTTTTATTTATTTATTTTATTAGTAGATTTTTAATAATCCATTCATATTTATTATTACTAAACAGAGGTGATTCACATTTTTGCAGTTATTTTAAAATACAATAAAATTAAGCAAGGAAAAAAATATTTAAATAAAATTATTAAATAACTAAAGTCTCCACGACCAACAACCAACATAAAGAAGATTATAAGGAAAAAAATGCTGATAATTATCAATAAACTTCGATCATTCTCTAATTCCTAATGTCGCAATGAGATATTGTAATATACTTTTGACCCATCGAAACTTAAATATTTTTTGTAATTCCAATATTTTGATTAAACCTTCATTGATCTTTCTATAATTTGTTAATTATTACATATATATATACAAACATCTTTAGGAGAATTACAATTCTTTACAAATATTTATATTTACAATACATATCGATGGGTTAGTAGTCTGTCATGGGCTATCGACCGGAAGTCTTTCTGCCAATTATTACATATTTTGTTAATTTTTCAATATTATTATTAAGAATGTTCCTCAGTACCTCTTTCCATATTTTATAATTTAGTTACTTTTATGAATTTTGTATCAAATGTTAATAAAGTTGTAAAATGGCAGTTTCCGTAAAATAAATAAATAAAAAATATAAATATATATATTAAAAAAATAGAATTTTATTGATCATTTCCAGTAATTTTTCTTTGTTTAATTTTATTGTATTATTAAAGTATTTGCGAACTGATTTTTGGCACGTTTCATAACCAATACGTTATTTAAAAACCGCAACGTTCCTGACAATAGTGCGTGTAAACCACCGAAGCTTGAATTCGCTTTTAAGGTCAGGCCAACATTTAAAACAGCGGGTGGAGGGAAATCGGGTCACGCTAACAACAATATTTACATTTCGCGTTAACCCCGCGAAAGCCTTAGGCCACCGCCACTCGGCCACTTATTTCCAATCAAACAGCCAGATTGACGTAAATCGTAGGCGCGTACGTAACACCGCCCCCACGTGGCTCCTCGCCATCCCTTCACCAAAACCACATAAATTTCGTTATTCCGCCGTTTGTTGAATTTATAAACGGGAAAATCAATAATTGATCTGAATTGGAGAATGGAGTTTGTTGTGTAAGTGAGTTTAGGGGAGAAGAAGGTGTAGGGAGCGGGGTGTGCTCGCTTTTTTTTATAAAGGCTCTTTACCTCTTTTTTTCTCTTATTTTAGTGTATGAGTGTTGTGTTATCACATTCGTTTGTTTCGGCCTTTTCAGCAGCGGGTGGAGGTGGTGGTGATGATGATGGGTAGCGTCCTCATGGCGTTGTTGCGGAGGTGTTTCGCTCCGAACCGGGGATCATTTTGCGCACTCGTGGAGGGTGTACACGGGGTGTTAGAGTCTTTTATTGCCGATGGGACGGTGGCAATGTCGATGAAAACGTCACTTTTCGCATGGTACATGTTAAGCTGGCTGACGGGGACTGGAGTAACGTGAGCACGCAAGTCGATTCTCCGGGCGCCGCGACGCTAGACGGAGCCATCGTACGGCGCTCCGGGGCAATCGATATTTTCCACACTCGGCGGCTTTTTGGTCAACGACACTTTAATGGACCGATGTGTGTTTGTGTGTGCGCTTCCTGTGCACAGGTGAATCCCTTTTGTCTACAACAGTTCACTAGTTGAATCAATCAACTACGCTCTAATGACTCAAATATACATTCAATAACCACCATTAATAGCTTTACATAATCTAATAGCTCAATTATATAAAGAATATAAGTCAGTAAGGTACTCTTCAAAATAGCATGCTCTACATCTACTCCTTTCTCGCATCATACAATTTTAAAATATAACTTTACATTTAATCTATTTACTAAAAGCAGAAACTGCTCTGAATTATTTAAAAAATAAAGAACTCAATTTATTCCATAGTATCTTTTCATACGTATTATTTAATAACAAAAACATACTAAATAGTATAGTGTATTTAGTAGGCACTGCAAAAACTGTTTGCTTCCACAAGTAATGGAATCAAATTTGAAGTGAAAAAATGTAATTTCCTTCTTTTCACAAATTGGTGTAGACATATTAAAAACACATTATTTCCGACATATTGTATATGGGGTACATATTCAAAATAAATTACTATACCTATGTGATGTAATGTTAGAATTAGGCAATTATTTAAGTATTACGATATAAAATTTGTTATAGCTTAATAAAGTCACGAACAATAAGGGTCGAATACATATTTTACTATTTACAAATATAATGCATATTTTTGTTTGGGCTTATTACTTTATATTTAAGACAATATCAGATGGATCGTAAAATCCCTACCGCTTTATCTAACATATATAGCTAGCCGTATCTAATGAATAAAATGATATGACAAATATATGTATATGTTATTATATATTAACCCTTACACTACCATTATGGTAGATAGGGATTTTAGATTATATATATATATATATTATATTTTAACGTTATAATGCCTCAAAATCAACAAACGTATCATTTCGCAAATAACAGCGTCATATTATTATAGCTCTATAAATATGTTAGGTATCCCTTGCCTTTCTGTAGCTGATATAAATGCAATTGAAAGTCTTCGTTCGCTGGTAGAATATTACGGACAGCATACACCGTATAACATAGAAACATATGAAATGTTTTTTATGAAAATTTAAAAGTGGAAATTTTTATTTAAATCACAATAAACTAGAAATAATTCTAGTTGCAGAAATGCAGGAGTTTTTGGACAAGGACTCGAAAGCAGGAAATTAACGATCGATTCCGCTCGTAAACGGAAACATCCAAAAACGGAGTGTCACATGCACTAAATGAGAAGCAAATGGAAAATCTAAATGCTGCAACAACTACACGAAAGGAAGTCGTTTGTGAAACAGATTGTGAAGGGTGTAGAAAAATATTTTATACCGAGAATCCAAAAAATAAAAAAAATGTGCTTATCGCCAAGGCCAATTCCTTCAGAGAGACAGCAATGCTCTGTGTTTGATGGGATCAATATGGTGTGGTGCATTATCATCTAAAATCTTCTGAAAATTCGCTTCCGATGCCAAGAAAATTCGGGATCAAGTGAAACAATTCGATGAAAAGTGACAAACGTTCAAAATACTTCAAAATACCAGACCACCCGTATCACAAAGGAAAATACCTAGATAAACTGCGTGCAAAATTCCACGAGGTAATCACAAATGCGGTCCTGGACAGTACATCTCAAGAAGAGCAAACAGCGGGAAAACGTCAGTGCCAATATCAGATCCAGAAATTATCAATTTCCGACAGAAGATACAAGTTTTTGGAAACAACGCTCTCCAGATATAAAATATAAGCCAAGACGGGATTGAAATGTGGATCACGAGTGTAGAGCACTTCTGGAATAAAATATCCAGAACATATCTTTCTCTTCTGAACGTAATGATCAAAGGTACCACCGGCAGTGGTGGTTCAATGAAACTTTCAAAGGAATGCTTTTTTTGGTATAGCTCAGGATGTTTGTTTCGATAGAAGTGGATCATGTTTTCTAATAAATTCGGTCATCCCTTTTGAAATGTAACATCGCAGTCTTTCTGTCTATATACAATTGTGGACGTAATAAGTGAATATTTAATCACCGGCTGCAAAAATAAACTTTCTAATTTTATATTTTTTAATATTAAAATTAATTTACCCGAAACGCTCGTTTATCGACTGTACCTGATTAGTGCAAATCGGTAAGCGTGCAACACAGGCCAACCGGAGAAATAACCCACAGTAAATCAGAGAGCAACCATCATTTAATCTACCTACCTTTCCAACGACGATCGTACTCGTCGACTCCGTTTCCCAGGGTTGGTGTCATTTACATCTACTTTTTCTTTAATTGTTTATAATTTTTGTGTGATTTTTTGTAAATATAAATAGTTATCATTTTCGACCAGTTGTTTTAATTTAAACAGAAAAGAGTATTCATTCACTTGGTCACAGTTATTTAAATATATTAAATAAAAATGATTTGAAAATAATTACTAAATTATTTCCACATTAAATTTTTCTCGGATTAAAATTTGTTGCATTATGCAATATTTTATTGATGTGCAACAGCAGGTGTGCATTATGTAATTCAATGTCCGGCGTGGGTATTTGCCCATGAAGTAGTTGTTTTAATGTGCATTTGTTTAACGTACTTACGTAGCGTAAGTCAAAAGTCACAGAGCTAAATGTGGAAATAATTTAGTAATTATTTTCAAATCATTTTTATTTAATATGTTTTAATTTAGTTGCAACCACTATTTGATATACCTTAATTATAAATGTATAATAAATTTAATATACAAGTATGTCTATTGAAAAATATATCTAACAGCATAAACTTTTAGGAATGATAATTACATAAAATTAAGCTCAATCCTCGAGTCGGATACTTTTAAGCAGATGCAAAAAATTTAAAATTATCATTTTTATATTTATATTACTTTGTGTATATTTTGAGTATGAATTTTAAAATAAATCTCACCAGGAAATAAATTTCCTCGAAACCCACTTTTGCATCCAACGATTCAATCACTACTATTAATAAACTAATATCAGTTACAAACGGTATTTCAATTTATTGCACCAACGGTGCGCAAAAAAAACATGATAAGACTCCAATTCCTTCGCTTTGATTGTTTGCGCGCATGCACACTTTATTTTATCATAAATTACTGAAATCACAGATTCATAATGATGAAAACTCTAAAACTTTGTACGACTAAAAATTAATTATAATAATAATCTTCATTTAGTTTCTTGCTAATAATAATAAATGTCTTCATTAATAACAGATACATAAGTGCAGATATAAAAAACAACAAAAAGTAGGCCAAGTACAGTTGATCCAATCGGAACTAACTGATCTTTCACTTATTTCTTAGCAATAAAAAAATATTAATTATTTCCATTATAATAAAAATTCACTTCTATTTCCAACGTTTCAATTACTACTATTAATAGAATTTTGTTTATATATATATATATATATATATAATCTAAAATCCCCATCTACCATAATGATGGTGTAGGGGTATTTTGTTTATAACTTCTTTTAATTAAATGCATGCTTCAAGAATTTGCTCTAGAAGTCGAATTTCACTATATTTACTTCATGAGCTACAGTTTAGTATGCAATAGTAATCTTGTAATCGGGAAATCACTCTAATGAATTAATGCTTGACTTGTATACTTTTCGAAATCGTATCACTAATATCGACCTAAAAGTATAATAATTATTAATGATTATGAAAATGTTCACACTCATTGATTTTACTTATATTAAATAATTGGATAAAACAAATTTAAACATTTTTATTATTATTTCGAAGAAACATATTAAAATAATAATGCCTCTTTAGAGCTACATTAACCAATACACAATACACATAAATAAAAATTGGATTTATACGTTCAAATTATATAAAACTTAATAGAAATTAGTAATAGCATATTTAAAAAATTAATGGGAATTACTTACCAAAATGCATTTTAAATTTAAAATGCCAACCAAGAGACAGCGCTGCGGAGAAAACTGAAACTAAGTAGCAATGTATCCAACCTTACCAAAATAATTCATAGTATATATATATATCATAGATATTTATTCTTTATTTTACTTTATTAATTACTGTATCTTAAATACAAATAAATAGCTCGGAATAATTAATAATTACTCGGTGAATATCTTTTTCTGTAATAAATAAAATATCTTTTCAAAAGTACATATCTATGATCCATTGCTGTGATGCATATTGGGTTGCCTAGATTGACATTTGACTTTTATAGATGTAGTATATATATTATTAATTTTATTTGCATATTTTATAAACTTTCTCGTTAAAAAAATATGTATTTAAATAATTTTGAATAATCTTATTATATAATTGTTTATGAACAGAGGCCTAATTTTAGTTTAGTCGATCGAAACTCAATATAATGTTATGTAGTAACGTGTACGTTACATTTTACTTTTGAGTACGGAATAGCTCAAAATAATTAATAATTACTTGGTGAATATCTTTTTCTGCAATAATTAAAATAACTTTTCAAAAGTATATATCTATGATCTATGCTTGTAATGCATTTTGGGTTGTCTAAGTTGACATTTGACTTCCATAGATATATAATTATCTATGATCTGTGGCTGTAATGTATTTTGGGTTGTCTAAGTTGACATTTGACTTTCATAGATATATAATTATCTATGATCTATGGTTTTAATGTATTTTGGGTTGTCTAAGTTGACATTTGACTTTCATAGATATATAATTTTCTATGATCTATGGATTTAATGCATTTTGGGTTGTCTAAATTGACATTAACTTCAATAGAAGTAGTAGGTATATAAATGAATTTAATTGCATATTGACATTCTATAACTTTTGTAGCTAAACATATATATTTACTTAATTTTGAATAACTATATTATATCATTGTTTATGACCAGAGGCCGGTTTTATCGATTGCAACTCAAAACGAAGATGAAGCGATTCCAAACAACGGTTGATAATCTATGGGATTCTGAATAAAACACTATTATTCTAGGAGCGAATCGGGGTTCTCTCTATCAATTTGGAATCGCTTCATCTTGTTTTGAGTCGCAATACTAATTTAGAATCCGGCCTCTTTGTCTCCTTGTCGCACGTGAAACACATAGATTTGAATATAAATTTTAATATCTATGATAAAATAAGGAAACGCACCACCTAGGTAGTCGTTTCCTTAACTAAGTGAAAAAAAAATCTACCAAGAGGGAATTTCAAATTATAATATATTTAAATAACTACAAGTAATTATATTGACTTTAAAAATAAAAAATTGAAAATGAAATACAGAAAATTAAAATATTCTTTTATTAAAAATCAATTTGTAATATAATTTTAATAGGATGTAGATGATAGGGTTCCTTTTAAATAAAATTCGAAAGTACTCAATAGAATCATTTATTTATTCACTCAAAATACAAAATAATAATCTTAAATATTTCTTTATAAACTCCAACAAAATCTGAAACATATAAAAAAAATTAGTAATATTGAACTCATTTCTAAACCACCCCGGAGGTAGAGTTCTTGGCTCTTATTATCATTTATAATATGTCATAAATTAATTCATTATTGAACAGATAATAATCTCAAGTAATGAATTAATTCATAACATATTATAAATGATAATGGTTCTAGATTTCCACATGAATTCCACAATCTTCAATGATTGCGATGAGCAATTTTCGACAATAACCGCTGTATAATTTTATAACAATAAATAACAATAACACAATAATAATGAAGTTCCTTTCATAGAGACAGGTGTGCAATATTTTAATTTGGAATTAACATTATTAAACAATTAAAACATGCCATTCATAAATCGTATTTTTAAAATTATGCACACACACACAATAAATTAAAAATCCTACGTTTGAACACTCGAAAGTGTTTTATTAAGTATATTTAAGCGTTTGTTTAGAAAAGATTAAATTACCATCTCAATACCTATATCTAATATTTATATTGCAACTACCGTTTTTTACTAATTATGTTAGGAACTATTATACATTTCTCACAATTTTTATTTTTAATAATTTAATATTCTGCTTACTCTAACATAACTGTACATACAATCTGAATAAAGACAAGACTAGTTTCTTTTTCAAGAAACGGCGATCAGCGCCACCAACACAGTGATCGTTTCCTTAACTAATTTCATAAAATAAATGCTAATGAGTTTTTTATGTACCCACCGCTCCCATCTATATGTTTTCTTTCTATGTCTGCTTCTTGGCCTACAATAATATAAACATAGCCTCAAATTATAAATCGATGGATTTCGTAAAAAAGTTATGTTTATTAAAGTGGAAATAACCACAAAACAAATAACTACAAGTGAAACACAATAAAACTAATTTATACCGAACTATCGCAATAACAGCAAGTATGACCTCTCAGGAAACAAACATAATTTTTGAATGTAAGTATAAATAACCCCCAAAAATATGTAAGTATAAAAAACTCTGTTCCTTACTATTAGTGGAAGTAGTCCCAAATAAAAAATAGCGTACTTTCACTATTACCGTCAATCTAAGAGACTTACATAAATGTTCCCTACGACGATTTCCGAAGCTAAAACTTTTGAAGAACAAAATAGCTATCGGCTCAGAAGGTGACGCCGATTGAACTGAACTCCCTGGAGAAGTACACATACAAAATTTTAAAAAAATTAAGTCAACTTCAACAACCCTCCCAACCATGAATATGTTGTGCGCTACACAAGAAATTTTGGAAATAAACAAATCATTACTAATTAATCAACTTTAATAAGCCGGTCATGGTGTTTCTTTGAAACACTCAAAGCACAACGAATTAAAATTGCAATTATTCACGACTGAGAACTTATTGTAATGTTTTTTTTTTCTGCAACATTAATTTTAATAATGGCGAGTTTTTAAAAAAATAGAAACTAAAAGTAATTCTCGTGTTTATTCATATACTGTATATTAATAATCCAGCCAAGCCTAGTTTCTTCCCGAGTACAACCCATTAACATTTAATAATTTCTTTCTTTAAATAAATTTTATCACCTAACACTCGAAAGAATAAAATGGGAATATTGATTAAATATATAAATAAATTCTATTTAGTTCTGAATTGTGGTAGCTTCTACTTTGTTATACATGTTTAAATATGATAATAAAATAAAGTGTTATACAAAGCAAGGTTTAGAGGTGTTTTTTATTATCTATTTAGTTCCCTTGAAATTAAATTGAAAAGACATATTTTCCACAAATTAAATTAATTGATTCGATGAGAGCCATCTGTGGCATATCATCATCATTTTGCCTTTACAATGATTATGTAATAACGGTCATCAATTGAATTAAAAAAAATCAATCCAACGCTTATTTATTGAATTGTAATTCAATATATATACGCTTATACATTGAAGTTTAATTGAATGAATAAGAGTTATTTTAATAAACAACAATAAATAAAATAATTCTATACCTGTTAATTGAATTTAATTTAAATTTATTCATTCTCAATATTCAAAGAAATAATTATGAACGGGTTTCCACGCCACCCTGACGGATCGATCGTGATCGTCCGTGCTTGGGGTACCGTCCTCGGCGCGCTAACTTTTTTTTTAAACGAGAGTTATCGCTATGGGTTTAAAATTTAAAACGTACAAAGTGGATTTGACAAAAGAATAACATTGGCATTAATTCATGGATGTTTTTATATATGGATTTAAACAATTATTATTAGTGATTGGAAAAATCGAGTAATTTTAATAATAGAGTTTTTCTAAATGAGGAAGTAACAATAAATTGATGTGAAATCCACAGATTGTGTTATGTTTTAAATTCCAACTCCCACGCCCTATCATACTCGTTCAAGTACCTTTCCCCCCGGTCTTCTAATTCAAATTCCCTAACATAAACAGTCCCCCTCGGATGCCCTACCACCCGCTGGTGGTCCCGTCTCAGGGGACGGACACTCCGGGGGTCGCAGAAAACGGAGACCGGTTTCAAGACCGGGGGGATGAATCTGAAAAAGAAACACACACCGGAATCGCGACGCACGAATTCAACAACCCGTGATCTAAACCTGACCTAATGCGAGGTATATACCGCCAATATACCGTTTTTGGTGTTTTAGAATGTTTCCTAAAATTAAGCTAAAAGGGCCCTATTTATGCGGGGAATTTTGTAAAAGCACTTACCGGGACGTCTTGGCGTTCAATCTCTCGAAGAACTGACCTTCTGTAACAACAAGGATGGGAAAATTAAAATTATGTAAGTGTATACAAAATAAAAATTAATATTAAATGTGTAATGAGAAATTGTGATTAAATATTAATATCACGATAGACAGGATTTCTTAAACGTTATAGATGTAAATATAATTTAAAAAGGAATATGAATTCAATTAATTAATTAATATTATATTATTCACCTCACACTAAGATGTAGAGAGGTACATGTAACGATGTTATATAAATAAATTATATTATTACTTTTTAATTCCATTTCATATTTTGAATTAAATATGAAATGGAATTAAAATAAAATTTAAAAAGTATAATAAGTGAAATTTACAGTGAAAATAATAAACTTAGGCAGAAAGACCGAAGGTCGATAGCCATTTTTCTAAGGACAACTTATATATAAAATTGTCTACAGAAATAAAGATGTTATATACATATAACAAACGCAAACAAATTGAAAAATGCTAAAGCGAATATGTTATTTGTATCATTTGAGGATTTTATCAAAAAAATAAAGATTATGAACAGGCAAAAATAAATTTAAAAATATGCAAGTACACATCGAAACAAAAATAGAACAAAATATACCAGGGTTGCGCAAACTGGTCCATTTATTATGAATCGATTCGCAACCAAAACAAATTATAAACCTGGATCAATATATGGATTGTCCCATTTTTAAATTACTGAACAATCCACATTTTGAAAATGTTTTAACTTTTATTTCAAACAGTTTTCAATAACATAGTTATTAAATGAATATATAATAGAAAAGATTTTAATTCACATTGTCACATTTATTTAAAAGAAAATAAACATCTCTTTAATTAATTTTATGTAATTGCGATTCAATTTAAAAAGAAACTAATATAAAAATCTTGACTTACAATCGATTAAGAAGTCCTCCTGCCTTCCCGTGCAGAACCCACCAATCACTCCAACGGCGACATCAGGAACGGGAACCGCCTGCTCGCAAAGGAATCCTCCAGAAATCGATCCGCGCACCTCTCCTCCTCAAATCCTTATACCCTTTTAGGTCCGCGTACTGTAAAGATGAAATACAATTAGAATGGAAAATAACAAACAAACAAAAATGGACCAACGGTACAGAGTAACAGTGTTTGTTTGTCCTAAGCTCTCACTCAAATTTTCATATTTATTAAATAAATATTAATATAAAAATTTGAGCGATAGCTTGGGACAGACAAACACTATCATTTTATTGTCTATACATTTGTGAAAATGTAATTATATTAATAAAGATATTTATATATATATATATATGAAAATTTGAATGTTAAATAAAGATTGTTTCTGTTCCATTCTAGAATATTAAAATAAATAGAAAAAGTTGTCCGAAAGACCTCCGATCGATAGCCGTTTCTCGTAAGAATATATATTTACTTTAAATTGTTTCGTGTATTCTATATTAAATTTATTATGTATATATTCTTCGGGGATAAAGATGTTTATATATATAGAAAATGTTTGAAATATATTTCTGTGGAAACTTGGATTTCTTTATTTCAACTTACATAAGGGTAAAAGGCCTTCCTGGGATATTAAAGATGTGCGGTCACTACAACACTGACCTGGGCGAAAGTGTCGCATTCCCTGCACACATTATAAACTGCAAAGATGAGAAAAATTGTTATTAAAAAAATATATATATATAAAACAATAAAATGAAAAACAAGAAAGATTTATAAAAATTAATTATTTCTGAATATTAATTTTAATTAAAACAATAATAAACAATTTTAAAATTATTAATCAATAATTTAATCATAGATTGGTAATTGTTATTGTCAAAACTTAGATTTATTTGTTATTATATTTTCAACTTACATTTGATATAATCAAACTTTCTCAGCCTTCCATGATGAAAGTTCCTCCTTCACTGGAACGGTGGTGCCTTCTGCTCGGGTATCCCGAGTCAACGAATAAACATTTTAGAATTTTTTGTTGTTAAAGTTAATTCAGTTCGCTTCAATTAAATTGAAGAGAAGTAAATTATATAAAATGAATTGATTCTATGAGGGCCATGTATGGCGCACTCATTTCGCCTTTACATTGGCTATAATTTAATAAGTTTTGTCAATCTGAAAAAAAAAATTGATTCTACACTGAGGATAGAATTGGAGGTTCAGTGCAGCATCGAGGACTTAATAAAAGCCAATGATTTAATAAGAAATAATTCATTGCTAGGAATACAATGAAAGCACATGTTTTGTCCTTTTGAACTAATAATGACAGAAAATTAAAACACTTGGTTTGAACTAGAATCCGGGCCAAGCCCATGAAGCATAATTTTATAGACTATAATAAAATCAGATTAATAATAATGCTCTTCTGAAGCATTACTAATTATGAGAGATTATGAAGAATAAAGACAATAATACTAATCTTTGTTAAATTTCCTTATTCGAAAGATAGAATTCAGTGCAGTATAAATGGTTTTAATAAAAGACAATAATAATGTTTAAACATTATAAATATTAAGCATTTATGAAAACGGAAAATTCTCTTGAAGAAATCATACGAAATAATGATCTGGAATTTAATTGGAAATGGCCATTTTTTTAATAATGATAATTTGAAATTTTAAATAGATGGATTAATAGAATAGATATAATGTAAATTGGGCTTTGGGCATTGCTTTTCTGAACTAGATCCCATGTTTTGATACAAAACACACAACATCATAATATCCAATAAAATAATTCGAGAAGAAGCGAGCTAAAAATGTTACTCTTTCTTTATCTTTATTTAAAGAATCTGTGATCTGTTATCAATTATTTAAAGAATCTGTGATTCATATAGATTTTCAGAGAGATTTTCGATTGATATTCATTATTCATGTGCCCTTAGCCCTGAGAAGTGTTTTTTTAAGAAATTTGACTTGGATTATTTTGGATAATTATTGGAATTTATGAAATTATGGAAATAGCCCTGGTTAAAAGGGTTGTAATAATATAAGAAAAAATCCATCTGGTATGGAAGAAAATATCGAAAGAGTAACACTTTTGGAAAAAATTAAAATTGCGGGTCAAGCTCTAGCAGCATGTAAAATTTAAGAATGAAAAGAAACAATAAAGTTCTTTCTATTCATTAATTTTACATCATTGTCATTAATTTTTTTGTATAGATTAATACATTTTATTTTTTTTTTTGTTCATTTTTACACATTTATTTATCGCAAATCAGGGTCTAGAAAAATCTAGTCCCCGGGCTGAGCCCGTTAACGATTTACATTTTCTTGTATTTCCGTTATTATTAGAATCTAGCTCCGTTGAACTAGACTCCGGGCCGAGCCCTCATTCCTCTCGTCGTAATAGAACCTAGCTCCGCTGAACTAGACTCCGGGCAAAGCCCTTGTTCCTGTCGTTTTAATAGAACCTAGCTCCGCTGAACTAGACTCCGAGTCGAATCGTTGCTCCTCTCGTCTTAATAGAACCTAGTTCCGCTGAACTAGACTCCGGGCTGAGCCCTTGTTCCTGTCGTTTCAATAGAACCTTGCTCCGCTGAACTAGAGTCCGAGTCGAATCGTTGCTCCTCTCGTCTTAAAAGAACCTAGTTTCGCTGAACTAGACTCCGGGCTGAGCCCTTGTTCCTGTCGTTTTAATAGAACCTAGCTCCGCTGAACTAGACTCCGAGTCGAATCGTTGCTCCTCTCGTCTTAATAGAACCTAGTTCCGCTGAACTAGACTCCGGGCAAAGCCCTTGTTCCTGTTGTTTTAATAGAACCTAGCTCCGCTGAACTAGACTCCAAGTCGAATCGTTGCTCCTCTCGTCTTAATAGAACCTAGTTCCGCTGAACTAGACTCCGGGCTGAGCCCTTGTTCCTGTTGTTTTAATAGAACCTAGCTCCGCTGAACTAGACTCCAAGTCGAATCGTTGCTCCTCTCGTCTTAATAGAACCTAGCTCCGCTGAACTAGACTCCGGGCTGAGCCCTTGTTCCTGTCGTTTTAATAGAACCTAGCTCCGCTGAACTAGACTCCGAGCAAAGCCCTTGTTCCTGTTGTTTTAATAGAACCTAGCTCCGCTGAACTAGACTCCGAGTCGAATCGTTGCTCCTCTCGTCTTAATAGAACCTAGCTCCGCTGAACTAGACTCCGGGCAAAGCCTTTGTTCCTGTTGATTTAATAGAACCTAGCTCCGCTGAACTAGACTCCGAGTCGAATCGTTGCTCCTCTCGTCTTAATAGAACCTAGTTCCGCTGAACTAGACTCCGGGCAAAGCCCTTGTTCCTGTTGTTTTAATAGAACCTAGCTCCGCTGAACTAGACTCTGAGTCGAATCGTTGCTCCTCTCGTCTTAATAGAACCTAGCTCCGCTGAACTAGACTCCGGGCTGAGCCCTTGTTCCTGTCGTTTTAATAGAACCTAGCTCCGCTGAACTACATACATTTTATTTTTTTTTTTTGTTCATTTTTACACATTTATTTATCGCAAATCAGGGTCTAGAAAAATCTAGTCCCCGGGCTGAGCCCGTTAACGATTTACACTTTCTTGTATTTGCGTTATTATTAGAATCTAGCTCCGTTGAACTAGACTCCGGGCCGAGCCCTCATTCCTCTCGTCGTAATAGAACCTAGCTCTGCTGAACTAGACTCCGGGCTAAGCCCTTGTTCCTGTTGTTTGAATAGAACCTAGCTCCGCTGAACTAGACTCCGGGCAAAGCCCTTGTTCCTGTTGTTTTAATAGAACCTAGCTCCGCTGAACTAGACTCCGAGTCGAATCGTTGCTCCTCTCGTCTTAATAGAACCTAGCTCCGCTGAACTAGACTCCGGGCTAAGCCCTTGTTCCTGTTGTTTGAATAGAACCTAGCTCCGCTGAACTAGACTCCGACTCGAATCGTTGCTCCTCTCGTCTTAATAGAACCTAGCTCCGCTGAACTAGACTCCGGGCTGAGCCCTTGTTCCTGTCGTTTTAATAGAACCTAGCTCCGCTGAACTAGACTCCGAGTCGAATCGTTGCTCCTCTCGTCTTAATAGAACCTAGCTCCGCTGAACTAGACTCCGGGCTGAGCCCTTGTTCCTGTCGTTTTAATAGAACCTAGCTCCGCTGAACTAGACTCCGAGTCGAATCGTTGCTCCTCTCGTCTTAATAGAACCTAGCTCCGCTGAACTAGACTCCGAGTCGAATCATTGCTCCTCTCGTCTTAATAGAACCTAGCTCCACTGAACTAGACTCCGGGCAAAGCCCTTGTTCCTGTCGTTTTAATAGAACCTAGCTCCGCTGAACTAGACTCCGAGTCGAATCATTGCTCCTCTCGTCTTAATAGAACCTAGTTCCGCTGAACTAGACTCCGGGCTGAGCCCTTGTTCCTGTTGTTTTAATAGAACCTAGTTCCGCTGAACTAGACTCCGGGCAAAGCCCTTGTTCCTGTTGTTTTAATAGAACCTAGCTCCGCTGAACTAGATTCCGAGTCGAATCGTTGCTCCTCTCGTCTTAATAGAACCTAGCTCCGCTGAACTAGACTCCGGGCTGAGCCCTTGTTCCTGTCGTTTTAACAGAACCTAGCTCCGCTGAACTAGACTCCGAGTCGAATCGTTGCTCCTCTCGTCTTAATAGAACCTAGTTCCGCTGAACTAGACTCCGGGCAAAGCCCTTGTTCCTGTTGTTTTAATAGAACCTAGCTCCGCTGAACTAGATTCCGAGTCGAATCGTTGCTCCTCTCGTCTTAATAGAACCTAGCTCCACTGAACTAGACTCCGGGCAAAGCCCTTGTTCCTGTCGTTTTAATAGAACCTAGCTCCGCTGAACTAGACTCCGAGTCGAATCATTGCTCCTCTCGTCTTAATAGAACCTAGTTCCGCTGAACTAGACTCCGGGCTGAGCCCTTGTTCCTGTTGTTTTAATAGAACCTAGTTCCGCTGAACTAGACTCCGGGCAAAGCCCTTGTTCCTGTTGTTTTAATAGAACCTAGCTCCGCTGAACTAGATTCCGAGTCGAATCGTTGCTCCTCTCGTCTTAATAGAACCTAGCTCCGCTGAACTAGACTCCGGGCTGAGCCCTTGTTCCTGTCGTTTTAACAGAACCTAGCTCCGCTGAACTAGACTCCGAGTCGAATCGTTGCTCCTCTCGTCTTAATAGAACCTAGCTCCGCTGAACTAGACTCCGGGCTGAGCCCTTGTTCCTGTCGTTTTAATAGAACCTAGCTCCGCTGAACTAGACTCCGAGTCGAATCGTTGCTCCTCTCGTCTTAATAGAACCTAGTTCCGCTGAACTAGACTCCGGGCAAAGCCCTTGTTCCTGTTGTTTGAATAGAACCTAGCTCCGCTGAACTAGACTCCGGGCTGAGCCCTTATTCCTGTCGTTTTAACAGAACCTAGCTCCGCTGAACTAGACTCCGAGTCGAATCGTTGCTCCTCTCGTTTTAATAGAACCTAGCTCCGCTGAACTAGACTCCGGGCTGAGCCCTTATTCCTGTCGTTTTAATAGAACCCAGCTCCGCTGAACTAGACTCCAGGTCGAGCTTTAAAGTTTAAAAAACTTGACTCGTATGACACTAAAAAAAAAAAAGACTAAACTCAGTTATTTATGTAAACATTGAAATTTGTGAAATTATTGAACTAAACAGAAGGAAATGAAGGCTGATTATTTTTAATAACGGTATTAGCAACGTTTGTAATACCTCAACACCACTTTTATTATTGATTTGAACAGGAGATTGCGGGTGCTGATTAGCATTAATTTTAAAATAAAATATTTAAAATATTTTCCAATTTATTTGCCAATCTATGACAAATAAATTGTAAATGTAACCTTCTGCAATGCAACATGATTTTCAGGAATAACAGGGCTGTTAAATTTGCTCCAGCATCGACGAATAACGTAGCCGATGTTCGAGCATGTAAACAGCACGACATCATTTAATTTTGAAAAGTGCTATCGAAGATAATTTGTGAATTTACTTAGTCGTATATAACATCGTTATATATTCCTTTCTACTTCTTAGTGTGAGGTGTAATTTGTGAATACCCACCTAATAATTGTTTATGACGTTCAACGGCGAAGCACTTTCCATAAAAATCCTAATTCTGTTTGCCTGTTTCCGTCTTAGTATCGGGAATTTTTATTAATAATGTAGACTTTAAATAATTAATATCTGAAATAAATTGTTTGACCATTTCGTCACGCCTTAGTGCTCCTGCTAAGCCCAATATAAGAGCTACCTGAAAAGAAAAAATACATTTGCATAAAATTTAACATTTCTACTTCAAATCCGATTTTTTTACCTTTATCATTAAATAGATCCGATCTGGAGTTTCCGAGAAATTTAACTAATTCCTTCTTTTATTAAAATTTTCGATTATTTGTAGCATTATTATTTATTCCATATGTTATTTATGGAATTATTTTCGAATCATTTTTGTCATTCTTCGTATTTAACGTTACTTTCAACATCGAGTAATGTCCTCATAATACTTATTTCGTCGCCTCACACTGAGAAGTAGAGAGGAACATATAACAATGTTATATATATATATTTAGTCTTATATAACATCGTTATATGTTCCTCTTTACTTCTCAGTGTGAAGTGTATGTCCTCATAATATGCTAAAACCTAAAAAAAAAAATGGAACCTCCTCAACAACCCCACTTTGACATAAAAATTGTTCCTCTCGTCGTATTAGAACCTAGCCCTAATGAGCTAGACTCCGGGCCGAGACCCTTAATCCTTCCATCCTATTAGAACCTAGCCCTAATGAGCTAGACTCCGGGCCGAGACCCTTGATCCTTCCTTTCTATTAGAACCTAGCCCTAATGAGCTAGACTCCGGGCTGAGCCCTTGATCCTCTCGTTTTATTAGAACTTAGCTCCGTTTTTTTTTCCTCAACACTCTGAGAAGAAATAAAAGAGAAACGATCGACCAGAAACCAGAGACAAACCACCGCACCCATCGATGTTGTTTATGTTTTTTCGTCCGTGTTTTGTTTTTGTGCTTTCCATCGTTCAATAGTTCCTTCCTTCCTATTAGAACCTAGCCCTAATGAGCTAGACTCCGGGCTGAGCCCTGGATCCTTCCTTCCTATTAGAACCTAGCCCTAATGAGCTAGACTCCGGGCCGAGACCCTTGATCCTTCCATCCTCTTAGAACCTAGCCCTAATGAGCTAGACTCCGGGCCGAGCCCTTGATCCTCTCGTTTTGCAAAATAATTAGAATGAGTTTATCCCAAGCGCACGTTTACCTGAAAAGCCCCAATCGTGTTATCAAAAGCCTTTAGGGCCGATCCGATTCGCGAGAAAGATTAATCGTTATCCGTGAAACTGATTGGCCGGTCTTTGGTAATCCGAAAAGTGCAAATCGGTAATCGTGCAACAAAGAACAGCCTCAACGACCTGAGAAGAAATCGAGGAGAAATGATCGACCAGAAACCAAAGAGAAACCACCGCATCCATCGACGTTTTGTTTTTGTTATTCAATTGTTTATAAGTTTTTTTTTTTCGTCCGTGTTTTGTTTTTGCGCTTCCCGAGTTAGAGTTGTTTCCGTCGTTTAATAGTTCCTTCCTTCCTATTAGAACCTAGCCCTAATGAGCTAGACTCCGGGCCGAGACCCTTGATCCTTCCTTCCTATTAGAACCTAGCCCTAATGAGCTAGACTCCGGGCCGAGACCCTTGATCCTTCCTTCCTATTAGAACCTAGCCCTAATGAGCTAGACTCCGGGCCGAGCCCTTGATCCTAATTAGAATGAGTTTTCACCACCGTTTTGTTTATACGTGTTGTTTGTGTTTAGTTTTGTGTGCGCAAATATGTATTGTTTGGACCTGTTGTTTTGGGTTAGCTGCTCTTCATGTTTTGTTTCGAAGGTGTACCTTTCGTTCTTTATCCTTATTAGAACCTAACCCTAATGAGCTAGACTCCGGGCTGAGCCCTGGATCCTTCCTTCCTATTAGAACCTAGCCCTAATGAGCTAGACTCCGGGCCGAGACCCTTGATCCTTCCTTCCTATTAGAACCTAGCCCTAATGAGCTAGACTCCGGGTCGAGCCCTTGATCCTAATTAGAATGAGATTTCACCACCGTTTTGTTTATACGTTTTTTGTTTGTTATTTGTGAGCCGAAGGTTGTCATTGAAGACAAAAAAAAATTAAAAAAAATTTTAAAAAATAATAAAAAAAAATTATAAATTATGAAACATAAAATGTAACTTTGATAACTTATAACAGAAATTCTATTCAAACCAACTTACGTAACTTATTGATACTAATCGAAACTTAAATAATTATTCAACAGCGTTTCAAAGTTACGATTATAACTTCAAAACAAGTCAAATGATTATTCCATTCAAAATCATAACAAATTGAATTCTTTACATTATCAACGCACCTCACACTGAGAAGTAGAGATGATAACAATGTAAGACTAAATAAATAAATTATAATTAAAAACTTTAAAAAAATTCATTGTGAATCATAATAAAGAAAATTGACTTTATATTTATTCATTTATTTTTTTATCAGGTTATTATTAAATATTTCACTTGTATAAAAACATAAATTTGAATAAATACCTGAATCGAAATTCCTAATATGAATTCTTCATTAAAATATCAATAAGTTTTTCAGATGGTCCATATATTAAGTACAAGCTTTCCATTAACCAAAATTAATTTTACAATATAAAAAAAAATGTAAAATATAAAGAAATAAAAAATAATATATAAATTATTTCTAAAGCTTAAAACTAGCGATGGGCAAGATCGATAAAAAAAGAGATGGACTGCTCGATCCTCGCAGGTAATCGAGCCCCGTTCGATCTGTACGAGCGGCTCGACCTGTTCGATCGTGTCGATCTCTCAGATTGGGCTCGAGCTGCTCGATCTTCTTAATCAGTGATCAAGCCGAACGGCTCGAACTTTTCTGACCACCTTCCAGAATGGAATTGTCATTCATCTCAACTCGAGCAACGATCCAGCGGATCGATCGGTCTAGGTAAGATCGATCATTCGATCGCACTATTTCTTTGTGGAAAGTGAGACGGCCATCGTAACGAAACAATTACAATACATGTAGAATATAACTAATTCCGTTATGTTATTTCTTCTGTCTGTTATTGTAATGAAAGCGGTCTTCTTAATTCTTTCGTAATTCACTTTTGTTGAGTGTAATTGCGATGTTTGAGAGGGGTTGTAATTTTCCGGATACGTAATTTTCTGAGGGATTTTTTATGGGTTTTCTAATCAACTCGATCTGTTTGATCCTTCTGATTAGCGCGCAATCGGACCGATCTTTCCGGCCAGCTCGATCGACTCGATCTTTACGAACGGCTCAATCTATTTGATCAGCTCAAGCGGCTCGATACTTTCGATTGATCAATCTTTAAAATAATCGAAATTGCCAGACTCGATCTTTACGAACGGCTCATTCTATTTGATCAGCTCAAGCGGCTCGATACTTTCATCGATTGATCAGTCTTTAAAATAATCGAAATTGCCCATAATGAAGTGTATACATATGTATTTATAAAAAAATAAAACTTTTGGGCGGATAAACAATACTATATAAAAAGGAAAAAAGAAAAATAAAAGAAAAAATAAAAAAATGCCTAATTTTTGCTGCTGTGGTATTCTTGTTGTTTTATATAAAGTATTTATTTCCATTTATGTAGATCTTTTTATTTTGGATCTCCATTATCTCCTCTATACTTTTATATTGTTTAATTCCCATTTACCTAAAATAAAGATTAGTTTTTTTTTGCTGAAACAAATTTCTATTTTAATTAAATCTTCTCTCGTGATGATTTTTGTTATGTACTGAGCTGTCTGTTATTGAAGTTATAGCAGCTCTATTGGTTGTAATTTATTTATTTCATCTATAACCCTTAGTATGTAGTTTTGTGCTACGTTTAAATTCTTCATTTCATTATTGTAGCAAGTGCTGCTGCCATATTTATTTTGAGTAGATTATATTACAGTAGTTTAGAAACCTAAAAATCAAATTACATTCTATTTACCTCGATTATTTTGCCCATAAATTTCATTAATGGAATTGCCGTTTTCTCCAACAATGAAATCACTCTCCCCCGAGTGAATAAAAACGAAAAAGCTCAAGATGCTTGGGCTAAATTAAATACTCATCATGGACTCATCTCTTTTGATACGAAATTGAAATATTTGACTCGGAGGAATTGAAAATTGCTTTTTCTTATTATTGCCTGTGAGTTTTAAGAAGGCCCTGACACAATTGAAGAAATGTATTACGTAGACACTTCATAATAAAGAATATTTATTATTCAGAAAATTCTAGGAAACTACGATGTGGTTCAGGTGAGAAGAGACTAAGGTGGAAATAATCGACATTGAGAAAATAAACAAAATGAGAATATCTTTTGCGATATTAGTAAACCTAAAAATTTTGGATACAGCTGTTTTATATGGGGGGCCCCCCTATGTACTAGTATGAAGAGAGAAAGAATTGTGCCCTTCAGAAGATTGTAATGCACATTAATTTATTTAAACAATTAAATAACCAAGATTTTATGTCTATTAATGCGTTCAAAAATAGATTGTGGCTTGCTGTCATACCCGCAGAACCACGTTTCGTTAGAGTCCATCCTAAAAGACAGGGAGGGCAGTAGACACCCCTGAGCCAAGCTCAACTCTAACAGACTTAAAATCTTAGATTATTCAATCGAATAACTTAATTAAAGTACAGTACAAGTTCGTAATTATTAAATATAAAAGATGATATATTTAATAATGTTATTATCATCAACTAGTTCCTCATATCAGAATCTAATCTTTTCGGATTAGACCCTGGGTCACACCCTTAAACATTTAAACCTTAAACAGAGCATGATTTTTAAAGATCGATAAAGAGAAAACGATGCGTAAAGATTGCTCAAAAGAATAAGAAGAAGAATAGTCCGATCAATGTGAAATAACGTCTGAGCAATTCAAAACCTCCCTTTGTTAATTGAAACGACCATTGGATGAATTAAAACAATTCCAATCATTGAAGTTAACAATAATAAATAAGATAATTCAATACCTATTTATTGAATTTATCCAACACCTGAAAGAGTACGAAGATTCGAGAAGTAGATGACATTCATTCAATTTATATATATCAAAACACACCCTGTGAAGGGCATTTCTATGTGTTTTTGAATATATATATTAATTACGGACGGGTTTCCACACCACCCTTGAGGTACCGTCCTCGGCGCGTTAAACTTTTTTTTTAAACGAGAGTTTTCGCAACGGGTTTAAAGTTTTAATTAAACGCACAAAGTGGTTTTCGCAATGCAATAACGTCTGAAGCATTACTTTAAATAAATATCAAGAAATGACAATAAATGGGCTCATTTCATCTTTCGTGTACGATTTAAATTAATTTATACCACAAAGTTAATCAATATTGAAATGCTTCTGAAATCCACTGGTTGTGTTTCGTTTTAAACCCTAAACCCGCGCCATATAACTCGTTGTGCAAGCAAAATTGGTTATTTGAAAAATTTTATCAATGAATTGTATTATTTATTTATATGAATGTAATTAATTTTCAATTACTGATATAAAAATATTTACTTCCAAAATTTTTTATCCAAATTCAATTTCATAAAAATATTGATTGATTGAATTCAAACTCAAAAGTATTGCAATTGATGAAACTAATTTGCAATTATTTACGGTTGAGTCGTTTTAAGTAATGGAAATTCAAGTTATGATTCTACTCGATCAAGATTTATTCTAGATCCGATCTGTTTCATTTTTATTTGCTTGCTTTTCAAATTTCTACAAATGTTTACTTTAATTTGTTGAAATCTTGCAAATATATTTATTTATTAGCAACAAATATTGAATATTTTAAAATGATTAATGCTTTCTAATAATTTAAACCATTGGTTATTGTAATGATAAATATGAATTATTAAAAATCTTGATTAATTTAGTTCAAACTCTACTACTCATCTGAGGTGCCGCTCCTGGAAGTTTGCACCAACACCTGAGTATCTGGTGCAAAGTTCCACGAGAACCTCGACCTGTGCGGATTGTCTCTTCAATCGATAATCACTTTCGAGGAGTCAATTACAAAAAATGACTTCAATCAACACCCATTAATGAAGTAACAAAAAAATTCATAATGATAATCACTCTTGATAATTTCATAAAAAGTGAAACTGATTTGGTTAATACTTATGAATAGAGTGATTTTTATGATTTATCTTTTATCTTTATTATTAACATTTTGATAAAGTGATTAAACACCTTAATCGATCTCTGGTCGATAGCTAATTCCAAAACAAGAAAATTGTATTTTATGAAAATCATATAATGTTAACATCGTCTGGAATAAAAATATATTATTATTATTAAAGTGATTAATGTTAAAGAGCAAATAAATTTTCTCAACGAATTAATGTCTCATTAATTAATTAAAACAGATTTTAAAAATGATTTGGTTGCTGATCTCAAATATAAATAATCGGCTATTTTTTTTTTCAAATTTTTTTTTAAATAATTTATTTTTTTATGAAAATGATAAAAATGAATTAAATCCCCCACAAAAGTGATCATCTCTCGATCCGAGACACCCGCATGCGTTATTCCCACGAAGATATGTCGATCCGGGAGACTTATATATCTCCCCGCGCCCTGAAAAAAAAGACCCTGCAAAAAAGAAGAAGGTGGTCGATCCGGGAGCGAACTCCCCGCGGAAGATCACACTAAAACACTAAGCGTCGATCCGGGAGACTTAGATATCTCCCCGCGGAAGATCACACTGACACTCACTAATAACACTCTGACGTGTTAGCGAAAATGAGGCTCAACGGGGCCCCCACGCACCATCACTATCACTGTCGATCCGAGAGACTTACATATATGCTCCCCGCGACGATTTGGGAGCCTCCTCCTTCTTATGTTCACACTAACAGTTTTAAAGAGCTCTTTCTTAGAGATAATTTTAGACTTAATTTAATGTAGAAAAGGATGATCCGTTTAATAAATAAATAAATTTATTAGAAAAATATTTCAAATAAAAGTCTTGATTGTTGAGCTATGTAAAGATAAAATACGCTAAATTGTTTAGCCTTGATATTGGTCACATTGTGGCTGAAATATACATTTGCAATTACTCAATCTTTCATTTAAAAGTGTAATTAAATTACATCACAGATTGAACACATCTACTTCCATTAGTAAATCACTTGCGGGCATGATTTTTCCTACCAAAGTTTATAATAATGGTTCTCTTTTTTTTAGCGAACCTTTGTTTAAGTTTTTGTTTAAGAGTTTGATTTAATGGTTCTTTTTTTTTTTAGCGAACCTTTGTTTAAGTTTTTGTTTAATGGTTTAGTTTAATGGTTCTTTTTTTTTTTGAGAACCTTTGTTTAAGTTTTTGTTTAAGAGTTTGGTTTAATGGTTCTTTTTTTTTTTAGCGAACCTTTGTTTAAGTTTTTGTTTAAGAGTTTGGTTTAATGGTTCTTTTTTTTTTTAGCGAACCTTTGTTTAAGTTTTTGTTTAAGAGTTTGGTTTAATGGTTCTTTTTTTTTTTAGCGAACCTTTGTTTAAGTTTTTGTTTAAGAGTTTGGTTTAATGGTTCTTTTTTTTTTTAGCGAACCTTTGTTTAAGTTTTTGTTTAATGGTTTAGTTTAATGGTTCTTTTTTTTTTTGAGAACCTTTGTTTAAGTTTTTGTTTAATGGTTTAGTTTAATGGTTCTTTTTTTTTTAGCGAACCTTTGTTTAAGTTTTTGTTTAAGAGTTTGGTTTAATGGTTCTTTTTTTTTTTAGCGAACCTTTGTTTAAGTTTTTGTTTAATGGTTTAGTTTAATGGTTCTTTTTTTTTTTGAGAACCTTTGTTTAAGTTTTTGTTTAATGGTTTAGTTTAATGGTTCTTTTTTTTTTAGCGAACCTTTGTTTAAGTTTTTGTTTAAGAGTTTGGTTTAATGGTTCTTTTTTTTTTTAGCGAACCTTTGTTTAAGTTTTTGTTTAAGAGTTTGGTTTAATGGTTCTTTTTTTTTTTTTAGCGAACCTTTGTTTAAGTTTTTGTTTAAGAGTTTGGTTTAATGGTTCTTTTTTTTTTTAGCGAACCTTTGTTTAAGTTTTTGTTTAATGGTTTAGTTTAATGGTTCTTTTTTTTTTAGCGAACCTTTGTTTAAGTTTTTGTTTAAGAGTTTGGTTTAATGGTTCTTTTTTTTTTTTAGCGAACCTTTGTTTAAGTTTTTGTTTAATGGTTTAGTTTAATGGTTCTTTTTTTTTTAGCGAACCTTTGTTTAAGTTTTTGTTTAAGAGTTTGGTTTAATGGTTCTTTTTTTTTTAGCGAACCTTTGTTTAAGTTTTAGTTTATTTAATTATTGATTTAAGTATAATAATTGGTTCTTTTTTTTTTAGCGAACCTTTGTTTAAGTTTTAGTTTATTTAATTATTGATTTAAGTATTATAATTGGTTCTTTTTTTTTTTAGCTAACCTTTGTTTAAGTTTTAGTTTATTTAATTATTGATTTAAGTATTATAATTGGTTCTTTTTTTTTAGCGAACCTTTGCTTAAGTTTTAGTTTATTTAATTATTGATTTAAGTATTATAATTGGTTCTTTTTTTTTAGCGAACCTTTGCTTAAGTTTTAGTTTATTTAATTATTGATTTAAGTATTATAATTGGTTCTTTTTTTTTAGCGAACCTTAGTTTGTTTTGTTTAATTAAGTATTAATTATTTATTTGATTGGTCTCTTGTGAAAAATCATGCCCGCACCACCACAAATATTAATAATTTATAGTTAAATTGAAATTAAATATTTGGTGTTTGTTCTTAAAAATGGTTAATAATTGTTTAATTTTCTAATTATAAATCAAAGACTTGTTGTATTAACCATATAGTTTTTGAATTTACGTGAAGTAAATTTTATCATAAATAAAAAGACTGTTATATCTTATTTTAAATTTAATAATTTGTGAAGAATTGTATTATTAAATTGTGAAAATCAATTGCAATAAATTAAATTTATTTATTTATTTATAAGAACGCTAAACTTGAAAGGGTTGAAACTGAATATATAATGTTTATATTTAAGAATTCACCTCACACTGATAAGTAGAGAGGAACATATAACGATGTTATATAAGACTAAATAAATAAATAAAATATTTAAGAATTGCAGAGTTATTTCAAAATACACACAGAGGCCCGTTCATTGCCTGAAATATACAGGGAGATTGTCGAACACACAACTGGAAAACTCCGGCCGTAAAGTCTCTAGCTCTGCACTCGAAAACCTCCCCGTATATCGCAGGCAATGCATGGACCGGAGTGTATTTTTAATATATTCTGCAAATATTCTACCGTTAGTATGAACATCGTCCGGAGGTATTTCAAAACCGAACTCCCCGCGGATGTTCTTGAAGCAGAAGCCTGAAGATCTCGAAGAAGAAGTTTGAAGATCTCGAAGAAGAAGCTTGAAGTCCCTGAAGAAGAAGCTTGAAGTCCCTGAAGAAGAAGCTTGAAGTCCTTGAAGAAGAAGCTTGAAGTCCTTGAAGAAGAAGTTCTTGGAGAAGAAGCTTGTAGATCTTGAAGAAGAAGATCTTGGAGACGAAACTTTCGCGGAAGGTCGCACTAACACACTCACGTGTTAGCACCGATAGGGTAACTGACCCTCGCGCACAACACGACACTCGATACTTTCGCGGAAGGTCGCACCAACACACTCACGTGTTAGCACCGATAGGGTAACTTACCCACGCGCACAACTAAACTGTCTTTTTGCCTGAAAAGAAAAGCCCTCCCCCCTCGACTCCCCTTTACATTTTTTCTTATGAAAAAATGTCATTACTTTTATACGGAATGAATATTGACTTTAACAACCCACCCATTGATGTGCATTGCATCAATCACTTTTGGAAATGAAAACAAAACTTCAGAGAGCCGGCTGATGGTCTTTTTGAAAGCTCCAACAGCACGACAAACCAAAGTTGCAATCGCGCCCGTTCTGTCATCAGACTCCATGGAAGGACATGCGCACATTAAACCTGATGACAAATATCCGCGTCGACATCAATAAGTTTGACTTATTAAAATCGATTTATTTCATTGAATTTCAGCTGAAACGGCGAGTTTAAAAAATAAGGAACTAAAAATAATTCGAAAAACGAAACTTAAAAGAATCCCCGCGCACGGTAATAGGGCGCACACTGAATGTTAATAAGCCGGCCAAATCGGATTTTCCGAGCACAACGAATTAACATTTTAGAATTTTCTTCTTGTTAAAATTAATTCAGTTCGCTTCAATTATATTGAAGAGAAATAAATTATACAATATGAATTGATTCTATGAGGGCCATTTATGGCACACTCATTTTGCCTTTACAACGGCTATAATTTAATAAGTTTTGTGATATCTGAAAAAAAAAAATTGATTCTACACTGAGGATAGAATTGGAGGTTCACTCAGTGCAGAATGGAGGACTTAATAAAAGCCAATGATTTAATAAGAAATAATTCATTGCGAGGAATACAATGAAAGCAGACGGTTTTGAACTAGACTTCAACTATCGTATGAATTGAGAAAGAATTGTACCTCGAAGAAGATCATATTGCACTCTAATTTGTTTAAACAATTAAATAACCAAGATTTTATGTCTATTAATGCGTTCAAAGATAAATTGTGGTTTGCTGTCATACCCGCAGTACCACGGTTCGTTAGAGTCCATCCTAATAGACAGGGAGGGTAGTAGACACCCCAGAGCCAAGCTCTACTCTAACAGACTTAAAATCTCAAATTATTCAATCGAATAACTTAATTAAAGTACAATACATTTTTATAAGCAAATATTTTGCTTTATTTAACAGATTGGAAAATTGATGGAGAACGAAGTAAGTAAAAAATCCCCATTTGTGGATTAATAACACTCAATAACAGAAATACAATATTTAAATAAAATTATTTTTATTTAAATAATTAAAGTCTGCACAACCAACAAAAAGAAGATTAGAAAAACAATAGAATATGGATCACCTTGAGCGCATTAGTTCTGCTGAAGCAGAGCCGAAGTGAGCTTCCCGCCACTTCCGATTTGCAAAGAGCCATTCAATCATTCATTACCAGAAATGCATGAGAGTTTGAGATTCACTATCATGGATATCAGAGGTTGCAAATATGAAAAGAGAACGAATCACACCCTTTAAGAGACGATATAATAATAAATGTAAAATGGGCTTTGGGCATTATTTTTCTGAACTAGATCCCTTGTTTTGATACAAAACACACATGACATCAATAAAATAATTGAAGAAGAATCGAGCTGAAACTGTTAGTCTAGTCTTTCTTCATCGTTCAATTATTACAATAATCTGTGATTCAATTGTATTTTTCGAGAATTTCAGAATGGACAGGTTTCCACACCACCCTTGGGGTACTGTCCTCGGCGCATTAACTTTTGTCGAGAGTTCTCGCAAAGGGTTACAGTTTTAAAACAAGCACGTGTTTTAAAAGCTATTTCCCCGCTATATCTTACTCGGCTAAACCAGTTTCTCGATTGATGTTCATTATTTGGGATCTAGTTCATGTGCCCTTAGCCCCGAGAAGTTTATTTAAAGAAATTTTTATTAATCGAGTTCGACTTGGATGGATAAAATTAGTGTAACGATATTATAAGAAGAGATCCATTTTGAATGAAAGACTAACACTAATTGCACTCTAATTTGTTTAAACAATTAAATAACCAAGATTTTATGTCTATTATTGCGTTCAAAAATAGATTATGGTTTGCTGTCATACCCGCAGTACCACAGTTCGTTAGAGTCCATCCTAAAAGACAGGGAGGGTAGTAGACACCCCAGAGCCAAGCTCAACTCTAACAGACTTAAAATCTTAAATTATTTAATCGAATAACTTAATTACAATACAATACACCTTTGTAATTATTAAAGCAGAAGCTAAGAAAAGAACACTCCTAAAAGATCAATTAAAAGAGAATAATTTGTAAAGATCGATGAGAAGAGAATACAGATCGAATACTAGAGATCAATGTTTGTAAAGATTGCTCAGAAAAGGATAATCTTAAAATATCAGTCAGAAGAGAACGATTTGTAAAGATGGATGAGAAGAAAAAGATTCATAAAGAATATAGTTATAAACCTGGGACTAGCAGCTAGTTCTCGGGCATGCACATTAATTTGTTTAAACAATTAAATAAATGAGATTTATGTCTATTAATGCGTTCAAAGATTGTGGCTTGCTGTCATACCTGCACAACCACGTTTCGTTAGAGTCCATCCTAAAAGACAGGGAGGGCAGTAGACACCCCTGAGCCAAGCTCAACTCTAACTATTAGACTTAAAACCCCAAATTATTCAATTGAATAATTTAATTAAAGTACAATACAAGTTTGTCATTATTAAATATAAAAGATGATATATTTAATAATAAAGAATACAACATTGTTCTTTATTACCAACTAGTTCCTCATATCATAATCTAATCTCTTTGGATTAGACACCTTTAAACATTTAAACCTTAAACAGAGAACGATTTGTAGAGATTGCTCAGAAAAGAACACTTAAAATATCGATGAGAACAGAAGGATTTGTAAAGAATTTATTTACAAATCAGGAGCTAGCAAGCAGGTTGTCCCCGGGCATAGCTCAACCATCATGAATTATGCCCTTCTGATTATATTGCACATTAATTTGTTTAAACAATTAAATAACCAAGATTTATGTCTATTAATGCGTTCGAAAATTGATTGTGGCTTGCCGTCATACCCGCAGAACCACATTTCGTTAGAGTCCGTCCTAAAAGACAGGGAGGGCAGTAGACACCCCAGAGCCAAGCTCACCTCTAACTACTTATTTGTGTATGGCTAAGTCAACCACTGCGTGTGCAATTAACTCCGCCAAAGCAGAGCGGGGTCTACCGACAACAAAGTTGTGGCTTGCACTTCCGACTTCAGTCATCCGCCATCGTTGACAGTCTGACCTCCACCAAGGTGGAGCCCCAGTTAAAATGTTAATATATTAGACATAAAATCTCAAATTATTCAATCGAATAATTTAATTAAAATACAATACAAGTTTGTAAGCAAATATTTTGCTTTATTTAACTGATTGGAAAATCAATGGAAAACGATGTAAGTAGAAAATTCCCATTTGTGGATTAATAAGACTCAATAACAGGAATACCATAGATTATGGATCACCCGAGATGGATAGCGTGGATCAGCTATATACAAGCGTGAATAGATAAAGAATTGTACCTCGAAGAAGATTATATTACACTCTAATTTGTTTAAACAATTAAATAACCAAGATTTTATGTCTATTAATGCGTTCAAAGATAAATTGTGGTTTGCCGTCATACCCGCAGTACCACGTTTCGTTAGAGTCCATCCTAAAAGACAGGGAGGGTAGTAGACACCCCTGAGCCAAGCTCAACTCTAACAGACTTAAAATCTCAAATTATTTAATCGAATAACTTAATTAAGAGTCCAATACAAGTTTGTAAGCAAATATTTTGCTTTATTGAACATATTGGAAAATCAATTTTGTTTTTATAAAATGGAGAACGATTTATGCGGAAAATGCGAATTAATAAGACAGAAACTCAATGAATTAAGGATCACCTAGTACACATTAGTTCTGCTGGAGCAGAATCGGGGTGACGAGTACTTCCAATTTCAATTATACCGCCCGAAATGGATAACATTCGTATGAATAAAGAAAGAATTGTGCCCTCCAGAAGATCATATTGTTCTTTAATTAATTTAAACAATTAAATAACCAAGATTTTATGTCTATTAATGCGTTCAAAAATAGATTGTGGCTTGCTGTCATACCCGCAGAACCACGGTTCATTAGAGTCCATCCTAAAAGACAGGGAGGGCAGTAGACACCCCTGAGCCAAGCTCAACTCTAACAGACTTAAAATCTCAAATTATTCAATCGAATAACTTAATTAAAGTTACAATATTTGTAAGCAAATAGTTTGCTTTATTGTACAGATTGGAAAATCAATAAAGAACAATGTAAGTAAAAAATCCACATTTGTGGATTAATAAGACTTAATAACAGAAATACAATAGATCATGGATCACCTTGTACACTTCCGATTTGCCAAAGACTGTTCAATTATAACACCCAAGATGGATGGTGTGAATACATAAAGAATTGTGCCCTTCAGAAGATTATATTGCACATTAATTTGTTTAAACAATTAGATAACTGAGATTTATGTCTATCAATGCGTTCAAAAATAGATTATGGCTTGCTGTCATACCCGCAGAACCACGGTTCGTTAGAGTCCATCCTAAAAGACAGGGCGGGCAGTAGACACCCCAGAGCAAAGCTCAACTCTAACTACTTATTTGTGTATGGCTAAGTCAACCACTGCGTGTGCAATTAACTCCGCCGAAGCAGAGCGGGGTCTACCGACAACAAAGTTGTGGCTTGCCCTTCCGACTTCAGTCATCTGCCATCGTTGACAGTCTGACCTCCACTAAAGTGGAGCCCCAGTTAAAATGTTAAAAATATTAGACATAAAATCTCAAATTATTCAATTGAATAATTTAATTAAAGTACAATACACATTTGTTATTATTAAATATAAAATAATGAAGATCACCACAAGCTCATTAGTTCTACCGAAGCAGAAGCTTCTAAAAGATCAATGAAAAGAGAATAATTTGCAAAGATCGATTCGTAAAGATTGACGACAAGAGAACAATTTGTAAACATCGACGAGAAGAGAACGAATTGTAAAGAATTTATTTACAAATCAGGAGCTAGCAAACAGCTTGTCCCCGGGCATAGCCCAACCATCATGAATTATAGCCTTCAGATTATATTGCATAATAATTAGTTTAAACAATTAAATAACCAAGATTTAAGTCTAATAATGCGTTCGAAAATAGATTGTGGCTTGCCGTCATACCTGCAGAACCACGTTTCGTTAGAGTCCATCCTAAAAGACAGGGAGGGTAGTAGACACCCCTGAGCCAAGCTCAACTCTAACAGACTTAAAATCTCAAATTATTCAATCGAATAACTTAATTAAAGTACAATAAATTTTTGTAAGCAAATATTTTGCTTTATTTAACAGATTGGAAAATTAATGGAGAACAATGGCTGTAGAAAATTGAGAAAAAGTAAATTGCAACAAATCAAGAGAATAATAACAATTAAGAAAAAGGTAACGTGAGAGAATATTCAGAATATAGCCTTTGGCTAAGTTGAAGACAGATTTTAATAATAATGATTAATAATGCTGGCAGATTAAAGATGGAGTAAAAGAAATTATAATCCAAATATTATTATGATCACTTTTTGTTGTCTAGTAAGGAGAGATTTTTTCCGTTGAGAGTCCTGTATTAAGAATGTCTTTTTTTGCTACGAGAGTCCTCTAAAGTTTCCGCTCAGTAAAAATAATCCTATTCGTTTAATAAAAGTATCCCTCGGTGGGAGTCCTGTAATGTTTCCCTCGGTGGAATTAATCTAATTCTTATAAAAAAAGTATCCCTCGGTGCGAGTTCTGTAAAGTTTCCCTCGGTGTAAATAATCCGATTCCTGTAATAAAAGTATCCCTCGGTGGGAATCTTGTAAAGTTTCCCTCGGTGGAAATAATCGAATTCCTCTAAAAAATAGGTATCCCTCAGTGAGAGTTTTCTGTAAAGTTTCCCCCGGTGGAAGTCCTGTAATGTTTCCTTCTATGAAAATAATCCGATTCCTGTAAGAAAAATATCCCTCAGTGTGTGTCCTGTAAAGTTTCCCTCGGTGGGAGTCTTGTAAAGTTTTCCTCAGCGGAAATAATCCCTTTCCTATAATATAAAAGCTTCCCTCGGTGGGTGTCCTGTTAAATTTCACTTAGTGAATTTAAAATAATCCAATTTCTGTTATGTTCTTGCAAAATTTTGCTCGCATAAAATTATCAAATTTCTCCTTCGATGTAAAGTGAATCATAATTATATTTAGATTTATATTTCTATTTGCTTACATTTAACCATATGCCAGATGTAATAAATCATTAATATATTGTCAAAAAAGACAAGAACAGAAGTCGTGAAAAAAATCATCCGAAATGGATGGCAGTTTGATTACCACAATCTTAGATCCCCTACATAGAAGAGAAAGAATTGTGCCCTTTAGAAGATTGTATTGTACTTTAATTTGTTTAAACAATTAAATAACTGAGATTTATGTCTATTAATACGTTCGAAAATAGATTGTGGCTTGCCGTCATACCTGCAGAACCACGGTTCGTTAGAGTCCATCCTAAAAGACAGGGAGGGCAGTAGACACCCCTGAGCCAAGCTCAACTCTAACAGACTTAAAATCTCAAATTATTCAATCGAATAACTTAATTAAAGTCCAATACAAGTTTGTAAGCAAATAAGTTTGCTTTATTATACGGATTAGAAAATCAATAAAGAACAATGTAAGTAAAAAATCCCCATTTGTGGATTAATAAGACTCAATAACAGGAATACCATAGATTATGGATCACCCAAGATGGATAGCGTGGATCAGCAATATACAAGCGTGAATAGATAAAGAATTTTACCTCGAGTATATTACACTCTAATTTGTTTAAACAATTAAATAACCAAGATTTTATGTCTATTAATGCGTTCGAAAATAGATTGTGGTTTGCTGTCATACCCGCAGAACCACGGTTCGTCAGAGTCCATCCTAAAAGACAGGGAGGGCAGTAGACACCCCAGAGCCAAGCTCGCCTCTAACTACTTATTTGTGTATGGCTAAGTCAACCATTGCGTGTGCAATTAACTCCGCCGAAGCAGAGCGGGGTCTACCAGCAACAAAGTTGTGGCTTGCACTTCCGACTTCAGTCATCCGCCATCGTTGACAGTCTGACCTCCACCAAGGTGGAGCCCCAGTTAAAATGATAATATATTAGACATAAAATCTCAAATTATTCAATTGAATAATTTAATTAAAGTACAATATACATTTGTTATTATTAAATATAAAATAATGAAGCTCAGAAAATAACACTCCTAAAAGATCAATGAGAAGAGAATAATTTGAAAGATCGATGACAAGAGAGCGATTCGTAAAGATTGACAACAAGAGAACAATTTGTAAACATCGACGAGAAAAGAACGAATTGTAAAGAATTTATTTACAAATCAGGAGCTAGTAGCAAGCAGCCCAACCATCATGAATTGTAGCCTTCAGATTATATTGCACATTAATTTGTTTAAACAATTAAATAACTGAGATTTATGTCTATTAATGCGTTCGAAAATTGATTGTGGCTTGCTGTCATACCCGCAGAACCACATTTCGTTAGAGTCCATCCTAAAAGACAGGGAAGGCAGTAGACACCCCTGAGCCAAGCTCAACTCTAACTATTAGACTTAAAATCTCAAATTATTCAATCGAATAATTTAATTAAAATACAATACACACTTGTAATTATTAAATATAAAATACGATATATAAAATAATAAAGATCACTGCAAGCACATTAGTTCTGCTGAAGCAGAAGCTCGGAGAATAACACTACTAAAAGTTTGATGAGGAGAACTTTTTGTAAAGATTGCTCAGAAGAGAACAATCTTAAAAGATCGATGACAAGAGAACGATTCAACACGATCAACGAGAAAAGAACGCTTTGTAACAATCGATGAAAATAGAACGATTTACAAAGACGAGAGAACGGTTTGTAAAAATCGATAAGAATAGAATGATGCATAAAGATTGTTTCGATCCTAAAAGATTGTTCATTAAGATCAGTCCGATCAATGTGAAATAAAGTCTGAGCGATTCAAAACCTCCCTTTGTTAATTAAAAGGACCATTGGATGAATTAAAACGATTCGAATCATTAAAGTAAACAATAATAAATAAGATAATTCAATACTTATTTATTGAATTTATCCAACACCTGAAAGAGTGCGAAGATTCGACAAGTAGATGGCATTCATTCAATTTATATATATATCAAAACACACCCTGTGAAGGGCATTTATATGTGTTTTTGAATATATATATATATACATATTAATTCTGGATATCCAAAGAATTAATTACGGACGGGTTTCCACGCCACCCATGAGGTACCGTCCTCGACGCGTTAAACTTTTTTTTTAAACGAGAGTTTTCGCAACGGGTTGAAAGTTTTAATCGCACAAAGTGGTTTTCGCAACGTCTGAAGCATTGATTTAAATAAATATCAAGAAATGACAATAAATGGACTCATTTCATCTTTCGTGTACGATTTAAATTAATTTTTATACAACAAAGTTAATCAATATTGAAATGCTTCTGAAATCCACTGGTTGTGTTTCGTTTTAAACCCTAAACCCGCGCCCTATAACCCGTTGTGCAAGCAAAATTGGTTATTTGAAAAATATTATGAATGAATTAAATTATTTATTTATATGAATGTAATTAATTTTCAATTACTGATATAAAATATTTACTTCCAAAAATTTTTATCCAAATTCAATTTCATAAAAATATCGATTGATTGAATTCAAACTCAAAAGTATTGCAATTGATGAAACTAATTTGCAATTATTTACGGTTGAGCCGTTTTAAGTAATGGAAATTCAAATTATGATTCTACTCGATCAAGATTTATCTAGATCTGATCTGTTTCATTTTTATTTGCTTGCTTTTCAAATTTCTACAAACATTTACTTTAATTTGTTATTGAATCAAGAGAAATCTTGCAAATATATTTATTTATTAGCAACAAATATTGAATATTTTAAAATGATTAATGCTTTCTGATAATTTAAACCATCGGTTATTGTAATGATAAATATGAATTATTAAAAATCTTGATTAATTTAGTTCAAACTCTACTACTCATCTGAGGTGCCGCTCCTGGAAGTTTGCACCAACACATGAGTATCTGGTGCAAAGTTCCACGAGAACCTCGACCTGTGCGGATTGTCTCTTCAATCGATAATCACTTTCGTGGAGTCAATTACAAAAAATGACTTCAATCAACATCCATTAATGAAGTAACAAAAAAATTCATAATGATAATCACTCTTGATAAATCCATAAAAAGTGAAACTGATTTGGTTAATACTTATGAATAGCGTGATTTTTTTGATTTATCTTTATTATTAACATTTTAATTAAGTGATTAAACACAGACGGAAAGACCTCTGGTCGATAGCCAATTCCAAAACAAGAAAATTGTATTTTATGAAAATCATATAATGTTAACATCGTCTGGAATAAAAATGTATTATTATTATTATTAAATTGATTAATGTTAAAGAGCAAATAAATTTTCTCAACCAATTAATTTCTCATTAATTAATTAAAACTGATTTTAAAAATGATTTCGTTGCTGATCTCGAATATAAATAATCGGCTATTTTTTGTTTTTAATTTTTTTTTAAATAATTAATTTTTTTTATGAAAATGATTAAAATGAATTAAATCCCCCACAAAAGTGATCATCTCTCGATCCGAGACACCCGCATGCGTTATTCCCACGAAGATAGGTCGATCCGGGAGACTTATATATCTCCCCGCGCCCTGAAAAAAAAGACCCTGCAAAAAAGAAGAAGGTGGTCGATCCGGGAGTGAACTCCCCGCGGAAGATCACACTAAAACACTAAGCGTCGATCCGGGAGACTTACATCTCCCCGCGGAAGATCTCACTAACACTCACTATTAACACTCTGACGTGTTAGCGAAAATGAGGCTCAACGGGGCCCCCACGCACTATCACCATCACTATCACTGTCGATCCGAGAGACTTACATATATGCTCCCCGCGACGATTTGGGAGCCTCCTCCTTCTTATGTTCACACTAACAGTTTCAAAGAGCTCTTAGGCTCTCTAAAATTATTTTAGACTTAATTTAATGTAGAAAAGGATGATCCGTTTAATAAATAAATAAATTTATTAGAAAAATATTTCAAATAAAAGTCTTCATTGTTGAGTTATGTAAAGATAAAATATGCTTAAATTGGTGACATTGTGACCGAAATATATATTTGCAATTACTTAATCTTTCATTTAAAAGTGTAATTAAATTACATCACAGATTGAACACATCTATTTCCATTGGTAAATCATTTGCGGGCATGATTTTTCCTTTGTTATCGAGAGACCAATTCACATCATGTTAATTTTTCTACCAAAGTTTATTATAATGGTTCTTTGTTTTTAGCGAACCTTTGTTTATTATTTAGTTTATTTAATTATTGATTTAAGTATTATTATTGGTTTTTTTTTTTAGCGAACCTTTGTTTAAGTTTTAGTTTATTTAATTATTGATTTAAGTATTATTATTGGTTCTTTTTTTTTTAGCGAACCTTTGTTTATTATTTAGTTTATTTAATTATTGATTTAAGTATTATAATTGGTTCTTTTTTTTTTAGCGAACCTTTGTTTAAGTTTTAGTTTATTTAATTATTGATTTAAGTATTATAATTGGTTCTTTTTTTTTTTAGCGAACCTTTGTTTAAGTTTTAGTTTATTTAATTATTGATTTAAGTATTATTATTGGTTCTTTTTTTTTTAGCGAACCTTTGTTTAAGTTTTAGTTTATTTAATTATTGATTTAAGTATTATTATTGGTTCTTTTTTTTTTTTAGCGAACCTTTGTTTAGTTTTAGTTTATTTAATTATTGATTTAAGTATTATTATTGGTTCTTTTTTTTTTAGCGAACCTTTGTTTAGTTTTAGTTTATTTAATTATTGATTTAAGTATTATTATTGGTTCTTTTTTTTTTTAGCGAACCTTTGTTTAAGTTTTAGTTTATTTAATTATTGATTTAAGTATTATTATTGGTTCTTTTTTTTTTAGCGAACCTTTGTTTATTATTTAGTTTATTTAATTATTGATTTAAGTATTATAATTGGTTCTTTTTTTTTTTTAGCGAACCTTTGTTTAAGTTTTAGTTTATTTAATTATTGATTTAAGTATTATTATTGGTTCTTTTTTTTTTTTAGCGAACCTTTGTTTAGTTTTAGTTTATTTAATTATTGATTTAAGTATTATTATTGGTTCTTTTTTTTTTAGCGAACCTTTGTTTAGTTTTAGTTTATTTAATTATTGATTTAAGTATTATTATTGGTTCTTTTTTTTTTTAGCGAACCTTTGTTTAAGTTTTAGTTTATTTAATTATTGATTTAAGTATTATTATTGGTTCTTTTTTTTTTAGCGAACCTTTGTTTATTATTTAGTTTATTTAATTATTGATTTAAGTATTATAATTGGTTCTTTTTTTTTTAGCGAACCTTTGTTTAAGTTTTAGTTTATTTAATTATTGATTTAAGTATTATAATTGGTTCTTTTTTTTTTTAGCGAACCTTTGTTTAAGTTTTAGTTTATTTAATTATTGATTTAAGTATTATTATTGGTTCTTTTTTTTTTTTAGCGAACCTTTGTTTATTATTTAGTTTATTTAATTATTGATTTAAGTTTTATTATTGGTTCTTTTTTTTTTAGCGAACCTTTGTTTAGTTTTAGTTTATTTAATTATTGATTTAAGTATTATTATTGGTTCTTTTTTTTTTAGCGAACCTTTGTTTAGTTTTAGTTTATTTAATTATTGATTTAAGTATTATTATTGGTTCTTTTTTTTTTAGCGAACCTTTGTTTAGTTTTAGTTTATTTAATTATTGATTTAAGTATTATTATTGGTTCTTTTTTTTTTAGCGAACCTTTGTTTAGTTTTAGTTTATTTAATTATTGATTTAAGTATTATTATTGGTTCTTTTTTTTTTAGCGAACCTTTGTTTAGTTTTAGTTTATTTAATTATTGATTTAAGTATTATTATTGGTTCTTTTTTTTTTTTAGCGAACCTTTGTTTATTATTTAGTTTATTTAATTATTGATTTAAGTTTTATTATTGGTTCTTTTTTTTTTTAGCGAACCTTTGTTTAGTTTTAGTTTATTTAATTATTGATTTAAGTATTATTATTGGTTCTTTTTTTTTTAGCGAACCTTTGTTTAGTTTTAGTTTATTTAATTATTGATTTAAGTATTATTATTGGTTCTTTTTTTTTTTTAGCGAACCTTTGTTTATTATTTAGTTTATTTAATTATTGATTTAAGTTTTATTATTGGTTCTTTTTTTTTTTAGCGAACCTTTGTTTAGTTTTAGTTTATTTAATTATTGATTTAAGTATTATTATTGGTTCTTTTTTTTTTAGCGAACCTTTGTTTAGTTTTAGTTTATTTAATTATTGATTTAAGTATTATTATTGGTTCTTTTTTTTTTAGCGAACCTTTGTTTAGTTTTAGTTTATTTAATTATTGATTTAAGTATTATTATTGGTTCTTTTTTTTTTAGCGAACCTTTGTTTAGTTTTAGTTTATTTAATTATTGATTTAAGTATTATTATTGGTTCTTTTTTTTTTAGCGAACCTTTGTTTAGTTTTAGTTTATTTAATTATTGATTTAAGTATTATTATTGGTTCTTTTTTTTTTTTAGCGAACCTTTGTTTATTATTTAGTTTATTTAATTATTGATTTAAGTTTTATTATTGGTTCTTTTTTTTTTTAGCGAACCTTTGTTTAGTTTTAGTTTATTTAATTATTGATTTAAGTATTATTATTGGTTCTTTTTTTTTTAGCGAACCTTTGTTTAGTTTTAGTTTATTTAATTATTGATTTAAGTATTATTATTGGTTCTTTTTTTTTTTTAGCGAACCTTTGTTTATTATTTAGTTTATTTAATTATTGATTTAAGTTTTATTATTGGTTCTTTTTTTTTTTAGCGAACCTTTGTTTAGTTTTAGTTTATTTAATTATTGATTTAAGTATTATTATTGGTTCTTTTTTTTTTAGCGAACCTTTGTTTAGTTTTAGTTTATTTAATTATTGATTTAAGTATTATTATTGGTTCTTTTTTTTTTAGCGAACCTTTGTTTAGTTTTAGTTTATTTAATTATTGATTTAAGTATTATTATTGGTTCTTTTTTTTTTAGCGAACCTTTGTTTAGTTTTAGTTTATTTAATTATTGATTTAAGTATTATTATTGGTTCTTTTTTTTTTAGCGAACCTTTGTTTAGTTTTAGTTTATTTAATTATTGATTTAAGTATTATTATTGGTTCTTTTTTTTTTTTAGCGAACCTTTGTTTATTATTTAGTTTATTTAATTATTGATTTAAGTTTTATTATTGGTTCTTTTTTTTTTTAGCGAACCTTTGTTTAGTTTTAGTTTATTTAATTATTGATTTAAGTATTATTATTGGTTCTTTTTTTTTTTAGCGAACCTTTGTTTAGTTTTAGTTTATTTAATTATTGATTTAAGTATTATTATTGGTTCTTTTTTTTTTAGCGAACCTTTGTTTAGTTTTAGTTTATTTAATTATTGATTTAAGTATTATTATTGGTTCTTTTTTTTTTTAGCGAACCTTTGTTTAGTTTTAGTTTATTTAATTATTGATTTAAGTATTATTATTGGTTCTTTTTTTTTTAGCGAACCTTTGTTTAGTTTTAGTTTATTTAATTATTGATTTAAGTATTATTATTGGTTCTTTTTTTTTTTAGCGAACCTTTGTTTAGTTTTAGTTTATTTAATTATTGATTTAAGTATTATTATTGGTTCTTTTTTTTTTAGCGAACCTTTGTTTAGTTTTAGTTTATTTAATTATTGATTTAAGTATTATTATTGGTTCTTTTTTTTTTTAGCGAACCTTTGTTTAAGTTTTAGTTTATTTAATTATTGATTTAAGTATTATAATTGGTTCTTTTTTTTAGCGAACCTTTGTTTAAGTTTTAGTTTATTTAATTATTGATTTAAGTATTATAATTGGTTCTTTTTTTTTAGCGACTAAGGTTCGCTTGTTTTGTTTAATTAAGTATTAATTATTTATTTGATTGGTCTCTTGTGAAAAATCATGCCCGCACCACCACAAATATTAATAATTTATAGTTAAATTGAAATTAAATATTTGGTGTTTGTTCTTAAAAATGGTTAATAATTATTTAATTTTCTAATTATAAATCAAAGACTTGTTGTATTAACCATATAGTTTTTGAATTTACGTGAAGTAAATTTTATCATAAATAAAAAGACTGTTATATCTTATTTTAAATTTAATAATTTGTGAAGAATTGTATTATTAAATTGTGAAAATCAATTGCAATAAATTAAATTTATTTATTTATTTATAAGAACGCTAAACTTGAAAGGGTTGAAACTGAATATATAATGTTTATATTTAAGAATTCACCTCACAATGAGAAGTAGAGAGGAACATATAACAATGTTATATAAGACTAAATAAATAAATAAAATATTTAAGAATTGCAGAGTTATTTCAAAATACACACAGAGGCCCGTTCATTGCCTGAAATATACAGGGAGATTGTCGAACACACAACTGGAAAACTCCGGCCGTAAAGTCTCTAGCTCTGCACTCGAAAACCTCCCCGTATATCGCAGGCAATGCATGGACCGGAGTGTATTTTTAATATATTCTGCAAATATTCTACCGTTAGTATGAACATCGTCCGGAGGTATTTCAAAACCGAACTCCCCGCGGATGTTCTTGAAGCAGAAGCCTGAAGATCTCGAAGAAGAAGTTTGAAGATCTCGAAGAAGAAGCTTGAAGTCCCTGAAGAAGAAGCTTGAAGTCCCTGAAGAAGAAGCTTGAAGTCCCTGAAGAAGAAGCTTGAAGTCCTTGAAGAAGAAGTTCTTGAAGAAGAAGATCTTGGAGACGAAACTTTCGCGGAAGGTCGCACTAACACACTCACGTGTTAGCACCGATAGGGTAACTTACCCACGCGCACAACTAAACTGTCTTTTTGCCTGAAAAGAAAAGCCCTCCCCCCTCGACTCCCCTTTACATTTTTTCTTATGAAAAAATGTCATTACTTTTATACGGAATGAACATTGACTTTAAAAACCCACCCATTGATGTGCATTGCATCAATCAATTTTGGAAATGAAAACAAAACTTCAGAGAGCCGGCTGATGGTCTTTTTGAAAGCTCCAACCGCACGACAAACCAAAGTTGCAATCGCGCCCGTTCTGTCATCAGACTCCATGGAAGGACATGCGCACATTAAACCTGATGACAAATATCCGCGTCGACATCAATAAGTTTGACTTATTAAAATCGATTTATTTCATTGAATTTCAGCTGAAACGGCGAGTTTAAAAAATAAGGAACTAAAAATAATTCGAAAAACGAAACTTAAAAGAATCCCCGCGCGCGATAATAGGGCGCACACTGAATGTTAATAAGCCGGCCAAATCGGATTTTCCGAGCACAACGAATTAACATTTTAGAATTTTCTTCTTGTCAAAATTAATTCAGTTCGCTTCAATTATATTGAAGAGAAATAAATTATACAAAATGAATTGATTCTATGAGGGCCATTTATGGCACACTCATTTCGCCTTTACAACGGCTGTAATTTAATAAGTTTTGTGACATCTGAAAAAATAAAAGATTCTACACTGAGGATAGAATTGGAGGTTCACTCAGTGCAGAATGGAGGACTTAATAAAAGCCAATGATTTAATAAGAAATAATTCATTGCGAGGAATACAATGAAAGCAGACTGTTTTGAACTAGACTTCAACTATCGTATGAATAGAGAAAGAATTGTACCTCGAAGAAGATCATATTGCACTCTAATTTGTTTAAACAATTGAATAACTGAGATTTATGTCTATTAATGCGTTCAAAAATTGAGTGTGGTTTGCTGTCATACCCGCAGTACCACGTTTCGTTAGAGTCCATCCTAAAAGACAGGGAGGGCAGTAGACACCCCTGAGCCAAGCTCTACTCTAACAGACTTAAAATCTCAAATTATTCAATCGAATAACTTAATTAAAGTACAATAAATTTTTGTGAGCAAATATTTTGCTTTATTTAACAGACTGGAAATCAATGGAGAACGATGTAAGTAGAAAATCCAAATTTGACAATTAATAAGACTGCATAGCAGAAATACAATAGATTATGGATCACCGATTTGCAAATGGGTGACAGTTCGACATTCACCATAGTGGATATAAGAGGATAATACAAATACGAAAAGAGAAATAATCGCTTCTTTTAAAAGAAAAAATGTAAAATGGGCTTTGGGCATTACTTTTCTGAACTAGATCCCGTGTTTTGACACAAAACACACATCACATCACAATATCCAATAAAATAATTGGATAAGAATGCTACTAAAAGTGTTTCTCTTCATTTAAAGAATCTGTGATTCATTTAAATTTTTCAAGAATTCCAGAATGGACAGGTTTCCACACCACCCTTGGGGTACTGTCCTCGGCGCATTAACTTTTGACGAGAGTTCTCGCAAAGGAATGGCATTTTAAAACCTATTCCCGCTATATCTTACTCGACCAAAACGGTTTCTCGATTGACGACCATTATTTGGGATCTAGTTCGTGTGCCCTTAGCCCCGAGAAGTTTTCCTTCTTTAAAAATTAAGGAAGGACGTAAGAATAAAGAAAGAGAGTTCTTTCTATTCATAACTTTTACACCATCACCATCCGAAATTTAAATTAATTTAAACAATTAAATAACAAACAGATTTTTCATCCGATTGATTTTAAATAAAAATGTGTTTATTTTGTAATTTATGTATTTATATCGTGCTTAATGTATGATTATAATTTTTTCATGTGTTTGTCAGACGAAAAAATCTCAAATTATCCAATTGAATAAATTAATTTAAATACAATAAAGACAAAATCCAACCAAAAAAACAAACTGAACATTAATTTAAATTCAATCAACGACCATCGCTTTTTTTAAAAAACAGCTTTGTTTTTAGGAAAGGCGACAATTTTCAACTCACAATCACTAATAAAATGGAGTTCTTGAGAGAGCGAGTTCCAATTATTAATAAATAATGAAGAAGAGAGGACAATATGAATTCATTTATTAACCGAAGAAGAAAAGACGTGGATATGAAGGAATTTATCAGTAAAGTCGAAAAGGCGATCATCAGGAGGAAATTGAGAAGAAGTTAATTGCAACGAATTGAGAGAATTATAACAACGGAGAAGAAGGTAAGCATAAAATAAGAGAATATTAACTGTTTGTTAATTAGAGGAGGAATTTTAAAAGTAGCTTGGATTAATAATGCTGACAGTTTAAAGATGGTGTAGAAGAAATAATAATCCAAAGATTATTACGATCACTTTTTGTTGTCTCCCAACGAGTGGGAGTCATGTACGGAGAGATTTTATCCTGAATTAAGATTTTTCTTCACTGCGATTGAAATAATCGGATATCAGTGGAAGTCCTGGAAAGTTTCTCGCAGTGAAATTCAAATAATATGATTTCTGCGACAAAGACTTTCCTCGTGTAAAGTTTCCTTCGGTGAAATTAAAATAATTATGAAAATTCGTTGAGAATCTCATTAATTATGGCTTCGGATAAAATTATCCACTCTCTCTTTCTGTGAACGTCTCATAAATTATAGCTTCGGATAAAATTATCCACTTTCTCTTTCTGTGAGTGTCTCATAAATTATAGCTTCGGATAAAATTATCCACTCTCTCTTTCTGTGTAGAGTGAAATATAATCATATTTGGATTTATATTTTCATCTAATTAAATTTTATCGTATGCCAAATCATTAATGTATTTATTATATGAAATCCTTTTTTTGTCATAACTGTTTACATTTTGTGATTTTATTCAGAAATATTAATTGGTTGAAAAATACACTTCATTTGTTTCATTGCTTAATTTATTTCGACTCTTGTCATTATTGTTGATATTGTGATTGTGTACCATCAAGTGATTAATGAGAATCAAATAAAAGATTTAATTCAATTCAATTATTTATGGTAAATAACCTTTATACAGAATAATAACAATTTTCAAAATGTTTAGAGAGATTTTAATCGAATTATTTTTTTTTTTGGCTGAAAGACCTACGATCGATAGCCATTTAACTATTAATTAACCATAAATGTATTACATTGTACGATATATTGAATTTATGTCGCGATAAAGATGTTTTGTTATTGAATATTTTTCTGCCATTATTTTAATTGTGGTTCAAACACTGGAAACATAGTTTTTTTTTTTTTCTATTCTTTATTTTTAAATCATTTCCTTGTACAGATTAATTTATTTTATAACACTAATATAATATCTTTATTGAAAAAAGGAATACAATAAATAATCTTAAAACATTCTTTGACAAGAAATTAATATGTTTCTTTTTCACAGGGGCTATTGATTATAAGTCACCCGTTTTATGTTATATTTTCTTCTTCGTTTAATTCATGTAATTGAAGTAACTAAGGGCTTAGCCCTTCTACCATTATTTTTAGATATTTTTTTTTTATATTTATTCATTTTATTATATAATTTTAATTTCGTTCAATATCAACAACATTGTTTTATTTCCATTTTCTTGTTTTTGTATTGTAAATAATATCAGAATCTAGTTTCTTTGAACTAGACTCCGGGCGAAGCCCTTGATCTTTTCTTTCTTTTTTTCATCACATCAGAACTTAGCTCTGTTGGAATATTTGAAACATTTTTCATGTTTCTTAATTAAAGTATGGAAATTGCAAGAGGAATAATTTTTCCCTTTAAAAGATTGCATTTGCACAATCATTTATTCAAACAATTAAAAAAGCAATAGATTTTATGTCCGAGTTGTTTGTGGCCTGCCGTCATACCTGCAAAACCACGTTTCGTTAGAGTCCATCCTAAAAGACAGGGAGGGCAGTAGACACCCCAGAGCAAAGCTCACCTCTAACTACTTATTTGTGTATGGCTAAGTCAACCACTGCGTGTGCAATTAACTCCGCCGAAGCAGAGCGGGGGTTGCCCACGACAGAGTCGCAGGCTTGCACGTTCGACTTCAGTCATCCGCCGACCGTTATGGCCGGCAGTCTGACCTCCACAGAGTGGAGCCCCTTTAAGGTTATATGAACCCCACCGCGTGCGCATTAACCTCGCCAAAGCGAAGCTGGGGTGCCAACACCCGTAAGGATGCTGGCTCGCACTTCCGTTGAATCTGACATGAGTCTTTCAGCCATCCACCACCCGTGAAGGCGGCGAAATGACCTCCACCGAAGTGGACCCCCAGTTTAAGATCAGACGTAAAATCTCGAATTTAATTTACAATACATTTTTGTGAGGCAAAATTTTCTTGATTTATTGAATCAATGTTGTTTATACAGAAAGAAACTAAAAATGGTGGTGCGAGCACAAAATTGCTTTGAATTACACATATTACATCGGTGCAAACGATTTTACTTTAAGGTCTCCTTAGTTAAGGGTTGCTCAAAAGTTAAAGAAAGAGATTGGATTGCACCGCTCATATAAAATCTTTGTTTAGTTAAACTAAACTCTTTAATTACTGTATTAATGTGGTGAAAGGGAGACTTTCATGAATTTACATGAATTAAACGTTTATGAATAAATCATTTTTATATATATATATATAAATAGTCTTTATTTCCAAACATTTATAATACATACGCTTAAATATATAAAAGTGTTTGACTTGATGTTCGGATATCGGCTATCGACCAGAAGTCAACCCGCCTTTATTTTATTATTTAAAATGAATTAATCTGTAAATAAATATTATTCATTTATTCTTCATATAATTTTAAACCCAGACACCGTATGGTAAAAGAGGTTGCCGATTATAAAGTGAAATTAAAATAATTAAAATGAAAGTTCAATAAAATGTTGCTTCAAATAAAATTATCAAAGGCGAAATATAATCATATATGGATTTATATTTTTATCTAATTAAATTTTGTTTCTATTAAATCATTAATAATTTTATATCATCTCCCTTTCCAAAGTAACTTTTTCTGTTTTTTTTGATTTTATGGTTTGTATTTTCTTCATAAAATCTACTTTGAAATCAATTACACATTTATCTTTAGTAATTGGCCACCGACCAAAGGTATTTCTGCCTTTTCATACTGTATATACAAACATCTTTAATGTGGCATAAATTCAATATACAGTACAATGTAATACATTTATTGTTAATAAAGGTCTTTCAGTATTTTCTTATTATTTTTTATACATTTAATTTTTCATATATTTTTTTTTTAATAACTGTGATGAAGTAAAAAAAATACACATTTCTGTAATTATTTTAAATATAAATAAATCGTAATCTACTTGCCCGAGAAGTAGTTGTTTTGATGCTCATTTGTTTTAAAGTGCTTACATAAAGTAATTTAAATGTCAGAGTAGCTAAAAAATGAAATAACTTATTATTTTCAAATTCTTTTTATTTTCTGAATAACATTCTCACTTATGACTGCGTGAAACATTTTGAACTAATAATGTTTAAAGGATGAATAAAAGCACTTGCTTTGTTTCACTATTGTTTTCTATTTACTTGACCAGTTTCGACTTTTTCCGCATTATCAAAGGTGGATTACAAAAGAAACCTTCCTTTTATTTAATTTAATCAGATGCTAGTTCATTTCAATTAGACTCCAGGCAAAGCCTTAAAGGCATAGATTTGTTTATTTTATCTTTATTCATAAATCATTTTCTTTAAACTTTTTATTGTTGACTCATGAAATACTTCGTAAAACATATTTATCACTGGATATTTAGTGTAATGATAAAAAAAAATACTTGGTTTTTGTTACACAGAAATTTCTGTAAAACGAAAACCAATATCGAGTCATTTCCTTTAATTTTTATGCACAGATTAATTTATTTTATATTTTCTTGTTCATTGAATTTTATCATAAATCAAGACTTTGAAGAAACAAGACTCTAATCTAAGCCCTCCTCCTCCCAGCATTATTGTTTCATTATTTAAATATCCATTTTATTATGTAATCTCATTACGTTCAATATCAACAACTTTGATTTATTTCCATTTTCTTGTTTTTGTATTGTAAATATCAGAATCTAGTTTCTTTGAACTAGACTCCGGGCGAAGCCCTTTTTTCATCACATCAGAATCTAGCTCTGTTGGATTAAACTGTGGGTCGAGCCCAGCAATTAAATTTTTCATGTTTCTTAATTTCATCAATTAAAGCATAGAGAAATAATTTTTCTCTTTAAAAGATTGTTTTGCACATTTATTCAAACAATTAAAAAAAGCAATAGATTTTATGCCTGAGTTGTTTGTGGCCTGCCGTCATACCTGCAAAACCACGGTTCGTTAGAATCCATCCTAAAAGACAGGGAGGGCAGTAGACACCCCTGAGCAAAGCTCAACTCTAACTACTTATTTGTGTATGGCTAAGTCAACCACTGCGTGTGCAATTAACTCCGCCGAAGCAGAGCGGGGGTTGCCGGCGACAGAGTCGTAGGCTTGCACTTTCGACTTCAGTCATCCGCCGACCGTTATGGCCGGCAGTCTGACCTCCACAGAGTGGAGCCCCTTTAAGGTTATATGAACCCCACCGCGTGCGCATTAACCTCGCCGAAGCGAAGCTGGGGTGCCAACACCCATAAGGATGCTGGCTCGCACTTCCGCTGATCTGACATGAGTCTTTCAGCCATCCACCACCCTGTTACAGGTGGCGATATGACCTCCACCGAAGTGGACCCCCAGTTTAAGATCAGACGTAAAATCTCAATTGAATTATATTTATTTACAATACATTTTTGTGAGGTGAAGCTTTTGTGGGAAAATCAATGTTGTTTATATAGAAACGTTAAACTTGTGTGCGAGCATAATACTGCTTTCATTTACACATATTATATTTAATGTTCCTTCACGTAATTTCATGAAGGAGAGAAAAAAATTAATGTACATGTAAATTAAATTTAATTGAAACATGTAACGTCTATGATTAAATCATATTAAAATTCACAATGAATTAATCTGAACATAAATATTATTTAAATTGTTAATAACTGAGGTTTCAACTTTGTTATACATTGTTTATCATTTGACTAAAACACTTTAAACTTTGTTTGTATAATACTAAATTTAGTGTTAAAAAACACTTTAATACAATAAATATTATTTATTTATTTATTCTTCATATAATTTTATACCCAGCACCTTTTGGTAAAAGGGATTACTGATTATATATATATATATATAATTTTAACACATTTATTTATAAAAAAATCAGAGTCTAGAAGAAATGCAATCGTAGCATCATTTTACTTATCTTCATTTAAATATAAGTTTTATTATTATTATTAACTTTCTTCTCGTACCCTTCTGGGTGTCAAAGTAATTTTATTATATAATTTAATTTGGTTCAATGTTCAACAAGATTAATATAGAAAAGAGTATTTATTCACTTGATCACAGTTATTTAAATTATTTAAAAAATAATAATAATAATTATTCAATTGAATAAATTAATTATTTTCAAATTCTGTTTATTTAAATAAATGAGTTTTGAATTCACGTAAAGTATTAATATCAATAATAACATAAGAGTTTTTTTTCTTACTTCATTTTTTATTTAACACTTTAGATGTACATTTCAATAAATAAAGTGATCATTATCAATAACAAATTCTGTTTATTTAATTTTATTTTGTCTAACATCAAAAACAAAATTGATTCATGAACTTTTGTTCATTTTCTTTTAATTTTTTACTTTTAATTTTATCCTTATTTAAGCAAAAAAATGTAAAACAGATTTTTATAGAAATTATTATCCAAATATTATTATTTCCACATTTTTGGAGAGATTTACCTCGGAGAGGGTTCTGTGTTTAGAATTTCCTTCTTTGCAATCAGAATAATCCGATGTCCATAAACTTCCTGTTAAGTTTCTCCCCAATGGGAGTCATTTAAAGTTTCCCCTAATGGGAGTCCTGTAAAATGTCTCCTGTGACTTAAATTGTTCTTTATTTCTCATCACCGAATCTAATCCCTTTGAACTGATTATACAGTTCGACTTCAACTGTCGTGGAATATACAAGTACGAATAGATAAAGAATATATACCAATACGACTTCCGTCTTCACTTGCGATTTGCCAAAAACTGTTCAGTCATATCACCCAAGATGGATAGCGTGGACTCGCCATATACAAATACGAATAGGGAAAGAAGATTATATTGTATATAAATTTGTTTAAACAATTAAATAACCAAGATTTATGTCTATTAATGCGTTCAAAAATAGATTGTGGTTTGCTGTCATACCCACAGAACCACGGTTCGTCAGAGTCCATCCTAAAAGACAGGGAGGGCAGTAGACACCCCTGAGCAAAGCTCAACTCTAACTACTTATTTGTGTATGGCTAAGTCAACCACTGCGTGTGCAATTAACTCCGCCGAAGCAGAGCGGGGTCTACCAGCAACAAAGTTGTGGCTTGCACTTCCGACTTCAGTCATCCGCCATCGTTGACAGTCTGACCTCCACCAAAGGTTGAGCCCCAGTTAAAATGTTAAAATATTAGACATAAAATCTCAAATTATTCAATTGAATAATTTAATTAAAGTACAATACACGTTTGTATTTATTAAATATAAAATAATAAAGAGCACATTAGTTCTGCTGAAGCAGAAGCTCGGAAAATAACACTCCTAAAAGATTAGCCATAAGAGAAGGATTTGTAAAGATTATTGACAAGAAAACGATTTGTGAAGATCGATGAGAAGAGAAAGATTTGTAAAGAATTAATTTACAAATAAGGGGCTAGCAAGAAGCTAGTCCCCAGCAATCATGAATTACGCCCTTCAAATTTTATTGCACATTAATTTGTTTAAACAATTAAATAACCGAGATTTATGTCTATTAATGCGTTCAAAGATCGTGGCTTGCCGTCATACCTGCACAACCACAATTCATTAGAGTCCATCCTAAAAGACAGGGAGGGCAGTAGACACCCCTGAGCCAAGCTCAACTCTAACCATTAGACTTAAATTCTCAAATTATTCAATCGAATTAAAGTACAATACAAGTTTGTAAGCAAATATTTTGCTTTATTTAACAGATTGGAAAATCAATGGAGAACAATGAAAAAGTTAATTGCAACAAATCAAGAGAATAATAACAATTAAGAAAAAGGTAACATGAGAGAATATTCACAATATAGCGTTTGGCTAATTTGAAGAAAGATTTTAAAAGAAATTTTGATTAATAATGCTGGCAGATTAAAGATGGAGTGAAAGAAATTATAATCCAAATATTATTATGATCACTTTTTATTGTCTACTAAGTAGCGGGAGTCATGTATGGAGAGATTTTTTTCGGTGAGAGTCCTGTAAAGTTTCCTCTCAGTAAAAATAATCCTATTCCTGTAATAAAAGTATCCCTCGGTGGGAGTCCTGTAAAGTTTCCCTCGGTGGAAATAATCCTATTCCTATAAAAAAAAGTATCCCTCGGTGAGAGTTTTCTGTAAAGTTTCCTTCGGTGGAAATAATCCGATTCCTGTAATAAAAGTATCCCTCGGTGGGAGTCCTGTAAAATTTCCCTCGGTGGAAATAATCCTATTCCTATAAAAAAAAGTATCCCTCGGTGGGAGTTTTCTGTAAAGTTTCCCTCGGTGGAAATAATCCGATTCCTGTAATAAAAGTATCCCTCGGTGGGAGTCCTGTAAAATTTCCCTCGGTGGAAATAATCCTATTCCTATAAAAAAAAGTATCCCTCAGTGAGAGTTTCCTGTAAAGTTTCCCTCTGTGGAAATAATCCGATTCCTGTAAGAAAAGTATCCCTCGGTGGGTGTCCTGTAAAGTTTCCCTCGGTGGGAGTCTTGTAAAGATTTCCTCAGTGAAATTAATCCCTTTCCTATAATATAAAAACTTCCCTCGGTGGGTGTCCTGTTAAATTTCACTTAGTGAAATTAAAATAATCCGATTTCTGTTATGAAAGTTCAGTGGGCGTCTTGCAAAATTTTGCTTCTCATAAAATTATCAAATTTCTCCTTCGATGTAAAGTGAATCATAATTATATTTGGATTTATATTTCTATTTGCTTAAATTTAACCATCTGCCAGATGTAATATATTAAATCATTAATCAAAAATTGTCAAAAAAGACAAGAACAGAAGTAGTGAAAAAAATAGTATCAACACTGATCTACAGCTGTGAAAAATGGACAACAGAAAAACACCGAGTGTAATAAACGCAGCAGATAATAGATGATGATATAAAAGCGTATGGAATAAGAAACGAAGTAATTGGAGAGATCCTTGAAATAAAAATAAAAGAAATCGAAATGAGATGGTAAGAATAAAGAAATGTAAGAAAAATGTATGCATCAAGAACTCCAGACAAAAACCCAAAAGATAGACCAAGAAAGAAATGGAAAGACAGAGAACATAGAGAAAAAAGGAATAAAATGGGAAGAAGTGAGAAAACTCACACAAAAAAAAAAACAGGACAAAAAACAACAAACACAAGAAAAACAATCACATGAGAAATAGAGAAGCACATATAAATAATATATTTTAACAAATCCATTTCCAACATAACCCAGCACACAAGGTACAAGGTTAAAGAAAAAAAAAAAGATGCCTGCGATTTCCACATTATTGTAAGAGAATTAGATTCCAATGAAATAATTAAAGAAGAGGAGAGGTAACTTTAATTTCTCAGAATGGACAGGTTTCCACACCGCCCTGACGAATCGAAGAATATTCCGTGTGCCCTCGGCACATTAACTTCCGATTTTCCACTTTAGTTGTATCATCCGAGATGGATGGCAGTTTGACTACCACAATATTAGATCCCCTACATAGACGTGAAAAAATTGTGCCCTTTAGAAGATTGTATCGTACTTTCATTTGTTTAACCAATTAAATAACCAAGATTTTATGTCTATTAATGCGTTCAAAAATGGATTGCGGCTTGCCGTCATACCCGCAGAACCACGTTTCGTTAGAGTCCATCCTAAAAGACAGGGAGGGCAGTAGACACCCCTGAGCCAAGCTCAACTCTAACAGACTTAAAATCTCAAATTATTCAATCGAATTACTTAATTAAAGTCCAATACAAGTTTGTAAGCAAATAAGTTTGCTTTATTGTACGGAAAATCAATAAAGAACAATGTAAGTAAAAAGCCCCATTTGTGGATTAATAAGACTTAATAACAGAAACCCAATAGATTATGGATCACCTTGTACATATTACTTCTGCTGAAGCAGAGTTGGGGACCAGAGATCTGGCTTACACTTCCGATTTGCCACTGTTCAGTCAACACCTAAGATGGATAGCGTGGATCAGCTATATACAAGCGTGTATAGATAAAGAATTGTGCCCTTTAGAAGATTGTATTATACATTAATTTGTTTAAACAATTAAATAACTGAGATTTATGTCTATTAATACGTTCGAAGATTGTGGTTTGCCGTCATACCTGCAGAACCACATTTCGTTAGAGTCCATCCTAAAAGACAGGGAGGGTAGTAGACACCCCTGAGCAAAGCTCAACTCTAACTACTTATTTGTGTATGGCTAAGTCAACCACTGCGTGTGCAATTAACTCCGCCGAAGCAGAGCAGGGTCTACCGACAACAAAGTTGCGGCTTGCACTTCCGACTTCAGTCATCCGCCATCGTTGACAGTCTGACCTCCACCAAGGTGGAGCCCCAATTAAAATGTTAAAATATTAGACATAAAGTCTCAAATTATTCAACTGAATAATTTAATTAAAGTATAATACACGTTTGTCATTATTTAATATAAAATAATGAAGATCACCACGAGCACATTAGTTCTACCGAAGCAGAAGCTCAGAAAGTAACACTCCAAAAAGATCAATGAGAAGAAAATAATTTGCAAAGATCGATGACAAGAGAACGATTCGTAAAGATTGACGACAATTTGTAAACATCGACAAGAAGAGAACGAATTGTAAATAATTTATTTACAAATCAGGAGCTAGCAAGCAGCTTGTCCCCAGGCATAGCCCAACCATCATGAATTATAGCCTTCCTTCAGATTATATTGCACATTAATTTGTTTAAACAATTAAATAAGTGAGATTTATGTCTATTAATGCGTTCGAAAATAATTGTGGCTTGCCGTCATACCCGCAGAACCACAGTTCGTCAGAGTCCATCCTAAAAGACAAGGAGGGTAGTAGACACCCCTGAGCCAAGCTCAACTCTGACAGACTTAAAATCTCAAATTATTCAATCGAATAATTTAATTAAAATACAATACATGTTTGTCATCATTAAATATAAAATACGATATATAAAATAATAAAGATCGTGAACACATTAGTTCTGCTGAAGCAGAAGCTCGGAAAATAACACTCCTAAAAGTTCGATGAGGAGAACTTTTTGTAAAGATTGCTCAGAAGAGAACAATCTTTAAAGATCGGTGAGAAGAGAAAGATTCGTAAAGAATTTAGTTACAAATCGGGGACTAGAAGGTAGTCGCCGGGTTTAGCCCAAACATAATGATTTTATTTAACATTTATGTATATTTTTTATTTACGACATAAAGTATTATTAATGATGTAATTTTTATAATAATTATTACAATTTGTAAAGATCGATGACAAGAGAACGATTCAACACGATCGACGAGAAAAGAACGGTTTATAAGAATCAATGAAAATAGAATGGTTTGCAATGACGAGAGAACGGTTTATAAAAATCTATAAGAATAGAACAATGCATCAAGATTGTTTCGATCCTAAAAGATCGTTCATTAAGATTAGTGTGAAATAAAGTCTAGGTGTTTCAATTCCTCCATTCCTTAATTAAAACGACCATCGGATGAATTAAAATGATTTGAATCGAATGCTTATTCATTAAAATAAACAAAAATAATTCAATGCCATATTTATTGAATTTATCCAACACCTGAAAGAGTACGAAGAATCGAGAACTAGATGAAATTCATTCAATTAATATTTATCAAAACACACACCCTGTGAAGGATATATACGTGTTTTTGCATATATATATTAATTCTCGATATTCAAAGAATTAATTATGGACGGGTTTCCATACCACCCTGACGGATCGATCGTGATCGTCCGTGCTTGGGGTACCGTCCTCGGCTCGTTAAACTTTTTTTTTAAACGAGAGTTCGCAATGGGTTTAAAATTTAAAACCCACAAAGTGGATTTCTCAACGCAATAAATATCGCCATTAATTCGTGGATGCTGCGTATATGAATTTAAACAAACATCATAATTTTAATAATAATTATTAACAATGTTTACCCTACACCCATGTGGGTAGAAAGGGGTCATTGAATATTAACAATGTTATTGGAAGAACTGCTTAAAATATAGTAATGATAAAAAATTAAAACACTTGGTTTTTTATGTTTCACAGAAAGAAAAAAAATAAATTCGATTAATTAATTAAAAATGTTTCACAAAGGGTTAAATAAGGAATTAATTCAGAATGTAAAATATAGTGATGTAATTTTTATTATAATTATTACGAATACTACTTGAAGAAGTTTTAAAAATAAAATTACGTTATTTTTATTATAATTATGGGCAATCCTATTTGGAAAGAATACTAAAAATATAAAAACTTGCAGGTCGATAGCCAATTCAAGAAGAATAGAATCATGTAAATGATTTCATTACATCTATAGAATAAACATATATTATTATTATAGTCTTCGACACCCAATATGGGTATAAGAGAAAAAGATCGAGAAAGAAATTATTATTATCGTAACATTTAATAATGCTATAAAGAGCAAAACCAGTAGAGTAAAATGTAATTATCTTAAATATAACCTACATTATAATTAAGAGAATATACTCAAATTTTAACATCAAGAAATGACAATTCAAATTATCTTTCCAACTGAATGATAAACAAGGCAAACACGATAGAATACATATACATATATATTTATTTTATAACAGTTTATTTACTCTTTTCGTTTTCTACCGATAGGTATAAGGAGATAACATAAGACATTATATACATATAATATTTTTTGTTAATTTTTTTTTAAAGATTTTTTTTATATGTAGCAAAAGTGCTAAATAGATTCTCTTTATTATTATTTGATGTATGTTTGATTAAATCAATTTACGCAGCGTTATGTTAAATAATACCCGAGCTAATACTGATGAAACCCATCGTTTGTGTTACGTTTTAAACCCCACACCCACGCCCTATCGTACTCGTTCGAGCACCTTTCCCCCCGCGTCCTTCGATTTAAATTCCCTAACCTGAACCTTTAACAAACAGCCCCCCTCGGACGCCCTACCACCCGCTGGTGGTCCCGTCTCAGGGGACGGACGATCCGGGGGTCGAGGAAAACGGAGACCGATTTCAGGACAGGGGGGATGAATCTGAAAAAGAAACACACACCGGAACCGCGACGCACGAATTCAAACAACCCGAGATCTAAACCTGACCTAGTGCGCATTATATACCCAGCTAATCAACCGTTTTTGGTGTTTTAGGTTGTTTTTGAAAATGAAGCTAAAGAGGCCCTACTTATCCGGGGAATTTGTAAAAGCACTCACCGGGACGTCTTGGCGTTCAATCTCTCGCAGAACTGACCTTCTGTAACAACAAGGAAGGTAACATTAAAATCGTGTAAGTAATAAAAAAAAAAATGTAAATTAATATTAAATTTGTAATGAGAATTTATGATTTGATATTACGGCTTTTGACCGTTATCCAATTGCAGTTTTAAATGATTTTAAAATCTATTAATTTTAAATGTTATATATTTACTGAGAAGTAGAGATGGATATATGACAATGCTATATAAGACTAAATAAATAATAAATAAATATATTACAAATAACTAACGTATCGCGTGGCTGCACGCGCTATTGCAATGCGGATGATACCAGAATATTTCTGTATTATATAAATTGTATAAATAAATAAAAATTAAAAAGTAAACGCAAATAAATGCGACATTACTTTACTTTACTTTTTAATTTTTATTTATTTATACAATTTATATAATACATATTTATATATATATAATCTAAAATCCCCATCTACCATAATGGTGGTGTAGGGGTCTCAATAAATATTATTTCAATTTAAAAAGAAAATAATATAAAAATTTCGACTTACATTCGATTAAGAAGTCCTCCTGCCTTCCCGTGCTGAATCCCTGCCAATCACTCCAACGCCGACACATCAGGAACAGTCTGCTCACAATGGAATCCCAGAGAAGTTGATGCGCACACTATAAAGATAAAATAACGAAAATGAATAGAAAATATTTAAAATGTATTCGAGGAAGCTCGGAAGTTTATTTCAACTTACGTTTGACGTAATTAGTGAAAATCCTTCTTGGGAATCTGATATTGAAGACGTGTGGTCACTCTAGCGCTGTCCAGCAGGAACGGGAAAGTCTGACTAGTTCGGCTCGTGTCGTAACTGCAAAAATGAGAAAAATTGTTAATTAAAGGAATTATTACAAATTTTTAATTACAGGAATTATTAAAAAATGGTTGATAATTATTATTATTCTGAAAATTTAGATTTGTCTGCTGTGGAATCACAGCCTTAATTAAAGGAATTATTAAACAAAAATTAAATTAAAAGAATTATTAAAATATATATTTCTGCAATTAATTTTAATTAAATCGGCAATGAAATATTTAAAAATTATTGAAAAATATAATAATAATAATAATTAAAAGATTAATAAATATTGTTTCATTATTATTACAAAAAGTCAAATTTATTGGCGGTTATATTCTCGACTTACGTTTGCTGTAATCAAATTTTCTCTGCTTTCCACGATAAAATTCCTATGACGAAGGAGAAACAATGGCTCCTTCCGCAGAAATCAGATTCCCAGATACGTCTTAGTATGTGTTGGAACTGTAACAATAAGAAAAGGAGGTTAAAAAAAGAAACACAATTATATATATATATAATAAAATAGAATATCAAACAATACCATTAAAGAAAAAAGATTAATAAAATTATATCTGCGTTTAACTTGAATGAAAACGGCAACAATGAAATTAAAGAATAAAGGTTATTAAAATTTATTCCTGTATTAAGCTTGTATTAAAACGGTAATGAATAATTTAAAAATTATTAAACAATAATTTAATCATAATTAATGGAAGATAACGCAAACACCATCTATTGCCTAATTTCATATGGCATCGTCAACGATTTGGGTATGAATAACTTATCCATTTACTCAATGAATTAGTAATGTTTATTTTTATTTAAATATTTTTAATTCATTAATTATTTTGTCAATAATTAATTAAATCAATTACAATAATAAAAATATTCCGTACTTTTAAGAATTTAGTTTTATATAGTTTTTTTTTTTTTAGGTGCAGTTTCTCGAGCTGACTCAAAAAGAAATCAAATGCTCGCAGGAAAACTGAACGAAATAATTCGGAAGGAAAGCGAAAGATGGATTTCAATTGTAATAAATGAAACAGTTTTTTACTTTGTTTGTATAACTCGGATTGATTTTATTGTTGACTATAGTTGTTGTTTTCAACAATAAAATTTTTTGTTGACTATAGTTGTTGTTGTCAACAATAAAATCAATCCGAGTTATACAAACAAAGTAAAAAAGTGTTTCATTTATTACAATTGAATTACAATGTATAACAAAGTAGAAGCCTCAACAATTAAGAAAGATGGATTTATTACAAATTAAGAAGAGAAGTTTCATTGCAACAAACGAAGGGCGTCTTGAAAATGAAATTGAAATCTAGTATATCGTGGATTAAACACAAAATAATTAAATTAAGGAAAATGAAGAACGGATTAATTATAAATTAAGATAAGAAGAGTTTGCTGAAACAAATGAAGGGCGTCTAGAAAAAAATTCAATACTCGTTCATCACAGGATGAGTTATTCGGAGATATTCTGTACGTGAAATGTTAGATTTGACATGCACGTTATTCTTTATCGTCACAGCCTTAGCGAGTCTAGTAATTAATACTTATAGTTAGATTGTGAGGAGGATAAGGATTAGAGAAGAAGAAAGAACGGAACATTATTTTCTTTCTTCTTCTCTAATCTTTGTACCCTTTGAGGTGTCGTATGTTAAATTTAACATACACGTTATTATTTCACCTCAAAATCTAACTACAAGTATTAATTGCTAGACTCATTAAGCTGTGATATTTCTTCGTACAGAATAACTCCGATTATATTTTAATTAAAAAATATTGCGTTGTTATTTTTATATTCATTAAGATTTATTCCATATCAAGTTATAATACAAAAAAAGTTATTATAAGTTGATTTGGAATAAATAGTAATTAAAATATATTCAAATTGTTTTAAATACTTCAGAAAAAAAAGAACCTCAATTTTTTATATGAAAAAATAACAAAGCCTTTTTTTAATTACTTCAGGATTTGGAATAAACCTCAATTAATGTAAAAAATAACAACAAGAAATATTCAAACTGTATAAAATGTATTCAATTGTTTGTTTTAGTGTGTGCGTGTTTGCGGAGAAAAAAACTCGCCTAAAATGCGATTATTTCCGAAAAAAAAAAAACAGAAAATTTAATTTAAATAGAATAAATGCGCTTAAAAAATTATTTAAGTTAAGAAAGATTTAACGAGCATGTTTTTTAATAAAAATAAACAAAGATTATTAATTAAAAAGAAACAAAATTAAAGCGGCAAGTCGCCTAGAATGCTAAGACGTAAATGTGTTTGTTTGCGCGCGCGCGCATTTTGTTTCAGTCAGGAATCAACCTGTCTAAAAAAAGTTTTTTTTTTATTTGGAATAAAAAAGTGTCTTTTTTATTTGGAATAAATATTAAATAAAGAATATTTAAGAATAAATATTAATTAAGGAATATTTAAGAATAATTTTTAATTTATTCCTTAATTAAAATTTTAAATAAAAATTTAAATAAAGAATATTTATTTAATTTATTCCTTAATTAAAATTTATTCTTAAATATTCTTTATTTAAATAAAGAATATTTAAGAATAAATATTAATTAAGGAATATTTAAAAATAAATTTTAATTACGGAATAAATTAAAATTTATTCTTAAATATTCTTTATTTAAATTTTTATTTAAAATTTTAATTAAGGAATAAATTAAAAAATATTCTTTATTTAATATTTATTCCAAATAAACAAGACACTTTTTTATTCCAAATAAAAAAGAAACTTTTTTAGACAGGTTGATTCCTGACTGAAACAAATAAAGAATATTTAAGAATAAATTTTAATTTATTCCTTAATTAAAATTTATTCTTAAATATTCCTTAATTAATATTTATTCTTAAATATTCTTTATTTATTATTTATTCCAAATAAAAAAGACACTTTTTATTCCAAATAAACCTTACTAAGAAATATTCCGGAATAAAAATTAATTAAAAAATATTCAAATTGTTTTTAATGTACTCAGTATTAATTGTTTAAGTGTGTGTGCGTGTGTTTTGCGAAATTAAACTCACCAAAAATTCGGCGAATTTCCGTGAAAACACCATAATTTAATTAAAAATTAATTTAATTCACTCGTAATTGCGTTTGAATAATTATTTCATTAACAAAAGCTCTATAATTAATGCGTAGTTAATTTAAAAAAAAAAAGCGGGTGGCAAAATGGCCGCTTCAGGTTGTTTGTGCAAATATTAAGACGCAATTACGCAGTGTGTCTTTTAAAATTTAATTTAAATCGATTAAAACTGGCACCACCGATACTATTCGAGTTCATTTCACTCCCAACCTCATTAAAATAACGAATTAATCAAAACAAACTTATAATTATTGAAGATTAATGAAGAAAACCGGGAGAGCGAAGCGGAAGCGTGAGGCTGCTTTGGAAGTTGGGAGTGAAATGCGCACGGTGCTCGGCAGTTGTTCGGCAGCAGCGCTCCTCGGCACCGCGTCGGCCAATCAGGAGCGAGCACGCCGGACACGTGAACGCGTTTTTTGCGTTGTTTGTTACAGCTTCTCGCGCCAAATCGGAGATAAAAAACGAAAGAGTTCCGAGAAGAACGATCGAAACTGTAACGGACTTTTTGTAAATGCGGAATTAAATTAAATTACGATGCAATATTCAAGGGAGAAAAAATACGGTTGGATTTATATGAGAAAATATGCGTTTTTAATGCGAAATTTTGAGAAAAAAACGTATTTCAACGTTTAATTTTGATTTAATTTAGTTTTTAAATTAAAAAATAAAGGCATTAAACATGTATTTTTTATTTTAAAAACGGTCAAATGAAATTAGTTTAGATTTTTAGTAGAAAATAAAGCGATTTCAACGTTTATTTTTTATTTTAAAACCCTGTAAACGTATTTAATATAATATTTTAATAAGAAATATTTAAAATACAGATAATTTAATATTTATTTTTTATTTTAAAAATACGCAAAACGAATTTAATTAAAATTTTCGTAAGAAATATTAAAAATAAAGCGAATTTAACGTTTATTTTGTATTTTAAAAGCCTGCAAACGTATTTAATTTAATATTTTAGTATGAAATATTAAAAGTACAAATAATTTAAGCTTTAATTTTTATTTTAAAAACCCGCAAACGGATTTAATTAGAATTTTCCTAAGAAATATTAAAAATAAAGCGATTTTAACGTTTATTTTCTATTTTAAAAGCCTGCAAACGTATTTAATTTAATATTTTAGTAGGAAATATTAAAAGTACAAATAATTTAAGCTTTATTTTTTATTTTAAAAATACGCAAACGAATTTAATTAAAATTTTCATAAGAAATGTTAAAAATAAAGCGACTTTAACGTTTATTTTGTATTTTAAAAGCCCGCAAACATATTTAATTTAATATTTTAGTATGAAATATTAAAAGTACCAATAATTTAAGCTTTATTTTTTATTTTAAAAACACGCAAACGGATTTAATTAGAATTTTCGTAAGAAATATTAAAAATAAAGCGAATTTAACGTTTATTTTGTAATTTAAAAACCTGCAAACGTATTTAATTTAATATTTTAGTAAGATATAATAAAAGTACAGATAATTTAAGCTTTATTTTTTATTTTAAAAATACGCAAACGAATTTAATTAGAATTTTTGTAAGAAATATTAAAAATAAAGCGACTTTAAAGTTTATTTTCTATTTTAAAAGCTTGCAAACATATTTAATTTAATATTTTAGTATGAAATATTAAAAGTACCAATAATTTAAGCTTTATTTTTTATTTTAAAAACACGCAAACGGATTTAATTAGAATTTTCGTAAGAAATATTAAAAATAAAGCGACTTTAACGTTTATTTTTTTATTTTAAGAACATATAAATAAATTTAATTTAAGATTTTAAGGAAAACTGAACAAAATAACTTAAGAAGGAAAAACAGATTTATTACAAAAACAAATAACGCAATATTTATTAATTAAGATTTATTCCAGATCAAGTTATAATAAAAAAAAAGTTGAATTGTTGAAATTTCATACTTGCATATATCGAATAAAACACTGACATGTATAGCTTCAAAAATTATATTTTATTGTCTTACAGCAAATATTTCGCCACACAGAGGTATCATCACGATGTTAAGGTTGCGGTTTAGTGGAAAGAGATAGCTATATTGTAAAATGGAAATAACCGTTTGAAAATAGAGCTATTCTTTTGGATTTCATAATATGAATGTGTATTTACATTTTTTATCTACCAAATATAAAGTATCAATCTAAATAAAAAATAAATCATTAATTTTCGTATATTACGTCAATTTACTAGTTTAAGTTAGAAAAGAAAATTGTAAGATATAATGAAATTAATAGGTCATGTCTGCTAAGTTATTTGAATGCAGAATTTAGTGAAATCCTTTAAATTTTCATTGCACAAGTTTCTATTAGCAAAAATTTAATTTAAAATTTGCTATCAATTTGATCAATTTTCATTGTTTTTCATAATAATTTTTCACAGAAACTAAACATTAAAATAATTTTTAATTTATCTGATGAAATTCCTGCTTATTTTAAGATTACTTCAATGTATAATACAATATTGTTCATTGATCAAAACAACAATCTAACTCAAATTAGTGATTGCCCATATTTGTATAGCTATCTCTTTCTTCTAAACCGCACCCTTAATTAACACATTTGCTGTGAGACAATAAAATATAATTTTTGAAACTATACACGTCAGTGTTTTATTCTATCTATAAAAAAAGTTATTATAACTTGATTTGAATTTCATCTTAATTAAAAAAATATTCAAATTGTTGTAAATGAAATATACATATATAAATATATATATAAATATATATATATATATATATATATATATATATTAAAAAATAAACAGGACACAATATTTGAAATAAATCTTAATAAAAAAATATATTTTTATAAGAACAGCGACTATTTCCGAAAAAAAAAAACACGGATAATTTAATTTGAGAAGATTAAAAGCGCTTAAATAATTATTTATAACTTAAAAATAAATTTACAGATCCTAAAATTTTATTTAATAAAAGTAAACATCGATTATTAATTTAAATTAATTGAGAAGAAATAGAGAGCGTTAGGTTGCCTTGAATATTAAGGCGTAAATGCGTTTGAAGGTGCGTGCGCTTTGTTTTAGACAGGAATCAACCTGTCTAAACAAAAGAAAATTCAATTAAAAAAAAACGCTTTTTTTATTTAGAATAAATATTAATTAAAAAATGTTAGGTTTGGGCAAAATTAAGTGAATTTAGTAATAGAATATTTCTGAATAACCAATTTTAAGTAACTAAAGTTAATAAATAATAATAAATTGGAGTTTATTAATAAAAATGTGACAATTCCCATTATTAATATTATAAATAACTTAAAGAAAATTGATACATGTCAATTTTCTTAATGTTATTTTTGTTATTTTCTTTTTGCAATGATAAAAAATATCAAAAAAATCAATTTTAATCATCTCTAAAAAATATTCAGGAATAAATCTTAATTAAAAAAATATATAGGAATAATTCTTAACTAAGAAATATTCAAAAATAATTCTTGATTAAGAAATATTCAGTGTGTTTTTAATGTATTCAGTATTAAGTGTGTTTGTGTGTTTTGCGAAATTAAACTCACCAAAACTCGACGAATTTCCGTGAAAACACCAATAATTTAATTAAAATTAATTCACTTGTAATTGCGTCTGACGAATTATTGCAATAACAAAAGCCCTATAATTAATGCGTAGTTAATTAAAAAAAAAGCGAGTTGCAAAATGGACGTTACAGGGTTGTTGTTGCAAAACGTTAAGACGCAATCACGCCGAATATCTTTTAAAATTTAATTTAAACCGATTAAAACTGGAACCACTGATACTTTTCGAGTTCAATTCACTCCCAACCTCGTTAGAAAAACGAATTAATCAACACAAACTGATAATTATTGAATATTAATTGAGAAAACCGGGGTAGCGTGAGGCTGCTTGGAAGTCGGGAGTGAAATGCGCGCGGTGCTCGGCAGTTGTTCGGCTCCGCCACCGCGGCGGCCAATCAGGAGCGAGCGCGCCGGTCACGTGAGCAAGTTTTTTGCGTTGTTTGTTACAGCTTCTCGCGCCAAATCGGAGATAAAAAACGAAAGAGTTCCGAGAAAAACGATCGAGACTGTAACGGACTTTTGGGAAATGCGGAATTAAATTAAATTACGACGCAATATTCAAGGGAGGAAAAATACGGTTGGATTTATATGAGAAAATATGCGTTTTTAATGCGAAATTTTGAGAAAAAACGTATTTCAACATTTGATTTTGATTTAATTTAGATTTCTAATACGTAATATTAAAAAATAAAGGCATTTAACATTTATTTTTTTATTTTAAAAACGGTCAAATGAAATTAGTTTAGATTTTAGTAGAAAATAAAGCGATTTCAACGTTTATTTTTTATTTTAAAACCCTGCAAACGTATTTAATACAATATTTTAATAAGAAATATTTAAAATACAGATAATTTAAATTTTATTTTTAATTTTAAAAATACGCAAACGAATTTAATTAAAATTTTCGTAAGAAATATTAAAAATAAAGCGACTTTAACGTTTATTTTCTATTTTAAAAGCCTGCAAACATATTTAATTTAATATTTTAGTATGAAATATTAAAAGAACAAATAATTTAAGCTTTATTTTTTATTTTAAAAATACGCAAACTGATTTAATTAGAATTTTCGTAAAAAATATTACAAATAAAGCGACTTTAACGTTTATTTTCTGTTCTAAAAGCCTGCAAACGTATTTAATTTAATATTTTAGTAAGTTATAATAAAGGTACGGATAATTTAAGCTTTATTTTATATTTTAAAAACACGCACACGAATTTAATTAGAATTTTCGTAAGAAATATTAAAAATAAAGCGACTTTAACGTTCATTTTGTACTTTAAAAGCCTGCAAATGTATTTAATTTAATATTTTAGTATGAAATATTAAAAGTACAAATAATTTAATCTTTATTTTTTATTTTAAAAACACGCAAACAGATTTAATTAGAATTTTCGTAAGAAATATTACAAATAAAGCGACTTTAACGTTTATTTTTTATTTTAAAAAGCACGCAAACGAATTTATTTAAAATTTTCGTAAGAAATATTAAAAATAAAGCGACTTTAACGTTTATTTTGTATTTTAAAAGCCTGCAACCGTATTTAATTTAATATTTTAGTAAGAAATAATGAAAGTACAGATAATTTAACCTTTATTTTTTATTTTAAAATGACGCAAATGAATTTAATTTATGATTTTTGTAGTGAATATTAAAAATAAATGGCAATTTGACGTTTATTTTATGGTAAAAAAAACAAAATCGGATTTAATTTAGAACTTACGTAAATAATATTAAAAATAAGGCTAATTTAATGTTAATTTTTATTTTTAGTAGGATGCAAATGAATTTTATTTAAGATTTTAGTCTGAAGTATTAAAAATAAAGGCAATTTAACGTTTATTTTAGATTTTAAAATACGCAAATGATATTAAATAAAAATGATTTGAAAATAATTAATAAATTATTTCCACATTTATCTCTGTGACTTTTGACTTACGCTACGTAAGTACGTTAAATTTAATTTATTAATTATTTTCAAATCATTTTTAGTTAATATATTTAAATAACTGTGACCAAATGAATGAATACTCTTTTCTATTTATACGCAAATGAATTTAATTTAAGATTTTAGTAAGTAATATTAAAATATGAATATTAAAATACGCAAACGAATTTAATTTAAAATTTTAGTACGAGATATTAAAAATAAACGTAATTTAACGTTTATTTGTTATTTTAAAATCACGCAAATTAATTTAATTTAGAATTTCAGTAGTAAATATTAGAAATAAAGGCAATTTAACGTTTATTTCTTGTTTTTTAAAGACTTTAAAGATTTAATTCAGAATTTTCGTAAGAAATATTAAAAATGTAGGCGGAAAGACCATTGGTCGATAGCCAATTAACAGATATAATTGATTTTGTAATTTCTTAATATTTATTTAGTATTTTTTGCTGTATATATCTGTTAATAAATATTATTATTATTAAAAATGAGGCTGATTTAATGTTTATTTTTTAATTTTAAAAGCATGCAAACGAATTTATTTTAGGATTTTAGTCTGATATATTAAAAATAAAGACAATTTAACATTTATTATTTATTTTAAAAGTAAGCAATGGAATTTAATTTACAATTTTAATAGAAAATATTATTCCTGTACCATAATCCCCGTCCCGCTGTGTTAAATAATATCGAAGTCGCAGAGCGTTCTGCTCTGCGAGTTCTAACAAAAATAAGACACCCCAACAACCCCTTACATAATCCCCCAAACGCACTCCTATATGAAATATGTAACATACCTCCTATTAGCCAACGCCTTGAACACCTATCCTTAAAATTTGCTAAAAATCCTAACATTCCTAATATTATTAATCATCTCTGTATATCCCGCAATCCCAACATCAATCCAAAATTCAAATTCCCAGCAGTAACACTTCATCAATTCATCTCATCTAATCATCCAGACTTAGACAATGACGTTAGCGATCATGACTTTTGAAAAACCGACATGTACTTGACAAAGACAGGCTGAAAGACCCCTGGTCGATAGCCATTTTGTGAATTTTTGTGTTTATTTTTTAATACAACGTATTATTATTTTTATTAATTAAATGTAAATAAATTGTATACAAAATTTCACGAATAAAGATATTTAGTTAGTTATTAAAAATTAACATTTATTTTTAATATTACTGAATAAACATTTACTGTTTTTTTATCACAATTATTTGTTTGTAAATAAATACATCGAGGTGGCTGATAGTTGTTGAAAGTTCATATTTATCACTATAAAGTAAACACGTTTGTTATAACTTTCAAAAAATTGTTTATTTTGTATTTCACGTAAATAATATTAAAAATAAGGCTAATTTAATGTTGATTTTTAATTTTAGTAGCATGTAAATGAATTTTATTTAAGATTTTAGTCTGAAATATTAAAAATAAAGGCAATTTAACGTTTATTTTGGATTTTAAAATACGCAAATGATATTAAATAAAAATTATTTGAAAATAATTATTAAATCATTTCCACATTTAGCTCTGTGAGTTTTGACTTACAATTGTTTCGCCACCTTGTGGCTTCTTCAGGTGAATACATAAATTCACTATTTAAGTTTCGACTTTTAATAGTCATTATCTTCTTCTTATGCCAACCCTTGTTGCCCCTTAGGGCGTCGGGTAATCATTATCAGGTGACAAATTACAAAAAAGTTTAACTTATATCACAGACTAACCAGATGACAAAGTCTGGTGACCCGAGGACAGTACTTTTGCTAGGTAAAAGTACGTACTTTAAATTTTATTTCTATGTAAAAAAATCACGTCGACATTTGACACATTGACAGTTAAACGTCTACGAAATAAATAAATGTAAAATGTGTTTCTTTTAAACATTAGAATTATAATGGTGAATATAACATTATTTGCAAAGTGGAGTCATATATATTAAATAATATATATAACAATCTTTATTAACAATTAAGTTTACAACAAGGTAACAAACATTGATTATGTATATCACACAAAAATTAATTAATTGTTAAATGGCTATCGACCAGAGGTCTTTCTGCCTAATATTAAATAATATTTATATGTAAACATGATTTTTGATAAAATTACGTGATAAGGATATATAGCACCATAAAATTGTAAGCGAGACATTATTGTTTTTCCAAGGCACGATATATTTATATTTTTTAAATTTTAATTTTAACCTACGGGTAAAAGAGGATAAGATTAAGAAAGAAATTGTAATTTTAAAATAATGTGTATCTCGAATTTAGATAATAAATAAATATTTTCAATGGGCGTAAAAGACTCAATTTTTGTATGCCCACAAGAAACTTATCTTACGATTTTTTTATAAAATTACGTGAGAACTAAATAAATAAGATTAAAAAAATGCATTGAAATCCCTAAGGTACGTCGTCCGATGCACCACCCAGTATATATATTTAATTATTTCAAACACTAAGTTTATTTCATATTTTTAAAAGCTCTGCGATAAACGAACGAGAACGCAGAAAAAAACCAAGGTCAACATTATCCGATTCTCATGCGGGGTAAAAAAAAGAATCGGCAATTCTAATTTTATAAGAGATAACGAAAGAAACATCCAGAACTTCATGAAAAAAAAAAAAGATATTACGAAGTGGTAGAATCATTCACGCGACGACTGATTGTTTGAGTTGTAGCAAAAAATAAAATTCGTTTGCAGGTTTTGACGCTGAAAAAACGCTTCCCTTTCATTTACATCTTGCATTTCAATAAAAATAATTGCTCATCCCTTAATTTTCCTTGTAATTACTAATTAAACATCTGTATTCATGTAATATTAATTTGAGATGGGCAAAGTCGATCTTTTTTTGTCACTGCAAAATGAAGTTTATGACAATTTTCTTAGTGTTATTTATAATATTAATATTGGATAGTTTTACCTATTGATTAATATACACAATTTTATTGTTATTTATTTAACTTTAGCTAATTAAAATTGGTTATTCAAAAATACTCGATTACTAAATTCACTCGATTTTGCCCGACACTAATATTAATACATAGTTTGAATAATTATATACAAACATCTTTATTCAGACAGCAGAATTACAATTCTTCACAAATATTTATCTTTACAATACATATTGATGGGTTAGTAGTTTGTCATGGGCTATCGACCGGAGGTCTTTCTGCCCTGCACAATTATTTTCAAAGAAGTTTACATGAAATGAACCCTGCACCCATATGAGTAGAAAGGGTCATTGAATATATATATGTATATATACATGAAATGGCTAACGACCGAAGGTCTTTCCGCCTTTTCCTAGTATTTTATTAATATTAATGAGTAATCATTACAAAATCCAAGACAAAAATGAACAAAAAACGCAAACTGAAAAAAAAACTACTCACTTTGCCGTTGTCTGCTTTTTCCCGCTGTTACCGCCCTTGTTTCTGTTTCCCCCCTTGTTTCTGCAAGCCACAGCTTCCGGAAGATTAATTACGACTTTACTTAAATTAAAATGAATCACTTAACACAAATATTTTGTTGCAAAAAGAAAAAATCAAAGCGTGCTCCCGAACTGTCAAAGCATTCATATTGGAATGACAATCGTTTTCGGCGGGTACCGTCTCGATATTTCCAGATGGCGCAAGCACTCCTCCGTTCCGATTGGTCGATTTAAATATAAATTAAGGGCGCGTTTTCCAGAGTGGTTGGGGGAAAAGGTTAAGAAGTGCTGCGCGAATTTCGATTGGTTACGCCTATAAGGGATGTTGGTTTTCTAAAGCACCCCTTATAGGCGTAAGGTTAAGAAGGGCTGCGCGAATTTTAACCAATCGAAATTCGCGCACCTATAAGGGATGCTGAAATTGTAAAACTTCCCTTATGGGCGTAACCAATCAAAATTCGCGCATACCTTCTTAATCTTTCCCTACAATTTATCTCAACCACCACCAAAACAATTGCCGTTTGCAAAAACAACCCTTATTTAAATCAATTGCGTTTTCTTTATTGAAAATTTTTATTGCAACAAAAAAGTTTCTGTCAGCTTCCAGAAATGAAACAAAAGATTTAGTTTGAAATTTTTAACTAAACTGGAATAAAATTTTATAAAAAAAATACACATTATGAAATATTTACCTTGCTCGCCTTTCAGATTATTATTCCTCTTTTTTAATTATTAATTGTTTCATGAAAATTTTCATGTCTTTCAGATTGAATTTTTATTTCCCCTGTTTTATTTGTTAACTGTTAAAAATAACCATTCAGATTTTACAGCTGTCAAAATAACTGCAATCTGCATATGAAATTGCATAACTAACTCATCGAAATTCAGGACAAACGTCTGCAAGGTTATAGCAAAAATAGACACCATGCAATACAATTATATTTTACTGTCGTTATTTTCTGTCAAAATATCATTAATAACTTCGTCTACAGTCACGAATACTGTAATGTCACGAATACGTCAATGCGTTAAAGTTTTTACAGCTGTAAAGTCAGAAATAAGTCAAACTCTTAGAGTTTTAGAGCTGAAACGCCACGAATAAGTCTTATTGTCAGTGTTGTAGAGCTGTAACGTCATGAATAAGTCTTACTGTCAGCGTTTTAGAGCTGCATCGTCACAAATAAGTCTTACTGTCAGTGTAATAGAGCTGAAACGCCATGAATAAGTCTTACTGTCAGTGTTTTAGAGTTGTAACGTCACGAATTAGTCCAGCTGTCACTCCTGCTCAGCGATTTAGAGCTGTATCGTCACGAATAAGTCTAACTGTCAGTGTTTTATAGCTGTAACGTCATGAATAAATCAAACTGTCATTGTTTTAAAGCTGTAATGTCACGAATAATTCTTACTGTCAGTGTTATAGAGCTGTAAAGTCATGAATAAGTCTTACTGTCAGTGTTTTAGAGTCGAAACGTCACGAATAAGTCTAACTGTCAGTGTTTTAGAGCTAAAACGTCACAAATAATTCTTACTGTCAGTGTAATAGAGCTGAAACGTCAAGAATAAGTCTTACTGTCACTATTTTAGAGCTGTAATGTCACGAATTAGTCTAGCTGTCACTCCTGCTCAGCGATTTAGAGCTGTATCGTCACGAATAAGTCTAACTGTCAGTGTTTTAGAACTGAAACGTCACGAATAAGTCTAACTGTCAGTGTTTTAGAACTGAAACGTCACGAATAAGTCTAACTGCCAGTGTTCTAGAGCTGTAACGTCACGAATAAGTCTAACTGTCAATGTTTTACAGCTGAAATGTCAGGAATAAGTCAAACTGTCAGTATTTTAGAGCTGTAACGTCAAAAATAAGTCTAACTATCAGTGTTTTAGAGCTGTAACGTCACGAATAAGTCTAACTGTCAGTGTTTTAGAGCTGTAACGTCACGAATAAGTCTAACTGTCAGTGTTTTAGAACTGAAACGTCACGAATAAATCTAACTGCCAGTGTTTTAGAGCTGTAACGTCACGAATAAGTTTAACTGTCAATGTTTTACAGCTGAAATATCAGGAATAAGTCAAACTGTCAGTGTTTTACAGCTGTAGAGTCACGAATAAGTCTAACTGTCAATGTTTTTAAATTGTAATGTTACGAATAAGTGAATGTATTAACGTTTTAGAGCTGCAATGTTCCTTAGACTTACCCGCAATCATTTTACATTCAAAATAATCACAATAAAATCTTCTAAAATGACGAATAATTCAAATTGTTAATGTTTTAGAGCAATAATTTCACGAAGCTACAGTCGTTTGGCAATCAAAATTAAAATCTTCTAATATGAATAAGTCAAACTGTCAACAATTTCTAGCCTAAAGAATTATTTGCAATTATTCTTTAATTGTTTTTATTAGTGCGTAGGATTTCTAAATATTCATTAAAATTGCAAGTTTCTTTGATCAGATGATACGCATAGATGGAATTACTCTTTTATAGCTAGTTTATGGTTACATTTACATTGAATTTTATATTTTTGTATACCAAACAAATCATTAGTCTACTTAATAATGAGTAATATCAAATGGAAACTTCAAAGGAAAATGTTATACAAAACATTTTCCTTTGAACAATCATTTTTAAACTCCCCGCGCTTCGATTTTCATTTCAATTTTGAACCAATGAAATAACAGATCCTGCTGTGACAGGTGCTGTCAAAGCGCCGGGATTTTTGAAAAAAATGTATATTTCATAATATATTTTTTAAAGAAAAATCAATTTAATTTAAAGATTTCGATTAATATTAATTAATACTCAGTAAAATTATCTTTCCATGGATGTATTTCATTTGGTGAAAAGATAAATTGATGAGCAGCAATATGCAACCGTATTAAAAATCTTTTTGTAGAGACAGAAAATAAGAGAACATATCCGTTTTAGTATTATTCAAACTCACTTTTACTGTTTTGTTCTTTAAGCAACAATTGTAAGTGTTTTATGTATTTAATTTATTTTTTATAATCTCAAGGGCTCAAAGATCTCTCATCGAAAGCCCAGACTGACTAACACCTACATATATTGTTATTCTTTATGTTATATTATTTTGTATTATCTGTATAGTCTGAATAATGATGTTTCCATAAAATATATATATCTATGTTCCTGTAATAAAATATTTATCTATACATAACCTTAAAATACTATTCAGATTAAAAACCTAAACAAGAATAATAAATTTCTGAATTCGCAATGGCAAAAAGGATTTATAATAAAAGATTAGAAGAATTTCAACCCCCCGAAAAGAAATTAGTAACAGAAGCAGATGCTATTATAAAAGAACTTGCTAGAAAACAAACCGACACGAAAATTAATTTAGAGAGGTGAGTTAAATTCTTAAATTCATAACGTATTTATTTTAGTTATTGTAATAATAATTACAATTAAAATATTAAAACGCATTAAATTGATTAACTTTAAAATCTCAACTTCGCGTTATTATTTTCTCTCTTCTTATGCTATCCCTTGTTGCCCCTTAGGGCGTCAGGGGGTTTTTAATTTAAAATTATAATTTCTCTGGTATATAATCTGAAACTAGTTTACTTATTTTTTTCCCTCCTGGATAAAAATTTTCAGCCGTCAGGCTAAGAGAAGTTTACTTTGCTTCGACTGAGATTACCGTGTAGTAATTCATTTTAGATTTGAGAATGATTACCCTGTAGACGAAACTAGTCACAGTGCAATAAATTATTAAGTCGTATAAAAAAGTTACTAAGTGTTTTATTTATCTTAATTTATTTAATATTAATCCCAGTAATCACAGTGAAATCTCTGCGAGATAACTCATACAGCGCATTGTGGTAATGTGAATAGCACATAGAGCTCACATCTATGCGAGATTACTGAGAAGGCCTATTCTGTGCCAAATGTCCGTAACAGAGCGACTTCTATGCAAGGTCAAATGTGTTCCGTTTATATAGCTCATTGCGACTTTTAAATACTACCGCAATGTTGACTAGTAATGGAAATTAAAATCCCAAAGTTAACTACATACAACATCGATGCGGTGTAACATTGTAAGTCGCAATACCTCTACTGCAGTACCTCTATGTTACCTCTTATAGATGTCTGTGCTTACTGGGATATCTAAAATACAAACCTAACACCATATGGTAAAAGAGAAAAGATGGTACAAAACATATTTATTTAATTTAATTTTCTTTTATGAAAACAGGCAACTATTGGAAGAGAAGCATTTCGAAAAATCATCACCAGTTATATCGATAACCAATTTCCAATCGGGTGAATGCAGCTTATCAAAACTGAAACAAGTAATTTCGAAAACTACAGAACTAGAAACATGGAAAGCTGCAGGATTATCCAACGAGGATATTAACATTTACAGTGATTTCAAAGAAGGAATTGAAATATTATTTAAAAAACACGTAAATCATGAAAAAACATTATTAATGAAAAAAATTAAGGTAATAGAAGAAACTATAAGAACCTATGAAGAAACGGAAGCCCAGAAATATTTAAATAAACCCGACGAGGAAAATATGGGAGCACGAGAACGAGAAACTGATGAACAAAAATTACTTAAATTTGCGCTTGGTAATAACAAAAAGGAAAAAGAAATTCTTCCTCATCCCATGGATGGCTTGAATGATTTAAAATCTGAATTAGAATCGAGAATCAATTCGGAAATTTTAACAGATGGTGATATAAATAAAATTCGGAAAAAGGCAAGGAAGTTGCAACAACGATTGGAAACAATTAATGAAAAACAATGTCCTATAATAAATAAAGATGTAATTAGGAATAATCCACGTGGGAGCTATTTAGGAAAATCAAAGTGGGATGTTGAATCGCAATGTGTTGATATTAAACCTAATGAAAAGGAGAAGGTTTATGATTGTAAACAACAGAATTTGTATACGATAAAAAATGGTAATATAGTTAGGCTTGAAAGTGTAACTAATTTTGAGTGTAATGGGGAAAAAATTTCCATTGAGGATATTAAAAGATTACCAAAATTTGAAAATTATTCAGAAGGAGAAATAAATAACGTAAGTTTTTATTATTTTAATAATAAAATATAAGCTAGATATGATTAAAGTTATTGATGGTTGAGGCTTCTTTCTATTATCCTGAGGTCCCTCTGGATGTCATCATTCCTTTCATACCAGAACGCCTCCACTGTGGATCTCGTCAGGACTACTCGTTCTAAGCGGGGAGAATTAAAAAATGCATCATAGCATCCCTTTCATAATTCCACCAATGTTACTTGGAAGAATTATGATAGGGTATATCAGACTCTTATTGACTAAAAAAACCCTTACCCCTTGACTACTAGTCGACAATTTAGTTATTCAATATTCTAAAAAAATACAGATATTAATTTACTAGGTGGAACAAGAAGAACAGATAAAAATTAACTTTTGTGAATATCAATGTATTTATATTTTTTCATATTGTGTAAAAATTTAAAAATTTAGTTATCAAAAAACAACATTTATTTTAGGTACTCTACATTAAAAATTTATCGAAGATAAGTACCGAAAACTTGAAATGCATTTTCATACAATTTTGTGATATTGTCGATACATCAGATTTGGAAATAAAAATTATGACTGGAAGAATGAAAGGACAAGCATTTATAAAATTAACAGGTAATTTTTTTTGTATTAATATTAACTTTATTAGCTAATTTATATTAACAAATAATCAAACAATTTGTTTTGAGTATGTTTTTTTATTGCAGATTCTTCTATTGCATCTTCTGTTTTAAATAAAATTAATGGTTTGATAGTAAATGGAAAACCAATGATTGTACAATATGGAAAGAAAACTTGATTTTCTGAAAACTGGCAACATGGTGAATCATCTTGAAAAAGAACATGAAACCGAGTTTCTGCTAGGTTTCTGCCGGTTCAAGTGACGGTCAACTTATTTGGAATTCGGCTACTGATTTTCATGAAGACAATTAGGGCTACTCTGTTCGTGAATATTAAAATTAATGTACACAATAATGTAAAAACGTTTCATTCAGTTAATTTAAATACATGTATCATAAAAAAATGTAAAAATTAATAAATATAGCAATTAATGTTATATCTATTAATATATATGAAATATGTATTCTATGAATTTAATGCGCCATCTCGTAAATATTTTGTGAACTAAATTTACAGGAATTTTCTTTTTAGTTTACGTAATTAATTAAGAGATGGCACTAGTTGTTAATAAATTATATCTATTAATTTTTCTATGAGATATATATTCTATGAATTTGATACGCAATCTAGTAAATATTTTATGAATTAAATTATTTATGTGATTCTAAGAGGCCACTAAATATTTGTGTCTTTTGATACAAACTAATTATAAATAAATATATATAATCTAAAATCCCCATCTACCATAATGGTGGTGTAGGGGTGATTATAAATAAATGCTATTAAATTTTACCATAAAAAATAACCATAGCCGATTTTTAAATAAAATTTCTCACAATTTTCAAACAAAAATATATATTTTTTTTCTTTCTAAAATTGGGGTATTTTGACAACTGACCTCACTTGTATTATTATTCTATGATTAGTAGCTTTAAAATGGCGGCGCCGAATTCAATATACGAAAGTGCTTATAAAGGAGACTTTGATGCTGTAAAACCTTTAGTCGACGAAGATCCAGGTTTAATTAAGAAAACTGACGATGTAAGTAATTTTATGTTAAAATTAATTCATTTTATTTAAGGGTTGTAAAACTTGCAACAAAAATGCTTATCATCCTGTACTCAATAAACAGAAATCAAAAGATATTCATCATTTCATCCAGAGAAACTTAATTTTGAATCATAATTGATTGATTTATAAGAATCTACGATTTAATGAACAAGTATTGGTAATTTTAATGTTATTGTTTACATTTATAGTTGTAACATAACCTATAATTATGTATTTGTAGATTCAAAAAGAAGCTTAACTAATACACCAAATAATTTTAAAGGGACTGTACGCAACAATTAACATATTTTGATAAAATAGCCAGAATTATTTATTGGGTTTTAATAAATCATTTATTTATTTATTTAAAAATTCATGTATTTCAAATATTCAGGGCAATTCTCTACGGAAAATAATAAACGTGTATGTTATTTTTTATTATCACAGCCTAACTAGCTCTTCTAATAAATACATATATACATAGAATGTGAAGTTAATTAATAATGTAGCCGTAAAACTTTCTGCAGAGAGTAGTCCCAATTGTCTTGATATGTCAATATCTTATTTGTTCCTTTTTCCAAAATTAATATTCTTATTACCCCGACACCAGTTGGTAAGAGGGAACATCGATTATATATATATATATATATATATATATTCTTATTTTCTGATAATCAGGGCTATTCTGTAAGGGAAATGTTTAGTTTAATGAGTATGTTATTTCATTCATCACAGTCTAAGTAGTTTCTATAATAGATATTTATACATAGAATGTGAAGTTAATTAATAATGTATATGTTATACTTAAGATTTCCCGTAGCGAATAGGCCTGATTAAATTAGTATTAATGTTAACGATTTGTTCATTTAATATTAAGTTTATATAATGTGTACTACTTTTTAGCTCTCATTGTTTCTATCTGTAAATTCAATCTTATGATCATCTTATTACTTATTCTATGTTATCAAAGAGGATGAAATGCTACTGTATACTAGTTACTCCATGATGTTATTAAGAAATGAACTATTATAATGTGAAATTAATATCTTGATTTCCAATTCTAGAATGCTCGTACACTATTACATTGGGCTGCGATCAGTGGCAACTTAAAATTGGTAACATTTCTGATCGAATGTGGAGCTGAAATAGACAATAAAGAGGAAACGGATGCTACACCTTTAATCTTAGCAGCATCAGCCGGGAGGTTGCCCGTTGTTGATTTACTCATAAAAAACAAAGCCGATGTCAACCATAAAACATCACAAGGACACTCTTCATTGCAGTACGCAGCTTCGAAAGGATGGGTTGAGGTAAATTATATAAAGAAAACTAATATTTTTTAATAAAAAAATTTTTAATATCTTGTAATAGAAATTTATTCATAGAATGTAAATTTAATTAATAGCGTACACATTAATTGTAACATTTAACATTTTCAATAGAGAATAACTCCGATAATTTTGAGGAGGAAATACATTAACAAAACAAGTAAGTTAAAGACGACGCAAGCGCCACCTTTTGCCTAATTTCAAGTGGCATCGTCAACGATTTGGGTGGCTTGCGTCATCTTTAATTTATTATGAATAATATCGGGTATATAACCCCAACACAATTTCCGTTCAGTCGCCTTCATCAAGGCATTGCACACGGAACACACTAGTCTGATGAGGTTCGAAAAACCGAAATGGCCATCACTAGTTATCCATATGCTAAATGAATGGTGACTGAACGTTTCATTAAATGTGAAAACAAGTAAGATCGATATTCAGAAAAAGGGGATAATTTTGATTTGTGCACTCTTGGCTTGTCGAAAATGTTGACATCTTTGACCAACAAAAATTAGATATGATTTGTTTTGTTATTATTTATTTTAATAAGAATGTTTATTTTTATTTGTATTAAAATTTAAATTTTTATTTCAAATGTTTTTTTTAGATTTGCGTTAAGCTTATAGAAAATGGAGCCGACATCAACATAGCTGATATGAGAGGAGCTACTCCTTTACACAGAGCAGCATCCAAAGGCAACTTGGCTGTTGTAAAATTTTTGTTATCGCATAAAGAAGATTTAAACATTGACGCTAAGGATGTTTACGGTAACACCCCCTTGCATTTAGCGTGTGAGGAGGAGCGGCAAGAAGAGGCCAAGTTGTTGGTGGAGAATGGTGCCCGGCTCGATATTCAGAATAAGGAGAAAATGACTGCACTGGATTTGTGCACTCGTGGGTTGTCGAAGACATTGACAGCTTTGACCAACAAAAATTAGATTTGATTTGTTTTGTTATTATTTATTTTAATAAGAATGTTTATTTTTATTTGTATTAAAATTGAAATTTCTACTTCAAATTTTATTATTTATTGGTGAAATTCCTTATTAGTGACGGGCAAAATCGATTATTTAGAAAATTGATTTATATGAAAAATGTAAAAGCTGATGAAAGTTTAACTTCAAATTACCTCAAATTAGTATAGAGATAGTAATTATAATGAATAATTTTATGTTTTTTATTGTATATTTCATGAAATGGTTAAATCAACATTTGTTAAAATAATTGATTATTTTGTATTCAATTATTTTAATAATTCTTGAATTAGCGATATTAGTGTCATAATAATTGGAAAGACAATGCAAGCGCCATCTATTGCATACGGAACACACTGGTCTGACGAGGTCTGAAAGACTGAAATGGGCATTACAAGTTATTCATACGCTAGATGAATGCTAGTTGATAACTGTATATTATTATAAAAGAATAATACTTTTCATTTCCATACGAATATTCTATGCAAAATATTTGAAAATTCAAAGTGTGTATTGAAATCTAAATAAAATCTCGTGCGCTGAAGTCAGGCTTACACAGCGTTTTCGGTCACGAGAAAACTTTAAATAAAATAATGCTTTTTAATTTACATTTTTGGGTTCAGTATGTTTTTCATTGAGTTTTTTCTATTCATGTTAAATTATCATAATTTTATTCAAACCTAAGATTCATGCAAGTACCCCATTGAGTAAACCTTCTTTTTTCCTTTTACATGGATTTCCATCTGAAATAGGATCATATTGCATGAGGAATCCTGATATTTCCTATGCCTGTTTCTTTTTTATTCTTTGAGTTTTTACTTTAAATATATATTTCTATTTCATATAAACAAATTCAAATTATTCGTATTGGATTAATATATATAATAAATGGTTATAATAAATGATGGACTTATTTTAAAAAATCGTATTTATTAAAGTACAAATCCAAAATTAATAATGAAAAAAGGAAGTTTCAAAGTTTTTCATGTTGCAATGTCGAATGTGGATTTCACAAACCCCATATGCGAAATTTTAAAAATGGGTCCATCATTTATAATAAGCTTGGTGAAAAATCCGAACATCGCATAATAACAAATGATACCAAAACTATTCCTAACGAATAGGAGCATGTTCTGTGTAAATTTAAGCAATATGAAATAGTTTTCGTACAGTAGGCGTGTAAATTTGGTCATTGAAAAGTGGGCGAAAAAAGTCATAATTTAAGATATTTTCTAGACATGCGCAAAATTTCAATTTTAATGATTTTTGGAGGAAATGTAGATAAATCCTTCCCGAATCCCATTCTTCAAGTTCCAACATTCTATTGTGTCTGTGACCAAACTTATTTTGCTTTAATCATTGTTGCGCTCCTAAAAGCTCTTAAACCGTTCCCACACAATTACATGTAAATGAGACTAATTAATTCAAATGGCCTTAATGAACCGGAAATAACTTGTTTTGCCAAAATAAATATCTCTCGCTCTTTTTAACATCTCCCAGAATCTGTGTTTTTTTTTTCAGATTTATTCAGATGAAATTCGAATCATATCAAAGGGAAAAAAGTCATTTTTTGGTGGAAATTCGAAACTCGTATAATAACTGTAAATTAAACCAACATGAAGTTGAGTTGGATTGAGTAGCAGATTTTAGAGATGAAAAAGCAAAATAAAAAGTTAGTTCAAATGGTAACTCAAATCCTGATTATTTGAATTCATTCGAATCGTTTTGATTCTATACGAATATTTCGAATATTTTCATAATCGAAACTTTCAATTTTTTTACGTATAAGAATATAAAATTATTTGTATATTTAAAATCCAATTAATTTAATATTAATCATTGTTATATGTTTCGTATTAATTTTGTGCAATAATTAAAAATTAGTCTCGCGTCCTTTTTATATCCCCGGGCACGCAATGAGGGCTTAAGATTGACCGTTTCCCCAGCGGTCAATTATAATACTCGCCACCCTTAATTCACGGGCCGGATGAGCATCGCCACTCATTATGAATACGTCTCGTGTTGTAATTTTTAATGCGCCGGTAATTTGATAATTATTATTAATGAAATTAATTACGTCGGAACCTGCATGTCGGCCCGAGGGCCACTTGTGCCGCCGACAATGATTTTATCAGATTTCTTCCCTAAGGCTTGTTTGTTTCTACAAATGGGGTACATACATCCTATGGGGGTATTATTATAGGAATGCTTCCGAATTTATAATACAAATAAATTATTACTCGGTATGTTATTTTAGTTTATTATTTTATTGTAATCATGATAATACAGTTTCCCTAGTTATATTTGTTTCTTCTTTTTTTATTATTATTCAGCATGGATTAATTATACGTTAGAAATTTACTGAGCCCTTGCATATAGAGTACATACATACAAAAGTATTTCATAAAATGAAGGTACACAATCTACAAAAAATGTTGAGGTGTAAATAGATTTGTTCGATTTCTGTGACTCCTCTATATTTTTTTAATAACATTAAGCTTTATTTCTAACCTCACAATTTAAGAATACATATCAATTAGAAAACTAGCTTATATTCTTATGATAAATAATAATGTATATTGTTACTTAACTTTTTTATACCACTTTTATTTTAGATCGAATGTTAAACTATTAATTATTTTCTAATTCTTTTTATTTAATTAATGGTTTTAATATTTAGACATTGGTAGTTCATATTGTATGAAATAAATATGAATATATTTTTTTGTAGTTCATATTGTATGAACTAATTATGAATAAATTATTAAATTCTCTTGAAAATGGGCTAATAACCCGAAACTAGTTGAGAATTTAAAGTTATTCAATCTAATATTTTTATTTAATTTATATTATTTATAAATTCTGTAATTTAATATAAACAGAAATTTTTATTCAGGACTAATACAATATTCATACAAAACTATTATACAGGATATATCAGTTCCGAACTGGCTATCAACCAGAGCTCTTTCTGTCAATTTTTATATTAATTTATTATATTTAAGAGCTTTGGTCCGTTAATTTATATTTCATCAAATTCAGGATTATTGCTTTTAATGAACTTTAATGAACTCGTAGGCTGAAACGGTCGATAGCCGATTCATTTATAAAATATAATTCTAATTTTATATAATATTGTACAATGGCGGCCGACGAAATGTGAACGATTTTTATTAGCTATATGAATATGACTTTTAATCAGGAGCGTCGCGTTTGTGCGAAAACAAACATTTGATTGACAGATTTATAAAAGTCATCCAAAAATATGCCTAGACATCTATCTTTAGACGAGAAGAGCAGGGCAATAGCTAAACTAGAAGAAAATTGGTCTCTTAGCCGAGTGGCTGCTGATTTGAATGTAAGCAAAACCTGCATACATAATTTGAAAAGACGATTTGAAATAAGGCAAGATTTAAGAAGGCCACCCCGAATTGGAATAGGAAGGGTATCTAATGAAGAACAGGATGTTGTATTGGTGAATCATCTCAGAGAAAATCCATTTGATAGAGAAGTAACGGGTTTTGCGGGGTCTACTAGAACTGCTCGGAGTCGTATTAAAGCTGCAGGTCTACAAAATTTTCAAGCAGCCAAGAAAGTTTTTTTCTTAGAAAACAATAAACCACGAAGATTGGAGTTTGCCAACGAATTTGTGTATCGCGGGGATGATTTTTGGAACTCCGTCGTCTTTTCTGACGAAAAAGTATTTCAATCATGTAGTAATGTGAGCCTACTAGTTTATAGACCAATAAACCGAAGGTATAAAGAAGGATTCACCCGTCCAATAACAAATAGTGGTCGGTTTTCTGTTAATTTTTGGGATTGGGTCAGTGTAAACGGACCCGGAATAATTTGGAAAATAGATGGCCATTTAAATGCTATTAAATACAGGGATATTTTAGAATATGTAATGTTGCCTTCAGTAACACAAACATTTTCGGAAAATTTTATATTTCAACAGGACAATAGTCCTATCCATACAGCAAGAATTGTGACTCAGTGGCTAAATGACCACCGCATCCAATTATTGCCTTGGCCTGCGAAGAGCCCTGATCTCAATCCAATTGAGAATGTTTGGCGATACCTACAAAAAAAGATTTACTCAAGAGATTTTAGACCTAGGAATGCAGATGAACTTCACGAAATTGTTGAAAATGCATGGGAGGATTTGGCTGACATCTACAATATGAGAAATCTAGTTTCATCCATGAGTACACGTTTGGCAAAAGTTATCACAGCAAATGGTGGTCCTACAAAATAATAATTTCATAATTTCTACTTGTATCAAGAATAAATATGTTTAGCATTGTAATTAGCATTTGAATAATAGTCCTTTAAAACCTAAGTTACGCCACTGTTAAGAGTTCTGATAAATCTGTACAAAATTAGACAATTTCTCTATGACAACAAAATACCGTTCACATTTCGTCGGCCGCCATTGTACATACATATCACATATTTGAATAAAGATGGTTAGCTAGTTATTAGGATTACGTTAAATGCCGAGGTGTTTAATTATTTGGGATCCCAATTTCATAGATTTCATAGAGGTAAAAGTGTTCAAGGCGGTTGTTAATGGTTGGGATATTTGTTTTTTGGTAAAGGAGAGTGTTCGAAGAATTGTATAAGGGATTATTAGGAGTTATTATGCATAAACAAACTCTAATTGAGATGGTATGGTTCCCTTTTCTAAGGATAGATTTATTAATTAATTAATTTATTAATCCTTGGGTTTATTTTTGGGAAGCTTGTTTATGATGTCTCTAACGCTATCTTTTCTAGTTTGAGGTATGTAAATTGTCTGTGTTTTGTAGTTGTTTGTATAAAATTCGAGATGATTCTTTTTAGGGTTGAGAGCCTGCATAAGTCCGGTATGTTGAATTTGTTTAAACTAACGGCTAATGGAGTTGATGGTTCAATACCGAATTTAGAACAAAATTCCCACTTCACTACAAATTGCTCTAACTTTTTGCGAACTCAAGCATGTAAAAAACGTTGTGCAGTAACCATCTCACTCATAACTGAAACTTTGAACTATCTTCTTTTCACGGCTACAAAGATTGTTAATTTTGGATTAGTATTTTGATAAATACGATTTTTAAAAAAAATGGTTCCTTCGTTTATAATAACCCTGTATAATTTGAACTAACATGAAATTATCAGGAAACTCGAGTATTTTGTAGGATACTTTTTATTAAATTGTATTTTAATTTCAACAACAAACAAAGACAAGTACTAAATAGAATCTTAAAAAAGGAGAGTTTTATCACTATTTCGATTTTGAATTACGTAAAGTCATAAAACTTAAATTAAAACACTCGTTTATTCCTTTCTTCGCAATTTTATTTATAAATGTCAGATGTACATTTCGAGTACTATGTACTAATACTCTTTCTGTACTCGCAAGAAATCTATTACTGGCAATGTATTTATCAAAATACTAATCCGAAATTAACAATATTTCGCAAAAAGTTAGCTCAATTTGTAGTGAAGTGGGCATTTTGTTCTGAATTCGGTATTGAACCACCAACTCCATTAGCCGTTAGTTTAAACAAATTCAACATACCGTACTTATGCAGTGAAATAGTGAAGAAAGGAATAAACAAGTGTTTTAATTTAATTTAATTTAAGGTGAGTTTTATCAATTATTTACTAATTTTAAAATAATTTATATAAAAACATTACATTGACTATTATATTTTTTTTTTATAAAAAGTAGCATACAATAATCGCCTTTCTACAAACTATAAATGTCTTATCATTCCAAAATCATTTTGGACGTTGACGTCGATGTCCAGGATGAATGTATACTTCAGTGTCACTTTTTTATAAAAAGTAGCATAAAATAATCGCCTTTCTACAAACTATAAATGTCTTATCATTCCAAAATCCTGCGTTAAATTTAATAAATTAGGCGAAAGATAGCGCTTGCGTCGTCTTTCATTTATTATGACCAAAATCCTATATTTTTAATCCAGTTCATTCAACTTTTTGTACCATTAAAACCGTTTTCGCTCGTTTATGAAAATAGATTCGACCGTTAAACAACAACCAAAATTTCTCCGTAATCAGTAACATATTTATATATATATATTTTTTGCGTGTTCTATCAGTTGCGAATATACAAAACAATTATGTTATCACAGTTAATTAAAACCACCATAACAATTATAACAACTTCCATATTCATTCACTATTTTTATTTGCCACAAATAGGCATTGTGTGGATCAGTGAATGGTTCCATAGAAATACTCGTGCAGCGTTGATAATGTTTTCAACAAATGATAAATTGCTAAAACGCTTTTTCCTAATTGAAGACATAATCAGTCATTAAATAGGGCAACGATTTTATTATTTTTCGGAGTTGTGATTATCAATGGCTCGGGGAATATTGAAATGTATTCTTGCTGGGTGTTCATAAATTGTGAATTGTATGTTTTTGGATTGAAACAATCTTTATTTACTGTTTTTAAAAATTTATAATATAGTATTATTAAATTGTTAATAACTGTGGCTTTCACTTTGTTATACACTGTTTATTAATTAAATGAATCACTTTAAACTTTGCTTGTATAGCACTTGAATAAATTTATTATGACTATTATTATAATAATCTTTATTCATAAAATAACACACACATAAATATAGGGTTGTACATTATAGAGAATAACGTCAGAAAAACGAGAAAAAAATGTAAAAAGCTGCAACCTAACAGTATCGACTTTGCACATCTGTAGAGGACTATAGCTCATTAATAGTGTATATTACTTTAGTTACCAAGAAATGTAGTAACTGTTGTTTAAAATGTTTAATATTATTTATATTTTGTATATTTGCTGGTATTTTATTATAGAATTTGAGTGCATTATAAATAGGTGATTTTTCTGTAAGGGTCAGCCTGTGTACAGGATAAGCATACAGATTATTATATCTTGTATTATATATATGGATATTTATGTATGTTTCAAAACTTGACTTGTGTTTAAAATTATATATTAAAGTTTCGTAGATATATAAACCTGGTATTGTTAATATACCCATTTTTTCTAAATTGACCTTTGCGTGTCTCATTGTATTTTAATCCCATTAAGATTCTAACTATAGTGTAATGTACGTCTGTATATTATTGTTATTATTGTGTAATTATCACTTTGTAAATATTTGGAAATAACGCTACACCCATATGGGTAGAAAGGGTCATTGAATATATATATATATATATATATATATATATATATATATATATATTAGGAAATAACAAATAATTACAATAGTTTCAAAAATTTACATTTGCCATTATCGAACTAAAAATGCAAAAGCATTATTTTTTCTTAAATGACTTTCTCATTTATCACTTGGTGAAACATATTGAACTATTATTGATGAACTATCCTGATGATGCTGTATAAAGCGAAACTAGTCGAGTAAATAGAGGAAAAAATTGTCAAGTGTAATTTAATTAAAAAAAATCATTAAATATTATTACAATATTAAATAAATTGCAATTCTGTAAAATTGGTTATTGACAATCGGCATTTCTACTTTTCATTGCATTATTTTCTTGTAAAATTACAAAAAATGCCGTATTTGGATAACTGATGACGGACATTTCAGTCTTTAGAATCTCATCAGACCAAGGGCTATATTCCTGAAATTGATCGTACATTTCGGTCTTATGAAATCATTTAGATAGGAATTTACACGTGAATTTGACGTATGACCGATTTCATGCAACCGATTTCAGGAATATGTTCTAAATGCAATTCCTTGATATTGTTTACTTTTTCCTCATTTATCACATGGTAAAACATATTTAATAAGCGTTTGTTATAATGAAATCACTTGTTTTTTTTTTACTAAAATTTTGTTATATTTTCGACTAGACTTGTCTTGAAAATGGCATCTACCCGAAACTAGCTGAAAATATAACAAAATTTTAGTAAAACAAAACCAAGTGATTTCATTATAACAAACGCAATTCCTTGAATATAAAAGAGTATATTAAATAAAAATAATGATTTGAAAATAATTAATAAATTATTTCCACATTTAGCTCTGTGACTTTTAACTTTAGTACGTTAAACAAATGCACATTAAAACAACTACTTCCCGGGCAAATACCCACGCCAGACATTGAATTACATAATGTACACCAATTCCTTGATATTAGTTTTTTGAATTTTAGGAAACGTGACGTTACAAAATAACAAACATGGGTATTTTTTTTATAGAAATAACCCTACCTTTTCTAATACAACCTTAATAATTTCGAAGATAAATCCGACAATGTTTAGAATTATTAAATAAGTTTAGTTAAAAATGTGTGTAAAAAAATGCTGCCCAGATTTCCTGCATCAGGTGTTCAATACCAATTGACTTCTATTAAAGAAGTCACATGATTTGTCACAAAGAGAAGAAGAAGCAAAAAAAGAGAATATACGCGATGACTAATTATTTAGTTAATTACAATTAAGACTAATCACTAATTAGCGCCGGCGCATGTGAAAATACGTCCATGTCCCAAACTTCACACATCAATTTCCAACAACTTAATAAAAACAATCCAGAAAAACGGCAGCGAAGCGAACACGCGAAAAGAAAAACGGAAGTTGCTGTAATTATTTTTTCATTGATGCACTTGTGCCGGCAACAAAAAGTGGTGGGGGAGGAATGTCGGAGCGCGCGCTGAAAACGAAAACAGTCTTCGGGCGCTCAGTTTTTAGTGGTGCGTTTCGAAAACGGTCGCGCTCTTTGAAATCTTGTTTGTTGTTATTTTTTTAAATAATTTCGTGATGTGCAGTTTTGGTGCGTTGCGTATGTGGGGATTTTAGTTGAAAACGCGAAAATGCGTCCGTTCGTTTTCGGTATCATCGCGATTTTTGTGTTTTCTGTGAGGATCGTCGATTCGAAGTTTTTGGACGTTGACGTCGATGTCCAGGATGAATGTATACTTCAGTGTCACTTGCAGGTACATTTAATAAATACATTTAGCATAAATAATTAGTTTTAATGATATAATTGATGATTGAAGCGTTATGATACATTTTTAACGAATGTAAAAAGTGATAGATTTAAAAATTAAGAGCTAAGTATTTCAATTTACTTTATTAACGGAATCTCCATTTCCAAATTACAATTATAATTACATATTAAAAATTTTATAAGAAAAGAGTGACGCTCTAAAAAGATTACAAAACATATGTATAAAAAAACGCAAATTACCAATCATGTTTAATTTTCAAACCTATTTATATTTGTTTTATTGGTTCTTAAAAGTTTTATTTAAAACGAAAACTTTCATAACGAATTAAAACACATGATGGTTTTAATTCACTGAACGTCTAATGCTATATACAGACACGTATTTCGGGATTTATCCCTCATCAGTACAGCTCTGCCTTATATAATTTTAAAGTTGTTAAATTAAATTTAATTAAGCCAAACGGAAAATGATTGATTAATAATTTATTACTTTCAAATTATTTTTATTTAATTTTTAAATAACTGTGACTAAATGAATGAATACTCTCTTCTATTATTAAAATAAATCTTTTAATTGTTCATCGACCAGTGTTTTTTTTTTCATCTTATTTTTCGTGTTTATGTCTTGTCGTGAGAAATCCAATCGCTAGATGAATTTTATTAAAAGTTTAAAACAGGACAGAACCATGGTCGCCGATAGCCATTATTTGAGAATAACTTTTGAAAATATTTATTTACTTATTATTATTTTTAATATGATAGATTATATCTTTCTTTCTTAATCTTATCCTCTTTTACCCGTATTGGGTGTCGAGTGATAGATTATATACAATATGTAATTTCTTTTTCTCAGATAATAAAGATTTTATTTATTTATTTAACGGATTTACCTTTTTACAAATCTACAATATAATTTATAATATTTATGTATAGTGGATTGTAGAACAAAAATAAAAATTAAGTAGTAGTAAAAGTTTAGTATTTTTTTTATTCAATTTATTCATTATTTCAATTTCAATTTACTTTATTAACGGAATCTCCATTTCCAAATTACAATTATAATTACATATTAAAAATTTTATAAGAAAAGTGTGACGCTCTAAAAAGATTATAAAACATATGTATAAAAAAAAGGCAAATTACCAATCACAAATTACGACAAAATACAAAATAAAAATAATACGCATCAAAATATTTATTTATCAATCCCAAACAGTTCATTATGAGTTAATAATATAAAAAATAAATTTACTGTTGTTTGAGAATGATTACCGACCGTGTAATCGAAACTAGTCACGATTAATAAAAAATCCAAGTGGTATCTTTTTTTATACCACTTGGATTTTTGTTTTCTTTATATACTATATTGAAAATGTACCACCAAGTTAACGCCGACAAAATTAAAGAAAAATAAATTCATTAAATAAAAATAATTTAAAAATAATTAATAAATTATTCCTTTTTTATATTATTAAAATAAATTCTATATATTGAAAATTTTAATTTCTGAGTTTTACATTATATAATTTTATAATACATAATATAAATATAATCATTTACAAATTTTGAAACCTAAAAAAATGGCTATCGACCGCCGGTCTTTCTGCCTGCATCTGTCCAGTTCTGTCGTTTTAATTAATCGTCACGATTGCAAACGTCACTGTCTAAGTTCTCAGAATTTAGTGAAATGAATTGATGGATTGTTAGCGAGGGATGGGTATATCTAGGATTAATATTCGTATTCCGTGGGATGCAGACGTTATTGATAATAGGAGCTATCCACATAGCTCCCATTATCAATAATCTCGTCATAAATCCGTGCAGATTTTTTTTTATTTTAAGGAGAAGGTTTCAAGTCTCTGTTTAATGGGGGAATATATTCTATTTACTATTTTTAATTATTTGGTATTTCTGTATTAACAAACAAACTCAACAATGTTTCTTTTATTTATTTATATTAAATGAGTGAGATGATTGCTTGCATGTCTAACGCTCGGGGAAAATAAATATTATTACAAATTAAAACGTAATTTGAAAAAGAAGAAACGTTGAAGCAGTTATAATAAATGTTGTATATGGTAAGGTTGTTTTAATTTTAATTGCCATTTCAAAAAAAAAAATATTTGGAAATACAAGCGGAAGGAATTTTGTTATAACATTTTATAGAACAAAATTCCTTATTTGGAAATACAGGCGGAAGGAATTTTGTTATAACATTTTATATAACAAAATTCCTTCCTCTTGTATTTCCAAATATATTTTTTTGAAATGGCAATTAAAATTAAAACAACCTTACCATATAAAACATTTATTATAACTGCATCAACATTTCTTCTTTTATAAATTACGTTTTAATTTGTAAAAATATTTATTTTCCCCAAGCGTTAGACATGCAAGCAATCATCTGTGATGTGCATATAATTATTATCATTTCTTGGGTTACGTATCCTTTGGGGATTTACATATAAAAAGTGGGTTTTGCCAGAAGCGAAATACATTAGAAAATTTAATAAACATATTTATTATAATATTTAGCTTGAAACTGCAGATTAATTTAAATATGATTGATAACATTATTTTTGTAATATAAATTAACGTCAGCGATCGTAATGCAATTGAAATATATATTATTATTATTATTTATTTATTAAAGGCTAAGCCTTTTTGAATACAATATTTAACAAAAATAGATAATACAATATATAAGTATATAATTTATTTATTTATTGACGGAACCCCTACACCACCGTTATGATAGATGGGGATTTTAGATTATATATATATATATTTATTGACGGAATCTCCTTTTACACAGATCTACAAAGATTAATTACGCATATAAATATAATAAAATATACAATAGTTTTAATTTATAATTAAATGTTAATTATTATTAATATTTCTGATATTTATATATTGGTAGTTCATATTTTAATAATATATATGAATAAATTATTAAAAATCTATATTTATTATTTTATTTAGTTTTATATAACATCGTTGCCTCTCTACTTCTGAGTGTGAGGTGTTTATTATTTTAATGACTTTACTTAAGTTTTTGAAATTCAATAAATTAGTTCTATTTCTCGCCTTTCCTCATGTTTCAGCTAAAGAGAACATTGATATGAAGGAAATAATCGTATGGAGTTTAATTATCCTGAAATGTTAATATTTTTTTTAATGAACAGTTTATCAAGAATTGTAAAATTGTCATTTAATGAAACGTTCAGCCACCATTCATCTAGCGTATGGATAACTAGTGATGGCCATTTCGTTTTTTCGAACCTCATCAGACTAGTGTGTGCAATACCTTGATGAAGGCGACTGAACGGAAATTGTGTTGGGGTTATTGTAAAATTGTATTTATGTATTGAATATGCGGCAGACTATTTATAGTTTAGTTTGATTCTAGGCTAGTTGACATGTTATTAAAATATTAAGATTATGCATAACAAATACTTACAATTAAAATTGTAACACACCATTAAGAAATGCACAAAATGATGTTTTCACAATAAAACAAATTATCACATCAAAGTTTTTTTTTTTTCGTTATTGTGAAATAATATTTTTTTGCCCTCCAAGTATCTGAACGATCCTCTCTAAGAACCCTCCCTAAACTCCGGCATCCCAATAACCCACTCCATAATCGCTCTAACGAATTCCTTTACGAATTCACCCAAATAACTCCCATATCCCAGCGTATATTTACCCTCTCCATAAAATTTGCTCAAAACGCTTACAGTTTATCTCTCCTTACATTGCATTCCTCGCAACCCTAATATTCCCCCAAAAACATAACAACCCTTCGGTCACTATCCACCAATTCATTACCTCATGCATACATGACAGTTCAGATAGCTAGCATAGTTTTAATTTGCAAATCACCATAAATTCATACAGGGCAGAAAGACCTATGGTCGATAGCGCATGACAAACTACTAACACAATTGTACATATTGTTATAATAAATTTTGTAAAATTTTGTTGTCTGAATAAATATGTTTGTATATATATTTTTTGCTTGTGGATTTTTTTAATATTACAATTTGTACGACCTGAATTTTATTAAGTGTTAATAATATTTTTATTTTCAATTATTCCTAGAAAGTAAAAACTGCAAATATTATCAAGTTTAAAAAGTTATCAAAAAAATCTTGACACCATTGTTTTAATACATAAGTTCTTCCATTATTACGTCACTGACCTCTATTGTACGTTTCTAATATCTTAAAACACTGGAGTATTTAGAAATATTTATTTAAAACTGAACGATTATTTGTATTAAAATACATTATAAAGCAAAACTCATTGACAATTGAGGCCAAGTAGTGAGAGACTGTACAGGGTGGTGCATTTTAGGAGTGCATTGGATGTAGTGATGGGCAAAATCGATTATCTAAATAATCGATTTATTTCAGAACTACAAAGAATAAAGAAAATTTAATTTGAAAATGTCTCAAATAATTATGGCAATATTAATGATAACAACTGCATTGAAGTTTTTAATCACACATCTTATAGAATTGATTTAATTGTCATTTGATTACCTAAAATAATCGATTATTTCGTATTCGATTACCGAAATAATCGATTTTGCCCACCACTAATTAGATGCATTAGAGATATCGAAAAACCGTTTTCGCGACCCTAAAAATATTATAACACCGTTTAATGATTTTAAAAATGAATTATTTTTATCAGCATAATTCTTAACTATATTATTTGTATAAATAGAAAACAGTGAAAATAATTTATTAATTATTTTTATTTAATATACATTATTTGTATAGTATTATTATTACATGATGCATGAAATTGATTTGTTTACAATAATTTAAAGTGAATGAAAAACGAGGGGTATTAACAGTAATTTAAAAATTAACTCTTGAATCATTATCAACTCATTACAAAGGGGGGGCTAACGGGTGCACGCATAAATTTCAACGCATTAACACACATCGCCAGTAAATATTCATAAAAATGTATGCACACCACGAATTTTCCCACATGTATTAAATGTATGTTTGTGTGGAGAAATGCGAGGGATATTCAATACTTTCCAGTTGCGGTAAAACGAGGATATGCGTGTATTATATAAGGTTTCTTATATCAACACAAAAATATCTTCAAAATTGAATAATATTTTTTGTCAGTATATCTATTATGAAATTATACGATAATTACAAATATTATAATATTTTGAAAATAATCAACAAAAATAAAGATTTTCTTCTTTTGCTTCTATAATGAAGTCTTACAATTATATATAATTGCATTTCTAATTGAAGCTTTAATTTAAGGTTGCGGTTTAGTAGAAAGAGATAGCTGTATGATAAAATGGAAATAATCGTTTGAAAAAAGGGCCATTCTTTTGGATTTAATAATATGAATATGTACTTACATGTTTTTATCTACCAAATATAAAGTATCAGTCTAAATAAAAAATAAATCGTTAATTTTCGTGTATTACGTCAATTTACTAGTTCAAGTTAGAAAAGAAAATTGTAAGGTATAATGAAATTAGTAGGTCATGTCTGCTAAGTTATTTGAATGCAGAATTTAGTGAAATCCTTTAAATTTTCATTGCACAAGTTTTTATTAGCAAAAATATAATTTGAAATTTGCTATAAATTTGATCAATTTTCATTGTTTTTCACACAAACTAAACATTAAAATAATTTTTAATTCATCTAATGAAATTCCTGCTTATTTTAAGATTTTTTAATGTATAATACAATATTGTTCATTGATCACAACAGCAATCTAACTCGAATTAGTGATTGCCAATATTTATATAGCTTTCTCTTTCGTCTAAGCCGCACCCTTAACCCATACAAAATATCCAATGAATATCCATCATATATCCCAAATGTGAGGCCGGATTCTAGTTTAGTCGATCACGTCGATAGTGACTCAAAACGAAGATGGAGCGATTCCAAACAACAATTGATTGAGAGAGAATTCCGATTCACTGTCGAAATATCGTTTTATGTATAATTCCATAGGTGGAAATACGTAGACGAAATAATATTTTTGTTTTATTTTAAATAGTAAAATAATTGTTTATTGTTTCATTTCAAAATAATCCATACACGAAAAGCATAATAGTTAAGCCTAAATTAATCAAGTTTAATTTTTACATTAACCAACAATTGAAATAAAAAAGAACTGTTTTAATGACAATTAAAATTAGACATTTCAAGAATTTAATGTATCTTTTAATATAAAGTAAGATTATTCTCGTGTTATCTTATAATCTATGCTTTCAATTTCTTGGTTATATCATCGTGTAACCAAGAAATTGAAAGCATAGATTATAAGATAACACCATAAGCATAGATTATAAGATTTAATTGAATGGTTATATTAACATATAACCATTCAATTAAATCACTTTTGCATACAGGTCATTAAATAATTCTTCTTTTCAAAATTTTAATACAGATGATCCTTTTATTCAATATTTGAGAAAGTTCTGTATTGATATTTTAAATCATCTTTCTTTGTTTTTGTAAATATTTGTAATTCACATTCATGAAGAGTGGGCAACCTGTTCCGAACACCACCTGACACCCTTTATGTCCGTCCTCACATGAGTACACAAGGGCTAGTCCGACTTCCTTCGTCCGATCCACCCTTCCTGTCTGCAGACTTAACACCGTGAAATTAGTTCCTTTCTTAACAGGTAAATCACTCCCAGAAAAATTCGTTACAAACGGACCGTCATGATTCGATGGTTCTAAACGCGGTTTCCTTTATTATTCAATTAAAGCAAGCAATTAAAATAATTTTTTTTAGATAAAAATAGTGTTGGGCAAAATCGAGTGAATTTAGTAATCGAATATTTCTGAATAACCAATTTTAAGTAGCATAATATAATAATAACAATAAAATTGAGTTTATTAATCAATAGGTAAAACTTTCCAATATTAATATTATATATAACATTAAGAAAATTGGCATAAACTTCATTTTGCAGTGACAAAAAAGATCGTCTTTGCCCATCTCTAAATAAAAATTAAATGAAACAATAAAATATATTTTTATAACGAAATAAAAATATTAAACTATTTGGGTTACATAAGTAAATAAATATATATTTTAGAATCATAATTATTAAGCAAATCCATAGCTTAAATAATTATGACTCACGTCAACCACAGCAATTTCACATTTCGATTAATCTCGCGTCAACAGTTCAATAAAACATTTTAGAACAGCGTTAATTCCTAGCATGCGATTTAATGGAGTGTTAATTTCTGGAATAAATCAACAGAACCGCACTGGCTTTCGTGAAAAAATAATAATAACGAGACCCGGCAGTGTGTTTATTATCGAAAATGGGAGATGAGATGACCGATGACCAATGACCGCAGCCAGAAATGTTTATTAATAACATCTCGCGCGTTTTTAAAACGATAATTCTATTAGAATTTTATCGTTACTTTTATTACCCTTCCACCAAGATTATCGTGTTCAGTGCGATACAGTAAATTGACGGAGACGACAAATTGAAAATGAAAACAATTATTTATTGTGAATATACAATTATATATTGTGTTATATAAAAATTTATTTATTCAAACAATTACATACAGTCTTTTACAAACAGTATACACAAATTTATTTTTATTTTGTCGTAATTTGTGATTCGTAATTTGCCTTTTTTTATAAATATGTTTTGTAATCTCTGTGACGTTCTAACACTTTTCTTATAAAATTTTTAATATGTAATTATAATTGTAATTTGGAAATGGAGATTCCGTTAATAAAGTAAATTGAAATTAAAGTGTTAGTTTGGCATGTGCTATCTGCCTTGTCTTGAATTTATGGTGTGCAATAAAAAATACCTGTGTTAAATAGAAAACAGTGAAAATGTGAAAATAATTTATTAATTATTTTCAAATCATTTTATTTAAAATACCTGTGTTAGCTTAGCTGAATTGTCTTGAAGCATATTAAGGGTGCGAAATAGATGCTATATAAATATTAGCAATCACTATTTCGAGTTATATTGATATCCTAATAATATATATTGTATTTTATAATATAAAAAAATTGTGATAATATATATTATATTTTACATTAAATTAATCTTAAAATAAGCAGGAATTACATAAGATGAATTAAAGATTATTTTAATGTTTAGTTTTTGTAAAAAAAAACAATTATTTATTTATTTAACGGAATATACCATTTTTACAAATATAAGACAACTAATTTTAAAAATATTATGAAAAAACAATAAAAATTCTTCAAATTTGTAGCAAATTTTTAATTATATTTTCCTAATAAAAACTTGTGCAATGAAAATATCAAGGATTTCACTAAATTCTACATTCAAATAACTTCACTGTCATTACCTATTAATTTAATTATATCTTACAATTTTCTTTTTTAACCTGAACTAGTAAATTGACGTAATACGCGAAAATTAGCCATTTTTTTATTTAAACTGATTTTTTTAAATTGGTAGGCAAAACAATGTAAATACATATTAATTTCACATATATATATATAAATACAATAATCTTTATTGAGGTATTTATACATTATTAAATACAACACAATTTATTTTATTATTTATAAAATAAATCGTTGAATGTTATTAATCTTGATTGCCTTTATTAATATATTAATTTATTAGTTATTAAGTTGTATATTCTTATTTATTTATTGTAATTCTTGTATTTATATTCACATTCTCGATTTTAAGTGCATGTTTTATATATTGTTTGTAATGATAATTATCGTGAAATAAATAAATAAAAAAATTAAAAAAATGGCTATCGACCATCGGTCTTAGAGCCAAGAGTCATTGTCTTATGTGTCATATCTGTCTTTTAGTTATTAATTTCATTAAATCCAAAAGAATGGCTCTATTAAAACGATTATTTATATTTTACTATATAGCTATCTCTTTCTACTAAACCGCAATCTTAATGAATAGTAAGAGTATAATGTATGTATTTTGGAGGATTCTTTGGATTTCTGTAGGGGGTTGATTGTAGATTGTAAAATTGTAATAATAAATTTGAATGAATTATTAAAAATGTATCAAATCAATAAAACGAAATAAAAACAAACATTTCAATTTAATGTTTAACTTAATTTATTAAAAAAATTCTATCAATTGTATAACCATGGTATGTTATTATCAATAAATTAAATTTAAATTATCTTTATAATGGTCTAATAACCCAGAACTAGTCGAGAATTTAAAGATTATATATATATGATGTCCCCTTTTACCAATTGGTGTCGGGGAAATTTAAAGATTTTATATTTAATTTTCGTTTTATTGAATAATTTATCCATTAATTTGAAATTAATTAAAATATTATGAAATCATGTAATATCCCCAATTTAATTATTTTAATAATTACCCAAACATGTAATCAAAGTGTTTACTCCTGTTTTTTTTTATAAGTCGTGCGGCTGAATGGGATTGAGAAAAAACAAATGTTTTTGTTTCATTACTGTGGCACACTCCTGGAGCGCGCGTAAATGACTCGAGGAGCTAATGAATTACAATGCAGATGTCTCCATCACCAATTACGAAGTGCACATATGTTCCCCATTGTTGGAATGCTTCGTGTAATTTTATGTTGTTTGAACCAATTTGGCTACATTGTGCACTTTAATACAAAAAATTAAAAGTAAACATATTTTTTGAACAAAAAGTAGTTAGACTTATAAATGAAATGAAATAAAATAAAATAACACATTCAGTTTATAGTTTGACAAATTTATTTCGTTTAAATTAAAAAAGTATAAAAAAATTAAAAGTAAACATATTTTTTGAACAAAAAGTAGTTAGACTTATAAATGAAATGAAATAAAATAAAATAACGCATTCAGTTTATAGTTTGACAAATTTATTTCGTTTAAATATCTTACAGTGCTCGTACCTATACTCAATATGAACATACTTGTGATAAAACTGTGATCATATATTTAATTTCTTTTATTATTTTATTTTATTATTTACTTTATATTTTTATTTGTTTAAATTTTATTTTTACATTTTCTTAGGTAAATTATTGTTTCCATTATGTAATTATATACCCGTAGATGTTAGTTTGTGAAGTCATAAGCAACACTGAATCAATTCTTTGAACCGTTTGGGAATGCACTTATCTTACTTATTAATTATTAATAGTTTAGGAATACTTACCTGATTATATACAAATATGTAAATTATTGTATAATGTAATCAATTATAATGGAGAATTCCGTAAAATAAAGTTAAAGTTAAAGTTAAATTAAAAAATTTCGTTTTTAATTAAAAAACGAAAAGTAATAATAATTAATAATAATAATAATTTATTTATTTACGGAAAATTCACCATTTTACAAAAATTGTAACAATTTTTTACTATAATTAGTAAATAGGCTATTACATACAAATAAACTAAAAATACAAATTAACAAATAAATTAATCAATTATTATCCCAAGTGGTTTTACGAGTTGTTGGGTTAACAGAATAAATATAATTTTTGAATAAAAATAAGATATACTTATAAATAAAAAAAATACATTTAGTTTATAGTTTCAGAAATTTATTTCGTTGAAATTAATGTATAACAAAAACATGTGTTTTATTATATGTTAATATTTCTTTTCTTTTCTTCCCTTCTTTTTATTTTTAATACCAGATGTACATTTCGATCACGATGTGATCATTTTCAATGGTTTCATTTTTTTTTTAATTTACAGCCTCTAGAATACAAATTGTTTTAATAAATCACTCGACAATATTCATAGATTATTTATTACTTGATATCCAAGTGATTTAATTAATAAAAATTGTATACTAGAGGTTGTAAATTGAAACAAATGCATATGCTTACTTATATTTTTTTATTTTACAATTCAATAATTTATACATAAACAATAATTTAATTTTTTTAATCTGTTTTTCTTTCTACCGTTAGGTGCAAGGAGAATAATTTTAAATACAATTTACAATTGTTATTTAGAGCTATCGACCATAGGTATTTCTGCCATGTATGAATTTATGGTGATGGATTAAAAAACATCTGTGAATAATTTATATATATATATATATATATATATATAATATTTATTTCTACAGATAATTTTATATACAATAAATTAAGAATATAATTCTTATACTGTATTATACGTTGTCCTTAGAAAACGGCTATCGACCATCAGTCATTCTTCCTAATAATTTACATTTATATAATTTAATTCGATTAGTTTCAGTTGCAATAGGCATAAAGGAGAACTTTAGGGATGTAACACATCTTCCAAAATGTAAAAAGTATGTAAGATTCCAAACAATAGTAATGTATTGTAAATCACATTTTTTGACTATAAACAATATCAATTTATTATATAGTTTTCAATATTTTTTTTTATATAAATTTTATTTTATTTATAAAAAAATCTTTAAAACTATTATATTCAAATTTAAGTTTTTGTAAGATTATCTGATGCAATATTATGAATGTATTGTATTGATTCGAATATAATTGATAATGAATCAATTTCTTTCGAGTTGATACTGTATTAACACTTAAATGTCAATTTCGTGCAATTAATAATTAGCAATTTAACGCTGGAACAAAATTGTGCACATAATTCCGATATATTATCAGCAGAATAATAATAGCGACATTTATGTATTTACAAAATATTTAGGTCAAGATTTATAAATGGTATTTTCAAATAATTGTTTCCATTCATATAATTTACACTTTTTAGTCACGTTTTTTATAATCTCCAATTAGATGAATCAATTAATTAAATAAAAATTCTTGTCTTTTCTCCTACTTGTTTTATTTTGCTAAATATATATATATATATATATATATACAAACATCTTTATTCCCAAAGAATACATACATATATAATTTAATATACAATACATAAAACAAATATACATTCTTAAGAGAAACGGCTATCGACCGAAGGTCTTTCGGCCTATACTAAATAAATATTTTTGGCGATGGGCAGAATGATCTATGGTCGATAACCCTTATTTGGGAATGTATTATGAAAATATTTATTTATTATATATATACATACATATACACATATATTTATTCAGACAATACTTTTTCTTCTTTTCGAATCCTTATATCCTTGCGGGTATCGGACAATAGATAATACACAAAACAATATAACATAAATAAATACAATAGATTCTTGGTGTTAGTCAGTTTGGAGGTCTTTTTGCCGTGTCATGACAATTTATGATGAAATCAAAGAACAAAATCTATGCCGACTAGCTGAACTGTCCTGATGATTTGCACAAATGAGTTGATATGAAGGGAGGTTGTATTTAGCAAGGATAATAGGGTTACGGGGAATACAGAACTAAAACAACTACTTCTCGATAAGCCAATTGTAAGAAGGGGCAGGTTATCATGATTATTGGCATTTTGTGTACTTTTATTTAGGTGGATTCATAAAAATATTCATTGGAAAGATTGTAAACTGTATTGTTAGTATTTATTATATCAGATTATATACAATGTATTTTTTTTTTCTCAGATAATAAAAATTTAGTAGTAATATTTTTGGCGAAAATAAAAAAAAATAACAATTAACCACTTACTAAAGACAACATACAATATAAAATAAGAATTACTCCATCATTCTAAAAGCCAAGGCAAAGAAACGGGCGGCACATTTTAGAAGCCTTACCTTTAAGGAAAAGTGATTAGTACTAAAAGAACAGTGCATATTTACAAAATGGTGTGCCGCCCTTTACTTGACTATGCCTCTATTCTCGCTTTGTTAAAAACAAATCTGCCAATAAATATTCATATGTAAAAAAAATGGTGATGTGTCCAACATGGTACTTTCCCCGGTGAATACGGTCAAATAAGTTTCTGATTGAAAATTTAATAGGAAAGCAAAATGATTAATAGAAAAAATTGATTGTTGTCTTTCAAAGTTAAAACCGAGTATTTAAAAGAATATTATAATTAAGTGTGTTATTTCTTACCTTACAATGGGTTTAAATAATGTCTCCACACTCTTCTTCATTTTTTCTAACTGAAGGCGTTTGCGAATGTGTTGAATATGACGGCATTTTGACGTTTTATTTGTCATTAAAATAATTATTTCAAAAATTTATAAAAAGAAAACCGGAGGTCCTACAATAAAAGTTTTATAACAGAAATTATTTATTTTCCAAGATCTAAAACTTTTATTTGAAACATTTTTCTATCCGAATTAAAATATGAAAAATCGATGGAATGGACTCAGGGGACCTCAAAACGTGCATATTTGTTGAAATTGGCGGTTCGAAAATTTTCACGATCCCAATACTTTCCCTTGGACAGGGTCCGGGGAAAGTAAAAATTGAAAATAATTATTTTATAACAGCTACTCGTACGTTTAAACTGTCCATTGTGTAATTCAATATTTGGCGGGGTATTTGCCCGAGAAGTAGTTGCTTTAAATTACATTTGTTTTAAAGTTCTTAAGTAACCTCAAAAGTAAGAAATTTCAGAGATGCGAAAGAGGAAATAATGTATTTAATATTTTTAAATTCTTTTTATTTAAATATAACATTTCACTTATGGAATAACCCCAATTATTTCGATCAAGAATGTATTCACTTATGTTTCAATTATCTAATCTTACAAATAGTCTCTATTAACACGCGTAAAACAGGTAATTACACGGAATATTCCGTTTCCGGTTAAACAGGTAGCAGGAAATGCACTTGTAATAAATCCTGTAGTCCTACCCGAGGGCCGGATTTATGGAGTACGAATTTAAATTACTGATAGTTCCTGATATTTGTGGGAAAAAATACAATTACGAGTAATAACAGGGGTGACTTTTTTTGTTACAGAACCATTCGGAAGTGGAACATTATGGAGACGAATTCGGCAGGCGTAAACAACAGGTATGAATATATTTTAGATTAGAATCTACAAATTTATGAATTCAAATTGTCTACAATTAGTATTTTAATTATTATTCTTTTGTGGACGTGTTTTTTAAAATTTATTTATTTATTTTAAAAAATCAATTTTACATAATACAATACAGTAATGCAATTCCAAAGTTATAAATTTTTATAGTTAAATATTCATATTATCAATATTCGAGGCTTTTCTGTACGGGGTATGTTAAGTTAGTTTAACATGTACGTTATTGAATAACTTCACATTCTATGGATATATATCTATTACAAAAGTTCATTATACTGTAATTATAAACAATAACGTACACGTTATATAAATATATATAAATAGAAAAGAGTATTTACACGTTAATTCAAATTCAAGAAGTGAAATAATATTTTTCTATTGGCTGAAAGATCTTTAGTCGATAGCAAATTTATGAATTGTAAATTAATTATGTATTATGTTGTAAAATTAATATTTACATATATTACTGTAAATTCACAAATAAAAATATTTTTTTTAATAATAATATATTTATTTACGGTATCTCCTTCTTACAAAACATATGCAACAAAAATCAATATTACAACTAAATATATAAATGTATTTAAATGATAATCAAACTGATATTTATATATTTTCTGTTATTATATAACTAATATTTATATATATTTCTATAAATTCATAATAAATATATTTATATAATTTAGCTCTTGTTCTTGTTATTTTATAATTGTCGTGAAATATGTTATGATTGAATAAGATTAAATAACATTAAAAATGTTTGTTACAGTTTTTGATAGAATAATTATATAAATTATTGTAAAATAAAAAAATGGTAATAAAGATTTTTAATGTTATTTAATCTTAATCTCAATCAATCATAACATATTTTACGACAATTTTGAAATGACAATAACAACAGCTAGATATATAAAAATATCTTTATTTATGAATTTACAGCAATATATTTACATATTAATTGTATAACAACAGCAATATATATATATACAGAGAGGTTTTTTATCAGTATACATTAGGGGAAGTGTATACTTGTAAAAAAACGCAAGTCAAACGCATTGAACCGATTAATGTGTGTATGTTTAGTTGACTATTTGGCATATGTGTGTTCAGTTGCGTGTTATAGGCAACTAAACACACATACATTAAGCATTTGACTCGCGTATTTTGCAGGTATACATAGGGGAAATGTATACTGATAAAAAAAGCTCTCTGTATATATATATATATATATATATATATATATATATAATCGATGTCCCCTTTTACCAATTGGTGTCGGGGTTTTTCTTCATTGTCTATTTCTTAATGACTCTCCTCCAGTTGTTTCTGTCCTTAGTCATTTTTTCTGCTTCTCCTATGTTTATTCCTCTTTCTTGAAGTGGTTTTGTTACGCTGTTCTCCCAGTTTTCTATTGGTCTTTCTCTGTTTGTAGTTGTCCTTGCTTCCCATATTTGCTTTACAGGAATTATTTTCTTCATCCTCTGTATATGTCCCCACCATCCCAGTTGCCTTTCTTCGACATATTTTTGTACATCCTTTATATTCAGTTCTCTTCTTACACAGCAAAATATATAAATAAATATTTTTATTTATGAATTTACAGCAATATATGTACATATTAATTTTATAACACAATACATAAATTGGCAATCGACCAAAGATCTTTCAGCCAACAGTAAAATAATATTTAATTTGTTTAATACGATTTTGTTTCATTGTTACATTTTTTTTAAAAATAGGTCTGTGGTTTAACAACATAATAACAAATAATTCACAGCATTAATTAATTAAGCGCACGTCACTCTAATAGTAGGTTATTTAAGTGCAACTGATGCAATTGTTAATGCGAATTGTTTAAATACTGTTTCTCTGTAGAGTGACGAATAACCGTTGTAGCAATTTTAGAATTTTTCACAAGTGCTTGCCGGAAACGGATCTCTGCTCGGTGGTTACATTCAATGTTCATTCACTGTCCACACAAATAGCTCCAATAGATTGCACCACACTCATATGGATTCCAGGATATGTTACACAGATTGAATCTCTATAATGTGTTCTACTCTTAAATCAGATATACCAACAATATAAATATATTTCAGTTTTAGGTAGATTAAATAAATAAAAAGAATTTGAAAATAATTAATTAATTAATAAATTATTTTCCCTTTAGCTATTGTGACATTATGACTTATGTTACGTTAGTACTTTAACAAATATCTAATAATAGACATTTTTAGGTAGATACTTATTAGTGGTTTATATAACATAAGTTTATTCAAAATTCAAAATAATCATAAATATAATACATAAATATACAGAGAGGTTTTTTTTATTAGTATACATTAGAGGAAGTGTATACCTGCAAAAAAAAAAAACGCGAGTCAAACGCAATGTGTGTATGTTTAATTGCTTATTTGGCATATGTATGTTCAATTGCGTGTTATAGGCAACTAAACACACATACATCAATGCGTTTGACTCGTTTATTTTGCAGATATATATAGAGCAAATGTATACTGTTAAAAAAACTCTCTGTATATAAAACATTTACGACTATGTAGAGCGGTTCCATCCCTCTTTCTTCACCTCGAGTCCTTAGATAAATTCCTGTCTGGGTTAATGGTATTGGAGATAGTCTGTTTGATTATTTATTTATTTAGTCTTCTATAACATCGTTATATGTTCCTCTCTACTTCTCAGTGTGAGGTGTGGATTATTTAATGATGTGTTATTTTCAATTTACCTAATTTCATTTTTTTGGATTAAGTTTATGTGTTGTTTTTAGTAGTTCAATTCAATTCATTTATTTACGGTAAATCACCTTGATACAGAATAATAACAATATTCAAAATGTTTAGATTGTTAAATTAAATTTTCGTTCTTGTAGTTGTAGTTTTATAATTGTTATCTGAAAATTACAAAAAAAGTCCATTCAGTGACGTCTATATAATAAAAAAAAACACGAAACATTTAGAATAATGTTAATTAGAGCTTTTTGTTTAAGGGAAGTATAGATATATGTTTAATAGGCAAAATAATTCTCAATGACCGAAAGAGTCGATTGATAGCCCAGGCGGACTAACATTAAATATTAATAATTACTTGTAAATATTTTAAATTGTATCAAAAATTGTCTTGATAAAAATGTTATAAGTAAGTAATTCTCAATGAAGGGCAAATAATATAGAAAAAGAAATGTTAGAAAAACACTTAATTTAGACAAAAAAAAAACAAAAATTATATCATTTTGAGTAACTGATTGTTGAGGCTGTTGATTGTTGAAATTTTATATTAAACTTTCATGAATTAAAATATTTCGAAATTTTCAAATATTTATTGTGACGTCGAACAGTAATTTCTTCAGGTGAAGAAATTTCTTTGTAGCAATTAAAACACTTAGAATTTTTCAAATATTTATTGAAATTGCTACAAAGTAATTTCTTCACCTGAAGAAATTACTGCGTGGCGATTACAATAAATATTTGAAGATTTCGAAATATTTTAATTCATGAAAGTTTAATATAAAATTTCAACAATCAGTTACTCAAAATGATATAATTTTTGATTTTTGTCTAAATTAAGTTTTTTCTGACAATTTTTTTCTATATTATTGCAGATTGTCCTATATAATATATTTAATTTATTTACAACAATCTTCATTGCAAATTACGTGTAACAAATAAACATATACGATTATTACAATAACAAGTAGAAACCTAAGCTCTTTTCAGAGTATATCTATAGCGATGAGTCAACAATCTGACATAACGTATGATGAAAAGGAGCAGATGCAGAGGTGGTTTTTCTGTGGTTCGCGAACGAACGGCCGGCATCTGTCCTCAAGATTAGAAGTGGGCGCTAAGCTCTCCCTACTTGCTCCTTACTTGCTTGCTCCATGAATCCAATTACTGGCCGAGTGTCCTCTCCTCCAATTTGTTTACTGCCCGTTTGGTCCGCATCGCAATTAACCCATCATTGACCTTTCATCCGAAGAACATGCTTGTGCAAAATAAAAAGAAAGAGAAAGTAATGCGGTTTTTGATTGGTACTTGTACGAAACTGCGGGTTGCTAATTGGCGGGGTTAATTTGAGCAATTGAGGTTGTTGCCAAAAATTATAAGCAGTGGCACAGGGTATGTCTGAAGAAATAATTAAAGAAAAATGGGTAATGAATAATTATATCGCCATGTGTTTTTGTGCTATTATTTTTTTCTTTCGTTTCAAAAAATTCTAAAATTTAATGAATTGAGAATGACAATTTTTATTATATATATATATATATATATATATATACATCTTTATTCAGACAATAACTTTATATAATATACAATTATATAGGACTATCGATCTGAGGTCTTTCTGCCCTTATTTTATATATTTCATATATTATTTATTATTATTGAAGTTGCTTTTATCATAATTTATAACTTTTATATATTTTTAAAATAATATATTGTTAAAATTATTTGTATAGTCTGTGTATAGATGTGTGCATATACCGAGGGTTAACCACTAAACCTGGCTATAAGGAAATAGTGTTATAGAATTTTAATATTTAATTATAATACATTTTCGTTTAATGCCATTTTGCATGAAGAAGTAGAAAGTTTGAATCATGAACACTCTTTCTTCAATTGAATAGTTATTCATGTTTATGACACAACTAAAATGTATCTGTCAACATGACATTACATAAAAATATGTCATGGCAATGTATTATATTCAATTAAAATTCTGTATAAGACTATTTCCCTATGGCCAGGTTTGGTGGTTAACACTCGGTATATATTTCATATATTAATTATTATTATTCAATCATCACAATTTTTAATTTGTTTATATATATTAATACAGAGAGAATTTTATTTCATTGAAAATAGCCTTAAAATAAGTATTAGAAAAGCTGCAACAGCATATTTTAAACATTTATTCAAGTTATCTGAAATAAATCGCGTACTGTTCTCATTTGTACTGTTTATGAAATTAATTATACTTCCTTCATTTATTGATATGTCCATGAGTTGTATGCGTGCAACATATTTTTGTTATTGAACATAGAACTATGTTCAATGAAATATAATACTCGCTGTATATATTTTAAGTCACTATTTGTACTTGAAATTGACTTTAAAGTCATTTATAGTAACTATTATGGTTTGAAGTTTACTTTAAAGTCACTGTTTTCACTACAAATTTACTTTAAAGTCATTTTACATTACTATTATTGTCATAAATTAACTTTAGAGTCACTATATTTGCTAGAAATTGACTCGTAAAGTCACTGTACTTGACTTTTATTGTCAAAAATTGACTTTATAATCATTCATCGTCACTATTTTAACTAGAAATTGACTTGATAGTCACTATTATTGTCAAAATATGTTTTCAAAGCCATTTATAGTCATTGTATTTGCTAGAAATTGATTTTAAAGTCACTTTACTATTATTGATAGTCAAAAAAATTGACTTGATTGTCGCTATTTGTACTATAAATTGACTGTAAAGTCATTTATAGTCATTATATTTGCTAGAAATTGACTTGAAAGTCACTTTACATCACTATTATTGTCAAAAAATGACTTTAGTCATTAATAGTCAATATTTTCACTATTATTGTCAAAAAATTATTTTAAAGCCATTTATAGTCATTATATTTGTTAGAAATTGACTTTATGGTCACTATTTGTACTATAAATTGACTGTAAAGTCATTTATAGTCACTTTTATTGTCAAAAAATTATTTAAAAGCCATTTATAGTCATTATATTTGCTAGAAATTGACTTCAAAGTCACTTTACATCACTATTTTTTGTCAAAAAATGACTTTAAAGTCATTGATAGTCAATATTTTTTACTATAAATTGACTTTAAAGTCACTATTTTCACCAAGAATTGACTTTAAAGGCATTTATAGTAACTACTTTGGTTTGAAATTGACTTTATAGTCAATATTTTCACTATAAATTGACTTTAAAGTCACTATTTTCACTAAGAATTGACTTTAAAGGCATTTATAGTAACTATTTTGGTTTGAAATTGACTTTATAGTCAATATTTTCACTTTAAATTGACTTTAAAGTCACTATTTTCACTGAAAATTGACTTTAAAGGCATTTATAGTAACTATTTTGGTTTGAAATTGACTTTATAGTCAATATTTTCACTTTAAATTGACTTTAAAGTCACTATTTTCACTAAGAATTGACTTTAAAGGCATTTATAGTAACTATTTTGGTTTGAAATTGACTTTATAGTCAATATTTTCACTTTAAATTGACTTTAAAGTCACTATTTTCACAAAGAATTGACTTTAAAGGCATTTATAGTAACTATTTTGGTTTGAAATTGACTTTATAGTCAATATTTTCACTTTAAATTGACTTTAAAGTCACTATTTTCACTGAGAATTGACTTTAAAGGCATTTATAGTAACTATTTTGGTTTGAAATTGACCTTATAGTCAATATTTTCATTATAAATTGACTTTAATGTCACTTTACATCACTATTATTGTTAAAAATTGACTTTAAAGTCATCGATAGTCACTATTTTCACCATAAATTGACTTTAAAGTCATTGATAATTATTGACTGGACTACCAATCGATACGTAATATTTTGTACCCATTATTTGGAATCGTTAAACTAATTCTACATTTCTAGGGGTCATTCCGTGACTTCCACCTCTATAACTCATGTGATTTAATTTATTTAAAAGAGATTTCCGTTGATAAATATATCAACGGAAATATCTTTTGTACAAAATGTGTAACATACAAAATTAACTTAAAATAATCATACTATCCACTAAACGAATAGATTGTGAGAAAAATAATAACAAAAAATACATAAAATAACTAAAATTGTAAGCGCAAAAATAAAAATAACTAATTAATAATATCTTAAAGGCAGAAAGACTATTTTAACGTAAAAATGACTGTTTTTTTTTGTATAAAAGATGAAGTCAATTTGAAAATTAATCATTATTTCTTTATGGAAAATCTCTATTATTACCTTTAATATAAAAATAAAATGTTATGGTTATTTCGTAAATGGAATCGGCTCCTTTTCTTCTTTCAGAATTTTACATTTATTCCATCATTTTTGCTCTTCACCAATTTTAAATGACACACATATTAAAATAACATTCAACATACTATACAGGACATAAATAAACTTGTAACTGATTAAATTGAATACACTGTATGTTTAAATTTGAATATTTTCGGATATCTTATTTTTCAAAAAATGTATTAATTTGGTCAAAAGACATTTTTATTCAGACATTTACATAGTACAATTACAATAACATTTATATATAATTGATTTATGTGTTTTTCTGGGCTATCGTTCACATGTCTTTCTACCCATGGTCTGTACAACGCTCTATCACATATTCTCTGAAACAAAATAAGACGATTTAACTAAACTTATCTCTATCCAAAAGTGGTTCCTAAGCCATTTATGAGGTCTCAAAGATATTATTATTATTTTTTTTTTCATTATTTTTCAAATATTTTTATTTTGGACTTAGGTAAGAAAACCTAATTTGGCACATTTAATTTTCTGCAAGATCATTCAATTTTACGTATTTTTTGTCTCATTAAATTTTGCTATTTTCCCCACAAAAAAATATTTTTATTTGTCAAAACAACAAAGAAATAAAATTCTAAAAAAAAAAATGTTGTATTGCTGAAAATGGCAATCAGTTTGAACATTTGTTGTGAAACTAATAAATTTATGTTTATTGTTAGGTACCTATCTTTATTTCTACTTTGTTAATTGTTTTGAGAAGCAAAATATTGTTCATAATTTTATTACTTTTTTTTGACAAATAAAAATATTTTTTTGTGGGGAAAATAGCAAAATTTTATAAGAGACAAAAAATACGTAAAATTGAATGATCTTACAAAAGAAATATTCCTTATGATTTGACCTGTTGAATAAAAAGATTTAGGTATCTTAAGAAGTCGATGGTCCTAGTTTGGCCACTTACTTTAAACGTAGGATAAAGAAACATATCGCAAAAAGTGCATGGTATCGTGCCAAATGAGGTTTTCTTACCTAAGTCCAAAATAAAAATATTTAAAAAATAATGAAAAAAAAAAAAAATATATATATCTTTGAGGCCTCGTAGATGGCTTAGGAACCACTTTTGGATAGAGCTAAGTTTAGTTAAATCGTCTTATTTTGTTTCAAAAAATATATGGTAGAGCGTTGTACAGACCATTCGGTTACACACAATATGGCAACAAAAATTTATTATAACAATTTGTACAATTGTGTTAGTAGTCTGTCATGGGCTATCCATCATAGGTCTTTCTACCCTCCTTTAGTTTTATTATTTCACGTTTTTTTTAATAAAAAATCAGTACTAATCGATTTAGCTCCATTCACATTGAATCTACTGTGTGTTTAATTGGAACGCGTAGCCGGCTCTTGTTAATTCTCTGATGAATGTGCGTGTTTTAATTGGAGGCGCAGTCATAATTGCACCAAATCCATCTTAAGCGACCATTACCGTTAATAAATTTAGGCAATTATTCTTATTGCTTCTAACTGTTTCGTACTTGAAGATGCGCCACAATTTATTTGACTCCGCCAATTTCAATTGACACACTAAATTCCCGCACACTCGCCAAAATTAATCGCCTCGCAAAACGAAAAAATGAATTCATTCACAATTTACAATTTGAAGAGAAGTCATCGTGTGTTTAAGTAACTTAATTTATAATGGTTTAATTGGGTAATTTAATGTCTACACTTTATATTTACAAATATTTTATATAGCTAGCATAGATTTTTCTATGATATTATCTTAAATTCATGACATTTGAATACAAATTCATTTTGATAAATTTGTTATAATTATAGAAGGAAATATGATTTTTACTTTTACTTAGATAAATTTATTATAATTATGGACGGTTTACATTCTTCCAAAAAATATATATATGGGAAATTGATGATGTAAAAATGCCCCTTAAAGTAATTGTAGTTTACAATATGGTAACAAACATTGATTATGTATATCACACAAAAATTAATTAATTGTTAAATGGCTATCGACCAGAGGTCTTTCTGCCTAGTAATTATAATAAATCGTCTAAAAATCGTTTAAAATCCTAAAAAAATCTACATTTTTAAAACTTATATTCTTTTAAATTTACTTAATTTAAAATCATAAAAATGCTACAGTTCTAAAGCCTTAAGTTGTATTTGATTTGGAGGATCTTCAAAAACTATTTGCATAAATTCAATCGATTTTTGTTTTGAAGATTGTGTTATTGGTTGAGAAAAAATATTTTTTTAATTAAACCCTGATAGATGTTATTCCAGTTTCAACACCTTATAAATTCTTTTAATAAAATAAGTCACGTTGTATTTTACGTATTCAAGGCGTAACAATTTTGATTTGACTGTTGATCCTAGGAGAACACAAAAAAGTGCGTCGAGGCAATTTGTCTTAAGTCGTGCAAATTTATAAATGGGCTGCGGTGGGCGTGCGTGAATGGGCCAATAAATAAATTAGGGTTATCGCACTGTTTAAGCCACATTTAAATAATATAATTTCGTGTGCACAAGAGTTGTACCGTATTTGTACTCCATTTAATAAATTACACCGGATTGATTCAATTAGAATTTCTTCACTCTATATTATTCTTTGAACTATTTAAAACACCTCACTTTTTACGAATAGAAAATAGATTAATTGAAATAATGAAAAGTATTACTATGTTTCTATGATAAAAGAGTTTAATCACGTGATTGCAATTTAATTGTATGGTCCATTTTTACAGACATTATATTATGTACAAATAATTTATCTATTCTGTCTAATTAACCAATAAGATTTTTTTTTTTGCAAATTAAGCAAAAATTGTTTAAATATCAATTGAACTGCACAATTATAAGCTTTTTATATATATATAGATATATATATATATAATCTAAAATCCCCATCTACCATAATAGTGGTGTAGGGGTTATAAGCTTTTTTAATTAATGAAAAAAGAGATAGGTTTAAAAATGAAACATTTTGCTCGTATCACCCAGTTGTTTTTATTCCGTAACTATAGTTTCGGCCTATATGGTTATTATCAAACGGGTATAGGTCGAAGCTATAATTACGGATTAAAAACAAGTGTTTAATATTTAAACCTATCTCTTTTTATATAACTTTTATTATGAAGTGGATGGATGCATTTGTTATTTAATAGATTTCTTACACCTATTCCATTATATTTTTTAATAATCTTCACATCTTAATACTTTTATATTTCTTTTTGAAGATTGTGTCCGTGATTTGATGTCTATCTATAACGTAGGAGTAATTGTTACAAGGAAATAAAATCCATTTAAATTCGAATAGATTCAATTTGAACTTGCTTCTGAAACCAATTTCAAGACACAATAGAACAAATTATTTTTTTTATGCAATCGTGATAATCTATTTGTGGACGGTTTATCATTACTCACAATAAAAAAAGTGTTAAAATACATTTTATTATCCGGCTGATGGCCAATTCATACAAGAATATTTGTTTAAAGTTTAAATACATTATTAAAAATGTTAAAAAATATTTGTTTTAAGATTATTAAAAGAAAATATGTACATTTGATTGTATTAAAGCCAAGAAATAATAACGCAATTGTGGGGGATGTACAATTCTAGTTTTTGCTGGTTCATAAATATTTAAGCAGCAATTAAATAAACGTATTAATAAAAATAAATTTTAAAATAAAATTTATTCTGTTATGGAAAAATAAAAATATTATTATTATTATTATTATTATTCTCCTTCTAATTACTCTGCACAAAGTAAGTATAAAGAAAATACAAATATCCATCGAAGCAACAACTTCCTGGGCAAAAATCCACGCCCTCCGACGATTTACACAATATGTATTTGCTGTTTCATCTCAGCAATGCTGATAAAGCAATGTTTTTTTGAATAAAAAATATTTCACACAAACCAAATTAACCATGCATGAAAGGCCATCTGCTCACACGTGTTTCGGGATTTATCCCTCGTCAGGAAAGCTTTACTTCTGCTCTGCAATTAAAGGCTTACAAAGTAAGTACAAAGAAAATACAAATATCTATTGGAACAACTACTTCTCGGGTAAATACCCACGCCGGAAATTGAATTACACAATAGATATTTGCCGATGCATTCCAGCAATGCTGATAAAGCAACGTTTTTTGAATCAAAAATATTCCACACAAACAAAAATTACCATACATGTAATACACGTGTTTCGGGATTTTTCCCTCGTCTATACAGATTTACCTTATATAATAATAAATCTTTATTGCCCAACAGGAAATATACATCCCAATTACAAGAGAATATATGAAATGTTGAAAAACGTGAAATATTATTAAAAATCCAAAGCAATTTTGTAAAAATAAATTTTGTTAATTTATTACCAAAAGAAGCATTTTTGGCGCTTATTGTAATAAATCATATCTCACGAATCAATAAATCGATTTTTGTGAACTTGTGACTATTGTTCGAATAAAACTTTATAAATTCAAATAAAATTAAGCAAAATTGGAAAATAATGTTTTCTAAACAGTTTGTCTGAGATGAAATCTATAATATTTTATAAATATATTGTTTTTTTTATAGATTATATTAAAACAAAAAAATATGTATCTGCGAAAACTTACGAAGTAGCAGAACACCCTCAGTTCTGCTTACATCGTAAGTTTTTAATTGCAGAGCAATTAGAAAGAAAATAATTAATTAATTAGTTTCAAATTATTTTCTTTTAATTCAATTAAAACTGCAATGTGAAATAATTTAATCATTTTTAAATAAATGCCCAAATCAGATTTGTTAATTAATGTTTGCTTACATGCGCAGAGATACATATTTTTTGAATGTTTTAATATAATCTATAAGAAAAAAAATATATTTATAAAATATTGTAGATTTCATTTCAGATTGAATGTTTAGAAAACATTTTTTTCTATTTTGCTTAATTTCATTTGAATTTATAAATTTTTATCGTAAAAGTAATCACAAGTTCATAAAAATCGATTTATTGATTCGTGAGAAATCATATCTCACGAATCAATAAATCGATTTCTTGCAATAAGCGCTTAAAAATTCTTCTTTTGGTCATAAATTAACATATACCTCTTTAAATTAAATAAAAATGATTTGAAAATAAATAAATTATTCTCACATTTAACTCTGTAACTTTTTATTTTCGTAAGTACGTTAAACAAATGAATATTAAAACAACTAAGTCCCGGGCAAATACCCACGTCGTACATTGATTAATTTATAATATTTTTTTTTTAATAACTGTGACCAAGAGAATGAATACTCTTCTATTTATATACCTCTTTGTTTACAAAATTGCTTTGACTTTTAATAATAGTCTTACTAACCTTAGCTAGATAAATGTAAATTCACAGAAATTAAACATGAAACTTTTTCTGTTTCACAAATTCTGACATAATTATAAAAATTATTTGTGACTTAAATAAAACAAATATTTGAAAATAATTAATACATTATTCCCTTTTTATCTATTGTGACATTTTGACTTACGTTACGTAAGTACTTTAAAACAAATTTACACTTTACTGATCACTGAGGCTTCTACTTCGTTATACATTGTGTAAGATTATAATAAAACACTTTTTTAACTTTGTTTGTATAACAGAATTTTATATTTAGTGACTATAAATTCTGTTATACAAACAAAGTTAAAAAAGTGTTTTATTATAAATTTACACTTATATAATGGACACTTGCTGTTGCACAGAAATAACATTGCATAAAGCAACATTTTTTGTGTCGTTAATTTTGCAATTAAAACCAAAGTTAATAGTCAATAAGCGTAACTTTATTGGTTAGTAAACTACGGTTTGGATTACAGAAATAATCAAATCATTTACCTTAGGATTTAGTTTTGAGAATATATTCTTGTCCGAAAGGTGCTATTGAATTATAAATTAGTTAGAAAAAAAAATGGTAGAAAAACTACCATAAGATTATTCCTCTAAAAGTAATTTCCCTCAATATTTTGTGCCTTTAGTTGTAAAAAAATAGTAGAAAAATACCATAAGATTATTCCCCTAAAACTAATTTCCCCCAATATTTTATACCCTTAGTTGTAAACACTTTATTTTCTATATCTGAAATTATTTTACATAGTGTAATATGTTTCACCAAGTGCCAGATGAGAAGTTAATCCAAGAAATTATATTTTCTGTATGTTCTATCATGGGTTAATGTCCTAATTTACTCCTAGCTTATTTTCTTTCTTTTCGCTTCTAAATTTTGTCATTCCTAGTTTTTAATACACTTCTAGTGTATTTCATTTTTTACGTACAAGTCAATATCACAGGAAAGAAAATAGAAAGAAATATTTTTCATGTTGTGGAGGAGTGTTCTACAATACACAAAACAGCAAACTCTTTTTCAAATATATGTTGATTTATTGAAGCAGTAATAATTAGTGAGGGAATATAACATAGTTCGATTTTTCACTTGTTCGAAGCGTCAGATCTTTATTCGGTCGGTTGACCCAATCAAACGGTTCGAATTGTTCGATGGGTGCGAATGATTTGGTTAGTTTGAACGATTTGATCGGCTTAAAGTGATTCAAGAAAAAATGATTACGAATCGAAGATACTTGTTAGTGAGTACGTGAAGTTTTCTTGATAGTAATATTTATATTATATTACACTTCTTTATTACGAATCCTTTATATTTGATTAAATTTGTACATAAAATGTATACAATATTGTAAAATAATAAATAATGGTAGATCGTATCGAAATGTTCGAACTGATTGATTGGATCTTATTACTTGAGCAGTTCGAACACTGTCGGATATTTCACTTATTGGATCTTGCCCATCACTAAAGATAAAATCCAAAATATTTTAATTTGGATTTTAATGTAAAATGAAATATTTAATGAGAACAATACAAAAATATTTTAAAAAGGTTACTTGTCAATTGGCTATCGACTATTGGTCTTTCTTTCTGTTTTTAAAATTTCTATCCTTGTTTTTTTTACAAATTATTTCGTCGTTGATCGTCATTGTTAAACTGTCTTTTGAAATCGACAAATTCAATTAAACTGTCTATGCCTTCGAAGGATGTAATGAATTGAAACATTGTTGTGATGGGATTTTTACGGATGGGTCTTGTGTTTCGGGCACGAGGGAAACATGAAGTGTATAGAACGTCGAGAGTAGTTAGATTTAGGGCAAACTTTTGGGAGATGAATATGATAGGTTATTCAATGAAAATGATTTTTGTTTGTTCATATGAGAGTGTGTGTGGTGGATTATGGAGTATTTAATACTTAGTACTAAAGACGTTGAATTCTTATTGGTCGAGATTTAATATATTTCATTTCTTGAATTAATTTCTCATCTGGTACTTGGTGAAACATATTACACCATGTAAAATATTGTATATTTCATATACAAAATTATCAAATTATCTTCTCATTATAACCACACATTCCATAGAGTACAACATTATTAAATTACTAATAATCTTGAAGCAATTATTAACAACAGCAATTAAGAAAATGTCCTGAATTCCCCCGCATTACAACTTCGATAAAAAATTATTTATAAACAAAGAAAAAAAACAACAATTTTTGTTGTTTATTTTACCAAACTGCTTAATATTTGTACATGTCGATGGTTTATGACGTTTGATAATCGGCAAAAGAAAGCACGCGCTGTGAAATCAATTTAATAATGCGATATTTATGTGGCAGTGATAGATAAGGCGGACGGGTGGCATTTTAAGTCGTAGGGTCAAGCCGAGCCGAGGCTCCAAGAGGCGACCTAGAAGTGACCTGAAGCGCCTCCTTCATTGATAACTTGATAACGGCCATTTTATCCCGCGTTTACATACTTACTTGTGTGTGAGTGTTGTCGCGAGTACAACAATGCCACACTACTTAGCATATCCGTTCGGCTAATCTAACGCCATTCATACTATAAATAACTGAAAATATGTTGTCTGTCAACACAATGAGTGCTTACTATATTCTTGTAAGGGTCTGTGAAATATTTCCATAAATGTTTCCAAAATGTATGATTTGGGTGATTTTATTTTAAATTCAGATTCCACTTCTATATATATATATAAATCTTTATTGGCAGATTATTTTTAACAAAGTAATAATAATAAATGAATACAATAAATAACTAACATAAAAATAAATTCTTCTGCCAATTGGCTATCGACCGTTGGTCTTTCCGCCTTCCACTTCTATTTTATATGATTTCAATTTTAGAATAAGTATACTATATATAATTCCACAGTTTGAAAATTATTTCACGAGCTATAAACGTAAACATAACCATAACGTAATTAGTTAAAATCGAATAATTTAAAATAAATCTCATAATTATTATTTTAAATTCTTCGATTTTAACTAATTACATTGGTAATTAATACCAATGTAATTACATTGGTACAAATTACTTTTAGATTAGAGAAATGTAAATATATATATATATATATAAATTTTGGGAGTACGTACAGAATTAAGGGTTAGTGGGTTAGGGGTGTAATTAATATTATGTGTTAAATTGGTATATTTGTAACATCTCTGTGGAAACAGATTCGGATTATCTTGTAAATTAAGGAAAATATTAAAGTTTGAAATCTATGGCTAACTTTACATCCGCAGAAATCGTAGCTTTTATATTGTACCGTAGAATTTTTTATTTACAAATAAAAAGATTGTTACTTCACAATATTGAAGTTTGAAATTTATGGCTAACTTTACATCTGCTTTTATATTGAACCGTAGAAGTTTTTTATTTACAAATAAAAAGATTGTTACTTCACAATATTAAAGTTTGAAATCTATGGCTAACTTAAATCTGCTTTTATATTGAACTGTAGAAGTTTTTATTTACAAATAAAAAGATTGTTACTTCACAATTTATTTTATGTTAGATGTACATTTCAAGATACAATGTGCTCATTATCAATAAAAAAGTTTTTATTAGTTGAAACTCCATATTTATCAATTTATTTATTTACATAGTTAAATTATCGGATTTTTTTTTATTTTATGTAATTTTATTTATTTATTTAACGGATTTACCTTTTTACAAATCTACAATGTAATTAATAATATTTATGTATAGTCGATTGTAGAACAAAAATAAAGAAATAATAACAACAAGAAAAAAAAAAACTAATTGGCGCCGCTAGATGATATTTCATAACAATCATGATCTTATATTTTTTTCTTAGGCTTTGATGTAGATTAATTAATTTGAAGACATGAGGAAATCCATTCCAAAGTTCCGTCCGCATTAAAAATACCTTTTTTCCCTTCCGTAGAAATTACATAAAATTAAAAATAGACCTCCCCGTCCGAAATGTTCTCATGTGCCCGTAAATAACATTACAATCGGCGCTTTCAAAAACCGTAAGTAGCCATGATGAAACACATGCTCCCTGAAGTAGCTAGACACGAAAAGATAAAGACCAGAAGCGCACTTAATTGCAACAGCGACTCGCGGAGAGGGTGAGAGTGCGGATCCGGCCTGTTTGTATATTATTTGTACGCTCGGTGATTACAATCATGAACGTGGACGAAGCCGAACAAAACAGATCCAGGCCTACTGGATGGCTTAATGAGGAAGTGGGGAATTAGGCAACCCGTCTGCTTTGTCTCACTAAATTATTGCGTCAGTTAAAAGCCATTTATTCGTTCCCTTATTATAACCGCATCTATGTATTTACGAGAGATCTCCCCCTCAATAAATAAATAATTATGGAAGAAGGGGTGTAATTGATAACAATTGCCGCTGGTTGTTTAACAAGTTTGTTTATGCTTTTGTGATTCCTGGTGGTTTTTTTGACGCTCTCGTAAAAAATATATTCATGGGGATAATTGGACAGGAAATTGTATTTAATTGTAATTAAACTTGATGATCGTAACTTGTGTTTATATTTAGTTAAGAGCAACACTTATCTATAGAGATTAATATTAATAAATTATGTTAACATTTTCTTTGAACCGTTATAATTTTATCACATATAACAAATATACATATGTAAACATAATATTACTCTTTGTAGGAAATATAAATAAAGAAGGTTGATTTTATTAAACAGAATTAAAAAAAATTCAAATGTAAGATATTTAGAAATAAACAACCTTTGAGAACTATTAGAATGAAAAAAAAAACAACAATTTATAACACTCATATTTCTAAATTGTTGCATTTTCCATTAAAACTGTTATGATTTTGCAAATTGAACTTTTTGCCCTATAATTCCCATTGGGAGTGAAAAATAGAAAGAAATAGAAATTATTATTCCTAAAATTCATCGTTTCATTTGTACACAACTGTCAAATTTACAAATCCCTATCTAAACGACAGATTTAGTGCGACGGAAACGTATTATCATTTTCAGGAATACACGCTCAGTTTATTTTTTAAGCTTTTGCTGCTTAAAAAAACAGCCTTTTTGCAAAACAAAATTATTCTAACAGTTTTCACCCTTCAAGCTTTGAGTGAAATGTGATTAGGGTTAAATAGGCAGAACTATTTCATATATAATTTTATATTGACTCAACTAGTTTTGCCTTTTGATAATGTTGTAAAATGCGAAACTAATTAAGTCAATATAATTATTATTGATAATAGAGGCTTCTACTTCGTTATACATTGTTTTAAGTTTTAATAAAAACGCTGATAATGACAAGTGAAAATTGTTGAAACTATAGTCACTAAAACAAAATTAAAGTTATGCAAAGTGAATCAGCGTTTTTATTAAAAATATAATTATATTATATTATATTATATTATATTATATTATATTATATTATATTATATTATATTATATTATATTATATTATATTATATTATATTATATTATATTATATTATATTATATTATATTATATTATATTATATTATATTATATTATATTATATTATATTATATTATATTATATTATATTATATTATATTATATTATATTATATTATATTATATTATATTATATTATATTATATTATATTATATACATTATACAGAGAACTTTTTTTATCAGTATACATTTCCCCTATGTATACCTGCAAAATACTCGAGTCAAATGCATTAATGTATGTGTGTTTAGTTGCCTATAACACGCAACTGAATATACATATGACAAATAGTCAACTCAACATACACACATTAATCACACACATTAATTTTTGCAGGTATACACTTCCCCTAATGTATACTAATAAAAAAACCTCTTTATATATATTCTCTCTGTGATTTTACTTGATTTACCTTTTTATATTTATTAATTTAATATATAAAAGAGAATAAAAAAATTCGTTATTATTGTTGCAATCTATAAGAATTTAGAACAAACACAAATTGTTATTATTGTTTATAGTAGGACGTCAAACATTTACCATAGGATGTAGGTGATTGAAGCGTAACGGTTATATAAAAGCGCAAACATTTATTGGCAATTACATTTTTCTATCTAATGAAAAATTTCCGGCGCCCGCACAACATATAAAGTCCAACGCTTATCGGCGACGATTAAAACACACGGATTCCAAAACGTAAACACGCTTTTCCCGCCGAAACACCGGCTCACGTGTATTTATACAATAAATCACCGCCTTCCCGAAGAACACCCAAGCCACCCATAAAACGAGGCGCCAGACGGTTAAAAACAGAAGCACCTTGTAAACACTAAACAACATTGATAAGAGGCGCCGACTGCAGAATTAAAGATGAAAAAAAAAAAAGAATGAAACGAACGTTTAATGCGTCTCGAGATTATTTCTCAATCAAAACATCATGTTTGTAAGCTACTGATTGAGATTTTTTGTTTTGTTAATTAGATAGTCTGTCAGTGAATTTGAGGAAATGATGTATATTACAATAATTGTGTAATTCTGTATCTAAAACAAAAAACTATAAGCATGAAGGACTCATCTACTTTTAGTTTAGAAGTTTAAACTGCAAAAGGAGGCAGCAGCTGGTAAAGACAGTTTTGACCATTTATTAGATCATTTGTTTGTCTTTATAACCATTAAAATGAGATAATTATTAAGATTTTTGCTTGAGTAATAAATTTCCGTTAGTCATTTATGTGTGATGAATGGTGATTTGAGGATGTTTGAATTTTTGAGGGATATTGAGAATTCTGGTAATGCAGCGAAGGTTTAAAACATAGAAAACCTAAATTCATTCAGCTAGGTCCCCCAGAATAAAGTCAGAAAGTTATGGATTTCAAGTCAAAATTTGGAAACTCCCTCAAGTTCCTTCGGTTTCTGTTTAAAAGTTCCAGGGTAAGGGAAAAATCCTTTATTTCAGCAATTAATGCACCAATTAGATTTTGGATTTTATTTATTAGTTTTTTTGTGAATGAAATAGTAAAATGGAGATTCAGTAAATAAATATTTGGATAAATAAAACACTTAGTTTTATACCACTTAACAATAAAAAAGTTACTAAGTGTTTTCTTTATCCTAATACTGGAAATGTACCACGAAGTAAATGCCTCATAGATTTAAGAAATACATATTTCTTAATACATGGATTTAGATAATTCTTGTTATTATTTTACAGAATTATTTTCCTTTAGATTACTTTATTTATAATCGTAGGTCCTTCTACAAAATATAGATGAAGCATTGGAAAAAATGGTAAAACTATTTAAATTCTAGTGCAATTCTGTCATTTCGTGCAGGAGAATATTACACTGCCGGTATCCGTATTGTAAATTGTGTGATAAAGGGTGTGTTAATGGACCTATTTAGCAGTGTTCAGCGTTGGTATGTTGAGGAGGACGTGGACGATTGTAATAAATTTCAATTTTATTTGTGACCGTGATTGATGCCCCGCAACGGGCTTTTTCAAATGTGACACACTTCTGCTATCTAACAAACTCCACGCCATTATGTAATGCAACACAATGGTTTTGTGTCGATGTTTCGCATTATATGTAATTTATATAATTAAATTGCAATTAATTTATCATTACACATAATTAATAAAAGTAAATGAAGTGATTTTAATAACAAATAAGAGTCATAGTGGAATAGCGAAGATGAATCATTATATTAAATGGTAACAGTGGATTTCATTCGAATGAAGCATAATTATTATTATTACTAACAATATATCTTAATTCCACACAAGTAATAGAATTATCTACATTATCGAATTTCATTCGAATGAAGCATAATTATTATTATTAATAACAATATATCTTAATTCCACACAAGTAACAGAATTATTTACATTATCGAATTTCATTCGAATGAAGCATAATTATTATTATTAATAACAATATATCTTAATTCCACACAAGTAACAGAATTATTTACATTATATGATTTTATTATTATACATAAAACATGATTATATTGTTTTGGAATTGGCTATCGACCAGAGGTCTTTCCGCCTGTCTTTGTTTAGCCGTGAATATTACTATTATTTGTATTATTGTTATGTTTTTTATTAGTTATGTGTCAGTAAGTGTTCGGACAGTATGTATTATAGTATTGCTTTGATGTAGATTTAGTGGAATATTCTGAACTATTCCGTACATGAAATGTTAAATATAAAGTATACGTTATTTTTAACCTAACAATTTAAATATACAAGTCAAATAAAAATTCATATCAATCCGACAAATAGTTCTGAAGATATTTAAATTTAATCGGTTCTATACTTTTTGAACACCCTGTGAACACCCTGTATATTTAACATATAATTTTGTGGGAAACTTAAAATATACGGTTTATAAAAGCACAAATTGGACGCGATTAAACGAGAGCAGAGTGGCGCAGTGGAAGCGTGCTGGGCCCATAACCCAGAGGTCCGTGGATCGAAACCACGCTCTGCTATATCTTTCTTTTTTTCTTATTTTTTATATATTGAAAATCTTTATTTCTGAGTATTACATTATTTAATTTTATAATACATATAAATACAATCATTTACACATTGTTAGACCTCAGAAAATGGCTATCGACCGTCGGTCTTTCTGCCCTTTATTTTTTACTTTAAAATACTTTTCCAGAATAATATTTTGTAGTTCTCTTATTAGTATAATTGAAACAAGTAATATAAACCAAACTAACATAAAAATATGTTCATTATTGTAAAAATAAAATTATTTTTTTTTTTAATACAAATGCCATTATTTTTTTTACCGATTTTTTTTGGTTTATTAAAAAAAATATGCATTAATTCAAAATTAGCGTATCTTTTCTGTGCTTTTTAAGTTCAATTTTATTTTAATTGAACTCAAAAAGCACAGAGAAGATTTTCCTATGATGTAAAAAAACGCGAGTCAAACTCATTGAAGCGATCATATACAGAGAGTTTTATATAAAACTCAATATAAATTAATCTACAGAGAGTTTTATATATATTGTACTATAGGCAACTAAACACATATGCTAAATAAATCCATTGCACTAAACTTCAAATTGTGTGACATATTTTGTCGAAAATAAAGGAAAAGTAGAATTTGTAGCAATGTATTCGATTCCAACAGTATAAGGGAAGAAAGAAACCTTATTTCAATGAAATATCCCGAACGGCTGATTCCTTCCACTCTGACAATTAAAAAAACATTTAAACAATTTTCTTCCGAAAGTTTTATCATGCCTTCAGACAAAAATCGTCTCAAAGTAATTCACTTGTTAACTAAATATGTTAAACTAAATATTTTGAGTTTCGTCGAAGGAAATCCGAAACCTCGTCGGAAATAATTGCCAAATTTTTAAAAATATTAAATCGTTCAGTACTGAAAACTTTGAACAATTTTAAATACAAATCTTTTAATTTGGAAACGATCAACAGTTATTTGAGGGAGAAAAGAATAGAGATGGGTGAAATGAAATTCAATCATTAATAATCAAGAATCAATTTTACAATAAATATTATTTACGGATGAATCGACTTTCGCTTTAAACAGTGAAGTTAATTCCCAAAAATTTCAGGTATTATTCTTATTTATTATTTATTTTATCATGCTAAACTTCTTCAATATCTCTCATGATTTACATACATAAACATCTTTATTTCTGAGATTGGAATATACAGTTACAATACAATATTTAACAATACACTAACGTTTACAATATAATTCCAACTCTGAAACTGGCTATCGACCAGTGTCTCATGATTTATTTTGTTGAGTTTTTTTTTTCAAGAGAACGAATGATACGATCTTCCAAATAATAGTATAATTTAATTATTTTTAGAATCATCCTAATCAACAGTATAAGATTTTTCCAACGAATTATCCAAAACGGCCGAACTTGGAACCATTATAAAATTAAACTTAACTTAATACAAGTTTAATTCTATATTAACAATGCTTTACAAAGTGATTAATGAGAAAAAAGTATCTGATATATTGGAACCATTAGTTCAAATCGTGTTTCCGATATATTTTGTTCAGAAGGATTTAAAAAAAAACAAGGAAAGAATGGATTCATATGGGCAAATCTTGTATTTCATTTCTAATTCGATTTTTTTTGCGATACGTCCTAATGGGGAGAGTGAAAATAATTTTAATTATTCTTCAGCTTTTTAATTAAACTTAATTATTCCACAACAAATATTTAATCATAAATTAAAGACAATTGTACATAAAATAACATTTTTGTCTTTAATATATTTATTAAATTAAAATAAATAATTTATGATTTATACTTTATGTTAGTGATGGGCAAAGTCGATCTTTTATTATTTCTAAATTGCCTTTTTTATACATATGTTTTGTAATCTTTTTAGAGCGTCACACTTTTCTTATAAAATTTTTAATATGTAGTTATAATTGTAATTTGGAAATGGAGATTCCGTTAATAAAGTAAATTGAAATTGAAATTAAGTATATTATAATTTTATGAATGTTTCTTATTATAAAAATATCAAAAATAACTTCCCATTTATTAATAAACATAAATTTGAAGTTACTTTTTCGTTTTAAATACTTAAAATTACACATTTAGTAATACTCGATTACTAATAATATTCGATTTTGCCCAACACTACTTTACATTATGAATGTGTTTATATTAAATTCATCCTTCTAAGCAAAATACGAATGTTTACATATTTTTTTAAGCGAGTTAAGAAAACGCCAGCCATGTGATTCGGTGTGTTTACATGCTTCTGCAGAATGTTTAATGTGACATAACATGTGCTTAATGTTTATCATCTTACTACCAGGATAACCTGCAACTTCTCAATATTAATATTTAATACTCGCGTATTCACTTCACAAACAAATATTTATTACTTTAATAAAACTGATCTTCTACAACAGTTTAATATAAATCTTCTATGAGCTGCTTGTCGAGAATATTTTTAATTTTAATATAAATATTTTTATGTTTCCGACCTTTTTGTATTTTTTACAACATATATTTCTAAAACGAAGTTAATTCACTTTTGTATGATAACGTTGACTGTCTATTTTCGTTGAATAAAAATAAATTATCCTTTTATTCAAGGATAATAAGCAATCATTTTGAAACAAATAAATGCGCTTTTCTTAATGATCTGCTCAATTCGTTTGTATTAAATAAAAATGATTTGAAAATAATTAATTAATTCTTTTCACATTTAGCTCTGTGACTTTTGACTTACGTTACGTAAGTACGTTAAACAAATGCACATTAAAACAACTACTTCCCGGGCAAATACCCGGATATTGAATTACATAATGTACACCTGCTGTTGCACATCAATAAAATATTGCATAACGCAACAAATTTTGATCCGAGAAAAATTTAATGTAAAAACAACAAAAGGAACGTTACTTAATTTAAGGCCATCTGCAGACTCGTGTTTAACGTTCTTACGTAACGTAAGTCAAAAATCACAGAGCTAAATGTGAAAATAATTTATTAATTATTTTCAAATCATTTTTATTTAATATATTTAAATAACCGTGACCAAGTGAATGAATAATACTCTTTTCTATTTATATCAATTCGTTTGTTTAAATTTTTAGAAAATTCTAACTCAATCTGAGAAATTAAGAATTATTATGTTACATTGAGAATCGATTGCCAACAAGTCGAAAAATCAGTTACGCTAATTTCCTGCTATTGAAACAAACTTATTTCTGTTCGCAGTAAATACTCCCTAAATTTTATGACATTAAAGAAAACAAATTTTATGAAACACACTTTTATGAAAAGTATAATTAATTTAATTAAATATATATATTTTTATAACAATCTTTATTAACAATCAAGTGTACAAGAACATAACAAAAATTGATACAGTATAATACAAAAAAAATAAATAATTATTAAATTATATATTTAGTTGTAATATTGATTTTTCTTGCATATGTTGTGTAAAAAGGAGATACCGTAAATAAACATATTATTATTATTATAAATAGCTATCGATCATAGAGCGATTAAATATTTGTTTACAATATTAGTTTTAAATCATAACATTTTTTGTATATTTAATGTCTTATATTTTCCTTGTTTTAAACGAATATCAATTCGTATAACTAATTGATCTTGAAATAAAGTTTTCGTATTTCAATTGTTAATGAACCGACGTGTTTCAAGCAGCGGAAATACCACCATGTGAGTGTAAATATTTAATAAATTCGTATGTTTCAATTAAGCATTCTTGAAAGTAGGTGATGTTTACTGCCCACATTCATTTAATGCCGCATAAAAGGTTACCAGAAAAGCGTGACAAAAGCGGCGCCATTTGTAAAGGAGTCCATTTTTTTTAGTTGTTTTCATGCGTTTTTTTAATTGACAGGAAATGGAAAATTTTGAAATGAAGTAATTAAGATTTTGTAACGGTCAAGACAAGTATTATAAATGATTGAAATTAATATCAATTTATAATGACGGAAAGCCAAAATACTTTAGACGCTGATTTTTTTTTATATTAATGAAACATTTATTCTAACACAAAAAAGTTTTGTTTAGAGCTAAAATATTTAAAAACTGGACTACACTTAAGGTTGCGGTTTAGTGGAAAGAGATAGCTATATAGTAAAATGGAAATAATCGTTTGAAAATAGAGCTATTCTTTTGGATTTCATAATATGAATGTGTATTTACATTTTTTATCTACCAAGTATAAAGTATCAGTCTAAATAAAAAATAAATCGTTAATTTTCATGTATTACGTCAATTTACTAGTTCAAGTTAAAAAAGAAAATTGTGAGATATAATGAAATTAATAGGTCATGTCTGCTAAGTTATTTGAATGCAGAATTTAGTGAAATCCTTTAAATTTTTATTGCACAAGTTTTTATTAGCAAAAATTTAATTTAAAATTTGCTATAAATTTGATCAATTTTCATTGTTTTTCATAACTATTTTTCACAGAAACTAAACATTAAAATAATTTTTAATTTATCTGATGAAATTCCTGCTTATTTTAAGATTATTTTAATGTATAATACAATATTGTTCATTGATCACAACAACAATCTAACTCAAATTAGTGATTATCCATATTTGTATAGCTATCTCTTTCTTCTAAACCGCACCCTTAAATAAAATTAATCATTTTATTTTCAATATCTCTCAATAAATACTTACGTGCGTTTTAAAAGATCAGAGTACGATCTTTGCTATTTTATGGCGTGTATTCTCATACACGTAAATATATTGAATTTGTATTACTTTAATATTAGTTTAAGGTGCAATTATTTTAATTCATGACTGTCATATACAAGAATTAATCAATGATGCTTATAATTTAACATTATTTATGAATTGGTGTCTATGTGAGTTTGTTGATGATGTATCCTTCACACGCATAAATTAAGCATTTCTAGTGCCGTAGTTGTGCATGTGTTGATTTTTATTGGTGTGCAACGGAAGTGACAATTGGTGTGCGTACGGTACGAAAACTAAAACAAAACGATTGACCATCAGCGGACCAGAAGAGCACTCCTTTCCCACGAAAGCAACATACGCACTTCCACTCTCTCCAAATTAATTTCAATTATCTAATTCGCGCTAATTAATATACACAAGAAAAAAAAAAAAAAACAAAACAAACCAGACGTTGCTGACTATGAATGGAAATAGTATCAGACATTTTGTCAGTTTTAATTGGATTGAATGAGTTATAGAATTTATTTTGAATTACACAGAATGTATGTATACCTGAGAAAAAGGCTAATGACCCGAAATCAATCGAGTGTTTAAAGGTTTTAATATTTAGACATTGGTAGTTCATATTGTATGAAATAAATATGAATAAAATATTAAAAATCAACCAATAAAACACAGATTAGATTGAATAACTTTAAATTCTCGACTAGTTTCGGGTTATTAGCCCATTTTCAAGAGTATTTTAAATTTTAAATTCTCTTGAAAATGGGCTAATAACCCGAAACTATTCGAGAATTTAAAGTTATTCAATCTAATCTGTGTTTTATTGGTTGATTTTTAATAATTTATTCATATTTATTTCATACGAGTGTTTAAAGTTATGTATAATATAATGTGCGTTTAGGTTTTGTTTAATACGAAGATTTTTAATATTTTCTGCATATTTATTATTTTAAATATTATATAATAACTCGAAATCTCAATGCATACCCCTAGCTGGGCCAAGCATATTCAAATATGTTATGATGCAGGAAAGAAAGCAAAGAAGGTATCCCATACCGTCTCATGAAAGACGCCATGAAGTGGTTCCAGCAGAAATACGTCGGTATCATACTTTCCAGTAAGAAGTAATTTATTTCAGGCTAGGACCGATTATTTTACGTGTATAACAGATAGACGTATATGATTTACATTTAAGCCAATAAAAACACTTTATTACACAAAAAAAATATATCGAATCTGTAATACTTGTCATCCCTACGGCCTCGCACTATTGAACGCTAGTACTAGGCTACTGATAGCTGTTTTCTAACTTTATAAAAAAATAGTGTTTTAATGAAGATATTTTAATTGGACATTGGTGTCTGCCAGCGTTTTTCTGGATTTTTATTTAATCAAAATCATAAAAAATAATAAAAAGCATTTCGCCAAATAACCATGGCGCTCAACCTGGTAATAATTACATGCCTTAATTACAAATGAAAAGATACATACAAATAAAATTATTTTAAAATTTTAAAATTAATTGTTGAAACCGTTAAAGTTTCAACAATTTCTCATTATATATTTAACATTAATTTTCACATTATGATTGTTTTGTATGTTTATTAATATCATAATTAATGACGAGTATAAAATCCAGTGCTCATAAACTTTGTAATTACTATTATTTTTTTTATTTTCAGTGTGAAGAAGGCTGTAGACTCTGGCGATCGGCGTTGAATTCTTCTTGTCAAGCAGTTTGTGTAAGTATGCGAAAAAAGTCCCTGCTTCATCAATATAAGTACGTACAGTAGGAACAAGAACAGCACAACATGTTTGCAATTTATGGGTCGCAACCTTGTCAGTGTTAAAAAAGTCAATTGATAGCAGTTGTTGACTGAAAATTAATCGTTGTTTTGCCTGTCGCGAAATTGTTTACCACAAATTGAATTCTCTCTCTTTCTGTCGATTATATTGTTTATATTTTGATACACATTACATATGAGCATGGAGTGTGAAGATTAACTGATTGTAATAAATGTAATTTTTGATATTTGAAATGTTTAATAAGTGTGCTGTTGATTTTCAACGATGTAAAATGAATAGAAAGAATGTATATATCTTTAAAATAAATGGTTATTCAAAATTAAGCAATAGATTTAAAAAAAATATTTATTCAATAAAAAATACAAACAATTTCAACGTTTCTAAAAAAAAATTTTTAAGGTTTTTTTTTTAAATAAACACTCTTAGGGCCGTTTTACACACACAAGAATTCTCGCAGAAAGTTGTGCGAGTATTATATATAAAAGTTTTGCTATAATTATATATATAAAAATATTTTTCCTGTTTTACACAGCAAATAATTATTGTGAAAATAAGCAGAGCAGATTGTTTTTACAGTCGTCCAATACAAGCAGACGCGCCATTATGTAGTGTTTTACTGTTTTATATAATTCTTTTCTAGATTATTTTGAACATGTTCAATATATTTCTCGCGAGAATTCTCGCAAGAAATATATTATAAAAATCGCTGTAATGCACATGCGAGAATTCTCGCGAGAAATATATCGAACATGTTCAAAATAATCTAGAAAAGAATTATGTAAAACAGTCTCCCAATCATGTTAAGCAATAGCATACTACATAATGGCGCGTCTGATTGTATTGGACGACTGTAAAAACAATCTGCTCTGCTTATTTCCACAATAATTATTTGCTGTGTAAAACAGGAAAAATATTTTTATATATTTATTATAGCAAAACTTTTATATATAATTCTCGCACAACTTTCTGCGAGAATTCTTGTGTGTGTAAAACGGCCCTTACATAATATAAATTTTATTCGCGACAATTGTTTCGCACGCTCTTCAGGCTTCTTCGAACGAAGATTGATAATAAAAGTACAGTCTTACAAATCTATATATAGTGTTGGGGGCGAGACAATGGTGGAGGTAAGTTAAACAAATTTAATAACAGTGAATTTGACAGATCTGTTTGATCATCTAATATAATGTTCCTGTTAATTTCCTTTTATTGACTTCGATTTGTTCTAGGGCTTTGAGTTCCCTTTGTTTTCAATGTGTAGAACTTTTTCTTGCTGCTTTCTGAGATGGGTTGCGTATGTTGACTTTCCTCTGTGGAATTCCAAGTCTTCTTTCTTGTTTTTCGATTCTGTCTTTTACTGCTCTTTCCGTTTGTCCTATGTATACTTTTGGGCAGTCTTTCCAAGGGCAAATATTAGCAATGGGAAACCCACTAAGCCCCCTGTCAGCCGAAATATTTATGAGCGAAATTAAAAGCAAATCAACATAAATCACTAACTTAAAAAAATTGGACTTACTGGTACAGATACGTATATGATTGATGTAATAGTAGCTTACACAGGTACCAGTGGATAATTGGAAACTTTTTTAAAGTCGCTAAATTATTTACATAAAAAAATAAAATTTACAATGGAAATGAAAAAAAAAAAAAAACATAAATTTTCTGGACATGTCTATAATCATAAATAATCTATAATATCAAAAATATAATAATAAAAATTCTCCACATTGAAACCAAAGCAAGGAAACTCAACGAGCTAAAATAAATAGAAATCAATAAAAGAAAATTAACAGGAACATTATAAAATGCTCAAACAGACCTGTCAAATTCACCGTTACTAAATTTCTTCCCCTGAAGAAGCCGTAAGTCGGAAATAAAGGACAAATTTGCGACGTACTTTTTGTGTCTCCTGTCACAATTAGGGCTTTATGAGAGGACCTTACAATTTCGTCCAAACGGCTTTTTCAAAGAAATCATCCCTTAAGTGTTTAACACCAGTATTGTGCAACAAAAGAGATTTTTTATTAATTTTTTCATCAATATCAAGGATAATTACGACGAAAGTTGAATCTTGTCGGAGAAAATAATCATATTTTGGTGAAATAAAACAATTATATAAAGAATGTCCTGCTAATTTTTGGAAATGGCTTAACCTTAGGTTGCTGAGACCAAAATATGAATACAAAAATTAATAAAAAAATATTTTATTGATAACAATCGAATGTTCCATTCGATTTGAATAAAATTTACTGTGTTTCTCGCCGGGGGGTATCCCTTAGGTATCCGCGCTTGGACGAAATTGCATCGTCCCTTTATGAGAATGGCCAAACTCGAAATGTTTAAAGAGAGACAGCCTCTACAAGCGGCGGAGGATAACGGAAGAAAGGAAACCACAATTTATGGGGTGCTGATGTTTTAATTTATGACCCCATCGGTTAGAATAGCAGGTAGTTTCCCTTATTTGCCCCTTTTTAGAGCGTCATTATTTCCGAAAATTTATTAAATACGTTTGTTAATTATACTATGGTTTATTTAGTTTCTTTTAAATTTGATTAATTAAAAGTTTGGTTCAATTTTCAACCCCCCAACCCCCCAACATTTTAAGAAAGAGATAGATTTCCGAGATTTTTGGCCATTTTCATGTAGTCGCTCACAATTGGCTATTTATTTATACAGATGCTAACTTTCTCATCACTCGACTACGACTAAGCTGCTAGTGGAGACGGGGTAGGTCATTATTAGAATAAAGGTGCGCCACGAGTTTTAAACAAGAAAATGACAAATTTATATTTTGAAAGTGAGTTTAATTAAAAATAACCTTAAAATATTAAGAAGTATGGATTTTCAAAAAATTAACAGGCTCAAAAATTAACAGCCTCAATAATTGAGTTAAAAAAAAGATATTTTAGATGCATTCAATATGAGCAGCATTTGTTACATGATAAATATCCGAACGATAGCTCATTTTTTATCATAAACAAATCAGTCACAAGTATGGAGAACAAAACGCAAAAAGCGAACTCGGTATGTTATTCGGAAATCAATTGATCTATGAAATAAAAAAAAAACAATGAAAGATGACGACCGGATTTTTCATCAAATTTCATCGGCTTTTTTTATTTTATAGACTAATTGAAAATATAGTTTAGAATATTTATTCGATAATTAAAACAATTTTTTTTAGTAAAGAAACAAACAATTAATACTTTCTTAATTTTTAATTAAATTAAAAATTAATTAATTACTTTTTAATTTTAATATGAAAATTAAATATTATCATAAACCCTTTTTACCCATAAGAGTCTAGGATTATAAATACAAACAAAATATAACTCTTAACAAAACAATAATAAAATTCTTCTACTATATGCAGTTTACTCGATTTCCGCTAAAAACCCTTTTTAGCCATAAGAGTCTAGGATTATAAATACAAACAAAATATAACTCTTAACAAAACAATAATAAAATTCTTCTACTATATGCAGTTTACTCGATTTCCGCTAAAAACCCTTTTTAGCCATAAGAGTCTAGGATTATAAATACAAACAAAATATAACTCTTAACAAAACAATAATAAAATTCTTCTACTATATGCAGTTTACTCGATTTCCACTAAAAACCCTTTTTACCCATAAGAGTCTAGGATTATAAATACAAACAAAATATAACTCTTAACAAAACAATAATAAAATTCTTCTTCTATATGCAGTTTACTCGATTTCCGTATTTCCATGAAAATTAATGTATATATATATATATATATATATATATATATATATATATTATAATAGTACTAATAATAATGAAGGTAATTAATTGTTTTTTAAATAACGACATAATTGGTTTATTTTAATAATATATTTAATTAAACCATTTAATATTTTTTAAAGTATTTTCAACATTTTCATAATTAATTGTTTTTTAAATAATGACATAATTGGTTTATTTTAATAATATATTTAATTAAACCATTTAATATTTTTTAAAGTATTTTCAACATTTTCATAATTCATTGTTTTTTAAAATAATGGCATAATTGGTTTATTTTAATATTATATTTTACTCAATTTAACAGGATGGCAGTATTCAAGTAAGACTGACGCGTCTATCAGCCAAAGAACTGTATTGCATAATTGGCTGCAAAGACGCGGTAAACAGATATTACACCGAGCTGAGGAAACAAATTGGAATACCACCAGCGCCTGCTTTAGTGGCAGACAGCTTGACGGCAACTTCTTTGCGATTGGAATGGAAATTTCCTGAAGCGAGGGAAGCGGGATTGAGATACTTTTTACAATGGAAGTATCAAGAACAAGACGGGGCTTGGCAGTATTGCAGAAACCAGAGCTGGGGACCAGAAGATACAGTCTGTGTGGATAATCTACAGCCATATACTAAATATAGGGTAAGATTAATAATTAAAAATCTTAACAAGCAATATAAAGAAAAAATAGAAAAAATGTGGAAATAATTTATTAATTATTTTCAAATCATTTTTATTTAATATAAACAATATAAAGAATACTAACGTTCTATGTTCGACTTTGAGAGTATGGTATGTGTTTACTCTCAAGGTCGAACATAGGACGTTAGTATTCTTTATGTTGCTTGTTGAAATTTGTAATTTCTTAAGTAAAATTGTTGTCCTTTCTCCTACTGTTATATTATATTATACACATACGGCTATGGATTTATGTATATTGTATTGGGATGTATATTTCCTGTTGGGCAAAATAAAGACTTATTATTATTATTATTACTTATTTTTTTATTGATCTAAATTAAGTTCTGTGCAGAATTAACGCATCACAGAAACGTTTCGTTTATTTTTTTAATATTAAGGGGAGATACTCATCTAAATGCCCAAAAAAAATGGTCAAAGTTTTGAATTTTTTTCCGCGCCGATAAAAGCATACCGACAAAACGGGTTAGAAATTCAAAATACTAATACATTGATTTTTTTGTTACAAAAAAAAAATGGCGGCCGTGATGATCATTTGAACTGGACCATGTCAGTGAGGAATTGGTCCACTGTGTACATCACAGCGTCTCTGAAACAATCTGTAATCAAATAAGGACAACAATGTCAAAAAGTCAACTAAATCAGCAGGAGTATAGACCTAAATAGTCAAAATTTGACTATTTGGCTCACTCTTAGATTTTGAGGTCGATTTTTCGACCCATTTTTTCCACTTCAGGGGCGCATAAAAATAGTTTAAACAAACAATTTATAAATTTTATAGGTCTGTGCTCCCAAGACAAAGGTTTTCTGTCGATTGGCGAAAGGTAGAAGTTTTTTCATTGAATCGTTCTCAAACTTCTACCTTTCGCCAATCGACAGAAAACCTTTGTCTTGGGATCATAGACCTATAAAATTGATTGTTACGAGAAAAACGTATTTAAAGTTTTGGCAATAGTTTTTGTCGAATATTAATGCAAAAATGTTAATGTTTTCTAAAAATGAAAAAAATAAAAGGTTTTTCGTACAGTGCTCTTCTTGCATATCTTTCTTCCGTCATACGTTCCTCATGTCCCAGCCATCTTGCACTTTGTGCAAGACTTATGCTTGGTTTTTCGTACATTTCCTTCATCTCATCGTTTGTTAGTTGACAAAAAGTTCTTTCCAATTCCTTTTTTGATCTCGTAAGTATAAATAATCCCCTTCACCTGCATTTTGCTCTCTCTTACTATTTTCTCGAGTACTAGATTGAAGAGTAGTGTCCTTGTCTCAGGCTTTGATTTCCTAAAAACTTCTCTGATAAGTTTTCTTTTACGTGCTATTCAGAGTCATTCTTATTAGGTTTGTTAACTTTGTAGGCACTCCCCGGCTGAGTCAGGCATTTTACATCTTTTCTCTTCTAATCGAATCATACGCTTGTTTAAAATCGATGAATAATGCGTGTAATTCTAGTTTTTGTTCATAGCTCTTATCCATAACCATCTTCAGATTAAATATTTGCTCCCCCTTTCCTTTCTTTGGTACTTATTCAGCCTATTTCTTAGTATCCTTGTAAAAATTTTGTATGCTACAAAATCCGCCGATCCAATATGGCGGACAAAAAAAAAACATTTGCAATTTCATAAAAAAAATGGGAAATTACGGGTTTCGCGATGTCTAAACATGGATGTACCTCAAATCCATGTTTAGATTGATAAAATAAAAAAAAATTGGAAATTCAGTATGACAAAAAAATAAATTTTCACCCATTTCGACACAAAATGTTTGTTTTTTTAGTATTGTCGATAACTCACAATTAGTCGGCTGTATAGTATCCCCTCTTCCAACTAGAACTGCTTCTGCTCGATTCTTCTTCTTATGAGCCATCCTTGTTCGTCGAAAGTTCGGACTATTGAAGTGGGAGCCGCTTCAATAGCAACTCCCATCGCGTTCAAAGTCTTCAATAATGCCGAGGTGCCTTCGTTGAATAGGGCTTGTCCACATGTACGATGTATTGCCATGCACTCTGGGAACGTGCATAATGCCGTGACAAGTTTCTAAATGAGTGTCTTATAGTGGCCGGGACAATGAACTTGGAAGTTACTGTAGAATCCCAAGACAAGGTCGTAAGAAGTCTACAGATGCAAGAGATGACCGATATCTTATGCAAGTCGCATTAAGAAACTGGAGTTCTACCGGTTTAGAGCTAAGCAATTTCTGGACGAACGGTCAGGAGAAGTCTCAATGTAAGAGGATTGGATATGAAAAGATCAGCTATTGCACCACTGCTCACCAGGGAATATAGATTTATTAGACTGCGTTTTGCAAGGGAACACGTAAATTGAACCATTCAAGACTGGAAGCGAGTTTTGATTTCAGATGAAACAAGAGTAAGTCTAAATTCATCAGATGGACGTCAACGAATGTTGCTACCTGGAATATCGCTTCTAGAATCCCATTTTTTTGGTGGAACAATAATGTTCTGGGATGAATGAATTTGTTTCGACGGGCGCACGGATTTTATTCCTATACGGAAGAGATCCACGAATCCATATTTCTACGTAGAAAACAATGTAGAAGAATATGTGATGCCATTTGCTCCATTTGCAGTAGAAAATTTAATTTTTATGCAAGATAGCATTCAACTACATGTTGCTAGAGAGGTACTGGATTACCTCCAATTTGTGAATATTCCAACTATGGACTGGCCACTTAAAAGCCCGCATATGAACGCTATAGAGTATATTTAGGATGCAATAAAACCATTAGTTAACCTTCACATTTCTACTCCAATAAATCTTAGTGAATTCGAAGATGTCGTTCTTGTCAAATGGGAGAATATTCACCAAAAACCATACAAAAATTGAATAGTATACCCAGACGAATGGAAGCAGTGATAACAGCTAGAGAAGCATCTCCAATTTTGTTTTTTCAAGCGTTTCATTAACATCGTTTTTATTGTATTTAACGGTATTGTTTATTACTGCTCTTTATTCATGTTGTTTTTTCGACAATACCTTTCTAATTTGTCAAACATTTGTTAAAATCATTTAATTGTTATATAACGTATTTTTTTTTTGTGATGTGGAAGGGCGAAATCCTTTATGGATTTATGGGGTTCAGAAGACTAGTCTAGAAGGAGTCCGATACACGACTCCTAGCGACTTCTAGTCTAGGTTTCTTAACCCCTTCCAGTATACCGGCTTCGACTGCATGACCATTTGCCGGTCAATGGTGTCTATAGATGTTTAATCTCACAGACGATTGCATATGGCTTAAATGGTATTATCACAGAAAAAATGACCAATATAAAACTACTAGACTAACTATTTTCACAACGTTAGCGTCTCAGGGGTGTAGATAGACCACGATGTCGTCTATTTAACTATAAAAGTAAGACAAGTACAAACAATTATATTTTTTTAAACAAATTTGTCACCTTTAGGAACTCTATGAGAGATTTGCAATGACGGTCAGTGAAAATGAAGGTAATATTTTTCGGGAGTCTTAAAAAACTACGAGCATTAATATATATACTGTAAATGCTACGATTTAAAACCAAAAAAAAAAAGAAAAACGGAAAATTTGTGTGATGCGTTAATTTTGCCCAGGAGTTTATGCAGAAGAAAGGACAACCATTTTATTTAAATAATAAATAATACGGCATTAACATTTGTATTTATTAATTATTATATGAATTATTTTATTTTTAATTTTAAGGAAATTTAAATAAATTTTATATAATTTTAATAATAACTTTAAATTAACATGTATAACGAAGTATAAGCCTCAATCTTCAAGAATTTTATATTTATTTTAGTTTCGGGTGACGTTAATACTTTCCAACCTAACCGAGCCGATCGTTTCACCTCCAAGTGTGGTAATTAGTACAAGACCCGAAGGAGTTCCGGCATCACCACCAAATATTGTACGAGCGGTAGCAATTGATTCGACTCGCATAAGCGTTAGCTGGGAACCTGGGCCATTCCCGCACGGACCTCTCCTATCCTATGTGCTCAGAATTACAGACAACCAACCACAGGGATACTCAGCACTCAAGGTGCTAACTCATGAAAAAAACAAAACAAAAAAAAAAACAATAGCTTTTCTGTTTTCATTAACTTTCTTTTGCTTTATATTTTCTTCTTTGTTATTTCTATAATCACAAACTCGAAATCTAAATACGAACTGGCGATTTGTTTCAGAACAAATCTTATAATAGTTTTTATGGTTATTTTTTTTTTATTTCTTCTTCTTATCTGAAATAACAAATTTTTATTCTATTTGTAATTCGAACAGTTTCTACTAGTTTTTTTTAATAATACAAATTTTACTCAGAACTCTTGAGTGCTAAATATTAAAAAAAAAAACATTACTTGGCTCTCCTTGTTTTTATCAATTTTCCTTATTTTATTTTTTTTCTTATTTGTTATTTTTATAGTTATATAGTCGAAATATAATTTGCTTCTCTTCTCGGACAAATACCCCGCCAGATATTGAATTAGTGTATCAATTATATAATTCAATGTCTGGCGGGGTATTTAGCCGAGAAGTAGTTGTTTTAATGTACATTTGTTAAAGTACTTACAATAAAATTAAACAAGGAAAATTTCTGGCAATGATCCATTAAATTTGATCAATCCCTTTTTCCAACTGCAAAACGTAACGTAAGACAAAATGTTACAGAGGTGAAGAGAAATAATTTATTAATTATTTTCAAATTATTTTTTATTTAATTTATCTGTAATAATTTCTATTCCAATTTTGATGCTTAATATGCATTTCTCTCTTTTCCCATCATTTTTATCACTACAATCTGAAAACGAACAGTACTGCTGAATGAGCTAAATAATTCTAATTAAATATAATATTAAAAAGTGTAGGTTATTTTCGAAAATATACTATTAAAAACAATCACGCGTATCTATTAAATTAACAAGCACGTTTTCTACAACAACTTTTATTTTAGCTAATTTAGACTCATCAGCGAGTTCTTATCAAACTAATTACCTATATCTGATATTGATTTGATATCAATTGTTGTTTACGATATTTGAGGAATTTCGTTAATTTGCAGTTGCCACCGCGATAAAACGCAGTCGTATGTTGAAACGTACAGTCTGCCCGATAAGGATGAGCTTGAGTTGCCTTAATTGTTATTAATCTCCGCGCTGTAACTGAATCATCTAATTTCTTGGAAATATTTGTAAACAGAATGTCTTTCGAAAAGTGTGCCAGCGCGATTGCGTAACGGTGGTGGTTGACTTTATCTTCCTTACATGTTCTAATTCTGTGTTGTCTGCTACTTGGGTTTATTTTTTGTTCCAAGCTCGATTTACTTATACCACTTATTATTATTATTATAAATACATACAACTGTATTCAGACTATATAAATAATTCAAAAGAATATACCATAAATATTTACAGTACATGTAGGTGTTACTCTATTTGGGCTATCGAACAGAGGTCTCTCAACCTTATTATTATTTTACTACTAAATTATCTTTATTTGAAACAGAGATATATATTTATTATCTTATTTTTAAAAGTCTATTGATCATAGGCCTTTCCGTTCTTATTATTTAATTTAATAAGAAATCATAGTAAAGTAATATATAAATGTAACAATATTTTTTATATAAAAATGATGCCAATTAAATAAATCAAAAAAATAAATTAATGTATTGTATTGACTGTAATTCGAATATTTTGTTAATTCAAATATATTTTACCAAATTTTAAATGAAAAATTGTATGTTTTATTAATTGTTATGATACAATCAATTTAGATATAAAAATAAAATTTATATAAAATATATTTTACGAAATATTAAATGAAAATTTTATTGTAAGCCACAATTGAAAACTGTGCTTTAATTAAATAAATCAAAGGTTTTGAACTACAATTTGAATAATTTGTTAATTTAAATATATTTTAGGAAATATTAAGAGGAAAATTGGTTGTTATTAATTTGAATAATTTGTTAATTCAAATATATTTTACCAATTTTTAAATGAAAAATTGTATAATTAATGGTTTTAATATTTAGACATTGGTAGTTCATATTGTATGAAATAAATATGAATAAATTATTAAAAATCAACCAATAAAACACAGATTAGATTGAATAACTTTAACTAGTTTCGGGTTATTAGCCCATTTTCAAGAGATTTTTTTTAAATTCTCTTGAACACCCCTACACCACCATTATGCCATCTACCATAATGGATTTTAGATTATATATATATATATATATATATATATATATATATATATAAATTCTCTTGAAAATGGGCTAATAACCCGAAACTAGTCGAGAATTTAAAGTTATAATCTAATCTGTGTTTTATTGGTTGATTTTTAATAATTTATTCATATTTATTTCAGAAAAATTGTATGTTTTATTAATTGTTATAATACAATCAATTTAAATATAAAAATAAAATTTATATAAAATATATTTTACGAAATATTAAATGAAAATTTGATTGTAATCTACAATTGAAAATTGTGCTTCAATTAATCGAAGGTTTTGAACTACAATTAAAATAATTTATTAATTTAAATATATTTTAGCAAATATTAAGAGGAAAATTGGCTGTTATTAATTTGAATAATTTGTTAATTCAAACACTTAATATTTGCTAAAATATATTTAAATAAACAAATTATTCAAATTGTAGTTCAAAACCTATGATTTATTTAATCGAAGCACAGTTTTCAATTGTGGCTTTAACTTAAGATATGCTTAGATAAATCAACGCCACTTAAGAAATGTATAAATAAGAATAATCAATTAATATAGGACCAAATAATATTATGGTTGGCGATAAAAAAGTTGGTGTTTGTTGTTGTTTCAATTAAAAATAATTAATAAATAAAAAATATAAAAGTTAAGCTAATTAATCCAAGCTTAAGCCACAATAGAAAAAAATGGATTTCAATAATTGCAATCTATATTTCAGTGACTGATTTTATATTGATGTTTGAAAATTGGCAACTTTTTTGCCCATTATCTTGTGTTTAAATAAATATAAAAGCTATGTAAATTAAATAAAAAGAATTTGGAAATAATTAATTAAGAAATCACTTTCCTTTAGCTACTGTGACATTGTGACTTATCTTATATGAGTACTTTAACAAATGTCCAATAATAGACATTTGCTGTAACAATAACATATTATTCTGTTTATATATGATTTACAGTCATGCTATTTATCTAAACATTTTGAATATTGTTATTATTCTGTATAAAGGAGATTTACCATAAATAAATGAATTGAAATGAAATATTATTTAATGCAAGAACAAATAAAGGAAAAATGATTTATTTATTAATTATTTACAAATTCTTTTTACTTAATTTATTTAAATAACTGTTGACAAAGTGAATACATCCTTTTTCTACTAAAAATTATGTTGTGTGGTATAAGTAATATGAGCTAATAATTTCTTTATTAATACTCTCATTTAAATAATTAACTTTGCATGAAAAAGATTAAGTATTACGACAGACAAAACGCAGTGTATTTTGTCTGTGGTATTATTTTCAAGAAAATATGCACGAAAATGTACTTTTATTTGCATGTATATTTTATTAAATATATTCATATAATCTAACAATATATCTGAAATTAATTAATAATTATTTTTTATAATATTTCACAAACCTCCTAAGGCTCTGGTTTGGTAGAAAATGATAGCTGTATAATTTCTGATAGACTCTAATTCGGGTTAAATTAATGTCCCAGTCAATGGACAATATTTTATTATAGATGAAAGTAATCATAAAACAGGAATTTCGTAAGATGAATTAAAAACCTTTTTACTAATTCATTTTTCTTAAAACTACTCATGTATAATAATAAATTTTACAATTTGACTAATAAAGCAGTAATAACCTTTCTTCAGACTTTTAACACTAATCCATGATAATGGTCACTTTGTGTCCAAAATGTATGTTTGATTAATTCAAATAAAAGTGTGAAGAAAGGTTATTAGTGCTTTATTGGTCAAATTAATTTGATCTTCACGTAACTCTATCAATAAATTTAAGATTTTCAATTTTTTAAAATGAATTAGTTAAATTAGCGTAATACTCATTAATTTGCCATATATACAAACATCTTTATTCAGGCAACAACATTACATAAGCTTGTACATGTTACTTATATTTACTTAACAAGAAAAAATATTGTGTTAATCTGTCCGGGCTATCGACCTGAGGTGTTTCTGTCCTCTTAATTTGCCATATTTTATAATTTTATATTATGGAATCCTAGAAAATAACTCTTTTAATCGATTATTTCCATGTTACTATAAAGCTATCTGTTTCTGCTAAACCATAATTTTAAGTTTTTGCAAGGTAATCTTCTATATAATATATATTTTTTATTTTGCATGCGAACATTCACTTTTTGTAGACATTTAATAATTTTTATGCAAAAGATTGGTTTATAAATTTGTCTTTTCCATCATTGGCGGAAACTAAAATATTCAAATTCCTAGGAATATCGTTTTTACTCAAATTAATGAATGTAATTATAGATTGCAGCGAACTGGTTAGCCCATCAGCATTCAATATTCCTGGTGTCGTTGGTACAAGACAGAAGCTACTATTCCAAATTCCTTTTCATAAGGCTAATTATGACATGTATAATACATTGCATTATCCTCTATGCAAATACAATATTTAACCATAACATATGAGAGACAACGCAAGTGCCATTTTTTTCATATTGGGAGAAGTAAAACACTTATGTTCCATTTCTTTATATTCAGATAACTGACACGTGTTTCGGTCCTTTCGGATCATTACCAAAGTTATAGTTTTAATGAAAGTAATTCTAAAACATGCAGGAATTTCGTAAAATGGATTTAAAACCTCTTTACTGATTCATTATAGTTTTAACTTTGGTAATAAAAATAAAGCAATTGAACATAACATGTGCTATACTTCTATATTTTTTATGTATGAAAATCCAAATCGCATTAATATATGTGCGTAATTTTGGTCAGTTATAATTTAATAATTCAGTCTTTAATTACATTCACAGTGATTAATTCAATAATATTAAGTAAGCTTACTTAATTGAATCTTAGAACCATTTTTATGGTATACTACTTTTTTATTTCTAAATATATTCTTTGCATTTGTAATCCCTACATTGTACCTTTTCATTAATGTTGTTTTGTTCATATAATCGGGGTTATTCCTTATCGAAAATGTTACGTTTAACGTGTACGTTATTAATTAAATTCACATTCTATGAATAATTTTTTATTACAAAAGTTGCTTACTCGTTTCTATGAAATTCACTTACTTCACATTTTGTTCAAATTTGTGTCTTACATAAAACACTTACAGACTTCCGAAAATTCCGAAATTAATTTTAGGAATCATCTTTACACGAGAAGGCTCGTTCCACCTTTTATCCCTTCCACATGTATATATGTAGATTTTGCATAATGTCATGCGAAAATTTCCTTTTGACAAAAGTTGTTTAGACTGTGATGATAAAAATAACATAAACATTAAATTTAACATTTCCCTTACAGAATAGCTCCGAATGTATGTTAACAATTGTACATACAATTATATTTTATTGTAAAAAAGTAGAAGTCCGTAAATAAAAAAAAATTGTTTATGCTTATGATGAAAAAGACATATTTATAAACTAATCTTTTAAATATAATTTAAATTATCATGTAATTTGTAGTGTAAAAGATATTTTAAACATTTTTATTATAATAAATCAATTTATTAAAAAATATTTTAATAGGATTTGCCAGCAGATCACACCTTCTATATCTGCAAAGCTTTGCTGCCGAATCACAATTATACTATTCATATAAATATGTTGAATGGTGCCGGAGAAGGACCTTCAGCAAATGTTACTGTTACCACACCTGAGCAACCTAAAGGTTTGTATGATTGCAAAATTTCTAATTAATCACAAACTTTCGCTACTTTTAATCTGAAATTGATATTAAAAATGGAAAATATTGAAAATGACGAATAAAAATTTGATTCAAAATCCATATAAATGCAAATAGAGCGAATTATTTCAATCTAGCTTCGTTTTTTGTAGTTAAGTTTGAAACCAAATATATATTTTAACTTATTTATAACTTTTAATTTATTAGCATTTTATAATTATACTTATATTGTAACCCTCCTTAATTTTTAATGTATAGTTAGTATAAAGCAATATGTATTTAAATGGACTTACCGTTAATAAACAATATAGTTCAAATTTAGATTAACATTTTAAACCAGATTAAAGGAAGCGAACGTTTGCTATTACTTACCAATTTAGTAAAATTGGCCTTGTGATGTACATTTTCTGGGATAATATCGTAATTTGTGATCCGGTCTCGCAAAAAGGAAAGAACAACGCCTTATATGATACATGTAGTCCAAGATTATACATGGAGAACTTGGACCAATATTCAAGAATCCTTATAGGGTGAATGTAAACTCCTACAAGGCCTCACCAGTTATGTTTTTTGTGTATACAGCCTTGATCTGTTTAATGAAGCTCATCCACTCATTAAGGGAGACTCCCTAGCGGACAAAAAAGGTGTTTTTTTGACATTTTCTTTCTCTGGGTATGTAAAAGATAAATAAAGTTATTAGGACACAAATTTGAGCAATCGATTTATTAGTTATAACAAATTAAAGACGACGCAAGCGCCACCTTTTGCCAAATTTCAAGTGATATCGTCAACGATTTGGGTCTACAAGGTAGACGACCGAGAATCATTCTTTCGTCCACTAAAGTAAGGCGAACTTGTCCTGTTCAAGCAAACAAGGAAAACGAAATTCCATACGCTAGATGAATGGTGACTGAACGTTTCATTAAATGTGATTTATTAGTTCTTGGAAAACACTTAATTTACAAGGTTGCTTTCGTTATATGGTTGCTCGGTTACGAAACGTGAAAAGTCGGAGCACAATAAGTGTTTATAGGGTTTAAACGTTTGGATAGGATTTTCAAAATCGACTTACTGTTCGTTGGTGCTTATTAAATTTGGTTACTTTGACTGGATGCCCAGCTCGTCAAAATTAACCAACCTATGTCTGGCCCTGTGTCAGGTATTTATGGGGTGTTTTCCATAACATAAGTAGATAATTCTCTCAAGGGTGAGTTTTTGTTGCTTTCTCCGCGGCATGGGGGTCAAGGCTCCCTCCTTTCCTCTAACTTATTTTGTTTTCGCGCGTTCTGGTATGAGACATCGTAAAATACTAATGAAATACAGCAATAGCAAAATTAATTTTCGGTATACCTCATAACCTCTTTTTCTTTCTGTTCTGTACAATGAAATCTTAAATTGAAAATTTGAATTTATTGCAGCCAAAGATTCCGAGAAGCCTGTGTTGATATTAGGAGGCCATCACATAGTATTTGAACAAGGAACAGAAATGCTGGATGAGCCTGTAATTTTATATAATTCTAATGAATTTATAAATGGTAAGTTTTCCTATATTATCGTGAATTAAATAAAACAATTAAATCTTTGATTTGGTTCTCATTAATCACTTGATGAAACATGATCACAATATTAATAGTTTGAAAAATACACTTAATTTATTTCACTAATTGTTTTATTTCCTCCGACTAGTTTCGACTCACTCCTTGAGAATGACGTGACTCGAAACTAGTCGCAGGAAATAAAACAATTAGTGAAACAAATCAAGTGTATTTTTCAAACTATTAAAACAATTAAACTTGTCTTAAGGCTGCAATTTTATACCTAATAATTACTAGATGTAATTTTAACTATAAATTGCAAATATTAAATTGCCAATGGTCTAAATTAGCAAAAAAAAAAAATTACCTGTTTTGACGCACTTCAAAATCAAGCCAAAGATTATAGGCAAAACGTACTATTATGAACAGTTGTATAGTAGTCTGTCATGGGCTATCGACCATAGGTCTTTTTGCCTCATTTTATATTTAATTAATCTATAATTTAATTCTGTATTAAATGATTCTTTTTCTTTTAGGTTTAGCTATTCACGTTAGTAAACAATTGCTCTTTGTATCCGATTCGGCGCGTTACGTGCACAGAATGCCATTGCACAAATACACCAATAGTTCAGGAAAAGTGTCGATCTTAACACCTTCGCAAGTGAATTTCACCCCTCAAGATTTATCCATGGATTGGCTGAACGAGCATTTATACATTTTGGGAGAAGTCGAACGTCAGTCCAAGGCGTGGCAGATAGCTAGGTGCAATTTGGACGGAAGGGGCCTCACAATAGCCATTGCTGGATTGATGTCGAAGCCCCATCACATTGAAGTCGATCCATATAATGGGTAATTGCATTTAATTAAATATATTTGATTGTTGAATGAAAAGATTTTTTGTTTGGCGGATTTCAATATTTAAAGCCTGTTGGGCTCAAATTGTGCTTTTTCTTTAAATGGACGTTTCCTATTCACACGTTCCGAAATTAATTTTTTTGAGTCATGATTGATTTACTCTAGAAGGTTCCTAGAAAATTCCTTTGATATTATTTCTATGTATAAATTTTAAGGTAATTAACTTTGTAATTAATTTTACCTCATGTGGAAATTGTTCCTTCAACGTCATTTCAAGATCTTTGGAATATTAAGGTTACCTAATTTAAGTTTAGTTGACCTTGCAATTAACTTTATGTTGTATATTGACGTCATTACCAGATTTTAGGTAGACTCATTTCAATTTAGTTCACTTTGAAATTAATTTTATCTTTTATTTTTACGTCATGTAGAAATTGTCCTTTTGACTTCATTTCAAGATCTTTGGAATATTAAGGTTACCTAATTTCAGTTTTGTTGACCTTGTGATTAACTTTACCTTACACATTGACGTCATCACCAGATTTAAAGATTGGCTCATTTTAATTTAGATGATTTTTGTATTAATTTTACGTTTTTTCGTTTTGTTGACCTTGCAATTAACTTTCCCTTCAATTTTGATGTGTATAATTTACATTTAAAGTCATTTCAAGAGATTATCAGACATCTTTGTAATTCATTGTACCGTGGAACTTTTCTGAGATGTTTAGTTAGTTTAGCTTAAGACAAAACCGGAATTGAAAAACCGGGCCTCATTTTTTGTCTGAAGCAAAAACAATTTTATTTAAACTGATTAAGTAGAAGTTAAAGGAATTTCAATTATTTCTCAATTATATTTGGTGTTGAGAGATGGGGGTAAGGTTGGTTTTCCTACTGTTAATAATGATATACAATTTAAAAAACAAATAAACAACCTGTTAACTATACATTTTAGTAATGTTTCATCTACACGAAAATAATTTTTAATGTTATTGCAGCGTTGCTAAAACGTTATTTGTTTTTTTTGTAATCAGTCATTAAAGTTAAATTTCGGGGTGCGGTTAACCCCCTAACCACCCCCTTTATACGCCACTAGTAACAGACATTCACTTCGGTGTCCGGGTTTTTTTCTTCACGAGTGTATTAAAATGATTCTATATTTCAGATACTTATTTTGGGTAAACGCTCATGGTTTATACCGTTTAGATCTAGCTGACATAAGCAACGGCATTAAACACGAAGTCCAACCCGAATTAATCCTGGCTGAAGTCAATTTAGGTGCTTTCACAGTGGACCACACGAATTTCCGCGTATTAATCGCCAACCAAAACAACAACACCCTTAACTCCGTATCTTTGGACGGGTAAGATTCCTTAAATTAAAATTCATGAACAAAATTGAAATTCTCGAATTTCAGCAAGGAAGTCAATAATCTGCATGAGAAAATAATAACGCCCAGATTGGAAGTAGTCGTGTCGATAGCTCGGGCTAATGACAGGTTCTATTGGACCAACGGAAACGAGATTCTGTACGAGGAATGCCATCCGAATTGGGACAACAGCGTTTTTCACAATTCGTATCCTTTGGAATTTTCGCGGACGTATATTAAAGTCTTGGTGAATTTGACGAGTTCGCAACCGACGCCGATTCCAGTTAATCCGCCGACTTCTGTGCAAGCCATTTTTGGGACTGATATCGCTAAAACTTCGTTGCAGATTCCTCACTTACTTGGCGGTCAAGGTAGGTTGAAACATAAAGAATGGCGATGTGTCCATCATAATACTCTTCCCCGGCAAAAAAAAATAGTGTTGGTGCTTTCAAAATTGAAGCAAAATTTTGTAGATTAATGTTACAATTACTTTTGTAATATCTCATCTTACACGAGTTGTCTGAAATATTTCAAACCCATATAATAATTTGCATCAGAAATTTTTAATGCGTCTATATTTTTGTATTTCAAAAATTGACTCAAATGCAGGGATTCAATCTGCAATATTTCAGCCTCTTAATATTTTCTTCAAAATGAAAAATATAAAAAAATAAAATAAAAGTGACGGAAAGACCATAGCCTGTTCAAGCAAGCAAGAAAGAATCCAATATACCATAATATATTGTAAATGTATGTAAAACAAATAACTTTGAATAAAGATATTGTAGTAGTAAAATAAAAGGGCAGAAAGACCCCAGGTCGATAGCTCGGACAGATTAATACAATATTTATTCTTGTTAAGTAAATATAAATGTATATATAAGCTTATGTAATTTTGTCAGAAAAAAGATGTTTGTATATATATAAAACAAAATTTTGTGATCAAACTAACACCCTGTATAAGTATAGTGTTTCCAAATATGTACTTTACGCCATTAGATTAGTGTGTGTGTCTATAAGATGTTCATTTTGATTCTTCACGAAAACTCGTTGAACTAGACATATTTATCTTTAATTACTTTCTCAGTTAACGCGAAATATTTTTGAATTATCTTTGATTAAAAAAAAAAACACACACACAATTGGTTTGTTTCTCAACAATGTTAGTTTATTTTCCCACTAATAAATAAATTAACATTTTGTGAAGCAAACCAAGGTTGTTTTTTTTTTTTTGGAAAAATCAAAGATATTCATATTTAGCTGTTTCTTTAAATAAGTTTGCCGACAAATTTATATATATACATAATTATTATTTTTGAACTATAGGAAAAGGTGCATGGCAAAATTGGTCCTACCAAATCATGATTAAAGACCTAGAAGAAAACACAACCCAAATTTGCGACATTAACTCCACATCATACACCATAACCAATCTAAAACCAGACACCAAATACGGCATAATAGCGGCCGCTTACACCAATTTTGGAAACGGCCCGTGGTCTACTGAATTCATCGGCAGAACACTTCGATTAAACAAAGACGGAAATCAACCAACGATTTTGTGGTCGTCGATGGATGGTCTTTTGAAATCCGACGCTTCCGGCGAGAATGTCGAAATCGCGATACACAAGAGCCACATGAGTGGATATTTCTTCAAAAAAGTCGCTTGGTATAAAGATGACTTGTATTTGATCACGGATAAGTTTAAAGTGATGTGGTACAACATGAAAACGCACCAGCATGCGATGTTGAATGAAATTGATGCAGCTGGTAGTATTGCGATTGATTGGTTGGGGGAGAAGTTGTATTGGATGAATCCTAAATTACAAATAGTAAGTATTTTTTTTAACACCTACACCACCATTATGGTAGATGGGGATTTTAGATTATATATATATAAGTATTTTTAATGGTGTATTAAACCATTGTAAAGTAAACCAATAATATCTTAATGAGGTGGGATAGGCCGTGTGAATTTTGTAAGGACTTTCATTTCAGCATGTACATGTGTATTGAACGTTTCGTAACGAAATGGTGCAAATAGATTTTTTAAAATGTTTTTTTACTTAATCTAGAAATCATTTTTGTTTCAACATCCATTAAGAGACATAATTATAATATTTATTTATTAACACAAGTTCAAATAAAAACTTTGTATGCGCTGTTTTGTAGTATAATAATTACTATTGACATCAAATAAATACGTTTTGAGTTCACGTGAAATGTTAATATCAATTATAACACAAGAGTTTTTTCCTTACTTAAAAAAAAGAAGTAAGGAAAAAAACTCTTGTGTTATTATTACTATTGACATGCTTGAAAGAGCGATACAATAAATATGAACAAAATATTTCTCATAAATGAGGTTACGTGCAATTAAAAATTAATAATATTAACTTTGCTCTAATTTATACTTGACAACCTAATACAAAGCCAATTTAAAAATTCTGCCATATTGTATGGTATCTGAAAGTGATTAATATTAATGCAAACAATGACGTGGCATCCCAAAGACTTATATGACCCTATAATCATTCTTATTTCTATATTGAAACCAGTGGAATACAGAATTGAAAATCTATCACCTAACCTTTCTTAAAGAAATTTCCTCAAATGTACAATATAAAAAGGTCTTATTTAATTAAATTAAATAAAATGAAACAAAGATGATTCACACATTTGCAGTTATTTAAATTGAATTAAAATAAATTTGCGACTTATTATAAATTTAATAATAATTATTAATTTATCTACTTAACACTGGCTAATGATGTTAAAAGAGTATGAATTATGAATGAATGCATGATTATTAATTTATCTATTATTTTAATGATGATCTAAAAACAACTCTACACATTACTCCTTAAGAATTGAAAACATATACTTATAGATTAAAAGAGGTTATTTAAATGGAACCCATCACGAACCTTTGCTACACGCCATGGCTGAGGAATTGGAGATCGATTCCGTCAGAGGGTACTTGTATTGGTCGACTGGCCACGCAGTTGAATGCGCAAGGCTGAACGGTGATGACAAATACGAATATCATCCAGCTGCCTATTTCTCTGGAAAGAAAGGTATTTTGTTTAAATTTAAGTAAAAATAATTAAAAAAGGATTTAGATTATTGTTAAATATGCAACGGGATTCCCAATGAGTCCATCGTGTCTATTGCGACTAAAAACGAAGTTGGAGATATTCTGAACAATGGTTGATTCTGAAATAATTAATGTTTGGTTTATTTTTGAAAATTAATTATCGAATTGTAGTTTGTAGTATATGAAATAGCTAGGAGATTTTAAATGAGATGGTATTGTGACAGTAAGTCGAAGTTCTATTCCTAATCTTCGACCTACTGTCGCAATATAATGAGATGGTATTGCGACAGTAAGTCGAATATTATCAAAAACTATACTTTACAATTCGATAAAGAATTTAAAAAAAATAAATGAAAAATCAATCACTTCAGAATCAATGAAATCATAATTTGGTTATTCATATTTCTGTTACGTTCTTCTCATTAATCAAATGGTAAAATATTTTTACTTCACACTGAGAAGTAGAGAGGAACATATAACGATTTTATATAAGACTAAATAAATAAATAAAATATTATTAAGTAAAACAAAATCAAGTGAATGTTATTTCTAATTTTAAACTAATTATTCATAATGTTTTACGAATTGATTAATGAGAAGAAAGTAACTGAAATATTAAATGCTAGTACAGCAAATCTCATGTATGGTTATTCTTGTTTAAGTGGTTGGCTTGACATTGGATAGAGATTCTTCTCATTAATCACATAGTAAAATATTATTACCTCACACTGAGAAGTAGAGAGGAACATATAACGATGTTATATAAGACTAAATAAATAAATAAAATATTATTAAGTAAAACAAAACCAAGTGAATGTTATTTCTAATTTTAATCTAATTATTCATAATGTTTTACGAAGTGATTAATGAGAAGAAAGTAACTGAAATATTAAATGCTAGTACAGCAAATCTCATGTTTGGTTATTCATGTTTAAGTGGTTGGCTTGACATTGGATAGAGATTCTTCTCATTAATCACATAGTAAAATATTATTACCTCACGCTGAGAAGTGGAGAGGAACATATAACAATGTTATATAAGACTAAATAAATAAATAAAATATTATTAAGTAAAACAAAACCATGTGAATGTTATTTCTAATTTTAATCTAATTATTCATAATGTTTTACGAAGTGATTAATGAGAAGAAAGTAACTGAAATATTAAATGCTAGTACAGCAAATCTCATGTATGGTTATTCATGTTTAAGTGGTTGGCTTAACATTGGATAGAGATCATCAATACGTTTATTGGATACTCCAAGGATTGAACAGTTCGAGCTTGCACAGGGCCAGAATGGCGGGAACACGATATTTCCAAGGTGGCAAACCAAAAATTGAGGAAATCGCGATTCTCCAGCCGAATGTTAAAGGTTCCCTCTGTTATTTCAACAATCGCCTGATTTGGTTGAAGAATAACGAAACGGCGATTATAAGTGACTTAGAGGGAAAATACACAGCCAGCATCAGGGGAAATAGCTTGCTGGGTTTAAATATGATGTATGTTATGGACAGTTCTCATTACATCATACCAAGTAAGTTTTGATTTAAAAGAAATTATTTTTATTAGAATATCTGTATTACTAACTTAGAAAGATAATTTTAAATAATTTACAAAATTAATGTTTCTTAATATTATCTTCTTATTAAATATATGTTAAACTTTCCTGAGAATTTCAAGTAAAAATTTCTTAATGCAGGGTGGGGCAGAAAAACCTATCCGATTTAAAAAAAAAACTCACATTGGCCACTTTTTAAGGTCCTGTTGCTGTCTTCTTTTTCAATGCTGAACCCGTCTTTCGAAAATTTGACACCCACATTTTAATCGTAGCGTGATTTATTTACTCTACCTGTTCCCTCTTCTGAGAAAAAGGGATTTGAAATCGGATAGCTTTTTCTGCCCCTCTCTATATTAAGAAATTTTTACTTGAAATTCTCAGGAAAGTTTAACATACATTTAATAAGAAGATAATTTTAAGAAACATTTTTGCTGAGGAATTCATGTAAACATTTTGTAATACCAATAAATTTTAAAAATTAATTTTGTAATTGAAGATTATCTTTTTCTTATTAATTACGATGTATAGCTACTTGCTATACATCATAATTAATAAGGAATATGTTTAACTCTATATATCTGAAAAAATGTACAAAATAATATTAAAACACTTAACTTTGTTTTACCACTAAAGAAACAAATATATTGATCAGTCTGGTAGAAGTTTGAAATTATAGTAAAACAGCACATAAATTCATTACGCTTAAAGAACAATAAGTGTGGACTTATTTGCAACTCACTTACTAAAAAACAATTATACCTGCGCCGAAAACATCGTGCTTTTTGTAATCCTTTTGTCAAATAAAGGCCGAAAAATGGTTTTACTCGAAGCGTTGGAAATTCACAAATTTAAAGTTAATCCGGAATTTCCCCTCATAAATGTGGCATAGATAGCAGAGAATTCATCTAAATGAAAGTAAGACTAATTCCAAACATAAATAAGACAACTGAGTTTTATTGAGATCGACATAATGTATTGAAACAAATTAAAAATAAAGTGACAAAACAAAGCTAAGTGCTTTAATATTATTTTATAAAGATGTAAAGTGAACGCCAGCCAAATCAAAGATTTGAAAAATGTACAATATCTTCATTGATTTAATTCCTTTTGTTTCAGATGCTACTAAATATTCTTCCGCAAAAAGCATTTCAGTAATTCCCGAAGCCGTTAACAAATACTCAGTGAAGATAACAGGTGTTTGGGATAATTTCAACATCACATGGCTTCCCGTGCAAAACGTAAATTACGGAACAGTATTTTATGAAATCACCGTCGCTAATACTTCAAAGAATAATTTTAATTCAACGGTGAGTTTCTTTTAGAATTCACATCATTACAATAAAAAATATAAAACCTTTTTTTTCAATATCTAGCGAGAAGTTAAAATATAAAACTTTTATGGAATAAATTAAATAAAAAGAGAATTTGAAAATAATTAATAAAAATGAGAACCAGATAAGAAAATTATTTCTACAAATATACAGTTTTTAATTGGATTCACTTGGTTTATTTTACAAATAAATTATTTATTTTCATATAGTTTCGGCTTAATGCCATTTCCAAGAATAAAGTTTTATTCTTCTTCTATTTATATTCTTCTAGTTTCGGCCATTTTGAAGAATAAAGCTTTATTTTTGAAAATGGCATTAAGCCGAAACTAGTTGAAAATAAATTGATTGATTGTGTTACGTGAAGATCATTTGTAATTACTGTGACAATTTGACACACAAATGTATATTATTTGTGGTACTTACGTAACGTAAGTGAAATGGTCACAGTAATTACAAATGAAATAATTTATTAATTATTTTCAAATTCTTTTTTTATTTAGTTTATTCTATAAAAGTTTTATATTTTAACTTCTCGCCACATTGAATAATAGGAAGAAAAATGTATTAATTATAATTAATTTGTTTTTCATTGATCACTTAGTAAAACATTTCTACAAATATTAATATGTTAAAAATGAGAACCTGATAAAAAAAAAATTCTACAAATATACAGTTTTAATTGGATTCACTTGGTTTATTTTACAAATAAATGATTTATTTTCAACTAATTCGACGAATAAAGCACTAATAACCTTTCTTCAATGGATTAATGTGTTAATCTATTGATAATGGTCATTTTGTGACCGAAATGTTCATTTGGTAATCCAAATAAAAGTGTGAAGAAAGGTTATTTTTGCTTTATTCGTCGAATTAATTTGATCTTCACGTAACTCAATCAATCAATTTAGTTTCAACTAGTTTCGGCTTAATACCATTTTCAAGAATAAAGCTTTATTCTTCAAAATGGCCGAAACTAGAAGAATATAAATAGAAGAAGAATAAAACTTTATTCTTGGAAATGACATTAAGCCGAAACTATATGAAAATAAATAATTTATTTGTAAAACAAACCAAGTGAATCCAATTAAAAACTGCATATTTGTAGAAATAATTTTTTTATCTGTTTCTCATTTTCAATCTATTATAGAAATGTTTTACCAAGTGATTAATGAAAAACAAATTAATTATAATTAATTAAAAACTACACATTCGTATTAATTATTTTCAATATCTTTTTATTTCATTTATTTTTAATTACGTCGCAGTAATTAAAAATAAATGAAATAAAATAAATTTAGTTTCGGTTTAATGCCATATCCAAGTATAAAGTTTTATTCTTCTTCTATTTTTATTCTTCTAGTTTTGGCCATTTTGAATAATTGTTTTCTGTTACTTTTATAGGACGTTACAACGATTCCAACTATAAAATACAACAAAGAAGTCGATCCTTATATGTACCTGCATATTACAATAAGAGCGTATACTTACTGGGGTTCATCACCCCCAATTAAAGTAAAAATCCATTCGCCTCCATCAACACCTTCGGCTCCTAGGAATTTAAGGTCGTTTGTTTTGCACCAGCACGCCGGGTTTAGTGCCAATAAAGTCAATATTACGTTCCGTTGGGATAGTCCTGCTAATTCAAACGGGATCCTTGAGGGATATAAAGTGGCTTGGTGGTACATGAAGAATGATACGTATTACAATGATAGTATTGTTATGGAAGCAAGTGATAAAGAATATGTTGTTATTGGAGCTTTGGAGAATACTACATACTATATTCAGGTATTGGAATAACATTATTACAAACATATTTTAATTATTTAAATAAAAATAGTTGTTCTTTTTCCTGCTTATTTTTTTATCAAGACTTCAACTACTGAAAATGGAAACATAGTTTCCGAAATATATCTAGTTTAATATAAAAAAGAATAATAAGTAGGAGAAAGGAAAACTAAATAATTAAAGTCTCCACAACAAACGACCAACATAAAGAATATTTTGATTAAATAAAATTAAAATATAATCTTTATAGAATTGTATGCTTTTTCTTTTGGTTTTGTTCATCAATGTTTACGAATTATTGTGGAGTTCAATTCAATTCATTTATTTACGGTAAATCACCTTTATACAGAATAATAACAATATTCAAAATGTTTGTAGTTGTAGAATTAATTACTATAATTTGTATGTTATTTATTTTAAATTTTTTGTTATGAATTTTGTAAAATAGCATTGCCGTAAAATAAATAAATAATAAAAATAAATAAATTGTATGGCATAGATAGCAGAGAATTCATCTAAATGAAAGTAAGACTAATTCCAAACATAAATAAGCCAACTATGTTTTATTCATGAGTTATGTGAAGCGTTGTGTTATATGAGATAATTATAAAAATCTCTTTCTTACTTCACTTACTTCTTACTTCAATTGAAGTAAGAAACGATTTTTATAATTATCTCATATAACACTTCACACAACTCAGTTTCTTTCAATTATCTCTTAAAGAAGCCAGTTTTATAATGGAACGCCTAACTTTGCACTGTAAATTCAAATTGTTGACGAATCACTTCTAAATTACGTAAGAAACGACGCTATTTCTCAAATAAAAATAGAAATATTTGATAAATAGCGCCATCTCTTGTCTAATTTAGAAGTGAAATCGTCAACAATTTTAATATAAGAGATTGACAAGCGAAATTATTATTTCGTTTACTTAGAGAAAGGCAAACTTGTCGTCGATTTTCAATCGCTCTAAGCAGTTTCTGCAGGCTAAATCTCGATGTACAGAGTACATGAAAACATGAAACAAAATTTATTTAATTTTGTTCAGCCATCATCATTTAGCGTTTGGATAATTGCTGTCATTCTAGTTTGATGAAGTAGAAAACATGAAATGGTCATCACCAGTTATCCAAACGCTAAATGATGATGGTTGAACAAAACTAAATCCATATTTATTGTTTTGTTAGCTTTTATTGAAATTGCTTTCGGTTTAATTTATATTTAATTTAAAAGTTCGATTTTGATGAATATTAATCCATAATAGGTTAAATGGTTTGGATATCCAGTTGTTTTGTATGATGTAGGTTGTATTATCACCACATATTTTTTATGTAAAGGAGAATTTGAAAATAATCAATAATTTGAATTCTTTATTTAAAATAGTTTTTTTTAATTCCTTGAGTTTTTCTTATTTATACTAATAGAATTTTATTTTATTTTATTATTCATTATTACAAAACATTAAATTATTAAAACCATAAATTTACTTCAAGTTATAATTATGATATAAATAATATTTTAAAAAGCTTTTAATTATAAATAACGTCTTGCAGCACCATTCGTCATTTTATCACTTGTAATAGATTTAGAAAACTTTAAACTAAATAAGAAAATATTTTGGAAATGTTTAATAAAAAATAATTATTTTCTTACTGCTATCTTTGTGTTCTGGAAAAAAATAATACATTCTATATAATCTAACATAATATAAAAAGTAAATACTTTCATAAAACATTGAGTATTATATTAAAGTAAGTTTTTTTGTTATTTAGGTCCAAGCCTCTACTGAAATTGGCGATGGAGATCTATCAAATATCTACGAAGTAAACACAGCCACCGAATCACCAGTACCAACTTTACTAATCGCCTCCTTGGATTCGATTTACATCCAAGATATAGACACCAATCAAAATTACACACTAGTGAGCGGAATCAGCACGCCGATAGAAATGGGTTACCTGATTCGCGAGAGGAAGGTATTTTGGATCAACGACATGCAGGAACTGTACGTTTATAACTTAGCCAATAATTTGCGTGGAAAGGTCTTTACCGTCGATGGAAACGTAATTAGTATGAGCGTCGATTGGTTGGAGAGGTGTTTATATTATCTGCAGATTGATGATATGCAAGGGAGTTTTTTGTACAAAGTCGATTTGAATTTCCACGAGAAAATCGGTGGGGTTAGGAATAAGCAGATATTCAGGACACCGTCGACTATTAGTAAAATTGAAGTTTCTCCATTTACTAAGTAAGTTTTTCTATTTATTTCTTTGATGAACATTTCCTAAAATTATACCCTTGTTCAATTACATACTTTCATGGATTTAATTTAATGTAAGTATGATTTATTAAAACCACAAATTACTTCAAGTTATAATTATGATATATAAATATAAATAATATTTGAAAAAGCTTTTAATTATAAATAACGTTTTGCAGCACCATTCGTCATTTTATCACTTGTAAATGGATTTAGAAAACTTTAAACTAAATAAGAAAAAAACTTTGGAAATAATTAATAAAAAATAATTATTTTCTTACTGCTATCTTTGTGATCTGGGAAAAAATAATACATTCTATATAATCTAACATAATATAAAAAATAAATATTTTCATAATATATTCTCAAATAAGGGCTATTGACCATATATCTTTCTGCCCTTATATACTTATAATGTTAATAACAATATATAAATGAAAAAAAGTTGTGCAACCCAATACAGCGTTCTCTAAGCTACTGCAATAATGACTATTTTTTTCTACTTTCTACCCTTAAGGTTGCGGTTTAGTAGAAAGAGATAGCTATATAGTAAAATGGAAATAATCGTTTGAAAAAAGAGCCATTCTAATACGAATATGTATTTACATTTTATATCTACCAAGTATAAAGTATCAGCCTAAATAAAAAATAAATCGTTAATTTTCGTGTATTACATCAATTTACTAGTTCAAGTTAGAAAAGAAAATTGTAAGATATAATGAAATTAATAGGTCATGTCTGCTAAGTTATATGAATGCAGAATTTAGTGAAATCCTTTAAATTTTCATTGCACAAGTTTTTATTAGCAAAAATATAATTTGAAATTTGCTATAAATTTGATCAATTTTCATTGTTTTTCATAATTGTTTTTCACACAAACTAAACATTAAAATAATTTTTAATTCATCTGATGAAATTCCTGTTTATTTTAAGATTACTTTAATGTATAATACAATATTGTTCATTGAACACAACAGCAATCTAACTCGAATTAGTGATTGCCAATATTTATATAGCTATCTCTTTCGTCTAAACCGCACCCTTAATGGATGTTTACAATAGGAGATAAGAATCACTAAATTAAAAACACATATTTCTAAATATTCTTCTTCTTCTCGAATCCTTATACCTGAAAGGGTATTCAGGTGTCTGATACATATTTCTAAATAAAAAGTGAATAAAAAAATAAATGTTTTTCTGTTAGCGATTTATCTCTTTACATAACTCACACAACTACAATATTATTAATCTTCTTTAATTAATCATAATAAATGGAAGACGACGCAGCTTCTATAAACTAGTTGTGGAAACTGTTTAATTATTTAAATACAATTATTGTACTTTATTTTAGTAAAATAAAATATGCAGGAGAAAGAATAATTTATTTCACAATAATAATAATTTTTAACAGATAAAAAATATACAAAATAAATAAAAATTTCATAATCAAATGTATAAAGACGAGTGATCTCTCTGCCTATATCACAATATTATTATTGATTATTTAAATTCAATACGTTTCAATAATAACATTTTTCTATTTCAAATTTTTAGAAAAATATATTGGATCGAATCAGACTCGGATAAAATAAAGCACAGATTAATGCAAGCAAACACCGATGGCACGAACATTACACCATTCTTCTCCCAAAGAAGCCGTTCGAAACGAGACTCCCATCTACAGGACTGCAACTGCCCCATCCATCCTTCCGTAGGAAAAGCCTTCACCCTCGACCACTCAAACACCAACAACCTCCCTCAAATCATTTTCGTGGACTCATCCTCGCGAAGCATTATCTCATCAGATAAATACGGCTGCAACTGTACAGTATTAGTCAATAATACACTGATAGGCAACAGTTATCCAATACCGTTATTAAAAGCGGATTTGGATAAGATTTACTGGATGGACAAAACTAAAACGCTTTTGTATTCGGTGAAGAAACACGTGAGGAATTCTTTGGTGCAGGATCATATTAATGCGAGGGATTTGATGATTTTCGGGCAGCACATGCAGCCTTATCCGGAGAGGAAGTGTTTGATGCCTGTTATTGAAGACGGTTTGGTGGTTACTTTGAGAAATAAAACGTGGAATTCGTTGGTTTTGAATATGCCTGAATACGAGACGTTTGCGGAGTGTGCGAATTTTTCAATGGCGACGATTGAGTATAAAGTTTTCTACATGCCTTACAATGAGGGTGAAGAAGTGCAGTGTGATGAATCCTGCACGCAAAATGTTACTTACAATAAGTCAATGCTTATTACTGGGCTTAGGGCTTATTCGAAATACATTTTTTCGGTTGGGTTGAGTAATTATTATAGTCATTTAGATGGTGGTAGAATGATTATTGGACCTGGAGTTGTTTTCCAAACAGCAGCTGGAGGTAAGTACTAGTTTATTATAGATGCAAATTTAACACATAGTATCCATTAAGAACAAGGCTTAGAAAAATTAAAATACTCATTAGTATTAACGCCATTATTTATTCCTATCTGGAAGTGATTCTCATTTTGTTAAATTAAGCTCTCACTTATCCGGTGGTAAAACATTTTTTAATCTATATTGTTATCTTTCAACAGTTACAAGTGATAATGACAAGATAAAATTGTTCTTACTTTGTTTTACTTATATATTCCATATTTTCTTCCGAAATAATTTATTGGCAATTTTTAAAGTAACGGACAATAAAATTTAAATAAAAATCATACTTTGTTTGACTCATCTATTTTCTCTCTGCCTACTTTTGATCATTGGTCATCTTCAGTGAAGAATTGTCCAAACTAAAATTTAATATTTTAATTTCATTTTGGTCCACAAGAATCACTTGGTGAAACGTTTTAATTAATTTTTATAACTTTTAAATTAAGCATTTTGTTTTGTTTCAATATACTTTTTATTTATCCAACTAGTTTCGACTAGTTGCCATTATCAAGGTTTTATTATTTTCTCTCCATTTAGTTTGGACCATCAGTGAAGAAGACCAATGGTCAAAAGTAGGCAGAGAGAAAATATACGAATCAAACAAAGTATGAATTTTATTTAAATTTTATTATCCGTTACTTTAAAAATTACCAATAAATTATTTCGGAAGAAAATAGTGGTTCCTCAACAAAAAATGAAAATCTGAAAATACCAAGAGAACAAAAATACCATACTTTAAATAACGATATCAAAATACAAGTAAGAAACACTATTTATGATTTATATAAGTCAAATAGAAACATAATATTAAGCACAATTAAGAATTAAATAAAAATGATTTGAAAATAATAAATTATTTTCATATTTATTAATCATTTTCAACTCATTTTTATTTAATTTATTTAAATAACTGTGACCAAGTGAATGAAATTTTTTCTATTTGCAATTAAGAATATCTAAAAGGGGAGCCATTATTTTGTTTGTTCCAATAAACATTATTTCTAGTTTTTGATTCATTTTGATAATATTTTCCAGAACCATCCCAACCCAAAAACGTCATCGTAACGGTACTAAACCCAAACAGAGCCAAAGTCACGTGGGAACCCCCAGAAGAACTCAACGGAAATTTGGTTTATTACGAAATCCACACAGAGGGTTTCATTTCTGGAATACGCCAGAAGGGCGAACAAGCCGTAACTTGCAATCAAAACGAAACCACATTAAGCGCCATCATCAACAAACTCACGCCCAACGAAACCTACACAGTTTGGGTGCGCGCTTACAGTGAAACGAATCAAACTTGGAGTAACAGCAGTTCCGTGAAGATATCGACCTTCCCCGAACCGGAAAATTTAACTCTTGTATCAAGCTCGGCCTCCGGTTTGTCTGTAATTTGGAATGTTTCCCCGTTTGTTGAGAAGTTTGTTATACAATACGCTCTTTTGACGTCCAATGAGTGGGTTAATTTGAATTACACGTGGATCGATGAGGGTGTGGTAAATATGGTAATTGCGAATTTGAAACCGAAGACTTTCTACAAGTTCAGGTTGTTGTTGAATTATCCGCAGTATGAGGAAATTTATGTTTGGCCGAAAGATGCGAGGTTTTCTTTTGAAACATTAGGTGAGTAATATTTTTGAGACTAACTAAAAATTGGTTTATTATTATTGTTCCAGTAAATTATTTCTTGAATGTTTTTCTATTCTTCTTCTTCTTTTTGTGACGCTATGGGTTTTGGCCTTCTCCACTATCCTATTTCAGGCTGCCTTATTCTTGACGATATTTGCTCAATTTCTAATTTTTGTAGGACTTGGCCTTCTCCACTATCCTATTCCAGGCTGCCTTATTCTTGACGATATTTGCTCAATTTCTAATTTTTGTAGCCTCCTCCACTATCCTATTCCAGGCTGCCTTATTCTTGACGATATTTGCACAATTTCTAATTTTTGTAGGACTTGGCCACCTCCACTATCATCTTCCAGGCTGCCCTATCCTTAACGATATCTGTCAAATTTCTAATATTTGTGGTTCTTGGGCACCTCCACTATCCTCTTCCAGGCTACTCTATCATTGACAATATCTGCCCAATTTCCTAATTTTTGTAGATTCCATTATCATCTTCCAGACTGCCCTATCGTTGACGATATCTGCCCAATTTCCCAATTGTTAAAAAATTATTTAAAAATTTCTAATGTATTACAATTGTTTTTTCTTTGATATTAAATTTATATCTTTAGTAATTACTTCATGGCTTGGTTATAACAAGAATTTATTCCCCCCCAAAAATTGTTAAAGAGTTTCTCATTTTTTTTTTTTTCATTATTTAATGTAGGCGACAGACCTTCACCTCCAGGGATCCCCATTATTCAACACATTAAAAACAATCTATACCAAGTTTGGTGGGAGGCTTCTAAAGACAACGGAGCGTCAATCGAAATGTACATGCTGGAAACGATGAGAACCCCGAATTACAGAAATAAACGAAGCACGAATCGAACTGCCTGGTTTTCTTCAGCCCCTTCTGTGGAAGTTCCTGAATTTACTTGGGAATCCGTTTATAATGGGACTGGTGAGTTGATAGTAAACCTATTTCAAATTGAGGAGCAAAAGTTATAAAGGTGATGAGAGCCAAAATTGTTATTTAAAGATAGTACTAAAACAAAAAAAAAACGTTTTCATTTCTAGATAATAATCAAATTCCATTTAGCTAAGTCAATTGCAAAATAATCAAAAACAATTTATGGTACTGTATTTTCACTCTAACCAATTATAAAACATTATTATTAATAGATGTACTTATACATTGCTTATAACTAACCTACGGATTAGGTAAAACAGCACATGAGTCTGGAATGAAAGCATTGCATTTATTGTCGAATGTAAGTAATTATTTTTGTAAAAATAATTTAGCAACTAACGAGGACAAAAAATATATTATTTTTAAAAATAATCACAAATATGCAGATTTTCCAAACAACTTACAAAATTATATAGTAACTGAGTTAAAATTCCTAGGTTTAAAAGTTGATAATCGGCTATCAGGTGAATCGCACATAAATAACATAAAAAAGCCTTTATCCTCAACAATAATCAGTATTCGTGAAATGAAAATATTTATCCAGATCAGCTACCAAAACAGTATATTTTTCAAATTTCGTAAGCAAAATGAGATATGGTTTGATATTTTGGAAAAGCAACTCACATGCAGTAATTATTTTTATATTACAGAAAAAGCCATTAGGGCTGTAATGAAATTAGGCTATAATTAGTCATGTTAAGAGAAATTTAAAGAAATCAATAGCTAAACACTATTCGGGCACATGGTACTATATATACAGGGAGCTTTTTTTTATCAGTATACATCAGTATACATTTCCCCTATGTATACCTGCAAAATACGCGAGTCAAATGCATTGATGTATGTGTGTTTAGTTGCCTATAACACGCAACTGAACATACATATGGCAAATAGGCAACTAAACATACACACATTAATCGGTTCAATGTGTTTGACTCGCGTTTTTTGCAGGTATATATAGGCAAACTGTATACTAATAAAAAAACCTCTCTGTATATGACTGCATTATATTTTTTATCTAAATCACATACAAGGAAATGACAATAAACATAGTTCACACAATCCGACCCTGTATAAAGATTAACATTCGTTTGATAGATTTCAGCTAGCTTCATATGCATACATTTTTTAATATTGGCTGTTTCTGCCTCTATTTCTTCTTCGTTGTTGAATGTTTTAATTGGAATCAAAACATCTTGAATGTCTTTTGTTGATATATCATAAAAATCTCTGAAATTTAGCACCAATTTTATCAAAGCACTGCATTTTACAGTTGCAGCTATCTCCAATAACTTTATCTTGTGTTAATTTTTCAGCCGTATTTATATAACTTCCACCCCTGTTTCGCTTTTGCTTGCGAATGTTTCTCTTCCAGGACGACTTACTTATGAGGCGCTTTTTACTTGGTTGTGCTAGTTTTGCTGGACCAACAGAAGTGCCAGCTTCTTCAAAATATAACAAATGCTCTGAATTTTCATTAATTCCAAACTCTGAAAAACCTTCCTCGGACAAATCACATTCTTGAGTTTCCGTATTGAAGTTATGTTTATAATTTACTGGTAAAAACTCATCGCCACTATACTTAAAGACAATTTCTTCTGAATTATATGATATAGTAGAAACCGTAATTGTTTTTTAAGTAAGTTAGGTACAGGCAAATTGTAAAAGTACAGTAATAATGTTCACAAAATAAGCGTATTGCCAAACGTTTGCAAACCAACGTTTGAGTGGAAGAAGAAGATTAAGTCCAGACTTGTTATTGCATACCATGAAAAACTAGGAAATATGCTAATAACTTCTGTAATGTGTAGTGCATAAGTTACAAACGCGGTTCTTTCATGGAATGATAGAGCATTTGAAACCATCAACCCCCAACTATTTTAGGTCCTAAAGTGTTGGTTGGTTCTTACATTGGACACATTAAATAGATTATATCCATTAAAATATCTATTTTTTCGAAAATAGGTAGGCTTTGTTGCTTATATTGTGACAATCATTCAAGCATCATTTACATAGGTAATAGCTTAAAAACAAGTTTATCATAATTTTAAACAGCTATATTATTTATTCTATGACTCCGACCTTATAATCAACAACAATTATTTTAATATAAATTAGATGTAATATAATTAAGAGATTATATAAATTGGTGGATGTTTGTAGAATTAGCAAAGTTCTTACAATAAATTTCGCATTATATTATTTTTTAATTTTCGTTTTAATTATTTTAGATACATTCTGGAAAATAAACGACCTAACCGACGACTTCAGATACGCCTTCAGAGTCTCCGCTTTGAACAGCTACGGTTGGAGTGACTTGAGTGAGGAAAGCCTGCAATTCGATCCAACCGTAGCTGCGCAGATGACCGAAAAGCTGGACCTGAAATATTTGAGCATCTTCATTGCCGTTGTAATTATGCTCGTTTTGGTCATAGCGGCGACGCTGTCATGCCGTATGTATTACACGGATACTTTTTCTAGAATATATCGTTAATTTTGTTGATTTTTTTCAGGCAAAATGTGTCATAAGAAGAACAAGAAAGAAAAACCAATTGTTATTCCATCCAGGAGAGGACCTGACGTGGAACTGGCTACTTTGAGAGAGTTACCCAGAGGGGGTAATTTTGTGCATAATAGTAATGCACTGTATAGTTCCACTTTGGGGAATACGGATGATTTGAATCAGCTTCCTCATATTCGAAGGTATAATTGTGATAAATCGAAAAATAGCTTTGAATTATTTTTTCTTCCTGCAATTGATGAAATAGTTAAGTTTGCAATAACGTAACAAACATTGATTATGTATATCACACAAAGTGTTAAATGGCTATAGACCATAGGTCTTTCTGCCTTGATGAAATATTTTACATTATGTAATATTTTTATAGAAGAAAAAAAAAAAACAATTTGATATAAGATATGATATATCAATTATTCATTCATTCATAATCAATACTCATTTATCGGCATTACTCAGTGTTGAGTTATATTAATTATGCGTTTTATTCTTTCTTTCTAAATCTTATCCTCTTTTAGCCATATTGGGTGTTTCATTACTATAAATAATTTCCATTTATTGCGATTTTCAACAGTAATACCATATGATCAAGAACTTTTCTCCTCCAAATTGCTTTGATTTTATTATTTATTTTACATTTTGTTGGTGCTAGTAAATAAAAACAGATAAAACGTTACATGTGTCATTATTCATCAAATCAAATTCTTAAACTTGTTGAAATAACATAACTTATAGCGTGTGGTTACTTTCATTGCCAACATATTTTTTTTAATAGCAAAATTCAAAGCACTCTAGAAGAGAAAAGTTCTCTATCTATAGTATTACAAAATAGTGAAAATTAGTGACAACAACCACTTGAACCTCGCAGGCTTTTGTGTTTATTGAATGGTAAAAAGTTTTTGAAAGTATTTAAAATTATTTTTAAAGTTATCGTGTGATATTTTTTATATCACTTTTTTTAAGATGGAAAAAGTACAATATTAACAGAAGTATAGCATACATATTTGCAATGACACTGACAATTAACAAAAATAAAACACCTTAAATTACTTCGGCGGAAATAAACTAACTTGCAAAGTTGAAATAAATTTTAATATAGTTCTCATTAGCTGAAACATCAGGATGTGATCAGAATTAATAAAAATTATTGATTTTCATAAACATAAAAAATAATCAAGTTAACATACCAAGTGATTATGTGTAAAAGAATTACTAAATGTAGCATAATATTTATTGGTATGTGCTCAAATAATTTCTGACTTAACCAGTGTGTTTCACCACTGTTTAAGTCAGAAATTAAGTTTTGAATTAATTCAGGATAATTTAATGATATGCCTTGATAAACAATGACCCAAACTTCTTCTTACAAATGGAAATTCTAAAATCGATTTTTCATAATATTGAAAATATTTGAAGCATACTTTATTCAATTATTTTATTCTAGGGATCAAATAACGTTAACAAAATTCTTGGGAAGCGGAGCGTTTGGCGAAGTATTTGAAGGAAAAGCAAAGGGACTAAGTGCCAATGTATATGAGACTAAAGTGGCTGTTAAGGTAAATTTATTATGAATACAAATATGACTATATTGCAAAGACTAACCCTCATATTGCTTCTATTACACAACTTCTATTGTATCCCACGTAATCCTAACATCATTCCTGAATGTTCCCACCCTCAGCTAGCAATAGACAACGAGATTAGGAATTATGAACTTTAGATAAAAAGATATGAACTAGACAAGGACAGGCAGATAGTCGTTTTTTAAAGACAACTTATAATAAATTATAAGAACGATATTGTTAATTTGTTTTAGATAAAATTGTCTGCAGAAATAACTATGTTATATTAATTATATTGAATTAATATCTAATCTTCCTTTTATTTTAGACATTACGTAAAGGAGCATCTGATCAGGAGAAAACCGAATTTCTACAAGAAGCTCAGTTGATGAGCCACTTTAAACACGAGCACATTTTGCAATTGCTGGGCGTGTGTTTGGACAACGATCCGCATTTTATTATCATGGAATTGATGCAGGGTGGAGATTTGCTGACGTATTTGAGGTCATCAAGAAATCCTGGGGTATGTATTTACTGAATTAAAAAATAAAGCAAGATTAATAATTAATAATTAATTTAATAAGATGTTCAGCCACCATTCATCTAGCGTATGGATAACTAACAAATCGTTGACGATGCCATATAAAATTAAGCGAAAGATGGCGCTTGCGTCGTCTTTCATTTATTATGATTAATAATTTATTATTACAGATGGAAACACCACCTCTGAATCTCATGGAACTACTAAAAATGTGCGTCGACGTAGCAAAAGGCTGCCGATATTTAGAAGAGATGCACTTTGTACATCGAGATTTAGCCTGCAGAAACTGCTTGGTGTCGTCCACTGACCCCGAAAGGAGGATTGTGAAAATTGGTGATTTCGGATTGGCCAGAGATATCTACAAAAACGATTACTACAGAAAGGAAGGCGAGGGTCTGCTTCCCGTCCGCTGGATGGCGCCCGAGTCTTTGGTGGATGGCGTTTTCACGTGTCAGTCGGATGTTTGGTCGTTTGGTGTCTTGTTATGGGAGATTATGACTTTGGGACAGCAGCCTTATCCAGCCAGGAATAATATGGAGGTTCTGCATTACGTGCGGAGAGGAGGCAGATTGGGAAAGCCAACAGATTGCCCAATAGAATTGTAAGTTGTTTAATTATAATGTAAAAGTTAAGGCACCATTCATATTGATGCATCAATTGATTCTAAAAATGAGATTACGTGAGTAATCAAGCAAAAATTGATTGCTGCATTTATAGATTCTGGGATTCATAGGTCTTGATTCTAGGATTGAAACCTTGCTATGAATCCAATTTTTTTTTTATTCGAAAAAAAAAATATATATATATAAATGAAGAGAAACATCTTTTTATAGATTCTGGGATTCATAGGTCTTGACTCTAGGATTGAAACCTTGCTATGAATCCGACTTGTCTTCGTTCGAAAAAAAAAAAAAATCTAAATGAAGAGAAACATCTTCAAAGTTGCAACTGGAATGCCAGAATCTTTGAAGAAAAAAGCTGGGAGTGAAGTAAAACAATAAATAAAAATAGGGAGTAATATAAAAATGAACTAAAGTTGCGTCATTAAATTATTTATCACCGCTACAAAGAAATAATATTGACAAGCAATCCATACTGGATTGCTTGTCAATATTATTTTATTTTTTTTATTGTGTATTTTAATTGGTAGTAAATGGGTCCTCTGCATTTGACATGTCTCGTCTGTCAATGCGAGAGGACATCCACTTGTTCTGATGTTGTGAATGAACATTGTATTTTAATTTGTACATAGTAAACGTGATGAAATGCCCAAATTAAAGATGATGAAAAAATGGAAATATATATATATAAAATATTTGTTGTATTACATAGTTGAGAAAAATATTTTTCAAATTATATTAATTTATTTTTTTATTCTTATTTTTAGATATGAATTGATGCTGAGTTGTTGGAGATGTGACCCAGATGGTCGACCAACGTTTAAATATTGCTTGGATGCAATGGAAAGACTTCACCTTCAAATAGCTAGCCAGCCAATGACAGGTGCTCATGTTGGCCAGTACATAAGCACAGTTCCTCAACGTAAGTAATTTCCACACATTAAGCACGTGTTTTTTTTATTAATGTAACCTAACGGCATTTCGCATGTACAATTAATAATATTCGCTTTGCAGTCATGGATGGCATATCTAATCAAGCTTACTTTCAAGACGAGAATCATAATAACTCAGGTACCCATTAATCATTGCATGTAATACAATATGATCAAAAACTTTTCTCCTCTAGAATGCTTTTTTCTTCTTTATTTTAAATTTTCAAAGCACTATAAAGGAGAAAAGTTTTCAATCACATGGTATATTTATATATATATATAATCTAAAATCCCCATCTACCATAATGGTGGTATAGGGGTACATGGTATATTTAATAAATACAAATATAAAAATTATGGTTTTAATGAAATTTAATAATTTATTTAGGAGCATCATGGAAAAGCGGCAGCGATGAAGACTCCAGTAGAGAACGAATGCCGTTCTTACAAAGAGAAAACGAACAGCGCGAGATTCCAAAATACCTCGAGCTCTTGTACAACAGGGACTGTCCATTGGAGAACGATGGCTACGAAATCCCCCGCATGACGAAATACGAACAACCCGCCGAGCCGAAATCCGATTCCGGCGTGGCCGATTGTGATAATTTCAACAAGGTTGTGAGCGATCTGACGAATATCGCGTATATACTTAAAGACAGTAAAAATCTCGGTTACACGAATATGAACCCAGAACAGAACAACGCCAAAGAAGATCAAAGTGCGTAACGTAGGTGATCCTCGGATAGCTTTTTGAATTGCTCAAGTACCTGTTTTCTTTTTTTTTTTGTTTCGTAGGTTTATGTTATTGTGTATACTCTTTCGGATTTAATGTTATTTATTGTATATAGTTTGGTATTTATAGATGTATATGAAATGAGAAATGTGTAGGCTGCAATATTGTTCGTAATGAGAGTGACTAAATTGTTAGTAAACGAAAAGACTTTTTGTAAATAAATTAATGAGTATTATATAGTTTATAAATATCTCAATCTATAATAAAAAGAAAAATATATCGAGTTTTTTTTTTAAATGAAATCTTCATTTTCTTTATTTGTTCCATTCATAATAAAATTAACGCAGGCAGAAAGAGCTATTGTTGACGGCCATTTAACAATTAATTAATGTTTGTGTTATATACATAATCAATGTTTATTACGTTATTGTAAACCTAATTGTTAATAAAGATTGCTATATATATATATATTTAACAATTAGGTATAATTGACACTAAATCTAGTGTTTGTCAGTGACTCATAAAGTTAATTTTAGTTAATACAGATCACATTTTAGTACATGTGTGATCTGTATTAGGTGAAATTTCATTCCTTCATTGAAATCACTTTTAAGTTTTTAAAATCCACTCATAAAGTTTTGAAAATTTATGGGGCCCAAAGCAATTTTGTATTTTGTCACATTTGTTGTTGCAAATTGGCGTGTAAAAACTGTGCTGAAAACTCGCAAAATAATCCTAAATCCTGATCACAAGTGCTTCCATCTTTTTTGGATTTATGCACTTTTAATGACATCTAGGATAATTATTGAAATAAAAATCTTTATATTGATAAGAATGATTTTTTCAGCAACATTAAAGAGTTATAATAATAATAATTTATATATTTATGATTATAATAATAATAATATATTATCGATTTTGCCCATTACTATGATGGGCAAAATCGATTATTTCAATAATCGAATACGAAATAATCGATTATTTTTGATAATCGAATGTAAATTCCGTCGTGTTCGTCAAAGCTATGATTCAAAATTCAAACATAAATATTATAATTACTATTTCATAAAAATATTTGAGATATTATTTAATTAAACTTTCATTACCTTCTGTATAATAAACCAATTCTTCAAATAATCGATTTTGCCAATCACTGATATTATATATTAATAATAATTTATTTTAGGTTCGTCCAGTGTAAATATTGTGATTTAGGTTTAAGTTTATTTTTTCTACATGTAATGTGATGTTCCATGGCTAACTTCAAAAGATCATTGTCCCATAAAATATTCCCAGTTAGCTAGCTTAATATTATGTCGAGACCGGCCAATGACCCTGGCAGTTGACGCCGGCAAAGTGGGTGGGGTTTTTAGTCGGTAGTCTCCTAGACAAAATCTGAGAGGAGTCCGACACTCCGTCCGTAAATGGATTTTCCCCTTCCACAGATACACAAAAATAATAGATTTTTACTTCCAACAGAAATCTACATTTTCCTTTCCTATTAGAGGGAAAGCTATACAATATCAGCTAACTATTAATAAAACTAAACTAAAACTGAAATACAAATTAGGTGAATAGAACAGATAAATTCTGAATGTATTTTTTATGATTATCATGATATAAATCGCTTCATAACATAATTCCGTATCATTGTATTAATTTTGGAGCTGTAATACATGTTCGTTAGGCTACGATAGCATAAGAATGACATATTACTTCTTGAACAGTATTTATGCGTAAAGAATAGTAGAATACATTTCTTTACGCATAAATACTGTTCAAGAAGTATTATGTCATTCTTATGCTAGTAAATAAGGTTCGTTTATAGAATTATAAAGTAGTTGACGTAATGTGCTAAGAGAAATTAATTTTATTCGTGCAGCATAAATTTATATTTATTGTCATCCCTTTAATCAATTATAAAAAATATTATTTAATAACTTAAATAAAATCCAAAAAACAAATTATCTATTAAAATTCCGTTTAGCACATTTGGTACCCTGAACAGCCCATTCAATACTATTCATCCAAACTCGGAAGTTGACTTTATTGTAATCCAACTTTCTGTAGATGAATACCGGCATAATGTTGGTTAAAACGATGATTTCTTCGTTGTTTACTTTTACATCGGTAGGATAAATGAAATTGTCATCATCTCTGTAAATGACATCCAATTCGTCGTCACTGTAAGGCCTGTTTGTGTTCCAGCAAGCTAAGGTATTAAGATTCACTAAGCCTAAGAACATGATTCCACTTGGGGCATGGAGAGCTGTTCCCGTTGATTGCTGGTTTGGTCTACGAGTACCTACAATCTAAAAAAAATAAGCTATAAGAAAAATGCGTTTCACTCAAAAGATAATTTCATACAGTGTATCTCGCATAAAGTGTATGGTCATTTTTTTTAAAGAAAACACAATAATGGGAGCTACATATCATTAAAAGGTTTGTTGATGCCTAATTTGCATGAGGACGGGGGGAAGTTTATCTTCCAATAAAATGGAGCACCTCCTCACTGGCATCGTGTCGTTAGAAATTATCTGGAGGAAACACGTCCACAGTGCTGGATAGGCTGTGCAACAGCCGACAACCGCCTTCGCGATAGCTACCAAAGAGCCCCAATCTTACACCGTGCGATTTTTTTCAATGAGGATTTGTGAAAGGCCTGGTTTACGTCCCTCATCTTCCTAATGATTTAGATGAGTTAAAACAACGCATCAAGAGAGCTATGGAAACTGTCAATGCAGATATGTTACACCGGATTTGGAATGAACTAGACTATCGCCTTGATGTGAGCCGTGTGACAGGAGGAGCCCATATTGAATACCTATGAATTCCCAAAGTAAACTTAAAGAATCACTGTATAAAATAGCTAAAACGAATTCATAAAAACGTTATTATTTTTGGATAAATAAAACATTGAAAGTGTCTATTTCCTTTGTAGTAACCCAGTATAAGTGAATATAAGTTGATATACAGAGAGGTTTTTTATCGGCATACATTAGGGGAACTGTATACCTGCAAAAAACGCGAGTCAAACGCATTGAACCGATTAATGTGTATATGTTTAATTGATTATTTGGTATATGTGTTCAGTTGCGTGTTGTATGCAACTAAACACACATACATAAATGCGTCTGTCTCGCGTATTTTGCAGGTATACATAGGGGAAATGTATACTAATATAAAAATCTCTCTGTATATATACAGAGAGGTTTTTTTATCAGTATACATTAGGCGAACTGTATACCTGCAAAAAAACCAAGACAAACGCATTGAACAGATTAATGTGTGTATGTTTAGTTGCCTATAACACAGGACTAAACGTCAAACGCTAAACTTCAAAATGTGTGAAATATTTGATGGAAAATGTATATAAATGAAGAAAAAGTCGAATCGTGAAAATTCTTCCACATTGTGCATTTCGATATTGTCATAAACAGAAATAGAAAATTGTTTAATTGTTTTTTGAATTATCATAGTTGAAGGAATTGATCGTTCTGGTTCCGTATTATAGGCAACCAAACACATACATCAATGCGTTTGACTTGGGTATTTTACATGTATACATAGGGGATATGTATACTGTTAAAAAAACCTCTCTGTATATATATATATATTATTTAAATAATTAAATAAAAAAGTTTCTTAACCCGACACTTAAGGGTGTAAAGGTTTTTTTATTATTATTATTTATATAAGTTTCTTACTTTGAAGTCATCATTGTGATAAGTCCTTGTAGCCAAAGATTTATTCTGCAAAATCCTCGTGGAAACTTTAAATAAATTCGTCCCAGACATAGATTGGAAGAACATATCCTTAAAACCATCAGCTTTTCTTTCTGAGAGCGTTACGGAAAAAGTTCCATCCGCCCATTGGTATTTAATTCCGGCTACTTCAAAATCCCCATGAGTTGATTCTAAATAGAAATAATTGTGCCTAATCCTCCAAGATTCGTTATCCTTCAAACTATAGACGATCAATCCGAAGCCTGTAAGATCTGGAAGGTACGCATACGCTTCATCGCACTTCCCCGGATTCACATCGACTGCTGTGAATGTTATAGCTGTCAATTCGCGGATTTGTGTTGGTGGTATCCAGTATCTTCTGATTATTTTGTCGGTTTTTAAATCGATTACCACGATTGAGTGGGGTTGCAGTACAGTCCTGTTACCTAAAAAAAATATTTGTTTTAAATTAAATAGAATTAATGAACTTACTAAAAAAAAGAAAAAAAAAATAGTAGAAAGGACAGCCAATATCTTTCATTTTAGTTACTTATAATTTTTCATATTGATATTTTTTTAAGTTACTCTGCAATTTAGCTTTTTGTTTGTTGAGTAATACATATTATTATTTTAAACAAAATCTGTATTATAGAAAAAAAGACTGTAATATTACAAATTATTATTAATTTATAAATTTAATTAAAATAATAATATTCAATATCAAGAAATGAGTTATGTTGAAAAAAATCGAGTAATATTAGTAATCGAGTATTTATAAATGAGCAATAAAATCAATCCGAGTTATACAAACTAGTAAAAAAGTGTTTCATTTATTACAATTGAATTACAATGTATAACAAAGTAGAAGCCTCAACAATTAACAAGTTAATTATTTATTTATAATAAAATCAATAAGTAACAATAAATTGACAAATCAATAAACAGAGAATAGTTACTTACAGTAATAGAATATGTTTCTTTAATAAAATTTTCATATATTTAATTTTGCACTAATAAAAAAGGATCGAATTGATCGACGTTGCTCATCTCTAGAATTAGTGTCTGTAGGCCCAATTATAATTATTCGTATTCTTCATGGGATTCGGATCCTAGTGGATTAATTCAAATTTTGGTAAAATGATTCATATTCGTATAAAATGAATCAAATCATTATTTTTGTGAATGGAATACAAATAATACAAAATTTGTCTTACGAATCCTTATCCTTTATAAGTATGTAAATACAGAGTTAAAATTAATTCAGGATGATTTGATTGAAATTAAAACACTTGGTGTTTCACTTATTTAAAAATTCGACCCTCTTTAATTTAAAAATAAGTGAAACAAATCAAGTGTTTTAATTTCAATTAAATCATCCTGAATTAATTCAAAAATGTTTCACCACGGGTTAAGTGAGAAATTAATTAAACATACAGAGTTAAAATCTTCTAAAATGTTTTAAATCCTGGTTCCAAATCCCAAAGTATTTAAAACCTGCACAACGTTTTTACTTTTTGGTACTGTGGAATCTGTGCGAAAAAATAACAAAGATGTACAGGATAGACATTAATGTATTGAAAAATATTTTTACCTGGATATTCCAAAATTCCTGTGTCTGTTAACCAAAGCCGATCGCATACTGAATCGATCGCAATACGATAAACTGACACCAATCTTTGTTCAGGTGCTGTGTTCAGATTATTGGCATTCCAATTGGGGTAGGGAGTTAAAGGAACGTTATGTCGTTCTGAGGAATTCATGGAAACATAGTTTAATGTTGATGGAATGCCTGGGCTTCTTCTTGGGTTTGTGATGAACATTTTGTCTTTCCATCTTGTCGCTCCTATAGGTATGTTGTTTTCTAAAATAATAATATAAATAAACATTTTTGATGTAGTAACTAGTGATGGGCAAGATCGATTAAAAAAAATCGACTGCTCGATCCTTGCAGGTGATCGAGCCGCTCGATCTTTTCGGGCTCATTTCCGGATTGGATTGATCATGTTATGTAGCTCTGCTCGAGCAATGATGAAGCGGATCGATCGGTCTAGGTAAGAACGATCACTGAATCAAACGATTTTTTTAAGTTATTTAAGTTATACTAAGTGAGATAGCCTTTATTAATTTATTTACTAAATACATTTGTAATTTAATAAAAAAAATACAGTCACTATAATAGTTTAACATTAATTTTTGTTAATTAATTTTATGTCATTAAAATCTACAATTTTTACCATAAATTGACTTTAAAGTCATTTATAGTCACTATTTTTGCTAGAAATTCACTTCAGTCATTAAAAGACACCATAATTGTCACAAATTAACTTTATGGTCATTAAAAGCCATTATTTTCACTATAAATTAACTTTAAAGTAACTATTATAGTCAAAAATTGACTTAATAATCTTTTATAGTTACTATGTTTGCTAGAAATTGACTTGATAGTCACTATTTGTAATAGAAATTGACTTAAAAGTCATTTATAGTCACTATTATTGTCAAAAATTGATTTTAAAGTCATCAATATTTATTATTTTTGCCATAAATTGCCTTTAAAGTCACTTTACTTCACTATTATTGTCAAAAATAGACTTTAAAATCATTTATAGTCACTATTGTCAAAAATTGATTTTAAATTAAAGTTATTCATAGTTATTATTTTTGCTAGAAACTGATTTTAAATTCAACTTACTTCACTATTATTGTCAAGATTTGACTGTTAAGTCATTGATTGTAACTATTTTCACTAGAAATTGAGTTTAGAGTCACTATTTGTACTAGAAATTGATTTTAAAGTCATTTATTTATAAATTTGATTTTCAAGTCACTTATAATCATTATTTTTGCTTGAAATTGACTTTAAAGCCAACTTACTTCACTATTATTGTCAAAAAATCACTTTAAAGTCACTATTCTCACTAGAAATTGACTGTAGAGTCAATATTTTCACCAGAAATTGACTTTAGAGTCACTATTTGTATTATAAATTGACTGTAAAGTCATTGATAGTCACTATTTTGACTATAAATTGACTGTAGAGTCACTATTTGTACTATAAATTGACCATAAAGTCATTGATAATCACAATTTTGACTAGAAATTCACTGTAGAGTCACTATTTTCACTAGAAATTGACTTTAAAGTCACTATTTCTACTATAAATTGACTGTAGAGTGATTAATAGTCACTATTTTCACTATAAATTGACTGTAGAGTCACTATTTTCACCAGAAATTGACTTTAGAGTCACTATTTGTACTAGAAATTGACTGTAGAGTCACTATTTGTACTATAAATTGATTGTAAAGTCATTGATAGAGTCACTATTTTGACTAGAAATTGACTGTAGAGTCACTATTTGTACTATAAATTGATTGTAGTCACTATTTTCACTATAAATTGACTCTAAAGTCATTTATAGTCTCTATTATTGCCAAAAATTGATTTCGAACTCATTTATAATCATTCTTTTTTGCTGGAAATTAACTTTGAAGTCAACTTACTTCACTATTATTGTCAAAAATTTGCTGTAAAGTAATTGATAGTCATTATATTCACTATAAATTTACTTTAGTCATTTATAGTCACTATTTTCACTTTACAGTCACTATTTGTACTAGAAAAGTCATTGATCGTCACTATTATTGTCAAAAATTTACTTTAAAGTCAATGATAGTCACCATATTCACTATAAATTGACTTTAAAGTCATTTATAGTCAATAATATTATCAAAAATGGACTTTAAAGTTTTATAAACACTATTTTCATTAAAAATCGACACTAAAGTTATTAGAAATTGTTTTTAAAGTTATTTATAGTAACTATTATTGTTAAAAATTGATTTTAAAGTCATTTACAGTAACTATTTTTGCTACAGATGAACTTAAAGTCATTGATATTATCACTATTATGATTAGAAATAACATTAAAGTCAAAGATAATCACTATTTTCACTATAAATTGACTTTAAAGTAACTTTATGTCAAATTTGTGTTGCCTTGTCGATTTAGTTAATGTTTAAATTCAACATTATTAATCAAAATATTTAATATACTTAAAAAAAAATCATCGATTAATTTAATTTGATTTTGAAATAATAATTTTATAGCGATGGTTTTTCTTTTTGAATAACAGCTAAATTTTAGTTAGAGTGGGTTTTTTTTCAGGTGTTATTTTTTTTATTTTTTTTATTTTTTTTTTTTCGAGGAGTATTTTTTGGGAGTTTTGCGGTGGATGTATTTATACGATTTTTAAAGAATAAGTTCACAGGGGTGATTTTTGACAGGGGTTGTAATTTTCCAGATACGTTTGACAGCGTAATTTTCTAAGGTAGTGATTTTCCATTAGGGTTTTTTTTTAGGGTTTTTCTGATCATCTCAATTGGTTCGATCTGTTTGATCCATTTAAACAGCGCCACCAGATCGATCTTTCTAAATAACTCGAACGGCTCGATACTTAAACTGATCGATTATTGATTGATCGATCTTTGAAATGATCGATATTGCCCATCACTAGTAGTAACAGTCACCGATAAAAGAAAGTAATGTATATAAATCAGGGTTTTTTTCAATTTCATTTCAGGTATATACAAGTTATCAAAACCGTATTTAAATGCTATCGTCTCTTGGCAGCTGAGAGTTTCTATTTTCTAAATAACAGATTCTTAATGTCTTATTCTTACAAAGGAAAGCCAAATACAAATTAAAAAACACCAGTTTTTTTTTAGTTCTGCATTTTTTTTATTATATTGACATTGTTAAAATTATCATCAGTTAGTTATCGAATAAATATTTAATAAAGAATTGTTAGTTGTGGAAATGAAATAAAGAAGTTAAACAAATCAATTAAAAAAGAAAGACTCTAAAATTTGAAAGAAAAATCACACAGAACGGTAGCAACTTCAATCTGCTGTCTCAATTCTGCGTTCCTAGAAACACAAACCCACAATTTTCCTCAATCCCCCCAAAAACCATCACTAACATGGAGATAGATTTTGGATTTTTTTGTAAAAGAAATGTATATTATAAAATGGAAATACCGTGAAAATAAATAAATGAATAAATAATAATAATAAACATTATTTTTTTGTATCTGCTCTAGGCTAATTACTATAAACTATTCTTGTTCTGGTTCTGACTTACAAAGTATTTGTACGTCATTAATTGCACAAGCAACACCAGAAAATATATTTTTTTAATCATAATAAATGAAAGATGACGGAAGCGCCATCTTTCGCCTAATTTCATGTGGCATTGTCAACGATTTGGGTCTACAAGGTAGGCGACCGGGAATCATTGTTTCGTCCACTAAAGGAAGACGAACTTATCCTGTTTATGAGATACAATATGAATGGTGGCTGAACATTTCATTAAATATAATTTTTGTTTATGATTTTGGTAATCTTTAATATTATTATGTCTATAAATAAAAAAAATAGTGTTATGTTTTAATAAAAATCTAATAATAATTATTATTGTTTCTATAATTCATCAATTAGAATAATCCTTGTCAATATGAATATGTCTTGAATATAATCAGTGTTGATTATCATTTTTGTAAATTGATTTAATTTATGCATTAGAGATAAAAAGGTCCAGTTCAGAGACAAAAATAGTTTTTAGAATCACAAACAATAACTTCCGTTACATTCATTGTTGATCTCAATATGCAATTATTATTTAACCACCATCTTTATGTTCTACTTGCGTCGGTATTGTAATTATTATGAAAACTATAAAATGTATTATTACGATTACAATTCTCGTATAGAACACTTCAAACAATAAATCACGCAGCTCTCATTAAAAAAAGTCCACAACAAAATAAGTGGTTACAAAACATTCAAAAATTAACCTTTTTACGTAAGTACTATAAAGCAAAGTGTGTCCATTATGCAATTCAATATCTGGAGGGGTATAGGCCGGAGAAGTAGTTGTTTTAATGTATATTTGTTGTAAAGTACTTACGTACGGTAAGCTGAAGGAGAAATAATTTATTAATTATTTTTTTAAATGAGCAAATAAAACACAGACAATTAAAATCTAGTCAAAAACACCAATACGAGCTAGTAATTCGATAAAGCACTGACGAGTTTGTGTATTGAGGTAGGCGTCAAAATCAGCTGTGAAGTTACTTTGTGTTTACAAATTACGTTTTTCCCCTGTATGTTGGATGACAACAAACGGTGCGTATGCTTCCTCTAGTTATTCTAACTTTATGACTTTAATTTATTTAAATAAATGTGACTAAGTGAAAGAAAATTCTATTATTTTAAACCTTTAATCTAGTTCTCATTAACTACTTGATGAAACATGATCACAATATTAATAGGTTGAAAAAATACACTTGTTTTATTTCACTATTTAAGTAGTGAAACAAACACTTGTTTTGTTTAATAGGCACCAATTTAATAATATAAAAGAGTATGTTGAAAAAATACACTTGATTTGTTTCACTTGTTAAGTAGTGAAAGTAGTTTTATATTATTAAATTGGTGCCTGTTAATCAATTATTTTTTTTTTATATATTTTAAGTGTATAAGATTTAAAAGACATCGAAAATATCGAATGTGTCCCACAATAATTTCTTTCTTACCATAAATATAATCATTTTCATCATTTTCAAATACAAAATGCGACGTCCTGTGATGTCCATGCTTCAAGGCTGAGCCCGGCCAAGTGTAATTAATTCTAGTCCATGTAAATTCCTCCTTCAACCCAAAAGAAAACACTGAAACAATATTGAAGGCAGTCAGCCAAAGAAGAAGCCCCACGGAAACCATGATTTAGCCGTTGCAAACCGGCCGAACTGGACAACGCGACTGCCTCCTCGAATATAAACTTGTCACAATAAAACAAACTGATACGACCTGTTTTTTTTCGTTTCTTTCTTTTTGTGGATTTTGATTTGTTTTATCGGCATATATATATATATAAGTGTCCGTGTAAATATCGAACGGAAACGGGTATACAGTTCAAATCTGGGGATTTTTTTTAATGATTCATTGTGCTTTTAAAGTGAGTAATGTGTTTTGGTATTTCTTGTTTTATGCGTTTCCTTAATTTTGGTTGATATTGCATTAATGACATGCATATCTTTTAAAAGTATAATCATATCGGTAGATTATAAAAAAAACGTTATTTGGACAGATATATCGCAAGTTTATATATATATATATATATAATCTAAAATCCCCATCTACCATAATGGTGGTGTAGGGGTGTCGCAAGTTTATAACTTAATATAATCAATCGTTCATACGTCTTGTCTTTAAACAAAAAGGAAAAAGTAGGAAAACAGCAGTGCTAATTTATGAAATGGTGTGCTGCCCTTTCCTTGACTATGCCGCTATTCTTGCTTACCATCCCTAAAAAGTCACCCTAAAAATAATGATGTTTAACTAACTTGCCGGATCAATATAAAATTTGTAACCGTTAGCTGCCAAACTTAAGATAAAACGCCACAACAACTTTTTTAAATAGCATGGGTATTCAAAACAGCTTATTTTTTTTGTATATTTGTAACTATTTCTATCGAAATATTGCTTATTAATGGCCGGTTCCATACTTATTTAACACCCTGAATATACAGGGTGTCTCCTAAAAAAAAACGCCGCTGACCATAACTTTTTTATGTATTGACCTATTTGAAAAAAATAATTTTTCTATAAAAAATCGGAACTCTTCTGATCATATTTAAACAAAAATGGCAAAATTGCTGTCGTCGGCTCGGAAAATTTTCCTCCAAACCATGTACTTTTTGAGGTATGTATGGCTTGATTTTGTGTTTCTTCAGAATTTAATTTAGAGTTCTCTTCGAAGTATTTCCCGAATTTCTTGGATTTTCTTGCACACTAAAAAGAACATCTAATTCTACATTTCCGCACGTTCCTCTTTCTTGGGTTTCTTAAAAGTACCATACTTTCTTAAGTTGTTTCCAAATTTTCAAGGCTCTGGGACCTCCCTGTTCGAAAAGAGGTACTTGTACTGGAACACTGCTTGATCGTGATGTTTATTGTATTCGAAAACGCTTGTAACATATCGGTGTTAATAATGTTAGCCATCACTTGAGTTATTTCACCTATAGTAAAGAATTTGGCTCACAAAAAAAATCGAATTTAAGACTCACTTAGATAAAAGTAATTGTTTCACGAGTTCTATTTTATTTTTCCATGGCACACTTAAAAAAATCTATAAGACTTTATGTTAATAAACATTTTTTTACTAACGAATATTCCACCAAAGACAGCTTGTTTTATACGATTAAATTTAGATATGTAACCTCTACCAGAAACAATTTAAAAAAAATATGGCTATTTGAAAAAAAAGTTGGCTATTTCTAATATGAAACTTGATTTGGTAAAGAAGTAAAATTAGGGCTGGTTTGTAGGTTTTTTAATTGTTTTTTTATTTTTTTAAATCGGTCTATAAATAATGAAGTTATGGCCTGTGGGTTTTTTTAGGAGCCACCTTGTATATAAAACCATAGAGAAAGGAGTACGTTTTTCTCTTTGCGATAATACTTCATTACAGAAGTATTTGAAAATTGTAATGTATTATTATAGTCTTTTATATATATAGGGATGGATTTGTTTTTTTTAATTTTGTCATTGCTTCATTTAAAAATATTCGATAAAGGCGGAAAGACCAACGGTCGATAGCCAATTGGCAGAAGAATTTTTTTATGTTAGTTATTTATTATTTATTATTATTACTTTGTTAAAAATAATCTGCCAATAAAGATTTATATATATATATATATATATACAGGGTGAGTTTTTTTCGATGTTCTCTATGGGTATCTCGGAAACTATAAGAGATAGAAAAACGGTTAAATGGGGAAAGAAGTGTAGTTTTATAAGACGAATAAAATGACACTTTCAAAATATTTTAAAAAGTCAAGGGTAACTAGATATTTTGAAAAATGTAAAATGTGTCAATTTTTTGAAATCAATATATCTCTATTATTATCATAGAAAACTGTAAAGGACAAAGTTGTAGAAAATTTTACACAGATTAATAACAAAAAATCCAAAAAAAATTTTCACCCATATTTTGGGAGATATGACACAAACTTACCTTTTTTTAAATGGAAACAATAGTTGGCTATGACTTTATTAAAAGGGCTATTTTTTTCCCTTTAATCCGACATAACATATGCCATAGTTATTTTTAACATAAAATAAGTTACAGTCGTTTTTAATTTTACCATACACCAAAAAATAGTTAGCCTTGAAAAAGACAAAAGTAAAACAATTGCGGTTGTTTATAGCAACGAAATCAATATTTAATTTATTATCTTTCTTTAGATTTGTCAAAAGCAACATAAAGGAAAATAATTCCGAAATTATCAAAATAATAATAGAAGAAAATTTTAAATATTACATAAGATGCTCAAAAAGTCCATCATTATTATTATGGCATAAAGTACATCTTTTTAAAATCGAATTTGTGGCTTTTTTGACTTTTCTTCTGTCAATAGAATAAAATGTTTCAAGTACAGCTAGTCTAAGATCCTCCACGGATTGATATGATTGTTGATACACTTTGTTCTTCACATAACCCCACAGAAAAAAGTCTAAAACGGATTGGTCGAGTGATCTAGGTGGCCATAGGATTGGTCCATTTCTTCCCACCCATGAATTAGGAAAAGCATCATTTAAATAGTTTCGCACAGCCAACGTGCTATGAGGTGGAGCTCCGTCATATTGAAACCACTTCAATCTTGCCCGTACTGATAAATTTAATTCATCGAGCATATCTTCAAATGTTTCTTGAAGAAAACGAAGGTAATCATTTCCATTCAATGTGTGAATTCTCGATCCGAACACACCGCACCATACATTAAATCCAAATTTAATTTGTGGTCTACGTTGTGCAACTTCTCGTGGATTCTCTTGACTCCAAACATGTTCATTGTGCCGGTTAAAAATCCCACAATTAGTAAATCGCGTTTCATCTGTCCAAATTATTTTTGTAGGCAACGTATTATCTTGCCTCTTGGCACATGTTTTTGTACCACATACAGAAGACCATTCTCTTATTGGTATCACCGTCATGTAAATTTTGTGAAATTGATACCTTATATGGGTGATATTTGATGTTTTTTCAAAACTCGTACTACAGTCCGTTGAGATACGCTTGCTTCTGTTGCAATTTGTCTGGTCGATGTGCATGGATCTATCATCGCCAATGCTAATCGCTAATACGTTTATTTCCGAAACATCATTAATTTCGTTTTTTTTTCAAGTTTCGGCTTTGTAAAGGATCCGTACTAACCCAAATTGTGGTAAATTCTTCTGAATGTTGGTAAAGATAGCTGCCGACGATCGATATATTGATTATAATATTGTTCTGCAGCATCCACAGCGTTTTTATTACATTGAATGTAACAAACAAGCATATCACGCTTTTCTTCGTTGGAAAAATTCATTATCACTTTAAAAAAACTTACAACACCAAAAAAATACAAAACAAACTTATCGAAAGAAACCAAATATGGAAATGAATTAATGTGTGTTTAGAATAAACAACTGCAATTGTTTTACTTTTGTCTTTTTCATGGCTAACTATTTTTTGGTGGATGGTAAAATTAAAAACGACTGTAACTTATTTTATTGTAAAAATAACTATGGCATATGTTATATCGGATTAAAGGGAAAAAAATAGCCCTTTTAATAAAGTCATAGCCAACTATTGTTTCCATTTAAAAAAAGGTAAGTTTGTGTCATATCTCCCAAAATATGGGCGAAAAATTTTTTTTGATTTTTTGTTATGAATCTGTGTAAAATTTTCTACAACTTTGTCCTTTACAGTTTTTTTCTATCTATGATGATAATAGAGATATATTGATTTCAAAAAATTGACACATTTTACTTTTTTCAAAATATCTAGTTACCCTTGACTTTTTCAAATATTTTGAAAGTGTCATTTTATTCGTCTTATAAAACTACACTTCTTTCCCCATTTAACCGTTTTTCTATCTCTTATAGTTTCCGAGATCCCCATAGAGAACATCGAAAAAAACTCACCCTGTATATATATATATATATATATATATATATATTTGATAAACGAAAAGTTTGAAAGCGTAGCTTTTTACAAATGTTACTTAAGCTTGTTTTAACACCAAGCTTAAATCATATCCAAAAATGGGCCTATATACTACTATAGTATTTTCTACTATAAATTTATGAATCTTTTTTTTTTAATTTAACTGTATTAGAATTTACTAAGTTTATTTTATTAAAATATATTTTATTAAAAAAAGTATTAATTACAGGAAAATTGTAAATATCTTTAACTATTTTCTTGGTTGAAATATTATAAAAGAAACATTAACTGAATAAATGTTCTAATAAAAAGTCTTCCTCCTTCCTCTATACGCTTTCCCAGGCGCAGGTCCAGCTGCTGCTTTCGCCGGAGTTTTCGCATCGCACGCTGTTCCTTCCACAGCCCCATCAACGGAATTCATCCAAACCCTGAAATTGGTCTCGTCGTAATTCAATTGCCCATACAAGAAAATCGGCATATTGTTTGTCAGCAAAATAACGTCGTCGTTGGCAATCTTCAAATCGCACGGGTAGATCATTTTCTTGTCGTCTCTTTGAACCACATCAAAATTCGCCGGCGTGAATGGTTTGTTGGTGTTCCAACATCCCAAGGCGTTCTGGTTGACTAAGCTTAGGAAGAGGATGCCCGATTTCTTGTGGAGGTCACTGGCTGAAGTTTGTTGAAGATCTCCTCTGTCACCCAAACTCTGGAAATCAATTATGACATGATATGACATAAAGATATGGATTCCCTGCTAAAAGACCGATGGTCAATAGCCATTTAGTAAAAATATTACATAAAATGTATTGTATTATACCTAATGAAAATTCTATAATAAAGATGATATATTTCATGATCGATTCCATAGCTTACAATTTAAAATGAAATTAAACAAGGAAAATCTCTGGCAATGATCAATAAAATTCGATCAATCCCTTTTTACTTTCCCCGGACCCCTGTCCAAGGGAAAGTATTGTGATCGTGAAAATTTTCGAACCGCCAATTTCAACAAATATGCACGTTTTGAGGTCCCCTGAGTCCATTCCATCGAGTTTTGAAAAATGTCTGTGTGTGTGTCTGTGTGTCTGTGTGTTTCCGCGATAGCGCCTAAACGGCTAAATGGATTAAGCCCAAACTTTATATCTAAGCTTTATATAACAGTGGAATGATCTGAAAAGCTTTTGGTTAGAATCAAAACTCATTAAGTGCAACTTTACTCTTAGCAATTTTTCATTTTTTAATTCGGATAGAAAAATGTTTCAAATAAAAGTTTTAGATCTTGGAAAATAAATAATTTCTGTTATAAAACTTTTATTGTAGGACCTCCGGTTTTCATTTTATAAGCATTTATCTGATAAATTCCCTTAGAGATTTTAATTATTGAAATAATTATTTTAATGACAAATAAAACGTCAAAGTGCCGTCAAATTCAACTTATCATTCGCAAACGCCTCCAGTTTGCAAAAATGAAGAAGAGTGTGGAGGAATGATTTTAACCTATTGTAAGGTAAGAAATAACACACTTAATTACAATATTCTTCTAAATACTCGGCTTTAACTTTAAAAGATAACAATCAATTTTTTCTATTAATCATTTTGCTTCCCTATTAAATTTTCTATCAGAAACTTATTTGACCGTATTCACCGGGGAAAATGCTATGATGGACACATCACCATTTTTTTGCTTACAATTTAATTAGTTACCTTAAAATCATTTTCATGATAACTCCTGCTAGCCCTATCACGATTCCTCAAAACTTCAGTGGAAACTGTGTACAAATTAGTACCAGCCATTGAATGGAAATACATATCCCTGTATCCATTACTCTTCACGTCAGACAAAGCTACACTGAAGACTCCATCAGTCCATTGGAATTTGTGTCCACCAATATCGAAATCACCAGCTAGTGGTTCCAAAAAGAAATAGTTGTGCGATACCCTCCAAGAATCGTCTTGTTTCAAACTGTAGACTATCAAGCCGTATCCAGCTAAATCTGGGAGGTAAGCGTATGCGTCTTCGCATTTATCAGCAGTGACGTCCACTGTAATAAGGGCTAGGATTGTTGGTGGGCGCATGTCTGAATCTTTCAGTTGGTATTTTTTGATGATTTTGTCGGTTTTGAGGTCGATGATTACGATGGAGTGTTTTTGGAGGTCGGTTCTGTTTCCTGAAATGTAAATTGATATTACAATTTTATTTTAATTTAATTTTAATAAATGAAACACTTTTTTACTTTGTTTGTATAACTAGGATTTCGAGTTATACAAACTTCTACTTCAAATTCCGTAAGTAAAAAAAAATGCAGGTGGAGTTTTCTGTAAACGCTCAGTTATTTTCGCATGATAGGTAGCAAGTGCCTTAGTTTCATAATTTTTGTTTTAATTTCTTATTCTAATTTTTCCGTTTTCATTTTATTTTATTGCTTTCCTTGTCGCATTTCTTTTATTTACAGCTAACAACTGTGACATTTCACCATTTCGTTACTTTTTCTCCTCATACGTTGTATATGAAGGGTGTCAAATTATAAGCGAAAAATTTACAGGCACTACAAATACGCAACAAAATTGTATTTTCTTTTTCAATTAAAGATGGACAATCCAAGTTTTATTCCGGCTGAAATATGTCAGTTTGTAGATGTGCTTCGAAAGAAATTGAAGTAATTTTTAAGTTTTGAAGTTCAAACTAATTATTTGGAAGTCACCTGGTCGATGTAATTTGTAAGTATTGAAGTTCAAAATAATTAATTTTAACTTCAATACTTAAAAATTACATCGACCAGTTGACTTCAATTTCTATCGATGCACATCTGCGCACGGTGCAACATTGACTCCATTACACGCTTGCACATTTCAGCTAGAATTTCAACAATAGCTTGACTTATGTTATTTTTTAAGTCTTCCTGAGTTTGAGGTCGGTTCTGGTACACTTTTGATTTTACATAGCCTCGCAAAAAGTAATCCGGAGGCGAGAAATTAGGAGAGCGCGCAGGCCAGTGCTGATCTCCACCGAGATAGCAGACGACCCGGAAATATATCTCACAAGACTTCCATAGGTAAATTTGTCACATGAGGTCTTGCACCGTTTTGTTGAAACC